>JAGFBZ010000958.1:600000-1200000 GCA_018398805.1 Hirundichthys speculiger
AATCTGCAAGTCTGAAGAAAAGGAAGTGGTATCTTTTTAGATGCCTGAAAAGATTTGCATTCATAACAATGATGGTATTATCCACATGTATACCATTTATCAACAATATTTATGTAAATCTTTAAGCGGGCCTCTTCAGCAATCACATAATATCAAGAATGTATTTTTTAGAGATGCACAGGTTCAGAAAAAAAAAAGTGGGACAAGGCAAGACATAGATGCATATTCTCGCCTGATTATAATACCCATACTGTGGTTATTTTTTTAATTATTGTGTTTTGATTGTTATTGTATTTCCTTGCTCAGTAAACTAAGGATACAGCATTGCAAACAATGAAAACAATGTTAGAAAGAGAGACAAAGATATTTCACTGGGAAAGCACGTAGGTAGACAGACAACAGCGTGTCACTATGTGTACAAAATGTTCAGCATTGAAATATTTCAATATGAACTTTCTATAGCCCATTTACAAAAATGAAAGAAAAAGTAAATCAAAAATGTCATAATTGTTGCAATGCATTTTTATCCAAATGCAGTTGGTAATAAATTAATAACACCAAGAAAACAGCTGATACCAGATCAGAAAAGGGGGTAAACCATGGAGAACACCATAGAAATATTTAAGGAACTAAGACGTTTTCTTTTCATTTTACCCAATTATTTTAATGGACGAAAATAGAAATTTGGTCATAGCCAACCAAAAAAATGTGTTACATGATTATGCCACATCTGTCACTCACATTACAGCTACAGTTGTAAACAAAATTAAACCCATTTCCTATTTATTAAACTATAAACGTTTATTTATTTATTTAAAAAAGTTCCACACTTCTGGAGCAAGTAAAACCTGCAAAAAATGCCGACTAATCTTTTAAGGTCGTTGTGTTTAACTGCAAACTGATTCATTACAGAAACTATTATTCGCGATTCTCAGTTCAGATTGTGGGTTGCATAATTAAAAATAAGGAGAGCCTGGAAGTAACAATGAGCTTGGTCGTGAGAAGGGAAAAAAAAACAACAACACTGTCATGTTCTATTACATTGACATAAAAGTAAACTAAACTGTTTTACTTGCCCTCTTGCAAGCTAGGCTAACTCTGCAAACTGAAAGCACGCGACTTACCACCTGTCAGGGAGCGCGAGGCAGTTTGGCTCCTTAGTCCTCGTGCATAGGACATTAGTCTTGAATTGGCCTTTTGGGAAGAGCCAAGCACGAGCCGAGCCAAAGCGAGACAGCGAGACATGATGACAGACTTTCACAACAGAGCCTGAACCAGGATGTTTCCAGGTCAACCGGCCAGGGACACACGCTGAACGACGGTGCGCACAAGGACCCAAGTCCACTTTGAAATACGTCAGAAGGCTGCCTAGCATATGCCTGATGAGGAGCGGAAATGACTTTCAAACGGTTTATTATGGTTTATTATTCTTTGTAACTCCACCGCACTTTATCGTAATCATTTATTCTCTTTCCAATTTGGCAATTACTCTATTGTGAAAGCCCAAAACCTTTTGTTTTCAGGACATTTTGTCCCTCAAGGTCAATCACTGGTCATAAAATATCCATCATAAACTGTAAAAATATGGAAGACGACTGTCAAGATCAAAGCATTTTCAGCAGGAACGATTTTTATCATGTCACCTTCCAAGAAAATCTGCAAACATTTGAGGGTTTCAGTTTCTCAAAAAATCAGAGACGGAGTCTGTGGCACACAGGTTTATTTAACAATACGATATACAAGGACGAAATGAGCCATGTGAACCAGTGTATACAGTTCTCATTCTTATTTTCTGTATATTTACAGTATTGTCTAACTGCTTGATTTACATTGAAGAATAGATCCTCATCAATTCAAGTTTAATGCGAGAGAAAATGATGCACAAAACTATCTGAACACAAATCAGCAGTCAAACAATGATATTTCCCACTCCTTCTGCTTGATGTTGATACAGAAAGGAACAGGACACTTGTTCTCCTGACAGTCCTTGGCGTGATAACAACATAAAGCAATGAGCTGCTTGCACACAGGACAACCACCATTGGTCTTGCGCTTGCAACCCTTGGTATGCTGAACTACCCTCTTCATCTTCTGGCATGATGGCAGTGAGCAATTGGCATTGCGGCATTGGCAGGCATGGACCAGGGACTGGATGCAACGCTGAATGCTGAGACGTCGACTCTCCTGAGGGCTCTTGGAGGCCTCTCCACTCTGACTGTTGCTGTCATCGTCTAAACCCAGACCCCATTTAACCATCTGGTGCTCATGGCCCTTAGTGTTGAAGCAATTAATGCATAGGTCATAGTCCTGAAGAAAGTTAAGAAGACCACATTAAGGTTGTGACAAAAATGTTCATGATAATTATCAACTTATCCGCGAACTGGAGCCGGAGCCCCCTGAGCCTAAATAATGTGTTTAAAATATGTTTAAAAACCACAAAAAAGTAGCGAGGCACTGCAGCGAAAAGAAAAGAAACAGTCCGGTTTTCTCTGCATGGAACGAGCACTTTATTCTGGCACTGCAAGAACTTGTAACATCACACAGGTTATATTGTTCGGCTCCTGTCGGTTAACAGAGAATGTAAATCTATACACGCTGGGCTGCTGTTGATGCTCACTACACTTTTCATGTAACCCATCTTCATTCTGCCGTCCCACAACAGACACACACACACCATTACCCATAAAGCCTGGTTTATATTCGGACGTCAAGTCATCTGCGTAAGTGACGCAGGCGACGCAGAGATGCCCCCCCACCCTACGCAGACATTCCCATGCACCTCCCCAGAATAGTAGGAGACCACAATTTTTTCTTGATTTTTTTTAATAATATATATTTCTGAAAAATCCGCAAATAACTAAAACCGCGGAACTTAAAGCGCGAATTGGCGAGGGATCACTGTAGTAGAATAAAGACCATCTTTCCTATGTTTCCAAAAATAAGGAGAAACTGGATATTGGTCAATTCCAGGAGCTGTGGCAGTATGTGGACAATGTGTGGCTATTGTGACCAATTTCTTGGATTGATATTTTAATTTAAGAGAAGACAAATTCTTTGACATGACAGTGTTCAAATGGCAATGGTGAAATATTATTCAAATACAGTGGAGGAAATAAGTATTTGATCCCCCGCTGATTTTGGCAGTTGTCATACTAAGAAATAGATGGACAGTCTCAGATTTTTATGGCAGCTTTATTTTAACAGTAAGAAATAGAAAGAATATTGAAAAGAATTGAGAAAATGACACAAAATGAAAAATAAAAATTAATTTGCAAGTCATTGAGGGAAATAAGTATTTGATAAGTATGGCTCCCACAGACCATTGGCATACTCCTAATCTCACTGAAGTAATTACCTGCATGAGAGACACCTGTTCCAAATTGTCACCTGTATAAAAAGCAGTCTGCCCACAGACTCAGTAATACTCCACCATCTCCACCATGGGCAAGACTAAAGAGCTGTCAAAAGATGTCAGGGACAAAGTTGTTGAGCTCCACAAGGCTGGAATGGGCTACAAAACCATAAGTAAGAAGCTGAATGAGAAGGTGACAACTGTTGGTGCAATTATTCAGAAGTGGAAGAAGTACAACATGACAGTTAATCAACCTAGGTTGGGGGCTCCAGGGAAGATATCACCTCGTGGGGTCTCAATGATCATGAGAAAGGTTAGAGATCAGCCGAGAACTACATGGGAGGAGCTGGTTAATGATCTCAAGGCAGCTGGGACCACAGTCACCAACAAAAATATTGGTAATACACTGAGACGCAATGGTTTAAAATCCTGCAGTGGTCCAAGGTCCCTCTGCTCAAGAAGGCTCACGTCCAGGCCCGACTCAGGTTTGACAACGAACATATTAATGACTCAGAAAGAGACTGGGAGAAGGTGCTGTGGTCAGATGAGACCAAAATTAAGCTCTTTGGCCTCAACTCAACTCGACGTGTTTGGAGGAAGAGAAATGCTGAATATGACCCCAAAAACACCATCCCTACTGTCAAGCATGGCGGTGGAAGCCTTATGCTTTGGGGGTGTTTCTCTTCTAAGAGGACAGGTCGACTTCACCGCATCGATGGGAAGATGAACAGGGCCATGTACCCAAAATCTTGGGTGACAACCTCCTTGCCTCCACAAGGACATTGAAAATGGGTCGTGGATGGGTCTTCCAGCATGACAACGACCCAAAATATACAGCCAAGGAAACAAAGGAGTGGCTCCATAAGAAGCACATCAAGGTCATGGAATGGCCTAGCCAGTCTCCTGACCTTAATCCTATTGAAAATCTATGGAGAGAGCTGAAGCTGCGAGTTTCCAAGCGCAAGCCTCAAAACCTTCAGGATTTGGAGATGATCTGCAGAGAGGAGTGGACGAAAATTACTCCTGATGTGTGCAAACCTAGTAAGCAACTACAAGAAACGTCTGACAGCTGTGCTTGCCAACAAGGGTTTTGCCACCAAGTATTAGATCATGTTTTGCTAGGGGATCAAATACTTATTTCCCTCAATGATTTGCAAATTAATTTTTATTTTTCATTTCATGTAATTTCTCAATTTTTTTTTCAATATTCTTTCTATAACTGTTAAAATAAAGCTGCCATAAAAATCTGAGACTGTTCATTTATTTCTTAGTATGACAACTGCCAAAATCAGCAGGGGATCAAATACTTATTTCCTCCACTGTATTTGACCTGTTGAATGTCGTTCCTTTCTTAAACTGTTTTTACTTATAATTTTAAAAATGGAAAGTCAAATCATATTTGCCTCTCCTTCTTTTCAACTTTACCTAACCATAAAATGATCCAGTCTGTGACTCTAAAACCATATGATCCAAACTGTAATCTATGTGATCCTTCAACGCCATATTTATTTGTATAGCAGTGACACAAGTGTTTTACAGGGTAAACAATAACAAATAAAAAAGTAGTAATAATAATAAAAATGACAAAGGTAGTAAAAATTGACTCTTACCTGGTGTTTGGAAAGGGGCATTCTGATCCATACTCCTGGACATGCATACCAAAGAAACACACATCCACCCCGTCTATTTCCTCAAATGCAAAAAGTGCTTTGGTTCTGTAAGGGAAGCTCTCTATCATCTCGCCTGAGTCTACAAACCTGTTTTTAAAAACACAAAAACATAAACTATAACAACAACAACACAGACAACTTGCATCATCCAACCTCCTTTACAATATGACACGGCACAGAAAAAACACACAAATACATTTTCACACAAAAGATGATCTTCTGGTTGTTGCTGTATCGACCCCTTGGATTAGGAAGCAGCAAATGATTAAAATCACAAAGTTATTCAATACGTAAAGCTGTGAGGGCAGCTGAGTGGAGTTCAGTGGCTTGGGTGGTAAAGTTGTTGTCTTCCAAACAGAGCATTGGTGATTCAATCCCCCGACCCCACCCCAAGTTGAAGTGTCCTTGGGTAAGACATTGAACCTTGAACTCCACTCAAAATGCTCATCAGTGTGCAATTCCAGAAACAGAGGGTATGCATAGCCTACACCCTGTCGCATAACCTAAAGCGAGGTTAAAAAGGTACTACATACTCGAGTATGCTGGAGAAAAAAAGAAGAGAAATTATAAAAAACAAAACAAAACAATGTAACTACAATGATTTGTAAAGTCAATAACATGCACTATGGGCTGATGAATGGATGGATGATGTGGTCATCTCAAAAATCAGGAATGATAATGCAAAAACAGACCGGTTGTCCCTTTGTCGAGACTGTAATGAGACTAAATACATTTTCTCATTTCAGCATTTCAGATTATTTCAGTCTTGACAACATTTTACCAAAAAATGTAACCTAAAGCATATTTCTTGACTTTAAATCCATTTTCAGAAGTTCAAAGCTCTTAAAAATGCAGGTGATCTTCAAATACATGTTGCATCAAATTACAACACAGTAGCAGCTGCTGGTGCTCAAAAATAAATTACTTTAGAATCATCTATGGACAATCTCTAAACATTATAATGTTATTTATAAACTCCGACTTTTGTTTAGCTTATAAAACTTGGTACTGGGTAGGTGCTATAACTCTGCTGGTTTGAATTAGAACAATATTGAGGTGCAATAGCAGCTTCAGCACAGAAGGGGGTGCTTTAGTGCCAGACAACTGAAAATGGTCATCTTATGAAGACAAAACAGGGACGGATCAGAAAAGGTGTGTAAAGTCCATGGTGCCTGCAACACTCTAGAAACTGTTTTGTACAGTATGTCCTTTGGTTTTTGTGGACTGGTACACATGAAGTGGTATCTTTAACTATGTTTCATCTTTGAGGATGCAATGATACACACCTGTTGTATTACAACTTCTTCACCTATCTAACCATTTAACCCCGAGGATAGTCAGCATGTACTTTTACCTGTTCTGGTAGCTGTAGTAGGTGCCATCCCTGGAAATGGTACACAACTGTTTGCCATAGCAACACAGTGTCTGAGGAGAGAACTCGTACTATAAAAAAAAAACAAAGCAACATCAAGAGCCATGTCACTGCTCAAAATCTCATTTAAAGTCAACAGGCACATATAGGTAAATATGATTAACAAGAGAAATTTAATATTGAAAAGACCTATAACCACATTCTTGCACATGTCTGGATCATTGCTCAGTTTTTGTTTGTCTCCCTTCTTTTACCATCTCACCTTTCTGCCACAGCAATAACCGAGACCCTGCATCACAGGATCAATTTCAGCTTCAAACACCTCTGCCAGCTTGGTACAGTACAGAATGTGAAAACTCACTTGTTTAATGTGGAGGGTAGAGAGGAGTCAGAGTGCAAGCCAGTCTGATCTGAGGAAGGGGTGCCCATGTTTGTCAGCTAATTTGTGCCTGAAAAAAAAAACACAAATCATTGTTTATATACATAGTACAGTGACATTTATTATGCTGGAGCCAGACTACAAAAATATCTGTTATGTCCGTTTTATTCCATACCTAGTGGGTTCATACTTCGTAGCTGCTGGTGCTGGGGGTTCTGCTGGGGTGAACCCTGACCCTGGACCTGAGCAGGGGACTGGTTCCCATACGGGAGGCCCAGGGCTGCATAGGCCCTCTGCATAGAGCTAGGGTCAAAGTTTGTTGCAGGACTGTTGATGGCTGTGGCATTGGATTGGCCTGGTCCAACTGTATTGATGGCGTTCTGCAGACTAGCTCCAGGCGAACTTAACATAGCTGGGACAAGAAAGGAGAGGACAAGAAATAAGACATTGCTTTGGACATACAACATAAATGTAATAATCTGCCTTTGATAAATGAGAAGTATTTCCTCCATGTGTTTCTGCATACTCTAAAACATCCTAACACCAAACCATTCAGGTCAACAAATGATCTTTATATTCATCAATAATTACACCAAGAATTTAACAAAGCAATATTATTTTGCTTAAGCATACACTCTCTCAGCAAGAGTGCTGAGAAGTTGTTACACTGCCACACACAAATTTAAAAAAATTATTGAAAAAAATCACCTGTTTGTCCTAAGGAGGTGGGGTGTCCAAACTCGGTCCTTGAGGGCCGCTGTCCTGCATGTTTTACACGTTTCCTAGACACAACACACCTGGTTTAAATGAATAGATCACCATCAGCTTGTCATCCAGGTCTGCACAAGACTGATAACGATCCATTCATTCGAATCAGATGCACTGAAGCAGGGAAACATTTAAGACTTGCAGCACAGTGGCCCTCGAGGACTGGATTTGGAGACCCCTGCTTTAACAGGTACTCTGCATTGGGGTCAATGCAGCCCCAAGCAAACTTTTGCCTCATGACTACAAAGAGGCTCATACAGCCATAACCAGAGTCTTTCCCAGCAGGCCAGGATTCCCTTGACCTCAGAATGGTGAGATGGTGAACTGAATTTCAGGCAAATTAGCATAACTTATGTCACATGCTTCTGCAGAAACTGTGGCAAAATAATAACAGTTTCACCTGTTGCCTGCATCGCCTTGTGAAGCATTTCACACCATTTTTGAGGGCAGTGGAAAACAATATATTTTTGGTCATCTCCAAAGATGAGCTAGAAATGGTATTTGTTCAGATGATCTGCACTAATCACAGAGGAGTGCCAGTGTGGAAGAGAACAGCACTACTACAAATGAAATCCTCTCATGTTTCTCCTCCACTTGACATGTTACATCTTTTTTTAAACTGTCTGATTGATGAGCTTTTACAATGAACGTGAAAAAGGAAGCATGTTTGGACAGGTATTCGTTCATCAGAAATGTTTAGTCTTGTCTATATTTATAGGACCAAAGGAAAAATAACCACAGAAGTTCTTTGATTAATCAAATGTTAAAATAATTTTTGCTTCACACTGAAACTGTCATATGTGCATCATTTAAACTATGCAGCAATTTATTTTTTTATACTGTTCTATTTCATTTCACAAGTGCACATATAAAGCTGATTCGTTCAAATAATTAATCTTACTATTTCACATTATAAACAAACAGCATCAGGGTTGTAATACTGCTATTTCCACCTAAAAAAAAGGGCAATATGTCAAACTACAGTCAGGAATATCTGTTACATTAGGTAATGAGCCTTTAAACCATGACGCATCAAAATACATTCAGGTATTAACATATATTCAACTGTGCGGATAAGAAAGGGCTTGTTTCATGTGGTGACATCTGCAGCTATAATATCGGTGTCAACTAGCCTGTTGGCTTAATCTTGGCTTCCTGTCAAACCACAAAACCCTGCGACTCTCAGAGAAGAGGAGAAACATTTTCTCACACTGAGCACTTCAAAGTCTATGAAAGTGTATAGAAATACACACACACACGTGTTTTTCCAGTGAAATATCTTTGTCTACAAACTTTGGATGCCAACATTATGTCCTTTATCGTGCATGAGTAGAGCAGGAAGTGGGATTTTCTCAGTTATCATCATTGTTGTATTTAATATAATTTAGTATAATGACATTTTTCTCTTAGTTTTGAGCTTCTGTTTGTTTAATTCTGCTATTTGCACCTTTGACACTTTATTGCTGCAAGTTCAGCAAATTACCTCATCAAAGTCCATATATTCAGTGATTTCATACTAAAAAGTATCTACAGTGCTGTTATATCATTAGTCCATCTCTTTTCCACACTCTCCATTGCCCTGGACTGTTGACCCGAAGTACTTATAACCCTCCACCTTCTTTATCTCTGCTCCCAGTACCCTCACTGTTCCAGTTGGGTTCCTCTCTCTCACATGTATTCTCTCTTGCTGCTACATGTTACATGATTATGCCACATCTGTCACTCACATTACAGCTACAGTTATAAACAAAACTAAGCCTATTTATTATTTATTAAACTATGGGCGCTTATTCATTTAAAAATGTCCCACTCCTCTGGAGTTTTAGTGAAACCTACAAAAAATGGCGAATAATCTTTTTAGGTCGTTGTGTTTAACTGTGGACTGTTTCATTAAAAAAAGGGACAGCCTAGAAGTAAAAATGAGCTTGGTCGTGAGAAGAGGAAAAAAACACTGTCATGTTTTCTGCAATTAACATAAAAGTACACGAAACTGTTTTACTTGCCCTCTTGCAAGCTCTGCTGATAAGACGCGATTTACCACCTGTCAGAAAGCGCGAGACAGTTTGGCTCCTCGGTCTTCGTGCATAGGACATTAGCTTTGAATTGGCCCTCCGGAAAGAACCGAGTGCGAGTCGAGCCAGAGCGAAACGATGACAGACTTCCACAACAGAGCCTGAACCAACGACGGTGCGCACAAGGACCCGAGCCCACTTTGAAATACGTCAGAAGGCTGTCCAGCATATGCCTGATAAGAAGCGGTAATGACTTTAAACGTATGTGGCTTATTATTCTACCGCTTTGAAATACCACTTATTTTTATCGTAAACACACACACATACATAATATATATATATATATATATATATATATATATATATATATATATATATATATATGCGTGCACTTTGTTCAAGGTCAATCACTGTCATAAAATATCCATCAAACTGTAGAAATATGGAAGACGACTGTCAAGATCAAAGCCCCTTAAGTAGGAACATTTTTTTATCACGTCACCTTCCAAGGAAATCTGCAAACATTTGAGGGTTTCAGTTTCTCAAAAAGCAGAGACGGAGTCTGTGGCACACAGGTTTATTTAACAATATGATATATAAGTACGAAATGAGCCATGTGAACCAGTTTATACAGTGATCTCATTCTTATTTTCTGCATATTTACAGTACTGTCTAGCTGCTTGATTTACATTGGAGAATAGTTCCTCACCAATTCAAGTTTAATGCGAGAGAAAATGATGCACAAAACTATCTGAACACAAATCAGCAGTCAAACAATGACATTTCCCACCACAGGCAAAATAGGTTCAGTACTTAATGACAGTTTCTTTATAATGAAAGAGAGAAAGCAATTTCTGAAAATCTGCAAGAGAAACGCTGGGCCCAGGCCAGTAAAAAGAACATTCCGGCAAGTGTGAACATTAACAAGCTTCAATGTAGGTTTCTCTTTTACCAGCAAGTTGTGTTTCTGTGTGCATTATAGGAATCCAAGATCTATACAAATATGCAAATCTCCTTTTGTCTCTGCAAACAGGAAAGAAATTAAGGCTTTCCTAAAGGCAGTCCTTTTGAAAAATGGCATATTAGAATAAATTAGCCAGGAACAGAGAAACTGAACACGAGGTGAAACCTGGCAAACAATTTTAACAAATTATTTTACATACTTCTCAACACAATTACAATATTCATCTGCAAAGGTACAAAATAAAAATAAAGAACAATAAAACAAAATATTTTTGTTTTGAGAAGTAAAAAAAAAAAAAAATCAAGAGCAGATGATGAATGAAAAACACATTTTAACATAACCAGGGCGAATTCTTGCAAGGCTGTTCTGAACCAAAAATATATTTTTTGTGTTTTGTCTTCAACAGCAACTATTAAATCACTCTCTGTTGTAAGAAAAAAGTAGTCCATAGTTCAAGTTCACAGTCTGTTGGCCTTGTAAGACTCATCTGTATTTCTTTTAGCTTTTTACATCAGTAAGTACAAATAATTCTCAGCTGAAAACAGAACAAGGCCTTTCTTCTGTTTTTAAAATGCTACAATCCTTCAACAAATTTCTCCAGCGCATCTCCTGTTTTGTCACCAACCATACTCATGTCATTACTCAACCCCCCACGGTTTGGTGTGTTAAGTTGTGGGAGCATGGCGCTTTGCTCAGGTGTTCCCATGTGTCCTTGCTCAATGGGGCCTGACATGGGACCAAGGCCGGGATGCGGGGAGCTGGAGTGGAGGGCACCATGCTGAGGTGATGGTTGAGGTTGTATCCGTGGGGAGGAACTGGAATGAGGGGCCTGCTGCGAAGCTGGGCGGGGGGATTGCACTGGGGCTGGAGAGCGTACTTGATTTCCCAGGCTGTTTGGCATTGTCTGGCCCGGTAAGTGAGTTCCTGACTGGGCTTGGCCTTGGAGCATATGAGGCTGTGGACTCATTGAATTAGCCTGCGCTGGAGAGCCCATCTGCTGCTTCATCATCTGCTGCGGCTGAAGCATGCGCTGCTGCATGAGGGTCTGAGGCCCGTCCATGCCCATACCAGGTTGGCCCATTTGGGATGTGGGAGGGAGCTGGCCCATGGGTCCCGCACCTCCTTGCATAGCCATTTGCTGCTGCATACGGTGTTGGGAGAAATTTTGAGCCCCTGGCTGTTGTGGTGGGAACTGACTGTGGCCCTGAGGCAAGCCTCCCTGCTGCTGCATTTGCTGCATCCTAAGCAGGTGCTGTCTGCGGTACAGCTGAGGATTGCCATTTTGAGCAGCATTCATCATCTGACCTTGAGGGCCCATAGACATCATACCTTGGGGCCCTGTGGGCTGAGGAGGTTGCTGCTGAGGGGCCATCGTTGGCCTCTGCACCTGGTTTGCCATAGCTGCCATGGCCTGCATTCCTGTTTGGGAACCCAGCATGGCTTGTGGGTTCTGCTGCTGGGCCTGCTGCTGCTGCTGTGGTGGTTGATTAGCTTTGTACTGGGCTGTCCTCTGTTTAATGAAAGCAGCCATAAGGTGGGGGTTAGATTTCAGGATGCTCAGGACCTGCTGTTGTTGCTGTGGGGAGCTTGGAGATTTGAGGGTGCGCAGTAGTTCCTGCAAGGCATTGTGAGTAATATTACCAGGCATTCCCCGGGGCATGTTTTGTTGCTGTGGTGTCATTCCCTGTTGTGGGGGCCCCTGGTGAGGCATGACCATTTGTTGCTGGGGCATCATGGGCCTCTGCATGAGCTGCGCCTGCTGAGGCAATGATGTTCCCTGAGCCTGCTGAGAGGCCATGGGGCCTTGCGGAGGAGGGACCTGTGGCTGATGACCCTGAGGATTCTGCATCCCTGGACCCCACTGGTTCTGCTGCATAGCCTGCATCACCTGGGGACCCCGTGGCCCCTGCATCATCTGCATCTGGTTCTGCATGGGCCCCATCATGCGTGGATGGTTCATGGGCATCCCATTGATGGCATAATTCGACTGCTGCTGCTTTGCCTTAGCAACCATTTGAATCTCATGTGCAGCTTTCAGGGCTGTTAGCAGCTGCTGCTGCGGCTGCTGCTGTTGTGGAGGCTGAGGCTGCTGTTGATGGGGCATGTTAGGCATAGGTGACAGCTGCTGATGGAGTGGGGATGACTGAGGGCCTGGTATACCCTGTGGCACTGGTGTTGTGGGCTGACTGCTTCGACCATTGCTGGGGAATCCTTGTGAAATATTCGCAGGGTTTGGTGGTTGCTGTTGTTGGGGCTGAGTGGGCATGGGCTGTGGAGTTTGGGGCGTATTAGGTTGCTGCACTGAATTTGGAGTGTCGGGGGCAGCTGAGGTAGGTGGAGATGGCAGGGGCATACCTCTTCCAGCCATGGTGGCCATCCTGCGGCGCATCATCTGAGCCTGCTGTAGCCTGTGCTGCAACTGCTGCTGACGAAGCTTCTGCTTGATGTTGATACAGAAAGGAACAGGACACTTGTTCTCCTGACAGTGCTTGGCGTGATAACAACATAAAGCAATGAGCTGCTTGCACACAGGACAACCACCATTGGTCTTGCGCTTGCAACCCTTGGTATGCTGAACTACCCTCTTCATCTTCTGGCATGATGGCAGTGAGCAATTGGCATTGCGGCATTGGCAGGCATGGACCAGGGACTGGATGCAACGCTGAATGCTGAGACGTCGACTCTCCTGAGGGCTCTTGGAGGCCTCTCCACCCTGACTGTTGCTGTCATCGTCTAAACCCAGACCCCATTTAACCATCTGGTGCTCATGGCCCTTAGTGTTGAAGCAATTAATGCATAGGTCATAGTCCTGTAGAAAGTTAAGAAGACCACATTAAGGTTGTGACCAAAATGTTCATGATAATTATCAACTTATGTGAATGTGCATTCTGAAACATTTACAGCAACACAAATTCTTACCTCACAAACAGTGCAGTGCCATCGAGTCTCCACATGGTGCTTGCACTCATTGCAAGTGTACACAAAGCGGTCCTGGCCCTGATTGTGCAGCTCCACCAACATGCACATTGTGCTCCACTTACATCTCCTAAGTGAGCTAAACTCCCAGTGCTTATCCCTGGCCAAAGTCAGAAAGGCATCACGTCCATCCATGAGATCACAGGAAAGCAGAGGATCAGGGTCTATGATGGGTGGTAAGGTGTTGATGACTGGCCCAGCATGAAGATGGATGACAAAAAACACCTGGCCAGAGAAAGGAGGGGAAACAGGTATGTTAGTCAAAAGGACTGAGTACAGTTGTAATTATCGTGAAATAGATGTCAAACTATCAGCTTGATTTTTAAAATGCAAAAAAGTAACTTTTTTCCAGATGTAATATTGCATGCAATGGCCTTTTAGTCATATTGGAATGGTGTAGAGTTGGGAAGGTTTCTTACCTCTTTATGTTTTTCCATTGTAGCATAAAGTTTTTGTGACAAGTCATTAGCTACATTTGGCATCCCAGGCTTTTTCTTGTTGGCTCGGCTGACACTGCTCTTGTTTTTGTTGGTTTTCTTGTTATTCTTCTTTTTGGCGTTCTTGCTGTCAGCCTGGGTTCCCTTGTAATGGAGTAACATGAACATTTAGAGAAGTAGTTTGCACAAGAGGCAAAATTAGATTATGAAATTATGTTGAAGAGATATACCAGAGTGACTGCTAAAAGCATTTATAGAGATTATGATTTAAAAAAAAAAAAAACCTCAGGTGAGACAAAGGCTTTATCACTGGGCTGAAGATTTTAGAATCATAAAAACTCTAAAATCTTTAACAATCCAACATACCTCTGTAGTCTCAGAGGAGGCTGTGCTCTCCTCCTTCTTCCTTTCCTCCTCCTCCTGCTCCAGCTCTTTAATGCTCTCTTCTAGTACATTTGGCCAAAAGTCACCTTCAAAGTATGGCAGCTCATAGGCACTGGTCAATCGGTCTTCTGTTGCCTGCTTGAAAATATCCTGAACACAGAAACACAAGATTGAAATGGAAATGGAGCAACAACTTCACAAATAAAAGCTGCAAGTTGACCTTATTGTGCTTTTGACATTAAGACACATACTGATGGCTTCATCATTTCATTTTCTCCCATTGTGGGAACTTTTTTTGTTTTTTTACTTGTCATTATCCTTGATTAGGATTTAATATTATAATTTTAGTTAATGATATTTGCTCGGGGGTCCTGCTCTGGGTCTCTGTAAAGTGCCTAGAGACAATTTGCATTGTAACAGAGGCTAAACAAATAAAATTGAATTGAATCAATGCCATGGTAGTGTGTAAGTAATAGCACTGATACAGTGGTCACTTTTATATAAATATTCCTTCTGCTTTATCATGACTAACAGTGAAAATTACGGAGATGAGCTATGGTGTCAGTTGTCAACTTGAGAAAAATGCTACATTTTACTTCACCTGGTCCACTGGCAGCATTGTTTCTGATTATATGAAATTGTTAAGTCTTAATGTTACAATCTTGACATGATTTTACAAAAAAGAAATAAATACTAATTATAATAATAATGTACAGCGCACAAATATGTCATTAGATAAAGTAATAAATAAAGTTATCCATAGTTAAATGACTATGTCCATCAAGCCATCCATTATCTATACCAGGGGTGGGAAATCCCAGTCCTTGAGGGTCGCTGTCCAGCATGTCTTAGATGTTTTCTGTCATCAAGGTCTGCACAAGACTGATAACGATCCATTCATTTGAATCAAGTGTGCTGAAGCAGGGAAACGTCCAAGACTTGCAGGACACCTGCCCTCGAGGACTGGATTTGCACAGCCCGATCTATACCCACTTCATCCTATTATGTGTTACGTGGGTCTGAAGGAACCTTTCCCAGCGAGCCTCTGGCAAAAGGCAGAGAATGTGTAGGATGGGTCGCCAGTCTATTGTAGGGTCAACTAAATAATTATCAGAGCTAAGCTCAATTATCATAGATAAAAACTGAGAAACAGACTTTGAACAGTGCTGTCATTTATATATTATTAGCACAATATGTAAAATTCCTCTGAACAGCTCATCATAAGCCAAATTAACCTACAAGTGTGCCTGTCCATTAGTGCGACTGCAGCTGTTCCAAATTCTTAAAAGAAATTATCTCATTAAAGAAAAGTGACACTGAAACATTCAGTTCAAGTCCAACTGATGAAATTCAGGACAATCTTGAAAGGAATCTGAATACTTCCAGTCTAAGGCATATTTGAGGGGGGGTTAAATCAAATCAAAGGATTTCAGAAAATATTTTAAAATATTTCTTTAAGTTGAGGTGTAGCAACTCCTGAGGGAAAATTATTTTTCTATATAGAACTTTAAAATTTGAATTTGTCGTGCATTTTCACAACAACATGTACCAAACAAAAGAGAAGCCTCTCCTGAGAAGGTCTTGGGAAAAAGAACATTCTGTGGTGTTACACATACATGACACGGATATGGTTTTCTGACCTTGTAATCATGCAGGATCCTCTCAGCAAAAGCCTTGTCCAGCATCTTTCGGTACCACTCTTGAAGCCTTTTGGGCTTGGGGATCTTCTGGTCAGGAGGGTGGCAGTGGAAAATGTAGTCATCTCCTTCACTGGGTGGGCATGCCCAGATGTGACCCGTCACATACCTGGTCAGAGAAAGAAAGAAAAAAAATTCAAACTATGTGCCAATTCGCAATTGGAAGTAAAGCAATAAATGTTTATGGTTAGCTGAAATTAAATAATTAAGCCTCAAGTTGTTTTTTACTCACCCAAGTTTCTTTACATACTCCAAATAGCCTATTAAAATCTCATGGTACACTGCAGTTCTTAGCAATCGTGGCCTGAAGAAGTGAATACTGTCGAGGTATGATATGTAAACCCGTCTGAAACACAAATATGAAAAAATCTGACTGAGTGGTGAAGGTTATAAAATTTTCTTCACACATAAATAATATTTATGCAGGGAAGACAACTGAGAGCAAACTGTCAATATTGCCCTGAAAAGATCACAGTAACTAAAGTCTTAAATAAATTTAAGATAATCCTGTTTATCACCCAATATATTCATGATATTTTCTACAACTTTTGATGCTTCTGCCACTGCTTGTTCTGGCCCAAAACCTAACATGTGTTTTAATACTGGGTGTTGTTCTTGTTGGACTTGTTCTTCAGATTCTTCAATATTTCTGACAAAGCATAAAAATTTAGAGATTTTCAATACTTGTTTTTTCCTGCTCATTAGAAAGACTGCCTTCCTGTAATAGCAGAATAAACGCCATCTTTCCTATGTTTCCGAAAATAAAGAGAAACTGGATATTGGTCAATTCCAGCAGCTGTGGCAGTATGTGGACAATGTGCGGCTATTGTGTATTGTGTAATTTCTTGGATTAATATTTTAATTTGAGAGAAGACAAATTCTTTGACATGACAGTGTTCAAATTTAAAAGTTCTTCAGTACTTTTAAAATGGCAATGCTGAAATATTATTCAAATGTTTGACCTGTTGAATGTCGTTCCTTTCTTAAACTGTTTACTTATAATTCAAAAATGGAAAGTCAAATCATATTTGCCTCTCCTTCTTTTAAACTTTACCTAACCATAAAATGATCCAGTCTGTGAATCTAAAACCATATGATCCAAACTGTGAGCAATGTGATCCTTCAAAGCCATATTTATTTGTATGCCAGTTACACAACAAGTGTTTTACAGGGTAAACAATAACAAATTTTTAAAAAATTAATAAAAATGAAAAAGGTAGTAAAAATTGAATCTTACCTGGTGTTTGGAAAGGGGCATTCTGATCCATACTCCTGGACATGCATACCAAAGAAACACACATCCACCCCGTCTATTTCCTCAAATGCAAAAAGTGCTTTGGTTCTGTAAGGGAAGCTCTCTATCATCTCGCCTGAGTCAACAAACCTGTTTTTAAAAACACAAAAACAAACTATAACAACAACACAGACAACTTACATCATCCAACCTCCTTTACAATATGACACGGCACAGAAAAAACACACAAATACATTTTCACACAAAAGATGATCTTCTGGTTGTTGCTGTATCTACCCCTTGGATTAGGAAGCAGCAAATGATTAAGATCGCTAAGTTATTCAATACCTAAAGCTGTGAGGGCAGCTGAGTGGGGTTCAGTGGTAATTTTCAGTGGGGTTTTATAGATAGATAGATAGATAGACTTACTGTGTGTGTAAGTGATATACACACACACATATATATACATATATATGTGGATGTATGTATATATATATATATATATATTATATATATATATATATATATATATATATATATATATATATATATATATATATATATATATATATATATATATATATATCACACTCACACACACAGCAAGTCTATCTATCTATAAAAAAAATAAAAGGTCTGCATAAGTGTGGGTGGAAGACACTTTGAAGTGCTTTTCAAAACCTAAAGCGAGGTTAAAAGGTACTACATACTCACCTCGACTTCATGCCAGGCTTAACATCAACAGTTTTGTCAGAGCTGGCCACCACTCTCACAAACACTTCACCAGCTTCTGGGTGGTTTTGCCTTTTCAAGTACTTATTCACTCTGTCTTCAATGTATGACCCCAGCCTTGTAGTCTGCAACCCTTTTAAAAAAATAAAAGATTTAAGGTCAATTCCAATTTTTAAAATTATTATCTATATATGACTGCATAAAAACAAACATTTATGTGTTGTTACAATATTATACTGACTTCTGGCTGAGAACTTGTTTTCCTTTCTTGTTTTGCAAGACTTCTTCAGGCAGTTGTCACAGATGAAGCTGGACAAAGAAAGATTGAATGTTTAGCATCAACTTGCAGTCGCTTTTACAATTCCAGTAGAAATAGATTCGTGGAGGTTCACAATGTACTGTACAGTCTTAAATGGCAGAACTCACCCCGATGGCCAAATTACTTCGTAGTGCAGTACGCATATCTGATGCATTTTCCGTCCGCAATCTTTACATTCAATATACCTACAATGAGAAAAATGTTTATTTTATTTTACAAGAAGTTGCGAAGAACAATCACTGACATCACACAGGTACAAGTCAAAATGAATTAACTGGTGAGACAGCAGTACTCACGGTTCAGAGTCCAATGTGTCATTTTTCTTCTTTTCAAACTGATCTTTCGATATCACTCTGCCCAAATTAGAGATAAAAAGACAATTATGTTCATGTTGGCTGTTGTGACTTCTAAGATGACCACCAGCTAGTGTTCAGACACTGACACCTGGTAACTTACGTTTGTGGTTGTGCCGGGTCATCCCCCAGGGTCACACTGTTGCCCTGTATCTCATTGAAGCACTTCTCACAGAAATGATACCTGTCGGCAATAAGGCCATATTTGGGTGAACTGCAGCCAGCACACACAGTAGCATCACAGGTAAACCGGCGTACAGGTGGGAGAATGCAGAATGAATGGAGCACATGGCAACAACCCAGGACCAGGCAAGGGCAGACAGATGGAAGGACACAGACACACACACACACACACAGGCAGAGGTACAGGTTAGTAACAACTGAAATGGTCATGATTCAGCCACTCATTCAAATTGGAGCAACAATGAGAAAAACATGCTACAAGTCTATGTTAAAAAGAGAGAAAATGATTAACAATTCAGTTTTTGACACCATATAACAGCATGCTGGAAAAAAGAAGAGAAATTAATAATTTAACTACAAGGATCTGTAAAGTCAGTAACATGCACTATGGGATGGATGGATGATGTGGTCATCTCAAAAATAATGCAAAAACAAATCGGTTGTCCCTTCGTCGAGACTGTAATGGAACTAAATACATTTTCTCATTTCAGCATTTCAGATTATTTCAGTCTTGACAACATCTTACCAAAAATGTAACCTAAAGCATATTTCTTCACTTTAAATCCATTTTCAGAAGTTCAAAGCTCTTAAAAATGCAGGTGATCTTTAAATACATGTTGCATCAAATTACAACACAGTAGCAGCTGCTGTTGCTCAACAATATATTACTTTAGAATCATCTATGGACAATTTTAAAATGTGGGCAATCTCTAAACATTTTAATGTTATTTATAAACTCTGACTTTTGTTTAGCTTATAAAACTTGGTACTGGGTAGGTGCTATAACTCTGCTGGTTTGAATTAGAACAATATTGAGGTGCAATAGCAGCTTCAGCACAGAAGGGGGTGCTTTAGTGCCAGACAACTGAAAATAGTCATCTTATGAAGACAAAACAGGGACGGATCAGAAAAGGTGTGTAAAGTCCATGGTGCCTGCAACACTCTAGAAACTGTTTTGTACAGTATGTCCTTTGGTTTTTGTGAACTAGTACACATGAGGTGGTATCTTTAACTATGTTTCATCTTTGAGGATGCAATGATACACACCTGTTGTATTACAACTTCTTCACCTATCTAACCATTTTACCCCGAGGATAGTCAGCATGTACTTTTACCTGTTCTGGTAGCTGTAGTAGGTGCCATCCCTTGAAATGGTACACAACTGTTTGCCATAGCAACACAGTGTCTGAGGAGAGAACTCGTACTATAAAAAAAAAAAACAAAGCAACATCAAGAGCCATGTCGCTGCTCAAAATCTCATTTAAAGTCAACAGGCACATATAGGTAAATATGATTAACAAGAGAAATTTAATATTGAAAATGCCTATAACTACATTCTTGCACATGTCTGGATTGTTGTTCAGTTTTTGTTTGTTTCCCTTCTTGTACCGTCTCACCTTTCTGCCACAGCAATAACCAAGACCCTGCATCACAGGATCAATTTCAGCTTCAAACACCTCTGCCAGCTTGGTACAGTACTTGTAGACACGAGATGTTTTGCGGTTGTACAGCCAGGCGTTGTTGAACATGAGCCACACATCGTCTACATACTGCCACGGCTCCTGGTATTGACCAGTATCCAGTTTCCGCTTGATGGTGGATAAGTCTATAGGATTCTTCACTATGTCAAAGTAGTCCTACAGGAAGAGAGGCCAGTGGAGAAAACATTCCCAGGAATTAACAAATAACCTCAATTTTACTGTGAGTCTCATTATATTGGAATAAATGTGTGTATGTAGATGGATCTGGACACTCACAGGGATGCCCAGCAGCATGGGGTCTACAGGTTGCCTGAAGGGCAGGGACTCTGGGTCTTGTCTGTAAAGGGCCTCAAGTGTTGGCATCAGGGCTTGCCTCAGTTCCTCTGGCTTGAAAACTGGATGAACACGAATGAGTCAAGAAATTATGTTTCCATTAATTTCAGGAGAAAACAGTAACATAACTTGAAGTTGAAGGAATTTGGATAAATGATTACAATTTTCAAGAAAGCAATATCAGAAATGGCATGACAATTATTTAAAGGACCTACAGGAAGTTACAACTGCCAAAGTAGTCAACACTGGATTTACTCAAAAGGCCAGGGATGCACTTATTTTTATGAACAACATTTTCCAACAAATTGATGTTTTGTATTGATGTTTGTAATGAAAGGAGCATTCTCTAAGGTTTGATCAATGTTTTAAGCATCACAAAAGGTAAACAATTTCCAATTCTTTAAATTTACTTCTGTGTACAAATAAATATAAGACAGACCAGGTCTTACTTTTTTTGCGGTTCTGAGCAGTTGAAGCGGTTGATGTACCGTTGGTCCCACCTTCCTCCTCTTCTTTGGGTTGTGCCTTTACTTCTGGCTTCTTCTCCTCAGTTTCCATTGGTTCCTGCTTTGGTTCTGCAGCATCTGGTTCTTCCTTCTTTACCAGCGGGCATTTGGTTTCATCATCCTGCTATATAAATACAAGCACTGTTATAAAGCTACCCAACACTCATGGGCAGGAAACTTAAAAAAAAAAATCTTACATAGAGAAGACACATAACATTAGGAGAATAAAGAGAAGAAGAAAAAAAACAGCATTTCAGATTGTTCTTTTTTTATGAAATACACAAAGATGGTGGTGGGAGACAAATTTTATAATAGGAGTTCAAACTGAAAACGCTTCCAAATCAACAATTTTTACCGACTGATTACTAGATTATCATGTAAAATTAAGCACATACCTCCATTTTTACATTAATTTGCTTTTTCCCAGATTTGTTGTCATCTTCTTCTTCATCTTTTACTTCAGATTTCACCTCAGTGCTGCTCATGTCAGGCAAGGCCTGCTGGGAACTAAGCTCAGCCACAGAGCCAGGAGTAGGCACTCTGTTGTCTATACTTGCTGCTGCCTGGGACAACTTAAAAAGGTGAAAGAGACATGTACATCAGAATGCTGTTTTTTTTTAATACACCCAAATAAAAACCGCATTTAATACCAGTTGAAAGAATGTGCTGCTGCCTCGATCTAGGCGAATCGAATCATATGCCAATTTTAAGCTTTCGGGAAAAACTACCATCTCACCGGTGTGCTGGGATGTTGTGCCTGCACTGAGGTGGGCTGCTGCATCTGGCTGGGGGGTTCAGGTTGGGGCTGCGAGGGGGTCAATGGCTGGGAGGAATCAGGTGGGGTGCCCATAGCGGAGGGGGGACGAGAAAGGCTAGTGGGTACAGGAGTTGGGGTAGAAGAGCGCCCGACTGTGGAGCTGGGAGTGGAGGGCTGCTGTGCCACCTGGGTCTGTGTGGGAGCATGGTGGTGTTGCAGCTGCTGGGGTTGCAAGGTGGCTGAGACATTGGGTGGAGGGGTGCTACCCAGGGAGGGCTGGACTGTAGAGGGCAGCTGGGAGCCATGGGAGCCCATAGCATTAAGAGGGAGATTAGAATTTTGCGGTTGCTGGAATAAAATGGAGCACATTATTAGTGAACCATTTTGACACACAAAAGCCACATTCACAGAGCCATGCAAGGTGAACTAAAAGGACAGGAGTTGATACATTTTTTTTTTTACCACAATACAAGTCTTCTCACCTGTGCAACAGTAGTCTGTGACATGGCCTGGCCCAAGCCTACATTCACATTCATTGCACCACCTGCAGCACCAGAAAACTGGCCCTGTGGCAGAAATTGTACTTGGTTGGCTGGCTGGGATACCATATTATTGGCATGATTACCCATCATTCCTTGAGTGTGAGGTATCCCTGATGGAGACATGCCCATCTGAAAAAGTGGAAGAGATGAAACGGACAAATCATTACATCCGTTAGTAGTTAGTTTTTTGTGTCTGTCTAGTGAATCATTTCCATCAATATTGAGTAGCAGTGAAATGACTGAAAAATGTTGCTCAGTGAGAGGACAACATAGTAGCAAATGACAACCAGCTCAGGCACGAAATTGCTATAACCCAGGCCCTGGGCTCTGCCACTGTTTCGTTGGTTGTCAGATGCCCGTCGATAAAAAAAAATTGGACTTTTTTGATGAATTTTTTTTGTTTGTTTGTTTTTGAAGCTTTATGATTCTACTGGCCTTATTTAAACTTACTGAATGTATACTGGAAGGAGTGTGTGCGTGTGGGTGAGTGGTATGCATGCAGCAAAGGTCAGGAATCAAACCTGAGCTTGCTGGAATAGGGCTGTAAGTCTCTATAAATGGGGCACTGTTTAATTACTTCAGCTATGTGGTGCTCTGTATTGATGTTTATGTGTAAAAGTGACAACTGAATAATAAGTGAGTCAAAGACAGTCAAGAGGAAAGGGGAAAAAAAAAATTTTCAACCAGGAAAGAAAGAGGAGAGGTTTAAATTGCTCCAAGATAAAACATCTTCTAAAATGTACTGATTTGAAAAAGGGTTATGCAAAGTACTTGTGAAAAGTTAGTGTCTTACTTGCAGTAGACACTGATTACAACCCTCCCAGTTTGGAGGACCAGTAAAGAATTCAGATGGGAAGCTAGGCTAACAGCTGCTCAGAATCCGGGCCACGGAGGAGCAAATTTTATAGAAACCACTAAACTGGGTCCCCATTTCCTAGTCTGTCATTAAACAGACCAGGCAAAAGTGACCAAGTCTGCATAACTGTATGATGCAAGAGACAGGGTGTTAAAAAGATTAAAAAAACAAACAAACAAAAAAAAAAAAACATAGCATAGCACCAGCTTGGATTGCTATGTATGCATGAGGTTCAAGTTTTTGTGATGGCAAAAGTTTGCTCTTCTATGACTGAGTAGCTTTTAGCCAAGTTCTCCATAATAATTATAACTTCTGATTTTGCTGTGACTGTTGTGTGCTGCTAGTAAGACTAATTACTTATATGTGCTTCATACACTTCCAAAATGAATAAAAATAAATAAATAAATATCCCTTTAAGAGGGAAACTGGAGGGTTCAGTGAAGATTTTAGGACTTCTCTGGGAACTGATTTACTCAAACTAATTTCTCTACATTAACATTAGGTACTGGGGTATTTGTTTAACAAGAGACAAAAAACGTTGCATTTAAATGGTGCAAATTTAAAATTAGCTCTACTTCTCCTTGCAAGATGATGGGATTGGCTTCTCAGATTTGTTATGTACTAAACCTTGGCAATCTGAGACTATGATTTAGAGGTATTTCATGCTAAACCAAAGTTCCAAGATGGAAAGATAAGTTTTGACTGCTTGTTTTGCTCATAACATTGTCTCTTGTGCAAAACAGAAAAGAAAAAGTATATTACTTTGTTGGAACAGTTAAAACGATTTTTTTTTCTTTTTTTTTTTTTTATTGTAAGCTGTCTTTAAGGAATAGAACATAAAAAATAAAATTAGACAAAAGAAAAAAAAAAAACATCTCACCTGTTGAACAGAGCTCATGTTCATCTGCTGCTGATGGCTCATGGGGGAAGGAGCCCTCGGTCCCATAGGTGCCTGAGACATCTGTGCATTCTGCATTGCCATCGGATTAAACTGACTGATCGCTGTGGGAACAGTGTTACACATAATTGTATACCTGCTCAAGATACTTGGGACTTGACTGTAATTTAATATTCCATGTCCTACTGGGTTGGTAGAACAACTAATACTAAACCAGCTCACTCAAACAGCACAGCTTTGGGTGGTTTAACCATCATGTATGTACAGAAAAATCGGCTGCAGATAGAAAATGTTTTCTGACTGGCAATTAAAAGCCAAACCAATAATATAGGCAAAACCAAATATTTTTTCACTTTTCCTTTCCCTAAAAAGAGGAAAAAAAGGGGGTTTTCCTAGAAAATAATTGCTAAAAAAAAAAAAGAATACATACCTTGAGGTACCTGCATACGGTTTATTATCTGATTTGGCATGTTGGGCAGAGGTGCAGGTCCATCTAAAAGGAGATAAGACAATACAATTTTTCTTTAAAAGTTACTCTTAATTACTGGAATATTTTAAAAACAACCATATAAACAGGTTCATGTATTAACTCTGAACTTTGATCAAAGTTGAAAGAGATCAATTACTTACTTGGAGGTCGTACAGCCTGCCCTGGGCACATGGTGTTGGGCTGAGGCATACCAGGCTGCTGTGACCCAGCTCCGCCCCCAACGCCGGGTTGGTTCTGGAGACGTGAGCGCCTCTTCTCCTCTAGTTCCTTTTGAATTTTGTAAATCTTTTCTGCCAGGAAATGGTAGTACTCATCCTAGTAAGATAATGAAGGGGAAAAAAAATAGATATTTTGCAAATAATTCATTTTACTTTTCCACATTCATTTTCAATTCATTTCTGCATTCAAGTTCAGATTTCCTATGCCTGATTTCTTAGGCCTGACA
This sequence comes from Hirundichthys speculiger, assembly GCA_018398805.1. Classification (NCBI taxonomy): domain Eukaryota; kingdom Metazoa; phylum Chordata; class Actinopteri; order Beloniformes; family Exocoetidae; genus Hirundichthys; species Hirundichthys speculiger. Next base: position 625,141 of record JAGFBZ010000958.1, read on the forward strand.
AGAAAAAAGCAAAACAAATGCTGTCAATGGAATTTTGAGACAACAAAAACAAGAATATGATATTAAGTTACCCTGCTGTTTGCAGTCTCGTACATGTCACCCTCAACTTTGCGAGCATATGCCACCAGGTTCTCCATTCGCCTGTCCTTCAGTGCTGCAGGGTCTGGGGTGGGGAATATGGCTTGTACTCTGGAGGGGAAAAGTAAAAATTTCAATTGCATGGTGTACGATGACCAAACCGATATTTAGAAGACATCTGTTTTATCGTTATACTTACAGTTTGTGCACCAGATGGGTGCGCAGGTCCTGAGTGACATGTTCATGCCAGGCCTTCCTTACCCCGGTGGCAGAAAGAGGGGTGGCAGTGGGCAGGTTGCCTATGCCTCCTACAACTGATCCATCTGGCATCAGCTGACTGCAGGACAGAAACAATTTGATCAAGTTTGAAAAAAAATCATTTAAAAAAAACAAAACAAAAAAAACAGGTAGCCACACACCACCCAGCACATTTAATTCAAGAGAAGGAAGTTTGATTGGGATCTTTAATTTATCACTGTCCATTTCTAACTCTAGAGCAATAAATTTACTGGGAAGTACAGTTCAACTAGACGATTTCTTTGCAGCGGAAGTAATGAGAGAGAATGTGAAAACTCACTTGTTTAATGTGGAGGGTAGAGAGGAGTCTGAGTGCAAGCCAGTCTGATCTGAGGAAGGGGTGCCCATGTTTGTCAGCTGATTTGTGCCTGAAAAAAAAACACAAATCATTGTTTATATACATAGTACAGTGACATTTACTATGCTGGAGGCAGACTACAAAAATATCTATTGAGTCAGTTTTATTCCATACCTAGTGGGTTCATACTTCGTAGCTGCTGGTGCTGGGGGTTCTGCTGGGCTGAACCCTGACCCTGGACCTGGGCAGGGGACTGGTTCCCATACGGGAGGCCCAGGGCTGCATAGGCCCTCTGCATAGAGCTAGGGTCAAAGTTTGTTGCAGGACTGTTGATGGCTGTGGCATTGGATTGGCCTGGTCCAACTGTATTGATGGCGTTCTGCAGACTAGCTCCAGGCGAACTTAACATAGCTGGGACAAGAAAGGAGAGGACAAGAAATAAGACATTGCTTTGGACATACAACATAAATGTAATAATCTGCCTGTGATAAAATGAGAAGTATTTGCTCCATGTGTTTCTGCATACTCTAAAACATCCTAACACCAAACCATTCATGTCAACAAATGATCTTTATATTTGTCAGCCTAAAATAAGTAATAAATGTAAAACATTAAATGTGAGGTTTGATAAAGAACAAAAAAAAAAAATCCTGTATAAAGAGGGTCTTTTTAGGCCTTTAAGCCCAAATCCTGCTCCCTGCTGTGTTGATTGTTCATAGGGAGCATGCTGGCATTGTGGGGGATTTAAATCTGTCATAGGACCTTTTAACCAATTAAAGAGCATGGTGTCCAAAGCCCCTGCCCCTACTAATGGCACAGCTTTGGGGACCCTCCCCTAGGTGTCACATTACAGGCCCAGCCTTTCTAGAGGAATCATCTCACTGTTGGAGCATCCAGTCAGCGAGCCGGTACAGAGACTTAAGGGGAAAACACAACCTGCAGGTGGCACCAATTCATACTTCACACACTTCCTTGAGGCTCGCTGCTGTGTGATCTCTGCTTTAACAGTTTTAAAGGTTTCAAAGATTTTTCTTCCAAGTATCACAATGATGCAGATAATATACACACTGTAAGAAATATTCAGCATTTCCTTAAAACTTCATCCATATGTTTTTAATGTGGATTCATGAATAGAAAAGATAAGACGATGATGGCCACTCACGCTGCTGATTCCTCTTGTCACTTGCATTCTTCAAAGGCAAGCAGACGGGACAGTCTTGCCGCGTACAGTTCTTCCAGTGGGAGATGATCTGTCTGGATGATGCACAGTGAGCCACTGAAGAAAATAAATACAAACAGAAACACAGTCAGAGGTGTGATGACAATAGTATCTGATCTACAAAAACCTGAGACAAAAATTGTACACCAAACTCATATGCAGGAATTTCAGCAAGTGAAATGGAAAACTTTGTGATGAAAAATACTGACCATCAAAAAACTATGTAAGATTGTATCAATTGGTCAACATGGCAAAAAAAAGGAAAGAAAAAAACCCCCACAAAATTAACCTAATATTTTAAGAGATAATACAGCATAAATATCAAAGTTTAAAAAGTTAAAAAACCTTGGGTGACACTTTCACTACCTACAGCTGTCTAAAGACAAACTGCTGTCAACGAGTGTAAATCACCAAATGTAGTATTGTCATTCACCACTATAATTTAAAAGATTAAATTTATGTTTGCTGATGTTGTCAAACACCGGGTTTAGAAAGTGGAGAGGCTCTCTGTGAAGTGGCTCTACTCAAAGCAATAAAACATAAGAGAATAATGCATTTCTGCTTTACAAAGCAAAACATCATAACTGACTCAAAATCAGCCTCCCAAATCCATTGTGAAGTTTTATCAATTACAATAGGGAAAACCCAACTACTGCAGAATGTCACATGTGAAGGAAAGAATTCAGACTCATCTGAGCCTTTTACTTTGTCTCTACTATCCTGCAGTTATTCCAAGAAAAATGAATAGGATCACCACTTTCCTGCAGTCAGTGTTGATCTGTTCCTTGCCTAATTGACGGGGAAATTGTCTGGAATTTTTTGTCAGGTTCAGCTTGTTGATATTCTTCCCCGTTTTTACTAGGAATGGGCATTTTAAGAAATGTTATGTGTCAATCATTGGGAAAATTAACCATCAATTATCAATTAATTTTTAGTTTATGTATAGCAAATATCAGAGTACTTTCTAAAATGATACAGTACACTTCAAGAAAACATTATAGAACTTAGGTTTTTCCTTTATTCTTTATTTTCATGAACAGTTACCAGATATGAACCATTTTATTTAAACATAGGAAAAAGCTGAAATTAGGTAGCGGAGCCATAAGTTGTGGACTAAGCCTCTGAACATTCAAACTGAAAGTCGCCTACAACTCTGCATCATAAATAAAATAACTTAAATCAACTGACTTATGTTTAGAAAAATGACCATGTCAACATGCTCAGGTATGAGACGCAAAGGCAGCCTCGTGATCGTCAGTCCAGTGGCAGAAAACACTCACTCTGCCGGGATTGACGTTGCAGGGATGCAGAGGTACCGGCAGGCTAACTTTGCTAGCCAGGGGAACCTGGTTCCATTCACTTTCCACCAAACGGTAGGATTACAGTCCAGAGGTGGCGAGGTCTCTCTCAGGAAGTCTGGAACTTCTGTTTCAATGCCAGTGTTGCCACACCCAACTTCACTTTCATTTCTCTTCATCTTTACTTTGGAATTCTACAGTAGCCATGTGGTCCTGTGCTAATAGCAAATTTGTAATTTAGCAAAATCGATCAATAATGCCCATCCCTAGTCCTTACCCTTATGCTAAATCAGCACCTTCCAAATCAGAGGGAGTTTACATGACGTGAATAAGCCCCAAATGCAACCGTAACAACTGGCTGCTGCCACACACTGGATACCATTTTTGCAATACTAAGGTTTGACCTATTGTGAATGAACAGCTCGCCTTCATCCAATTTAAATCCATGAAAAAAAACTTCAACATAAGATACACAAATGACAAGTCATGTGCCAACATCACTGATTTTATAGCGGATATTATCTACAAGCTACAATGTAGCTACAATAACACTTGGGATGTGAAACTAACTTTACCACGCCCTGCGGTGGCAACTCAATTCACAGCGACAACAAATACAAATAACCTTTTTCTTCTCAACAGACCCATCTGGCAGCACCTTAAGGCTAAACTTGCTGTTCATAAGACCCTTTTCTGTTGCCATGTCTGTCCCACACATTGACTGTAAATACATTTATTGGCCGAGGGTCACATTTACAGAAACTCATTAACCGCGAAAAATAAGGGATCACTGTATACTCCTACATACATATATATATATACACAGTGGTACCTCTACTTATGAATGTCTCTACATAATTCCTCTCGGCAGATCATCTCCAAATCCTGAAGGTTTTGAGGCTTGCAGCTGGAAACTCGAAGCTTCAGCTCTCTCCATAGATTTTCAAAAGGATTAAGGTCAGGAGACTGGCTAGGCCATTCCATGACCTTGATGTGCTTCTTATGGAGCCACTCCTTTGTTTCCTTGGCTGTATGTTTTGGGTCGTTGTCATGCTGGAAGACCCATCCACGATCTATTTCTTAATGTCCTTGCAGAGGCAAGGAGGTTCTCACTCAAGATTTTGCGGTACATGGCCCCGTTCATCTTCCCATCGATGCGATGAAGTCGACCTGTCACCTTAGAAGAGAAACATCCCCAAAGCATAAGGCTTCCATCGCCATGCTTGACAGTAGGGATGGTGTTTTTGGGGTCATATTCAGCTTTTCTCTTCCTCCAAACACGTCGAGTTGAGTTAAGGGCAAAGAGCTCAATTTTGGTCTCATCTGACCACAGCACCTTCTCCCAGTCTCTTTCTGAGTCATTAATATGTTCGTTATCAAACCTGAGTCGGGCCTGGACGTGAGCCTTCTTGAGCAGAGGGACCTTGCGCGCACTGCAGGATTTTAAACCATTGCGTCTCAATGTATTACCAATAGTTTTCTTGGTGGTGGTCCCAGCTGCCTTGCGATCATTAACTAGCTCCTCCCATGTAGTTCTCAGCTGATCTCTAACCTTTCTCATGATCATTGAGACCCCACGAGGTGATATCTTTCATGGAGCAGCCAGCCTAGGTTGATTAACTGTCATGTTGTACTTCTTCCACTTCTGAATAATTGCACCAACAGTTGTCACCTTCTCATTCAGCTTCTTACTTATGGTTTTGTAGCCCATTCCAGCCTTGTGGAGCTCAACAACTTTGTCCCTGACATCTTTTGACAGCTCTTTAGTCTTGCCCACGGTGGAGATGGTGGAGTATTACAGAGTCTGTGGGCAGACGGCTTTTTATACAGGTGACAATTTGGAACAGGTGTCTCTCATGCAGGTAATTACTTCAGTGAGATTAGGATTATGCCAACGGTCTGTGGGAGCCAATACTGGTCAAGGTTGGTCAGGGATCAAATACTTATTTCCCTCAATGATTTGAAAATTATTTTTTCTTTTTCATTTCGTGTAATTTTCTCATTTTTTTTTTCAATATTCTTTCTATAACTGTTAAAATAAAGCTGCCATAAAAATCTGAGACTGTTCATTTATTTCTTAGTATGACAACTGCCAAAATCAGCGGGGGATCAAATACTTATTACTTATTTCCTCCACTGTGTGTGTGTGGTGTGTATATAGTATAGATATATATATATATATATATATATAGATATATATATATATATCTATATATATATATATATCTATATATATATATATATATATATCTATATATATATATTCTATATATATATATATATATAGATCTATATATATATCTATATCTATATATATCTTCTATCTCTATATATATATCTATATAATAGATATATATATATACATACACACTACACATTCATACATACATACATACACACACACACACACACACACATACATACATACACACATATACATATATATTAGGGATGCAACGGAACGGTACTCGGTAAAATACCGAACCGTTCGGTACGACCTGCACAGGACAATACGTTTTTATGTCCCGCGGTATTTATGTTCCAATAACTTTGCATTGGACTTGCACGTGAGCGTGCATGCCTTTTAGGCAACAGGCCCGGCACTGCATGTCAATGTGCACTCGCCTCTGCTCACTCACAGTGACCAGCCTATCACACTTTGGCCGGTTGGCTGCAACTCATAAACGCAGAAAAAAAAAAAAAAAAAAAAACAAGCAGGCATGGCCAGTGGTAGCGGAGAAATCAGGAAAAAACTTTTTTTTAATCACCAGTGTGGGAGCATTTTGGTTTTGCTATTGAATACACCGGCGAGGGAGTGAAAACAGTTAACAGTTAACAGAAAGCTATCTTCCACCTCCCTAAACCTGCGGAAGATCACAAACAATTAATGTTTGTGTCCCTCCTCGACCACCAACAGTTTCAGACATATCAGAAATAAATTCCCGCATTCAACCTTTTCCAGCTTGACACCAGAGACAAAGGGTGAATTCCAATTCCTCCCTTAACCCTCAATCTCAACCCTCAGTCTCAAAAATGCGCGCTCCTGCTAAGGGCAAGTGCTGTCCCAATTCTTAGAAAGTCAAGTTGAGGGACGAGTTTGAGGGCCGTATCGCCCTCAAAATTGTGATTTTCCGACACCACCCTTGGAAGTAAGGGCTACCCAGAAGGCACTGGGTAATTTAGCCAAGACATCTTCGAAAAGGATGGTGACAAAAAAAAGCTAACTACAAACGTAAGTATATTCGTATATTTTAAATATATAAATGTTACGAAACCATCTTATTGTCTTTGTTTGAGATTTTTTTCATGGATTAACATCGTTGTTGCATAACATTTATTTTTTTTACTTTACAATGTTTGCTGCCGGACCGGTGGTCCCAGCCGGGCGGCCGGCGGCCCCGGTCGGCTTCACGTTACTTGTATACATTGTTGGGTAGCGACGATGGGCTGAATAATGTATCCTCTTGTGTTATTTGCCAATAGAACACGGGCTCTGATACATTTCAGTCTGAAGACGTAACTGCACTCGAGGGGTGTCCCATTTCTAAGCCACAAGATAGCCCTTACACTTACTTTCGAGGGTTAAGATTGAGGGTTAAGGGCGAGGGTTGAGATTGAGGGTTAAGAGAGGAATTGGAATTCACCCAAAGATCTCCTTGGTTTCCTCCACAGCAGACATCTGAATGAGAGCTGCCACAGCTGTACAGACTGACGTGCCTGGCCGTGACTATTCCCACATCCACCACAACTGCTGACCAGACATCCTCTGACCTCAAGAGAATAAAAACGTATGCAAGTAATACGGTGATGCGTAACTGAGAGGTAGAGCCGTTTGTGCATGTCCACATGTGACCAGGTGGACGCACATTTATTCCATTTGGACGCGCTCTTTTACACGGCGACATGCGAGTTGCGCTTTCCGCAAACTGTATCTTGCGATCACGGGTAGCAGGTAGCAGGTGGTCTGAAACTGTACCGAATCCGTACTGAAACCGTGACACAAAAACCGAGGTACGGACCGTACCGTGAGCCACCTGTACCGTTGCACCCCTAACATATACATACATACACATATATACACATATATACGAGATGCAGACTCTGTACCGGTCCGTTGTGGTGAACAGAGCTGAGCCAAAAGGCAAGGCTCTCTGTTTACCGGTCGATCTTTGTTCCAACCCTCACCTATGGTCATGAACTGTGGGTAGTGACCGAAAGAATGAAATTGCGGATACAAGCGGCAGAAATGAGTTTTCTCCGCAGGGTGGCGGGACTCTCCCTTCGATATAAGGTGAGAAGTTCAGTCATTCGGGAGAGACTCAGAGTAGAGCCGCTGCTCCTTCACATCGAGAGGAGCCAGTTGAGGTGGTTCGGGCATCTGGCTAGGATGCTCCCCGGACGCCTCCCTGGAGAGGTGTTTTGGGCACGTCCAACTGGGAGAAGACCACACGGCAGGCCCAGGACCCGCTGGAGAGATTATATCTCTCAGCTGGCCTGGGAAGCGCCTCTGGATTCTCCCTGAGGAGCTGGTGGAAGCGGCCGAGGCTGCCTTTGCGTCTCAACAAAGGCTGAGAGAACACAAATACGGCACCAAAAAGAAAAAGCTATACTGCAAAATTTAAACTGAAGATTTTAAAATGTGCAGCTGAAAATAGTAATTGAGTAGCACAAAGTTTGGAGTGAGTGAGAAAGGAGAGGTAACTCTGACACCTATGAAAAAAATCAAATAGAGCTAACCGTGGGCTGAAAGCATGATGGTTAGAGCTGGAGGAACAAGTCCAGAGATGGGTCCTTGAACAGCCGCTGCTGGAAGGGGCTTTTCAATGGTGCAATTATCACCCAGTCTTAGTGCCTAATAGGAGTTCTATATATTTTTTTACACTTCACAATAAATGTTTTTGACAGATGCGACGAATACTCTGGTGCGACTTATTGTCTGGAAAATACGGTCTGGTTGGAGCTCTTTAAATTTTGGCAGGTTTTCCAAAATTTTTGCTGATGCTTCCAACTTGTGCTCCCAAGTAAAACAGTTCATTTCGAGCCCTGCTAATGCTGATAAAAAGAATTAAGGAAATGGAAATTTGGATCCAAGTTACATTATTAACAGAGTGCTCTGAAAATGTATTAATTTCACTCACCCTGGCAGGACTTGCCAGCCTGGCAGTGGGTCATGTGGTTGAGTACGTTCTTCATGGTGCGACAATGGGGCAGAGCGCAAGTCCGAACCTCGCCATTGGCCTGCTCCCGCCGTTGGCACTTGTGTGCATGAAGCAGCAAGACCAGCTGCTGCTGAATGAGTTTTCGTTTCTCAGGGTCAGCTGTTGGGCCTCCTGATACACCACCAGTCCCAGGAACCATGCCCATCGACGCTACCTGTTGCTGCATCTGAGATTGGATTGGTGCAAGTATGCATACATGTTACATTTTTATCAGAGTATAACACATGTAACCCTTTTCAGAGTTTAAGGAAAAAGAAACCAAGAAAACAATTGAAACAAAATACTACGATGCATGAAAAGCCATCATTCTTAACCACATGCTCACACATACACACTGGATGCATCCTGACCGCTGCCTGGTTAACTTTGAATAGAATAACATCATTTTTAAACATTTCATGATCGGTCTTGAGCAACAGCCAATCACAGTGCAGCTACATTGCTAGTGCTAGCCAATTAAATCATACGTGGAAGTGGGACTTTCAAAGCATGTGGTTTACTTGTTCAGAACATTAATGAAAAATAAAATACAGACTGTCTCTTCTTTGAGTGTATAGTGGAGTCTCCCTCTTGCTTTGCAGGTTACCCTTACTCATGGTGACTTCACCCCATACCTTGCTCTCACTGGGTGTAGTTTCAATTGGGAGTCCTCTAAGGCCTTCAGATATTTGGAATACTAGAGATCAGTCTCCCACAAGCAATGATTTAGTGATGCACTGGGGTGCCTCTTTATGTAGGTTTGACTTGTTTACAAATAATTTACAATAACTAACCCACCTACACACAAAAGGTTGCTGTAATTCAAAAGCACATAATTTAGCTCCCAGTATTTTATAAAACAAGAGGATTACTATGCAATAACAAAAGAGTGTTACAGCAACACCCAACAATGAGAGTTCCTGATGTTCCTTCATCATACCAATAAATGAGGAATCAAATTTCTTCCCGGCAGACAAGTTATATGCTTCAAAATACTCCTGTCCCTGCTTATATTTTCACTGGCTAGCACTAGCTGTGTGGCTGCAATTTGATTGGCTGATACCCAAAAGCTTGAATGTCTGACAAAAACATTTTCACCACACTGGACCCACAATTCTATTCAGCAATGCTTGATGCCACTCTGTTCAAAGTCAATGGCGATGTTGCTTGCGCCACCTTGTGAAGGAACGCTGTTGACGCTTTCAGTACGTACATGTGAGCAGGCGGTTACAGCAAACCAAAAGAAGATCATGTAGAAACTGAAACCCACCATATTTGGCACACTCCCAGCTCCCTTTAACTCAGCAGGAAATTGAGGCAGGTTGTTGGAAAGGCCTGGCTTGCTCTGGAGTTGCTGTGCATTGACCCCCGTTGCCCCCATCTGCTGTACCCCAGCCTGACTATACTGCTGGCCAAAAGAAGCTCCTGAAATAGCTATCTACATTAAGGAAACAAGACAGAGGGTAAAATGATGAGTGTTGTTGTGAAGACACATAGAACAAGTTGACCTTTTATAAACCTACTGATGAACGAGTAAGGATGTACCTTAACAGGTACTCTGCATTGGGGTCAATGCTGCCCCAAGCAAACTCTTGCCTCATGACTACGAGGAGGCTCATACAGCCATAACCACTGAGTGTCTTTCTCAGCAGGCCAGGATTCCCTTGACCTCAGGATGGCGAGCTGCTTTTCAGGCAAATTAGCATAAATTATGTCACATGCTTCTGCAGAAACTGTGGCAAAATAATAACAGTTTCACTTGTTGCTTGCATCGCCTTGTGAAGCATTTCACACTGTTTTTGAGGGCAACAGAAAACAATATTTATTTTGGTCATCTACAAAGTTGAGCTAGAAATGGCATTTGTTCAGCAAAAGCATGTATAACTGTTTAAATGGAAGAAAGCGGAGCCAAAGTACAACTGGAATCATAATAATGTGGCACGAGGACAACTTAATGTGGATTACCATTTATACATGTCAGATCAGTAAAACTTCCGTTTTAGCAGTTAATTTCTCAAAAATGCTGTTTCAATCAATTTCTCTTAAGAAAAAGACTAGAATGAGCAATTAACACTGTGTGGAAAGATGTCAAGATCTTTTCTTTCCAAAAGGGTCCACACACTGAATTTAAGTGGCTGATATTTGTAAGGAAAGGTAAACTATGAACTGCATGTGTGGAGGGGGTTGATTGATTGACTGATTGAAATGTAATGGATCTCCTGGTAGCATTTCATAGGTAGGGATCAATTAATTGAATGTACAATCAAACTTCTGAAACTAATTTGACCAACACCACTACTTGGGCAAGTAACCGGTGGTGTCACTACTGGCCTGTCAACCTACAAACCTCCATCTATATGAAATAACACAATCACTTTGTCTTTATTATACAATTAATATGTTTAAATAATTAATTGACAATCTAAAGAAATAATGTGACATTTTATTTTTTTAAAACTGGGAATTGAAATAAAAAATATTCTGTTAAAATAACTATTTCAATTTTATTAATTATAAATAATTATTTATTTTATATAATCGAACTATTCAACAAAATTAGAATTTGAGTAGATTTGTCCATGACTAATGGATTAATCTGTAACACAAAACAATTTTTTCATAATTTAATTTCAAAGGCAATCATTTGCAGTATGAATCTCAGAACTATCCCAGCTCTTGAAACCAAACTGATAACTGAAAAATAATGAACTGCAAAGTGCACAAATACATTAGTATTTTACTAGTAAACCGAATTCATGTTACAACATACATTCCATCCCTAAAGCTTCCCTGCATGAATCTGCCCACTGCCTCTGCCTGAGTTTCTCTGTGGTGGCTAAAGCAGCAGCCTGTTTTGCTTCGCAGAGAGAGCAAGCCCCGGCCCTGCCCAGCACAGAGAAAACAGTACGTGACACACGTAGAAAGGCCAGCTTGCACAACAAATGAGTACTGCACTGCTGCCTGCCCCTCCCCCTCCCCTGTACAGAAACCCACAGATGCCTGCCTGCTGCTTGCTCTCATTCACACATTCTACGTCCTCTCACACACGGGTTCTCCAATACGATGATCTGCACTAATCACAGAGGAGTGCCAGTGGGTAAGAGGACAGTACTACTACAAATTAAATCCTCTCATGTTTCTCCTCCACTTGACATGTTACCTATTTTTTTTAACTGTCTGATTGATAACCTTTTACAATGAACGTGAAAAAGGAAGCATGTTTGGACAGGTATTTGTTCATCAGAAATGTTTACAGAGTCTAATCTATTTTTATAGGACCAAAGGAAAAATAACCACAGAAGTTCTTCAATTTCTCAAACGTTAAAATGATTTTTGATTCACACTGAAATTGTCATATGTGCAGCATTTAAACTATGCAGCAATTTTTTAAATACCATTCTATTTTATTTCACAAGTGCACATATAAAGCTGATTCGTTCAAATAATTAATCTTACTATTTCATATTATAAACAAACAGCACCGGGGTTGTAATACTGCTATTTCCACCTAAAATAAGGGCAATATGTCAAACTACAGTCAGAAATATCTGTTACATTAGGTAATGAGCCTTTAAACCATGACGCATCAAAATACATTCAGGTATTAACATATATTCAACTGTGCGGATAAGAAAGGGCTTGTTTCATGTGGTGACATCTGCAGCTATAATATCGGTGTCAACTAGCCTGTTGGCTTAATCTTGGCTTCCTGTCAAACCACAAAACCCTGCGACTCTCAGAGAAGGGGAGAAACATTTTCTCACACTTCAAAGTCTATGAAAGTGTATATATAAATACAAATATTATACTGTATGTATATATATATATATATATATATATATATATATATATATATATATATATATATATATATATATATATATATATATATAGAGAAAGCAACGTATGAAGTAAACTGCATCTCATTCACAAAAAAACAGATCCCTTTGCCGTTTTACAATGACAAATTGCAGTTCTTGTTACACTGTAATTTTCAAGTTGCTTTCACACTACAGGACTTTTGTTGTTGGCAGACTGATGTGCTGTTCAAACTACCTGACTTCCCATCTTGTAATTGTACTGGGCTGCGTACTGGGCAAGCATGTATCAGTGAAACTGATTGAAAATTGACCTGGAAACAAACATAGCAGCATCATGTTTAGCCCATTTTGTTGATTTTTTTTCCTGTTAGTTTTGCCATTTTCTCTCCAATGTTGCTTTAAGCTTGTGACGGAAGAGTGCAACTAAATGAAGATTTGATGCAAACTGTTGGCTCTTTAACAAGCTGTTTTTTTTTTTTTTTAAATGAACTAGCTGAAATGTATTTTTAATTTGGACTCAGTACAGATTAAGGGGATTATAACCAAAATATACTGAACTGAACCAAATCGGACTGTATTTAATTGGACTGCATTTAATTTGTTTGCTTTATACAAAGAATGCTTTGAGATAACTAAGATAACAGAATTGGTACTTACACATCTACAGTGAACTGAAAAAAAAAATGGCTTTCCTCCTACACATGTAGACAGTTACGGTGTCTTTAATGCAGACTTTGGCTGCTTAACGGCTAATATCAGGGACATCAAAGTCATTGGCGCTTGCTGTTCCAGCTTCATGTTATCAACATTATTGTTGAAGCACATCTGTGGCAGTCATTTCAGTCATGGTCACATGATTCTGTCTTGGAAAATTACGAAAGAAAATGTTGGAACCTGAAAAGTAATTAATGAAGCAAACCAGGAGGCCGATTTAGAAAACAGGTTATGTTCAAACTAAGTATGTTGAACCTGTACTTGAGGAAACTGAGTTTTCCATTTCACAAAGGGAGGTAACTTAACCATGACCAAGAGTGTTCAGCTAAGCTGATTTCAGAAACCAAGGTAACTCATACTTGGAGTCTGTTACCATGGTAACTGACTCTGTAAACTAAACCCGGCCATAAGCAGGTTCACTTCTAGATACCGGAGTTTCTCTTTGTCAGGGTTGAATTTCAACGATCAATCATATAACGCACCTTTTGGAGTCATCTGAACAACATGTCGCAGTTGCGTTGGTTAAGTATATTGAGGATCCAAATAGACAGCTTACTGCGGTCAAGCTGGCCGTCACTTATACTTGTGATACCTCAATGAATTTTTTCTAAATTTTTCCTGCACAGTTAGATAACTTGTACCCATATACACCACATTTATTGTCTTCCATATTACCCATTACCCATATTATATATTTAATGATTACATATTATTATATATATATATATATATATTCTATAATATATACATACATATATATATCCATATATATATATATATATATATATATATATATATATATATATACTATATATATAATATATCTTCATGATATGGTCATGGAAATGCGTGTATAATTATAAAAGAGGTGTGGGATGCAAAGAAAACAATGCCTTATTGAATTATGATCTAATAATGTATGTAAGCATCATTGTTAAGAAAACTCACATTTGTAAATAAGTAATGGCTAATGAATTGCAATAACCAAAGGTATTTTGTGTGAAGTAAGGGGGCCACAATGCATTATAAATACGTTTCAAACAAAATTCAGGTAACAAATGACTACAATAAGGAATAAACATCTTCTGCAAATTTAAAGCTAATTGAGAAAATATACATTTTAAAGTTTACAGTTTCTCAGGTGGTAGGCATGGTTAAATGTTTGAGAACCACTGATATAAGTCATAGATTCGTTATTACTGCTGGTAGTTCTTTCATCACAACAATTTGATTGATGGAAATTGACCTGAAATCAGCCATTTATAGGTTTGGTGACATAATAACTAATTTTTTCAGCATTTGACAAACACGGGGCATGGTGAATCGCCAGTCGCAGTGTGATTTTTTTCACCTCATTTCAAATTCTAGTGTTTTCATCCATCCAAACAAGAAAGGCAGAAGTAATATCAGAAAATATGCTTTGGGCTTACTTTGACCATTAATTTGGCTGTGATGGCAGGTGATGACCTGGATTTCGTTGGATTTCCCGACGCTATGTCAACAAGACAGATAGTGACATCAGTCGGACCAAAGGCTCAGTGCGCATGCCCTGGTCTCAATCAACCAATCGCAATCAAGAATTCACGTCACGCCCACCAGTCTCTGCTGGGTCTGATCATCGGATCATCTCTCGCTCGGCCAAGTCGGAGGCCTAACCCTAACACTAATCCCCCCAAATATTAAACCGGATTTACACGTATCTCAACAATGACCCCCAGGATGGAAAAAAACTCGGAAAATTGACATCCCTGATACCCCTCCCCCCCAAGAGTATTTCTACCTTTTCCAGGAGGTGCATGTGTATGTAACTACCACTTTTCAGAAAGGTGCATCCATTCAGTTCACAAGCAAATTAAAGTGGTTAAGCTCCATTGAGTAAACAACAACATCATTCTTGTTTTAACTTGACTGGCGCACAGTGTCCGTCATAGGTGACATCACATAACATGACAACATTGAGCAGCACTTTCATTTCCGGAATACTGCATTTGTGTATGTAAGGGTATGCGTTGTGAAATATTTCACCCTTGCTTGGTCTAGTATGTATAAGCCAGTGGAGTAAAATGTTTTCCATCTTTCCATAAATATTACAGAATGTGAGCATGGAGGTGTCTAACCATAGCCTATTACATTTTGTGGAATTAAACCCATTTCTAACTACAACTATAGAGCACTAATCTCTTTCTTTAATTAAAAAAAATGAACAGATAAAAAAAAAACAAATGAAAAAAGGAATGCAAAAATGAAAAAATGAACACCAGGTTGGTTACTTTTGCTTTCATTGCTATTAAACTTTAACTGCTCGTAAATAAAGAAAACATATATCTTTAAATGTAAAGAACTGTAGCAGCCACATAATCTTTTAAAAAAAAGTAGTGTAGTAATATTTTTCATATTAGCTTGAATTAATAATGGTATCACTATAAATTATTCAACCATCATCAGCTAAAACATTAACACTGACAATTAGGGTGAATAACACCCCCCATCTTGGCACAAAGCAGTGCTTTGCTGGAAAACAAAAGGGAAAAAGGTTGTTTTTTTTTTAACTGCATCCTGGTATCCAACTACAGTTTTACAGTCCTATCATATGTGTTATTTTGTATAGCTCAGATGTAATACAATATTAATTTAGTTGCTCTGTGAATACTATTTACCACTACCTCATACACACTACATATTTACCACTCCTCTTCCTATAGATACATATTCATACAGGATCTTTTGCTGGTACCAGACAAAACACCATCAGATGTTCTTTGTTCATGCCTTGACCAGTTAGAGCTACTTAACATGAGGCAGGTGGGTTCATTATTGATGGGTGTAAATGCCCTGTTAATATATAAACAGAGAAATGTGAGAACTTAACAGGGAAGTAATTGTTACATATACATTTTGCCATCTTTGCCATCTGTTCAGTTGTTTAATGCCGATGTAAAAAAAAAAAAAAAAAAAAAAAATAAAAAAAACAGAAATAAGAAAAACTATTTATAACTTGTAAAATTAATTCATCTTAAGTTTAACCTTACCTTATTCATGTTTCCAGCTTGCTGAGGATTCAGTGTGTTGTGCGCACCCAACTGAGGTCCTCCTTGGGTGAGGGTCTCTGCTAGTACACTGCCTCCAACACCAGATCCACCACCTACTTGTGTCCCCTGCATGCCTTGGCCCTGGAACTGCATCCCAGGACCTGGTCTCCCCCTCCCTACTGGTCCCATAGCCCCATTCATGACCTGTCCAGTCTGGCCCATGACACCATGACCTTGGCCACTGTTCAATATGGCCTGGTTGAAGCCCATGCTTGTGCTTCCATTGCCTTGTCCAGCAGAAGCACCTCCTTTTTGGCTCTGGGGAGAGTGATGATTGGGAGAGCCCTGTCCTAGTGGACCTTTTCCCAGTACAGCACCCAGCTGGCTTCCTACCATGCCTCCCTGTTGGGGGCTGGCAGAGTTGAAACCACCTCCCATGATAGAAGAGCTTCCAGTTCGCAGGAGCTCAGAAAGCTGCTTGTGTTTTGCAGCAGCATCAGGAACAACTGAGTTGAGACCAGGGGCCCCTCCACCTGGGCCACCATTCGAGGATATTCCCATTCCCAAGTCACCATTGGGGATGAGCTCATCGGGAAGGTCATTTTCCAGGTCAAACAGAGATACGAGATCTAAACAGAAGAGAGAAAAGAAGTTTAGCCTTAATAGCATCATCCTTGACATACCCAACTTACCCAGTAACGTACAAGCAGCAAACAAAGAAAACTAATTAGCTTCAAGATATCAGAGATAACCTAACCAAATAATATAATTAGATGAATAATTGAGGAAAAACTACACCACCCCCCTATTTGGATGGTTTTAATTCCTCCATTTCTTAGGACATCAATTCTATACTTGAACCACTTAAAGAAAAAAAAACATGTTTTGAATTGTCTTAAACAAAACAACAGTGACTAGGGAATTACCCTATTACTGGTAATTAGGGCTGCACAATTAATCGAAAAATAATAGAAATCGTGATTTTTGGTTGCCACGATTAAAATTTTGAAAATCGTGATTAATCGTGACCATGTACAATGTAGTGTAGGGGACAATGTAGTGACCTGCCTTTGGGCGTTCTTGAAGCTAAGACATGTTTACAGGCTGGTGTTTATGGCAAAAAATCTCTAGGACCGCCTAAGTTTCATGCTATTGCCTTTTATATAATTTGTCCATCCCTTATGCAATACTTTTTTGGTTATATTTCATATCGTGATTTTAAATAACATTCTGAACAAAAAATATTTTTTATTGTTGAATAATCTTGATTAATAATCGTAATCGTGATTTTGATCCAAATAATCGTGATTATCATTTTTTCCATAATCGTGCAGCCCTACTGGTAATAGTCTTCTTGTCTTTCATTATACAAATGAGGTAAATAAATTAAGTAGGTATCAGTGTTTTTTCCAGAGTTTTACAATGGAAATAAAATTCTAAATGACCTAATTACTTTCAACAGCATATGCTATGCACAAACTAATACACTCCCTTTTTAAAATATATATACGCATGATAAAAAAAAATTTCATCAAAATAGCTCTAAACTAAACCTCATTTTATTAATTTGACTTCAAATGCACTCAATACTGACTCCAGAAAGTTTTTGTTGAAATAATTGGTCTTTGGGTTCAGTCACTTCTTCCCTTCTGAAATAAATGTAACACTCTCTCCAAAGCTGCAGCAGCTGAGGAGGGACTTTTCTCTAGATCACTAAAATCTAAAATAAAGTACTCCAGGTTATCAGACAGAAGTATGTATAAAATATATTCATCTTTATTCTTTTTTTTTTCATTGATTTTAAAGCAAAAACACTTAACTGAACTTAAAACAAAGCACTTTTAATGAAAAAAACGTGTATAAAGCAGTAGAAACTGGGTCAGAATGAACACAGATATCACACTGCAATCTGATGTCAAAGATCTGACATCAAATTTAAAATCTGACTTTGAAATCTGACTTCAGAATATTTCTTAATGCTTGGTGATCAGCGGGTCACCTGCCAGAGCCACCTGCCAAGCTGAAAATTGTATGATTCCCTTTGCAAGCAATGTCCTCCCAGTCTAAACTTGGAATAAAATGCATTTGTATAAAATACAAATGCATTTTCAATTTTTTTAAAAAAAGCTACTGTCTCTTATTTTTATTAGGTATATTTAATATACATAGCATATAGTTTTCCAGATATGAGGTAACCAGCCAGTAAGGAAAGGCTTATGGCTGACCAAATTTCTGTTCTAATGCCACTATTCCATCATTTTAGCTGATTATATTAATATTTGGTTTAATATTTGGCTGATTTTGTTCCACTAGTGGCCTTTCAAAGTATGCAGACAGAAAAGCGGGGAAAGACATTCAGCAATGGCCAAAGGTCAAGATTCAAACCATGAAGGCTACAAGAAGACTATAAAGGGCTGTGTATACTCTCGCAGCAATGTGTCGCAGTAGCTTGTCGCAGGTATGCCGCAGTTATTTTTGATTTATGGCCAATTTTGAAGCGCGGTCTGCGCCATGTTATTCCACACCACAACGCAAGAGGGACAATCATGAACTAGCTAAACTTAATAAACTTCTCTCTTGCGTTTTTCCACTTCCTCACCTTCTCGGCCGTATCTAGACCCATATTAATCGCTATCTCCCTCCATGAATTACTAGAATATGTGCTGTCTTTGTAGTGTGGAGAATGAGAATCGTACAGATGTGGGTACTTCTTCACTTCCTCGATAACGCGCTCTTTTCTATGCGGATGTAGAATTGACCAATCAGAGGCCTCCTTTCTCTCCTCTCTGCTGCACTGTCTGCGGTCACCTACAATTTTGGGGAGGTGCACCGGAGTGTCTGCTTAGAGTGGGGGGATATATCTGCATTATCTGGTTCACACATGCAGACGACTTGATTTCTGAGCATAAACCAGGCTTAAGCCTTTGTACATGGGGCACCACTCAAGTAGGTGAACTATATGGCACCTCAATATTTAATATTAATAATAATAATACTTTTTATTTAGAGGTGCCTTCATGACACAGAGAGCAAGAGTCCGACACAGACAGTGTCCGAGTGTTGAATGTCCAGTGGCAGTGCGTTCCAGAGGCGGGGGGCTGAGCGGCTGAAGGCCCTCCTCCCCATGGTGGACAGGCGAGCATGTGGGATGGAGAGTTGGATAGAGGAGGAGGAGGACCTGAGAGTGCGGGTGGGTATTTTGATGTGGAGGAGCTCAGCAATATAGTGGGGAGCAAGGTTATTAATAGCTTTGAAAGCGAGGAGGAGGATTTTATAGATAATACGGAATTTGATTGGAAGCCAATGGAGCTTCTGTAGAACTGGTGTTATATGACTGGAAGAGGGGGTTCTGGAAATGATTCTGGCAGCAGAGTTTTGAACCAGCTGCAGTTTGTGGATGGATTTGTCTGGTAAACCGAAAGAGCAGGGAGTTACAGTAGTCCAGCCGGGATGCAACCAGAGTGTGAACCAGGATAGCTGTACGGTTGGGTGTGAGAGATGGGCGGAGATGAGAGATATTCCGTAGGTGGAAATAAATTGAGCGGGTGACATTATTAATGTGAGACTGAAATGAAAGTGTACTGTCAAGGATGACACCCAGACTCTTAACCTGAGGGGAGGGGAAAACTGAGGAGTTGCCAAAAGAGCAGGGCATAAAATTAGAATTTTTACCAAGTCGCCCCTGGCTACCAGGTTTTGGAAGTTGGTAGCCAGCTGGCAATTTTGGTCGCCCCATACGTCAGGGGTTAATATGGCACCAGCAGCATTGTCATTTATGAAAAACCCCTATTATCGTCTACTATCACTACATTTCAGAAGCATTTACAAACATGAAAGCGCATTTTATTCTGTTTTCATGATGCTTACTATGAAAACTAATATTATTTCTTTTTTGTTAACACCAGAACCGCCAAGTAGGTCATTTTTACCTCCTAGCATTTTCAAATGTTTGTATTTCTCTTAAAATAAAACCCCTACATCTGTAAGTTCATGACTTTTTCTAAAATTGATTTATTAATCATTCAGTGAATTCTGGTGAGTGTGTGATAAAATGAATACGACCATTTATACCTGGAACCGCAGAGGGGGTCATTTTTACCTCATATTAAACGCTGTATACAGCTGTCATTTTTTGCGCCTTGCCCCTCCACGCCCCACTGCCCATTGCTTGGCAACGCTCAAACTTTATGCCGTTATCGGACTTTGAGTCAGTTATTGTCATCACTAAATCTTTCAAACAAACAGCGAAATTTAAGACATGAATCCAACAAAAACAACAGCCTGGTTGTTGTACCAGGATCTGAGTGAGGGAGAGTCAGAAAGACCGGAAATAACGGTAGATGTAAGTGAGGAGGAATCAGTGGGGGGGACCGATGACCCGTCATTTTTACCAGGTGATACGACATCAACTGAGGATGAAGAGGCGAATTTATGAAAAAGACCCCGGCTTCTATAAGTGAGGGGTCACCGCCACATACACTCAGTCCTCAGACACAGTGGAGGCTCGCGAAATACTCTGACAGGTAAATTCAGAAGTCAAGCGTTTTAGTTTCCTCTGGTTCTAATCATTTGGCATTTTAGCGAGGCTACGACTCTGACTGATCTAATCATAAATATGTACATTGTTCAGAGCTCAACGTGTATGTCAGCTACATGAGGCGGCCAAAGACGGAACCGTTTGGAGACCCATAAAGCTGGGACTGCGGACCGGGAGAGCCCAGTCCAAAAATGTCCCGGTGGAGAGAGGTGGTCCAACTGCATACGCGCACCGCAACATTGACGACCCTATGAATGCTTCATGTACTTGATGGACCAGGTGATACAGCATACCTGTGACTGTACGGTGGCAGAGGTGCGCCAGTGGAGAACAGGGCTGGGAATGGAGTCATGTGTGCGTGAAGGGGAGCACGCAGCGTTAATCCGTTTTTCCAAAATTATTAAAATATCTGTGATTGACATCTGAAATCTGTTGTTTTGTATTGTAAATAGTCTGTTATTCGATTGCTGTTGTTGTCATGTTTGTGTTAGCATACAGCTCCTACAGTTTGTTGATGAACGTACCGATGTATTTATTTGTGTGGCTGAGAGAGTGAACGCGCGCAGCGTTCTACCACGTAGAAAAAAAGCTTGCAAAAATATACATTTTAAACACTTATTTTGACAAGTGTCCATCATTATTATTTCAGAAATATTCAGGAATGAGCCACTTCACAACTATTAGAAATGACATCTTAGCATCACTGACGCTGTTGCAGTGATGGGGTGAAAATGACCCCCCTCTGTGGTTCTTTGGAATCTTGGTGGTTCTACTGTTAACTATTCTGTTGTGTATTTTTATGAGGTTATTTACCAAAATGATCCATTTTGCTGTGGAGTAGATTCAGTGATGGACAAAACTGAAGACCGACGAATGCAAAAGTTCACCCGTCAATCGCTGGGTTAGGCGCATGTGTAGTTATGACTTCCGGCAAACGACGTGCACCCAAAACAGCCACTTTCCGATATATAATATATATCTAATTATAAACTTTGTTTCTAAAGTTCTAAATAAACTTTGTTTCTAAGTTATTTAGATATGTTTGCCTTGGTGACACATGACAAATGTGCAGAAATCATAAAAATAAAAAATATAAAAAAAAATAAAAAAATTCCTAAGTTGATGGTGGATTTTGTGTCCCTCGCCACTGGCGACAAGGCAGAAAAAAACCATCGAAATCGTTAAATTTGGGTCGCGTTTTTATGCCCTGAAGAGATGGATAAACTGTCTATTTTTGAAAGGGTGGGTTTGGTGCCAATGAGGATGAGCTCAGTTTTGTCACTTAAGTTTGAGGACATTGTAAGAGAACCAGGAACTGATTTCCTGTAGGCAGTCGGTGAGGGAGGTGGGTGGGAGGGAAGAGGTGGGTTTGGTGGACAGGTAGAGCTGGGTGTCATCCGCGTAGAGGTCCAAGCACTGAGCCTTGGGGTACACCAGAGGAAAGGGGAACAGGTTGTGATGTATATGTTTTCAGTTGAACCTGGTGAGTGCGGCCAGAAAGATATGATTTAAACCAGTACAGGGGTGTGTCGGATAGTCCAATGGTGGCCAATCTGTCAATGAGGATGGTGTGGAAGATTGTGTCAAAGGGCGCACTCAGGTCAAGGAAGATGAGAATGGTGATGAGTCTAGTGTTTGCAGTGATTGGGAGGTCGCGATTTAAGTGTTAAAACTGTTTGAACCGAATCTTGGGTTAAGTCCACATTTCGGTTCCAATCATAACCAATGTTACTGCTACAGCTGGCATACATACTATATTGGGGAACTTCGTCCTCGAAATTTTGGCATGCTAAAGATTGTTTCATTTTGGAAACAAAGCTGTTGCTGTCTAATGTGGATGGGCACTACATATCCTTCCTTGATTCACCATGCCTAAATCATATGACCTCCATGGAAAGATAACACAGATACACACCTCAGCGGTGGAGTAATAAATAAATAAAATGAAATATTAAAAACCTCAAAGATAGGATAAAATGCAAAAAGTTAATCAACAGTTGTTTTTGATTAAAAAATGATTAAAAATCAAGATTGCAGATAAAATGCAATAAATTAAAGTTAATTATCAGTTGTTTTGATAAAAGGTGGTAGAAAAAGTTTTTCACCTTGATTTAAAACTGCTAAGTTTCAGCAGACCTGCAATTTTCTGGGAGTTCCACATGTGAGGAGCATAAAAACTGAACGCTGCCTCTCCGTGTTTTTTTCTGACTCTGGGAACAGAAAGTAGACTTGACCCTGATGACCTGAGGGATGGGGTGGGTTCATAACGACCCAGAAGATCCTATGGCCCCGATCGTACACCTCCCACTAGCCGCTACCTGCAAATTGCGGATTTAGGAACCTCCACTAACCGCTATGCAATCTTCCGCCTCCCTAAAGCCGCTACCTGCGTTGCTGACTCCCTTACTCACATTGTAGGCGCGGCAATGGGCGTGTCAATTGCGTTTTCCGCAAACTCTGTATCTTGCGATCGTGGGTTTAGGATAGCAGCTAGTGGGTGGTCAGACCACCCGCTATGCATATGCCACGCATAATATAGCGATTAGCGCAGGTAAGATCGCGGGTTTAGGGAGGTGGAAGATTGCGTTCTTTGCGGGGGAACGCCCTCCCACTACCCGCTATCCCTTAATAGCGGCTTTAGGAGGTTTGGCGGAAGATCGGGCCCTAGATGTATTTTGGCCCTAAACCATTCAGTGCTTTGTAAACTAACAGCAGAATTTTGACAGGAAGCCAGTGTAAAGATCTGAGGACTGGAGTTATATGATCCACTTTCTTGGCGTTAGTGAGGCCTCAAGCAGCAGCGTTCTGGACTAACTGCAGCTGTCTGATGGTCTTTTTAGGAAGACCTGTAAAGACAGGACTGCAGTAGTCTAGTCTACTGAAGATAAATGCTTTTCTAAATCCTGCCGAGACATCAGTCCTTTAATCCTGGATATGTCCTTTAAGTGATAATAGGCTGACTTCACAACTGTCTTAATGTGACTACTGAAGTTTAGGTCTGAGTCCATGACTACACCCAGGTTTCTGGCTTTGTTATTGGTTTCTAACTTAGCTCTTTGAAGCTGAAGGCTGACTTTTAATCTTTCTTCTTCTATATTTCTTAAGCCACTTTGTGACTAATTTGGCGGTATGCTTAGGATCACTCTTCATTTGGAAGACTCATTTGCAACCAAGCTTCAACTTCCTGGCTGATGTCTTGAGATGTGGCTTCAACATTTTTACATGTTCTTTTCCTCATGATGATCTTTTTTGTGACTAAGTCCACCAGTTTCTTCTGCAGCAACACACACCCAACCCATGATGCTGCCATCTCCGTACTTCACAGTTGGGATGGTGTTCTCAGTCTCTCAAGCTTCCCCCTTTTTCCTCCAAATGTAACAATGGTTATTATGGCTAAACAGTTCAATTATAGTTTCATCAAACAGGACATGTCTCCAAAAATTAAGGTCTCTGTCCCTGTGTGTATTTGCAAACCGTAATCTGTTTTTTTTTTCCATGTTGCTTTTGAAGTAATAGCTTCTTCCAGCCTGAGTGGCCCGTGTCAGTACAGGACTAATTTCACCGTGGCTAATGGAACTCTTGTCAGCTTCATCCAGCACCTTCACAAGGTGTTCTACTTTCATTCTGGGGTTGATACGCACATTTTGCAACAAAGTACATTCATCTCTGGGACAAAGAACCCATCTCCTTTCTGAGCGGTATGATTGCTGGTAGGGATGCACGATAACTGTTTTTTAAAACCGATACCGATAACTTTCAGCTCCTAAAGGCTGAAACAGATACCGATAACTAGGGGTGCACGATAACTATCGGGCTGATAACAGGAAGTTATGACGTCATGACGTCACAACAAATATGGCGTCGCGGAATTTCGTTTAAGTTTCAGAAGAAGATAGTTTGGTGGTTATTTGTGACGAATCCTCCGAGCAAATTCTACGAGGAGGGAAGCACAAGCATAAGCTTTAATACGTAAAACCCGATCGGCCACCTACTACATAACACGTTTCCGTGGAATTTTGAAATCGCGCTAACGGAAGCTAATGCTAACATGCGCAAGCCAGCAGCAGCCTCTCCTCCCCTCCCTCTGCTCTCCCTCATTCCTCTCATCTAAAGCTTCCATGAGATTAAAAATAAAAACCACTGAACCTCATTTACCTTATTTAAAGGTATTATTTAAATGGAACCACAAGCCAAAATCCTTTAAATGTTAATCTTTTTCAGTTTGTAATTTTGATGCATGTATTTCCATCAGTTCAAGGAGTCCTTTATTTTTATATAAGTCAGTAATGCACCTTATTTAAGTTGATGTGAGATATCAAATATGTTTGTTTGATAGCTTTAAGAAAATGTTTGAGAGGTTTGCCAATAGTTTTTCATTGGAAAAAATAAATATCTGTTCATGTTAAAAGTCAAAACTATTTTTGATTTTGTTCATAGTATTGATGTAATGATCTTAGGTATGTGTGTGTGTTATCGGTTTTCGGTATTGGCCATTAGGAGCTGAAAGTTATCGGTTATTGGTATCGGTTTTAAAAAACAGTTATCGTGCATCCCTACCGATAACACACACATATAACCTAAGATCATTACATCAATACTATGAACAAAACCAAAAACAGTTTTGACTCTTTAAATGAACATATTTTTTCCAATGAAAAACTACTGGCAAGCCTCTCAAACATTTTCGTAAAGCTATCAAACAAACCTATTTGATATCTCACATTAACTTAAATAAGGTGCATTACTGACTGATATAAAAAAATAAAGGCTCCTTGAACTGATGGAAATACATGCATTAGAATTTAGTGCTGGGTGGTATACCGGTTCATACCGAATACTGGTGTTTATTTTTCTTATGATATGAATTTTTCATATACCGTAATACCAGTGAGTATGTACTGTAGCGTACACAACGTTGGGAACGCCGCCCTCTTGCGTTGTGGCGTGGAATAACATAGCGGAGACCGCGCAAGTATAAATCAAGTGTCTGTGGCATCTCTGCGACAAGCTAACGGCGACACATTGCCGCGAGAGTATACACCGCCCTTAAGGGGGTGGCACTCACATTCCTCCAGGGCTTTGCAGACGGAATCACCACTCGTATCACAGTCAGTGCTGATCTGTTCCTTGCCGAACAGACGGGAACATAGCCCCATTTTATGCCCACGCGAAATCAGTGCCTTCCAAACCAGTGAGACTTCATACAGTCACCTTCAAAACCAGAAGTTTATGTATCCTGCAAAAGCTCCCAATGCAGCAGTAACTGATTTCGATGGGTGGTGCCATGCAGTGGCCACCATTTTCACAGTAACTCAGGTTTCCCCACTTAACTCAAATGTTGTCATTTAACCTTTTCAGAGGCTCCCAAAGCCATGGCATCGTTATTTGGGCTTTCCCAAATTGTTTAAAAGGTATAAGTAATCGTTAGTGTGTGTAAACTTCTGACTTTGAAGAAAGTAATAAAAAAAAAAAATCTAAAAAGTTTCTCTCTTTTATTATTATGAAAATTATTTAATTATTCTCAAAATTAGAAATAATCTTGGTAATTCAAGTAAAACAGGAAACAGTAAGTATGATTTCATGTCGGGGGGGGGGGGTGGGGGGGGGGGGGGGTATGTCTTTTTGTACAATTAATGAAAACTCCTGGCCTCATCCCTGCCCATATGTGGCATTTAATATGACAACAATATGCAAATTGGGCTCATATTTCCAGGTCACACTGGTGCACTTTCCTGTAAATGTAGTTTTATTTAACAAAAAAAGAAAAAAAAACAGAGAGAAATGGTCAGAAATTGTGACTAAATTGTCACAGTCTGGAGTCCTACAATTGACATACTGAACTGAACTTGGAACCTTAAAAGAAACTAAATTGGAAATATGAAATGAATGCACAACAGGAAAACAATTTTATATTTGTGCATGTTCAATGTGAGATCAATGTGTAATTTCCACTTTAGACATCTTTTATATGAAGATTAATTTCTTTATAATCTAACTTTTATTTTTATCCCTTCCATATAATTCCAGAAAGAAATACAGCAGGTCTACGTGACACTGCAATACCTTACTGAATGCAGAAGTTTGAGAGGATCTCAACTTAAGTAATTTTCAAACAAGCACTACTTTGCATTAATCTCGTGGCAACTGAACATGCCTGTGTCACATGTTTATGGTCCCTACTGCTTGTCCCTAACAATTGGCAACAGCAATTCAAATTGGGCTAGTAAATCACATTCAACACCAAACTAAGAATTTCTGCTGCAATCACATTAACTAACGGAGACAGACATCAGCAGTAGGTTCATTTGACAAATAAGCAGCTGGTCAGAGGAATCTGACAGATTGTGTTACTGAATAAATCACACTGCAGTCCAAATGTTACTGCACTATGATCTTACATTTGATAATTAGCTTCAGTACTGAGTTGCTGTTTTTTCCTCCACAGAATGTGAGCTAAATAAATGACAGAAAGAGTTTGAGATGCAACTGAAGCTTCTCCTCATTCTGATTATACATCAATATTTTCAACTCCTCCCACATACCACTTTTTTCTTTTTTTTTCACAATGATGAATGTTTCTTCGTTTGATGTTTCAAATATACTGAATTCACTGAGGATTCCTGCTTTGTCAATGCTTTCCACTGACAACTGTACTAATGGAGGTTTCACTAATAGCGTTTGAAATGTATTGAAACTGGTGCTCAGTTGTATCAACACTAACTGCGTTTCAATCTCTGCAAGTGAAAAAGCAAGTGATTCAAAAATTTAAAGTGACAATGCAGAGATTTTGTTTCCAAATTTGTCATCTTTTCACACGTAGCACCAACACATGGCCATTTAACAATCCTTTGGCTATGAGAAGGAAACTGAATGATCTCTGGGGCCATTCACACAGCCAGTTTATTCTGCTCCTGCAGCACTTTTTTCCTTCCCCGCTGGGTTATCTGAACGGCACTGGAGGTGTAACAGCATAACATTTCATTCTGTGGCTACACTACGTTCCATAGCTGTACTGTATTTCACTGTATGGCTGTGCCTTGGCAATAAGTAATAGATCCATTTATTAAAATTAATTAATTAATTTGTTAAATAAACAAATCAATAATAATAAAGAACCACCGTGTTTTCAATCACGGAGAACCACAGTGGTTGGAAAGGCATATCTCGGGGCACCAGTTATTCAGTGAACCCTGCTGTCATGCTAAGCATCCCGAAGGAGCATCCACCAGCTGAAGGCCAGCCGGCGTCTCTCTCCTGTCAAAGCCAGCCGGCGTCTCCCTTCTGTTGAAGCTCCCTCCTCCAGCTGTGGTCACATCGCAAACTACATCAGCAATGGGGAAACTGAGGCAGTGACAGCTGTGTGTCCCCCACAGGAACAAACAGATAGAAACTGTTTTTTTTTTGTTTGTTTTTTTTAAATGGCATTTTTTTTTTCAGCACTGACTCAAAAGAAAAAAAAAAAGCTTTCCCTCTTTAAAGCATGCATCCCTTTTCAAATAATGCAATTGTTCATCTAAAATAATTTCATACACAACATAGTATGTGTAGTATAAGTGAAGACATGCAAGCAAAATTAGTTGCCCTGGTGCCATTTTATGAGTGAATTTATACATGCATTTTCTTTCCCTTTCTCTTTTGCATTCTGATCACAGAGATGACCTCTAAACTCATACTGTACGTCATAGGCAAACTATCCTTATGTTTTGTATTATAAAAACTTATCTAACTACTGGCAGCTATCACATATGTCACTGTGGGGAAAATGTAATATTTACTCATCTCTTGTTTATAGATAAACCCAAAAAATTGTCATTTTTTGCATTTAAACAAAAACTGATTTTCACAAGTAAAAGTGACTAATGTTGTAGTTAAGACATTCCACAAATAAACCTGTTGGAAAAAGCAATACTTTGGAAGTATGCCAAACAATTGCCACATAAAACTTCCTATTTAGCTTCCAGTTCTAAATAAGAGGAAATATCAAATGATCAAACAATCCTGGAGAGATATATTCCTCTTTAAATCACTACCCACATAGAAAGCACAAAAATACAGCAGAAAAAAATTAACAAAACCTCATAACTTGTAACAACATCCAATTCCATTAATTTCTTATTTAAGGAATCACACAACTTTGAAAATACACAGCGTTAGTGTTGGATCAGAAAGGCTGATCTGCAGGTTGCACAGGTAAAGACACAGACCCTTGGGCTACTTTGCAATTGTCAGACTCATCATGGCAAGATTTTTTTTTTTTTCCTTAGCTTAGAAGTTATATCATACACCAGAAAAGCCAAGAAGCAGAAAAGTTTGATCCAAGTACCCAAAATCACTCCTTTGACTTTTTCTGCTCTCAGTTTTGAATTTGCCCGTCTGTCTGGGTGGCATGCCATCCCTGTTTTTCTTTCTAGCCACACGGATTCAAGTACATGTGTTGTCAATAATCTGTAGTCCATGCTGTCAAACGTTTGGTCGCCTGTATGTCAGATAGGATTTTTAAACTGGTCTGTATTCTTGCAACACTTTAAGAGCCGGACAGAAATTCTGCCTGTTGAGCAGCTGCAACCTCACGTGATCAAGATCCAGTTTGAGTTTGCACTTTTATAAAGTAAAAGGTCCTTAGACTGTATCCCAAATATATGAATATTGATTCAAACAATGTGTGAGAACGTAAAGTGCAGTGTTCTTGCAACATTTGGACATCCCACTGTAGTAGTTGGGAGATAGTTTATCGAAGCTTAATTGTTAGCCTGAAAACTGCCGTGTGTCGCATTTAATTACACAGTCTTTGTCATTAATGCACATTTATAATGCTGTCTACTATCCTTACCTGGGCCATCTGATCCTGAGTGGGGTGAATTAAGCTTGGGTCGCTTTGCAGTGGTAGGTTCCCCATCCAGCAGATTGTCAGCCATCCTGGTCAGTGAATATGGATTGATAGTGATGCAAAAAAAAAAAAAAATAAGAGCAGGATCTGTCCAACTCGTAAGCCTCAGTCTTGTAATAATGTGAAACTTCCCAAAGTTGCGCTTAAAGGAGCAATTATAACAATTTTTCTTTACTAGCAGACTGCCGAAATGCTGCCTGGAGAAGAGGATTTCAAAAGAAAGGCAACAGCGCCACGCTTCGCCACCGAAGATCACCCCATGATAATCCAACACCCAACACCCACATAATTATCCTCAATAATAGCGTCCAAAAATTATTTCGGCTAGAGAAAAATAAATAAAAATCAATCATAAAATATTACACAAAGCATAAGCAAATCCCTTTCCTCGCAGATCGCCGGTTTCACGTATATACAAAATCATTTTTCTCAGTCAAAAAGAACAGCCATAAAATCCAATTTTGGCATAAATAAAAAAAGGAAAATTCAAAAAATATTTTCTATGAGCTGGATTATTTTTTTTGTCGCTGTCTCCCGGTAAATACAGCGTCTCTGGACGGAGATACGGCGAGAAGCGGCGCTCTCTAAAAGGGAAATCAAATATACAGTGGGCTTTCGAGACGATAAAAACACCCGTAACCCTCACACGCTTGGATTAATTCTAAACGAAATAACTAACACTTCGACTTTCGGATGAAAAATGCCTTTTAAGCCCAGTCTGGGTGGCTCAGTTCGGTTTTTAAAATTAATGCTCCCCCCGAGATCCCGATTCTGAGCCGCGTCAAGATGGCGGCTGTTGATTCCTCCGATACAAAAAAAAAAAAAGTTTTTTTTCTTCCCTGCTAGACTGTGGGGGGAGGAGGAGGAGGTGTCGTGCCCTGACGCCCTGACGTAAACCTGTGTCCCACCGCGCGTCATGTGGACGTAGGTGAAGTTGCCTCTAGGGGCAGAATAACATAAAAAATTAAGTTTTTGTTCTACCTGTTCTAAACTTTGCGAATGCATAAGCCAATACTACAAACTAAAATATATTTGTTTGAGCAGAAGAGGAATGCATTAGTCTCGAGGTTAGCACAGTAGCAGTACCCTTAAAATGCACCCAGTGTTAAATGAATTCATTGGAATAAAGTGACTAAGAAAGTTAATACTACATTTTATCCTGATAAAAATACATTTTTTTTTTTTTATTTTATGGCACTCCATATTAGCCCCAAAATTTAAATAAACTATTTTCATGATGGATGAATCATAAGAATAAGCAGGCCTATTTTTGTACTGAAATACATTCAGTTTGAGCTGTCATATTTATTGTTACACATACACAATCCTCTTTCAATAAAGAAAAGTCTGGACACAATATAAAAAATAATACATACTGATAACGGTGGATTTTGAATTTTTTAAAACTGCATTATATATACACTGAAAATAGGGAAACACCTGATCAAATGTTAACCATATGAAGATATTCAAGAAGAAAAAGCATCCTAGAGTATAGAGGTAAGGACAAGGAAGGGTTCACCAGTAAAAGACTGATGGGGCAAATTGTTCAAAAGGAAAAAGGTTTCAAAAGGTAGACTTGGATTGTGTAACATAATATGAAGAATTTTGGAAAATCTGGAGAAAATTTAAAGAAATCTTTGTACTTTTGTAGTTTAGGAGCCAACTAGATATAAAACTGAAACTGAACAGCTATAATTTTTATGCCCTCGGGTGCTAAATTAAAAACAGACATGATTCTCTTTTAATAAGTGAGCTCATAAACATAAACACTGTATTACTGTCCATGAAAAAAGGTTTTCTGCTGCCTCAGCAAATGCAAGTCAATACTCAAGCAAGAAAAAGAAAAGAAGAAAAGAAACACAGATGTCTGCTTAAGGCCTAATGTTATTATGATGGTCTGAGGCCAAGTTGTGTTTACCAAATCAAAACTTCTTTTTTTTTTTTTTTTTTTTTGGAAGTGGATAAACAATTCACCCTTTTGACTAAAAAGGAAAGGGATGGTTTGGCCTGTTATCAACACACAGATCAAAAAGCTTCAATGATGGCCAGAGGACGATTATGTCAAACCTCATTATGCACCAAATTATAAGACTTCACTCGTCACTACAGGACACGTTCCCTTCAATTCACAAATGTTTTGCAAAAGAGGGGATGCAATGCAATGCAGTGCTAAACATACCCTATCTTCCCAGAATATACTATAAAATTAGCATATATTATGTGTTTTTCATTAAAAAAAAAACAATAAAACTTCCCAGTTTCAGTATCTGATATACTGTCCGCATACATTTTATTATTAAATATAAAGATTAAATTATTAGCCAAACAAGTTCTTAGTTAAGAGATTGATGTAAATGTAGACCTCTTACAAGCTCAATATATTAAACATATTTCTTATGCAGAAGATTGGTTCTCATCTGTATAATGCATTGCATCAAAACTATGATGGTGCATTAAGTGTTCTGCATTTAATGCAACAGCTGTGTGCTGTATCAGTGGTAATTATATTATAAGAATCATAAAAACCCTTTACATGGCAAACTAGTCAGCTAGTAAATGGTAAAAGTAAGGATTAACTAAAGCTTGAAGTTAAATGTAGTGCAGCACAAAATGAAGCATTACACTCAAAAGTGAGAGTAAGAGTAAAGTAGCATAAAAAGATTGAAAAAACTCAAAACTGTACTTGTTTACCTGAGAGAATATACCTTCAACGACAATCCATCACTGGTTTAAAAAAAAAAAAAAAACACATGTAGTGTACAAGCTTTGAATTCAATTGGACATCAGTCACCAGCATCTGATTTTATTTATTGTCAAATTTCACTTCACTTATTAGCGTGCTATTTACACAAACATTGTTTTTTAAAAAGCAACAGTTTATTTAGACTTTGTGAAAATGATAGTAAACTACTCCAATACTGCCTACCAGCAAAAACTTTTTTTTCCATTTTATTTGCCAAGTTAAAATTAAGAAAAGAAAATGGGAATCTCTTTTGAGTGAAGCCTTAGCATGTCGTACTTTTTGTTTTTTTAAATACAAACTGGAGAAATTACTGAGTAACAATCCTTCTAAAATAATGGCATCCTTTCCAAAATACAAACAACCACACATTTTTACAAACACTCAAATAGGTTTACACACATGCAAGCAGAACACACCAGTATTACTCCAAAATTATTCAAATTATCCCGTTCTTTAGACTATTTAATACTGTAGCACATGCGCTTATACAAATAATAATAAAAAAATGATCAAAATAGTATACAATAGAAAGGCATATTGTACATAAAAATGAGAGCTTTGTGCAATTGCATTTAACAGTGAGTAAGTAGATGAGTTTTGATTATGAAAAAAATAATAATAATACAACTAGCAAATAAAAAGACCGTAGAAAGAAAATACAAGAGATGGCAACGACACTCTTTGGCTTCAACATTTTCCTAGTGTGTTATTCTGCTCTTCAAGAATGTCACTTACATCTCAGTAAATCTACCAAAATCAACATAAATGTTTTACTTGACACATAAAACACATCAGCGCTACTACCACATAACCTTAGATAACAATTATTATCCCTTTATTGTTGTGTAACAAGCAATATTTAGGCTGCTATAAGGGTTGTGTGCTCATTAGCAAAACTGGGTTGCTTTGTCTTTTAACCCATTACTATTATTATTACATTTAAAGTCACTTAACATTATATGACTCAGAACAGAATGGAAAGGCCAAACAAAAAAAAAAAAGTCAAAAATTGCAATAAATCTAAATCATGTAAGAAATATTACTGTGTACTTAAACATTGAGTTGTATACGTCAAGAAAAGGCACTGCTCCAATATTATGTTAAAAGCCATTAAAATTGAAATGAAATGAAATTGAAATAAATTTGAAAAAATACAAAATTAGACATTCTCATAGCATTCAGTCTCAGGAATACCAGCTTAGGAAACAAAAGCAACTTAAAAATGAAATAAATTATAAGTTAAAAGGCACAAACGATTCTTACTTCACATAGATTATAAAGTAAAATATTGCTTAATTATTAGTGTAATGCCAAATGCAACAGGTAACAGAAATTGTTTCATAATAAATGAAGGCATACTGGTTCTTCATTTTCTACAATATGTCTATTAGCTTTGTTTCCTAAAAACAATGATTACAAAATGGCAGTTTATAAATATGAGGATGTGCTGTTTAGGATATTTGAACATGAAAAATAAGACCAGGAAGTGGAATTCATGGTAAACCATTTTGCTTTTGAGCACACAATCCTTTTTGGTGACAAGCATTAACAGATAAAATGTACAGCAAAAATAATTGTATAATAATCTATCATCATAGCATGAAGGGGGAAAAAAAAGAAAAAGTAAATAAAAAAACAACAACTTAATCATATGTAATGCATTTGGTACATTGTCTTTGCATTTACAATGCTATTACATTAAGTTTCATGCCATTCAAATTGTAAAGTAGCCAAAGCATGAAGCATCTTTCCAACCATCGACAGCTCAGAGGGTGCCCCTTTAAACAGCTCAAGTTTTATGTAACAATAAACACCATTTATTTTACTAATACATCAGTGACATTGCACTTTGATTATGCATGTCTTCAAACTACTGCCTACTAACACACATACAGTGTAGTCTATTGCGATCCTTAGATAGTTGTTTTCTTTAGTCCGTCTTAAGTCCTGGATCTACAGGTACAGGAGTGCCTTGTAGAATCTATTGAAAGACTCATCGGTACCAAACACAGCTTGAATTCCCAGAGGGGCAGAGGGTCAAATGCAAGAAGCCTATGATGCTGCAAGCATGCTGATTAAATGTAGCCGAGGCAATCATCCCTCGGCGTTGAGGCAATTTAAAGATCTGTGGCCAGAGGAAAAAAAAAAAACTGCCACATCAGCAAACCGATCATTCTTCCCCCAAAGCCGGTCATTTAGTATTTGTGAGTCAGTGGAGCAACTTCTCTCCTCAAGAACCTCTCCTCAATAAACCTGGCATGGCCTTGCTATACAAACACACAGACACGCACTACACTGCATGCATGCACATACGCTCACACAATGCACAGCTAAGCCTCGTGTGCCTGTAGCCTGTGTTGATAAGTCCCAGCTGTGGCTCTCTTGAGGAGTTTTCTGGTTTTTAACGTAAAAGCAGACTCAACGCCATTTTTGTGCAGATTCTTGAAGTAACCCATACTTGATAAATACTGTGACGGTTTCACATTCCTGCTTGGCTCCAAGATAAAAAGGACAAAAAAACTCCTGAAAGTTTATTTTTTTCCATTTATTGTTTTCCCTTTATGTTGTTCTCTTATTCAAGAGGCTTCGTTTGCATCTTATTCTATTCTAAAGGCACTTAAAAGACATGAAATTATTAATGTTAAAGGTGCAAAGATAATCAAGTAAGCTAACTCATTATGACCTGATGTGATGTATATCTGTTGTTACTTTTCAAACCTGGAGCGACATCTGATGCATTAACATTTTAAAGACACACAAAACAAATAAAGCAAAATCAATAAGCATGAAGGGAAAAAAACAGTAATTTATAGTAAAAAAACAGAAGATATAACATCTCAGATGGTTTTTATTTTGTTTCTAGTTTCCTCTGAGGACTTGAAATGAAAACATTTTTGTGGACAGTCAAGTTTAAAGAAAACCTTCAGGTTTGAGGAGGCTTTTTAAAAATTAAGCCTTAGGTCATAATGTGGTTATGGCAGACAGTGGGATTGGTAGCAGGCATTCAACATCAGCCGTTACATCTTGCTGTTTCCGTGGTATCCCTGTTTGACATCCTCTCTGTGATTTACCAAGCACCCTTGATAATATCAGCTAATCATATTTACACTACAAACAACCTGCTCCCTGTCTGATGAGATGGAGCCTGTGCGTCTTTCCACATCCCGTGTCTCTACCTGAAGGAGTACCAAATGTTCAGCGTTTCTACACATAAACTAACAGGAACGAGAGCTTAAAGGGCAAAGAGCTAATAATAAAAGTGCCAGTTTAGCAAATCTTTAAAGCCTGGTTAACTCTCCAGTATTACTATCATAATCAGTCTTGTATTTGTCATTCTTGACGTCTTTCAGGAACCTTGTTGAACTTTGTGGTGCTTCTGGCTGGACCAAAGATGATGTGATGAGCTGTTTGGTATTTGGAGATGATCCTTCAAGACTGGTTACAGGAATAGATGTCAATCCACTGTGAGACATAGATCGCCTTGCATTAGAAGTCTCCCTGGAGGGATGTCTTTCAAGGATGTCTGCCTCTTTCATGTGACTAAGCCCTGTTGTATTTGAGGAACCAGTGCTGGCACTAGGTACCATTGTATATTTACTGCTTGCAGTTGTGCTGGTTGTGGGCACCATGCTGGCGATTTCATCAGTGGGTGAACGACCAATGCTACCATCCACCTGCGCTCGGATCTCCGGTGAAACTGAGAGCTGGTATTGAGGCACTGGGCCACTGTCACTGCTTTTCGGGTAAAGGAAGGTCTTCATCTGACCTTTCCCTTTGACATTAACTGTACCTCGATAATCAAACTCATATTCCATGCCACTGAGCACACAATAGCTCTCCTCACTAACCTGGACACGACATTCCACTCCTGTTGTATCCATGCGACTGGCAATATTGACAGTGTCACCCCAGATATCGTAGAGAAGCTTTGTGGTACCAATGACCCCTGCTGTGAGAGGCCCGTGATTAAATCCAATGCGAAGCTTGAAGCCAAAGCCCAACATATTCTTGTTAAAGTCATCCACCACTCGCATCATTTCTAAGGAAAATTCAAAAAGAGCACGAAGGTGGGCATGAGGATGAGTTGCATCTGCACACTGCTGAGCATTGAGTCCAGCAGCTGCCATGTAGGTGGCACCTATGGTTTTGATCTTTTCAATATTTGTGAAAGCTGGCTTCCGTAGAAGTTCATCAAAGTCGCCAATTAGCTCGTTGAGGACACGATAGCACTCCTTGCCTCCCTCATAGCTTTCTTCATAAAACTCACTGAAGTTAACAATACTTGCAAATATAACACCCACATTGTCATGGTTCTTGGAGTAACTTTGGGTGACCTTAAGCTGCTCTGCCACGTGGATTGGAATTATATTGCGAAGCAGCCAGTCGGCTTGGTCCCTCATGTTCTGAATCTTGATACGGTGTTGATCAGCCTCTACGTTGCCATGGTAATGCAAACGATAACTGACCTCAAACTCACGGTTAAGGAACCAGACCAAGAGAAGGAGGAGAGAAAAAGCCACACACACCTCAGGACCCAGAAGGTCCCGTGGGTGGTGGTGTGGGTTAGGTTCTGTTGAGTTGTCAGGCAGGACGATGGAGGCATTGCTATTGTTCTTCTGGCCATCAGTCCTTGTTGAGAGAGACAAGGATAAAGAGCGATACAAACATAGAGATATCTACAAAAAATAGGTGAATATAAGTTGAGAATGAGTCATTTGCTTGTCAAATGTAAACATGCAGCTTACATGTGGGTAACCCACCGGCAGAAAGGTTGACTTGTAATTTTTGTCACCAGTTTAAAAGAATTAGCTCACATTTTCATTTTCCTGATTTCTCATAATTCCAATACTATTACTATCTAACAAAGGTATGATATATGATGCCCCTTGTACTTTCTATGCACCATGTTTCCTATATGACACTAACATTGGTAAGAATAATCCTGCTTACCAGAAAAGGAGGCTCTTAGCAACGCTAGAAGAGATTAAACAGAAACAGTCACTCATTAATGAACCTAAAAACATCAAGAGAACACAATATAACACCAATATAATACAAATTATAATTGCTATAAAACCCACATTATTTCAGAGTTTTTTGTAAATATCAGTGTGAGCCATCATCACGTCATCTCTGAATCAGCTTTCTCGGTTTAGCTTTATACTTTTTTTTTTTTAAAGATTGTTTTGACACAATCAAATCTGTCAATCATTTTCAGAAAAGCATTCTACAATTAATGGGAATGTCTTACCTGCAGGGATAGCTGAAAAGTAAGGCCAGCATTCCCAGTCCCACCAGTGTGGCTATTATTGAGCGCATCCAGTAGCTCAGTTGACAGAAGTTACAATACTGGATGATGACTATGATGATGGCACAGCAGATGAACATGGTGAACTGAAGAAATAAAAGTGTCAGAGAGCAGCATTAGTAGAAAGCAAACGTGTAATGCAAATACTTCAAATTATTGACTCAGTTATTTCAATACTGTCCACAAGTAAAATACATAATTATGTAAGAGATTTATTTTTGCTAGCTAGTAACTAGTCCTATGGGTAAGCAGAATGCACTCAAAAAAACAGCACTTGCAAAGATAAATTAAATATATTAATTTCGATCCCACCTGAATGGACAGATGCATGTCACAGGCGACATGAGAGAAGACTGCCACAGCAGGCAGAGACACCAGAACAGGCTCCGATAAGGTGACGTGCGATCCAGCCTGAAATAGCTGTCATCAGCACCCGAGTGCAATTCAGCACACTTTCCAGATAAAAGGCCATACTAGAGAGGGGAAAACAAGAATCCATGACTGCTACAAACTGCTATGACACATCAGAGATCTCATAAACTTAATTGTCCCAATTTAATCACATTGTAAAAATTAAACAAACTCATAAAATAACAAAATACAGCTCTGTTTGTACTAAAAACAAAATAAGTCTCACTATTGAAGAGCTATCTATTGTATTTCTGATCATTTCTCCTTCATTTCCCTTTCTTCTGAGCTTTGTTTCAACCAAAGCACATTCTAAGTAGAATT
Source organism: Hirundichthys speculiger (assembly GCA_018398805.1). Classification (NCBI taxonomy): domain Eukaryota; kingdom Metazoa; phylum Chordata; class Actinopteri; order Beloniformes; family Exocoetidae; genus Hirundichthys; species Hirundichthys speculiger. Next base: position 663,303 of record JAGFBZ010000958.1, read on the forward strand.
ACTGCAGCCATAGGAACACTGTCAACCTTTATTTATTTATTTTTTTTTTACAAAATTTAATACAATTTCTTAATTTCAGCTATTTTTATCGTGTTTAGTCTGTATTTTTCATGTTCTTTGTATGTCTTTATATCAGGATATAAAGATTATAGTCCCTATGGGCCCTGATGATTGCTCACATTGAGGGGTTGGACTGAATTTGCCTCTCACATTGGCTGTACATGGCTCATGGTCATTCAAGACACATACTCTGCAATGAGTATCTCACCGAATAGCAAACAGCAGGGCCAAAGCCTCCAGCAGAGCAGCTACAGCTGTCAGAATGAGGGCTGGTGCGGACAGATACTGCTGGTTAATAAGTGGTCGAAGGAAACAGGCCAATGAGAGAGCCAGAAATACCAAACAGCACAGCAGCAAGTCCAAGAACGAACTGAATGTCGGGCTGGCAAATGTCTGCACTGCTGCTTGGCTCTCTATCTGTGAGGGAAGACAACAACAACAAAAAAGGGAGGACAAAAGTAAAATAACAACTGGCCACCAATCGACTTCAATGCCACGAGCAACAGTTGCAGCCACGGCATAAAAACTGCACTACTGAGGAAACACCAGCAGAGGTCACTGCAGCCCAATCTAAAATTTCTATTAAGGTCCTGCAGTGATTTCCTTTTGCCGCAGTCATGACCAGTCTTGCGATAACGTAGTGCTAACGGGCTTTCCAGACAAGAGCCAGACAAAGGGAGACAGAGAAAGACACAGAAATACAACTAATTATACATGCGCATTTATAAAACTAGCAAGAACAGGATGGATGAATTCATGAAAAGAAACTGACGTTTGTACAATTATTAACAATTTGCGGACCCCGGAAACACAAAAGGAAACTACAGTATGTTACAGTTTGAGTTCAAAACACAGATACAGCAGATAAACTCATGAAAACACACGTTAAACACACTTGTACATATTGGTACCGTTAAATCAAACAGGCATAGCTCGTACACACACCTCTTCCTGGAAGCTTATCCGGTAAGCAGACTCCAGGCTTCTCTCCAGGAAGGTGAGGCTCAGCTTGTTTAAGGGAGGTTTGTAGAAATAGTCCTTCATAAGGCTGAGGCAGAGCAAAGTCAGAGGAAATCATATACCATTCAGCTTCAAATGTTACAATTATTCACATAAAGACCCACCTACATTTTCATATTAACAACTATGACTAACCTCTGCGCATGAAGCTTACTTATTTGTAAAGAGAGGGTAAATACTTTTTACTTAAGTCAACATTACCTGTCCTCCTTAATCACGTCCACAAAGTGAGCATCACTCCTCTCCCTGAAGTTCTTTGATCGCAGAGGGATGAGCGCCGAGTGGTCCATGCCCATGGCTCCGCCGCTCCACGTCTTCTTTTCCTTTTCCTGCAGCATCTCACACAGTGATGTCTGGCTGTTATTCAAGGCCTCTAGCTGAGGACTGAGCAGGCCATTCACAGCCTTGGGGCTGCGTCCAGCTGATACCACAGGGGAACACTTCAGATTTGAAGAGTCCTAAGGGTAACAGAGGTTTGAGAGAGATCCTGAATTCCCATTAAAAAAAAAAAAAGGTGTGATAATGGATTTTTGTGCTTGGTAAGTAGGCCAGCAATATTTAGAAGTAGTCTAAAGAAGAAATATGAAAGTCAAAGAGTGTGCTTCAGTTACGTCAATTCAAATAGATGTGTGCAGCGTCCTAATCTGGGACTCATGAAGTTCTATTTCTTTTGCTCTTGGGTATGGAATGTCCCAATATTTGATAGGACTATCATGACAAAAATATATTATACTGGATGAGTAAGCAGCAACTGTATATTCAGGTGATTTTAAAATCGTAACAAGACAGTTCAGCTTCTTTTCTCTTTGCCTCAGCTGATAACAACAGGCTGACCTTGCTGCTGTTGGTTATGTGGTCATCGTGGCTGCCATTGTGTACCATTTCTTCATCCAGAACCTGATCCTCCCCTGCTATCAGGACCACACTGCAGGACAGACAGGGGGACTGCACAGAGATTGGAGGTGAATAGTAGAGAGGGAGACACAGTACATGTGTAATAATGTGGAGGAATTAATAAATTGCGCAGAGACAAACACGATGAGTTGGGCATGACAGAATCACAAGAGCCTTTTAAAGATATTTCACTAAGGATGATGTTCACAAGTGAGGCACCGGAGACCATCTAAGGGGAGGCAAAGAGTAAACAAGAGAAGGTCTTGTCTCAAGGTCTTTGTTTTCATGTGTGCCTGCATGAGAATGTGAGGTCTGTGCGCTGTCGCTGACCATGACACAGATAGACAGAGATAACAAATGCTGGGTTTCTACTTGCTCCATTAAGCAGAGAGACAAATCTTGCCAAACATGACCAACACATTCTTTCACACACTAAGAGTACAGACAGGTCACCAGCTGTATCCAGAAATACCCGAAAAGGGCTCCCTGCTTGAGTTAGCTCATTATAGGACCAACTCCTCTGCCTCCCAACATCCTCTGTTTTCTTATTTCTCTCTTCTGCACAAGAACTCTAGCAAGAACATCATGGATGAAGATTAGTCATCGGAAGAGCAGAAAATGTCCTTGCATAGTTAATGAAAGCTCACCGTTTTGCTCACAAATTTCTGAAGATTGAATGAGGACTTAATAGTAACATAAATGGAAGCATATTTAAGTATATACACATGTACAGGAGGTGCATCAAAAATGAAAAGGGAACTCAAAGATATTCTAACCATGCAGGGTGCACAAGATTAAAGTAATGTAATCATAATGAGCAAACAGAAATATATGGTTTACTGGTAATACAAGGCTGAAAGTCCAAACATGAATCTTCTTGTATGCAAAAAAATAAAACATTTATAAATGCTTCTAATACACCCACATACAGGAAAGAGGTTGTGGTAGAACATAGAGCCCAGTGTTCCTCCTCAGGCAGTGTAGATGTGCAATGATAAACGATCCAAGTTTGCTCAGAGCCAGTTACAACCCACCTTGGTTCTGTCTGGCGAAAGGGTGCAGGAAGAAGTTGCCCCATCAAGTGTGTTCACTCCAGGCAGGGGAAGCTGAGGCTCTGCATGCTCTAGCCCAGACAATCCCTTCTGGGAGCAGTTACAGGGAGAATGAGGCTCATCCTTGCTGCCAGAGATCAGGTAGGTCCTAAGACCTAGAGAGAAAAAAAGAAACAAAGAATGACTATATCAGGAGCAGGCTTGAGATCAGTTTAGTCATCCCTGTGTGTAAAAGTACTGTCAGTGGGGTTGCATTAGGATTCAGCAGAGGCTCAGTACCTCGGATGAATTCCCTTGGTGACTTATATAAGCAGGTTTTAAAGAGAGAAAAGAACTGAATATCAAATTTTCCCACTCGTAATAACCAAGGTCATACACATGAGTCATCTTTCTTTTTTTTTCTTCCATATACATGTATAATAACATGAAGGCTGTTGTATTTCTATAACTTTCTGTATTCTTTCACTTTTTTTATGAGAGTTGAAAACACACAATTCACCAAAGTCCTTTTCTCTCCCCACAGGTCTCTTTTTCCATCACATCCATGCCACTTTCTGCAGCCTCAAGATCCATTTTTCTGCCATGCCAAATTCCTCGTTTATCAATCATTATCTGAACTCTCCCCACAACGAGAGATTTCATTTTTTAACAGACAGTGGCCAACTATTTTAACACATGCATCCTTCCATGCCTATCTACATATTTACATATACAATAAATACAATTTATTTGCATTTACAACACACTAAAAAGGTTTATTTCAATTCCCCATTTTGATGGAGATGTAGGAGGATATAGAGTAAATGCTACATTTCACACACATTAAAATATGTTCTTCTCTTTTCCACACTGGGTGACCAGGACGATCCTGTTTGGGTTTTATTTCTGACACTTGTGCCATGACTGATACAGATCACTCCTTCAGTGTTATGAAGGTTTAAAAACTTGGTTTTAAAACCAAATCAAATTGAGAGCAGGAAGACGAAGCACACGTGAATGAACTCCTCATTTCCCTTCGCAGGCCTCATTGTATTACAATAAGACACAACCCTCATAAAAGGTATCTGTCCACGTTCGTCTGCAACACAGGTGAGTCCTGGTGATGAGTTGCTTTGCCACATAATTCAAATGTCAGCGAAGCTGCAGCCTCAGGTCCTGAGTATTGTCTGTGCTAAGTACTTCAGACAGGTCTGCCACTGCCTCTGCTGAGGCTCCCTCAGGCTCCACCCTGACACACGCTGACCACACATATGACAGCACGGTACACACACTCATTTTCAAAGGAGCACACAGTCACACAAAAAAAAAAAAAAAACTTATGGTACCACAAGAAAAGATACTGCAATAAAAATAAACCAACATAGACGGAAAAAAGCAAACATAAAGAGGACTATGTTATGATATACACAGAGAATGCACCACTCTAACCACCTACACGTCCATTCAAACACCCATACACGGAGAGTGGGGGGTGTAGCTAGACAGACTCAGTGTAGCTGTGTGGATAGTCAGTTGGATATGATTCAGGGATAGGAAATGAAAGTGGTAAAAGGCAGTAACGACGAGCTAATTCCTCGCACCACTGATGCAGAATGGCACAGCAGACATGAGGAGGCAGCAGGAACCTCGGGGTAGCTTCTGACTTCCCCTGAAAATGAGAATGCGCAGGTGTGACTCTGCGTTAAAGGCAGACCAAGAGCCACAAGCACACGCACCACATGCACACGGAATTGACTGATTTCATTAGGCTGCTAATCAAATCTCCTCTCTGCCTCCCACCATCACACACGCACCAACTGCTGCTCATGGGTCAGCAGCATGACTGCCCTTCATCTCAGCGTCTCTTGATTTCTTCTGTCTGTGCTTCAGCATCTCTGACAACAGTTTCTATGAAACAGTGCTCTGTCAACATCTGAAAGTAACTCCAAGTAATGATGTCTAGCAGTGATCTTTATAAAGGGACCAGCTAAGTCTTTCTTGACTTTGATGGCTGTCTTATAAAGCAGCGATCACTGTCTCTAAGGCTGTGGTAAAGAGTTGAGGTGCGACTAATTTCTTTCCTTTTCAGCATTATTGAGTCAGAGGTACAATCACATCAGTTTCAGGCTGAACCGTGAAAAAATAACAAACTATGTCATTCATATTATCGTCAGACTGTTGCAAAAAGCAGGCAGCAGCGGAGCCTGCTAAGCAATTTACAAAAACTATATTTGGCAGGGACCAAGCCAAATCCATTACAAAAGAAGTCACTGGACCATTCAGCCTCCATTCCCCAGGACTATAAGAGCTTGTTAAAGAAAACAAAGTATTTCAAGCTATACTGCATCTGCAATTATAAAGCAGGAGAGTGGTCAGGCCTTATCATTTGCATACATACTTTCCACACTCTGTTAACCTGAATGCTTGCTGGATTGGATCACTTTCAGATGACACATTTACTGAGGGAGGGTGTACTTTGAGGAATATATTGCTCAGGTTAAAATGTTAATAAATGCTTAATAATGCTTCATTATCTTTGGTAAATAAAACACAAGATAAGAGAAGGCTGAAACCAACCCACCCCTGAATAAGCTTTATAAGCTCAAAGAAGATGATTTTTTTTTTAAATGCTTAAAGACAAAATGACTCCTAATGTGGCAGATGGATGGGCCCACTTTACTGTGAGTCAGCAGGTTTGAGAAACTTAACTGATATGGTCCAGTATTATTATCATTAACACAATTCTATCTGTAATTTTAGTACTGATTAAAAAAAATAAAAAAAAAAAAAATCAACTCCCAAATAAAACTGGCAGTCCATATGAACTACTAACAAGCAAAAGTCCACAGCATTCAAGAAATCCATGATCGTTATGAAGGACAGCAGGTCCTTAAAAATCTCCCGATCTCTGATGCTTGAGCTAGCAGAGGCCGAAAGGATGGTTTTGCCACCTCCGTCACCTCACAAGTCAAAACTGAAAAAATAAAACCGTAAAGTGTGAAGGGAATCAATAACTAGCTGATACCCAAGAGTCCTGACAGGAGATCAACTGTGCTGTGCCTAGTCCATCACTCTTGTTGGACTTTGATTTATATTAAAATAAATGGGTTGCCGACTTGATGTCAGACATTTCTGCCCTCCTTTCTCTCAGACCAAGAGCACACTAATAGGAGTCAACAGCTGAAGTCAGGGATCTACGATTCTCCTTCTCAAAGGCTAATGTGGATGGTTTTTAGATGAATCTCACCATGTTGTGCACTTTCCAGCCCTGAGTGTTGACAGCCAGAAAGGAGCAAGATAAATTCACTACAGGAGCTTGCAGTGTTGCACAAAATGTCATCTGAATGTCCTTTCATGAGAGGACCAGGATATTTTCTTTTACTATACACATAAAACAACTTTCAAGAATCACATTCATTCACTTACACTATACTGCTGAAATTAGTGACATTTAGTCATGCATATGTGGAATACTCCAATTCCTTATGAGGAGGTCCGAGAAATTTTTTGAATTTCTGACAGAAAAAACAGTTTTGAGGAGAATTAGTAGAAAAGATCATGTTCCTCTGATTTAGCTTCTCTTCATTTGTTCCCTAACAAATTCAAGAATCCAAAATTCTTCTCCTCACATATAAATGACCAGGTACAATTACATCTTCAAGACCTTATTGTTTAATATTTTTGCATTACTCCCATTTGTTTTTCTTTTTCCTCTATGTTTCCATAAGAGGTATCCCTGGTTTTGTGTTGGTGCCTCTGTCCTTGTCCTCTCATTTCCCCCAGCAGGTTGTGGCAGATGGCTGCTGTCCTGAGTCTAGTTCTGCTGGAGGTCTTTTCCTGTTAAAAGGGAATTCTTCCGTTGCTGCCCCATGCACTCCCAGGACAGGGAATGCACTGAAGCTAAGATTCAATGCATCCTGCTGGTTTCCTTAGATAAGCTGCTTTTTTTATGAACTGACATTGTTTAATTTAAACATAGTTATAAACTCACTGGGTTGAATTGGACTGAGCTGACTGACGATCTGTCCAGGGTGCCTTTTGCCCAAGGATAATGAATGGATAGATGAATTAAACTGGACTTAATTTCATAATATTTAAATGGCCTTGTATTGAATTTTCTCTGTAAATTGCCTTCAGGTTTTTTTTTTTTGTGAACTAGCACAATACAAATAAACTGAATTATGTTTTTAGTATCTATTCCTTTCCCATTCAGGACAATCTCATTTATAATCAAACCTTGTAGTTGATGAAACTGCAGTGTTGTTGAACAATAGAGTGTAGCCCTTAAAAGCAGCTTCCTCCAAAGCCCACTTCAACAAGGCCCAACATCATCCAAATACAGCTGTGCTCTAAAGGCCTCATGGCCAGGAAAAGGTCAGGAAGCTTCATGCTGTGTGGTCCAACTGATGTCTGATGTTTGTTTCCTGCTGAGTCCATCGGTGTGTGTTGTACTATCCATCCGTCACTCTGTACATCGTTTTGCACATCACTTTGATGGTTTCTGAAGCAGGTCTGTGCATGTGCTGGCCCCTCCTCTCACTCTTAGATGTCCTTGGGATAATTGAAGAGCATCATTTGGGGCAGCCTCTGGGTATTATTGGACATGAAGTGTCCTGTCTCCTGCTATGAGCTGACAGGAAACAGTAGATAACCTTTCCCTTTGAGAGCCCAGTCACATTATCTCCCTCTCCAAGCCTTTTGTTCAGAGCAGATGAGTGCAAAATGAGAAAACACTTTGCAAACAAATAAAACCTCACATCTACTTCTCCCTTCCTCTCACCTCTTGAAAGCACGGCCCAGCTCTTGATGAACAATGACCGCCCCAAAAGCCTCTTTGCATGACGCCAAGCACGCCTCAGCGCAGAGGTACATTATGACAAACAAACACACACAAAGAATTCGACAAACACTGAAGTGGTCTTGACAGACGTAATCCGACCATCCTCTAGGCCTGAGCAAAGAGAAGGACAAAGTGGAATCCAAACAACCAGCAACAAAAAGCCTGTCTGTTTCACTTGCTTCTACAATCCTACATAAAATAAAGCAGACAATAAGAAAAAGAACAAAGTAAAAGACAGCCCAAGGGGGGGGTGAGGATGATCTCTAGTATACACAAAAGAAGAGAAGAACGGTTAAAGAGGCACATGAATCAAAACAGCCACAGTGGCCATAAATACAGTATAAAACTCTAGACATTGCAAGGCAACACCTTCGCTGTCAGCCTCCATTTATGACCCAAGAGGTACTAAGAAACCGATTATGCTGTCCCAGAGAGGTTTATTAAACACAGAAAATCACAGAGGGTAACAGAAACGTAAAGGAAGGCAGGCACACACACACACAAACACACACAGACAAACATATCACCTGATCTTTTCAAAATGACAAGTTTGCTTTTCAGAGCCAGGTGCCAGAGCAGGAGGGCAATGGAGCAGGTGGCAAAGAGAAGCAGGCACTGCTGTGCTGAGCAGCTCTCCGTGCCACTTGGCATTACCAGCCTTCTTGTCCCTCTGTCCAGGGATAGGCTGTACATCATGTTCCTGTTGATGCGAAGAGGGAAAGAGGAAAAATAGGAAACCCGTCCAACATGGCAACATGGCCACTGAAGAGAACTCAATCGCTGCAGTATGGTGCAATGGGGACAGGAAGGAATGATACAATGGTATTAAAGAGATTTGGGGAAAAGTTTAAAAAGACCGAAAGTAAAAACAGAACTTGTTTGAAAGTTAGTAGGTTTGGAAGAATAAAAAAAGTGGCTACTATTTGTGAGTGATCCAGTTAAGTCAGAAAACATGAGCAAGACATGTATTTTTCATAAGAAATCGCAGCGGGACTCTTGTCATTCCTGTCAGGAAAGAAGAGGGGAGATTGTGCATGGCTCCTCCTGAGCCAAGTGTTGGAGAAGGAGGGTGAGTGGTGACCTTCCTTTTTCCAGCTGAACAGTTCTGCTGAGCCCGTTTCTTCTGGGGCATGAAAAGACATGCAATGATGTGAACAGAATTATTTACAATGTCAATTTATGGAAGGCCATTTTGTCTGTCAACCAGAAATGCTTAAGGCCTGCTTCACATGCTGACTTTACCTGTAACACACTGTCCTCTAAATAATTTATATACACACTGCTTTTCCGCGTTTCATTGACTACAAACATAAGAAAGAGCAATGGGCCAAATAAAAGCTGGACTGGATGAATTGCATTGGGCTAGTGTATCCAAAAACACACGATCAATGCCAAGCATTATGTGTTATTAAAGTAAGTGCTTGATTTATGGAAGATTAGAGCAGAATTAAATAATGCCATCAGGTTTTCAGTTTTTGAGTGCCTCTGCTTCCATTTAATTTACTATCATTGCTTGTTGCCTAATATTGCCTCGAGAGCCACATTTGTCAGTCTAGTTGTCCACTAGTGGTTCAAAAATACATTTGAGCTCCATTTGATTATAAGGACTTATTCTAACTGGTTTTCCATGTAAATTCCTGTGATTTTTTTATACTGAAATAGAAACGATAACTGGTGGTTAGATAGTATGCAGTAGATGATGACAGCTCATTGTATTTATGTATTTTAAGAAAGGCAAAAAAGTTGAAAATCACTGCCTCCCTGCAGACTGCAGACAACTTACTTTACAGAAGCATTTACCGGGGGTACAAACAAAGCCACAGAGGGTATGTACAGTACATGTCAAACTAACTGAGACGCAGCTGATCCAACAGAATTCTTCTCAAACACACGGAGATCTCAAACAACCCACCAGCGAAGCTCAGCATAAGTTACACAAGCCTGAGTTGATAAGAAGAAACAGCAGGTCTTGCACAGCACCTGGGCTTTCTCAGCATAACCTTTCCAGGTTTAGGACAAAAACTACTCTATGCTGTCAATTACCTTCGAGTCCTTTCTGCTTACAAACAAACACACACTTCCTGTACAACAGGCCATCCTGAGGTCTCTCTTCCCGCTGCAGTCAACAAAATCTGCCAATATCCTTCCCCTCATTTTGTCTGCACTGTTGTAAACAGAGGTGGCTCTAAAATGTTATTTCCATATTTGGCCTGAGCATTTTTCCTGGCTTGAATCCAACTCTAGCACAGGTCACTCAAAACAACAATAGAAACTCCTGACATCTCTCTAAAGTCCTTCACTCTCACTTGGCTGTCTCGTACGATCTCCTTTTGCATTCTGTGGCTGTGATCCTTCCACTTCCATCTCTGTCCCTGGCTGCCATGGTCTGCTGGCACAACAAATAGATACAGCTGAAATCCCCACAAAATCTTTGACATCCAGCTCTTCTTTGCTCAGTGGCCTGTATTTTCTTGCCGGTTTGTCAATCTCGCAGGCTAACTGTCTTCCAAGTTCTTTCGCATCCAAGCCCATATCCTTTTGCCTCCCCATATTGGCATAGAAGGTTCTTCTATTGCCCAGGATGACATCATCTCAGAAGCTCAGCTTCACTTTCCATGTCCTTTAAAAAAAAAAAAAAAAAAAAAAAAACGATCCTGCATTACTCGTGTTCACACACCCTTATGAATGTTAATTCCCCTATGCTCTCTTCCTTCTCCACATAATGGTGGCCATATGGCCCTTTTACCATTCAAAGCATCTGTGCACACTGCAGAAAGATCCACATGCATAAGTCTCTTCAAAAAGGACTTTTAAAACCTGATTTAATCACATTAAAAGAAATAGAGAAATTTGTCAGTTTGAGGGTATTACATGTGTATCCAGTGCAGTTCTATCCAGGTTACCTGCAATTTCATCTAATTTCATATTAGAGATGGAATTATCTTCATTAATTTTTTTTTTTACAGTGGAATACAAACAAAATTTTATGCACAATGCCAAAGATGCATGTAAGGTTATTTAACAAAAATGTAGAAATATAGGGCTTCGCTGGAGAAGAACAGGACAGTGGAATTGTCGTGCAGGGCATGAATATTTATCAAGTCGCTCATATAAATTCCATTTTATAGTTGGGTCTTGTGGATGACATCTCATTTCACTATATTTTCATTTTCTTAGCTATATTCTTGACCTTAAGATGATCTCCCTTCTTGTCACACACTTAAATGGTTCAACAATGCAACAACATCAAATGTGTTTTATATAGGGCTGTCAAAGTTAACGTGTTAACGCGTGATTAACGCAAAATAATTTTAACGCAACTAATTTTTTTAACGCGCGTTAACGCGACACAGCCTGGGCGTTTATGTATTATTTCGATACGTTTATTTAGAGAGGAGAGTAGGTTTAATGAGCCTCGGGCCCCGCCGTAGTTGTAGTCCTGTAGTCCTGCGTAGTCCTGTCAAAACAGGAAGTCATGCACTGACGTCGATGTCCATGCCGCAGACAGACAGACGTAAACAAACCGTGGATACAAAAGATACTATTTTGAATGGTAAGTTCAGCTCCAAAACCTTGCCTGATGGCTAACTCCACAAGATAAATGTTGTTTGTGTTTGCTGTCGATGTGAATTTAGTTACCACCGGAGTCCGACTACTGAAATATCACTTGTCGGCTAATGAGAGCGCTGATGCAGAGAGCCCCCCCTCCCTCGTTTGAAGCAAACCGCGAAAATATTTTGTATGAAGAACATAAGAGAAAATATTGAGTATATATATATATAATATATAATGGATTTGGCATTGTAACAATAAATAAACTTGCATTTGTTTTGCATAAGGCAAGCATTTGTGTACTCTCATATTAGGCAAGGCAACTTTATTTGCAACTTTATTTGCAATTCAATTCAAAGTGCTTTACAGATGCAGTCACAAGAAGGCAAATAGAATCATTCCATACAAGCATAAAAATAATCAATAATAAATAAAAATTAATTAATTAAATTAAAAATAAAGAGTGCAGATAAAATCCTTTCAGTTGTCATCTTCACATCTAAACAGAACTGTTTTCAGTCTGGATCTGAACATTGTCAGAGTTCAGGTCTGTCTCACATCTTCTGGAAGACTGTTCCAGATTTTAGGAGCATAAAACTGAAATGCAGCTTCATCTTGTTTAGTCCTGACTCTGGGCACCAGCAGGAGACCACTACCTGAGGTTCTCAGAGTCCAGGTTGGTTCATATGGATCTAACATGTCAGAGATGGACTTTGGAGCCATGAAGAGACTTGAACACAAGTAGAGCTGTTTTAAAGTCTATTCTCTGAGTGACAGGAAGCCAGAGACCTCAGGACTGGACTAATATGGTCATATTTCCTGGTTATAGTCAGGACTCGTATTAATAAGAGTAATACAACTTGAAAAAGATCTGTATAAGGTAGATTTAGAACAGATAAAAATATGCGATTAATTTGTGATTAATCATGATTAACTATTGACAGTCATGTGATTAATCTGATTAATTATTTTGAGAAATTGACAGCCCTAGTTTTATATTTATATCCTCTCAATAAATTTGTACTAAACTTATATATGTATTACTGTGCAAAAGTCTCTAGTCTTGGTGTTTTCTCAAAGTTTAAATAATAAGTACCATTAAATACAGTTTGAGGATAAGGAGCCAACTGCATTCCTTCCTTCGACGATAACGTGAAATGTGAAGCCCGCCATATCACTCTCTGTTCTCCTTCATTTTAGAACAAAGATAAAATGCCTGAGTAAAAGAAATGCATTTCTAATTAATGGACTGTCTGGAGTTTTTTTTCTTTTCTGTCACAGTCTTCCTTATGAATGAAATTCGATTTCTTTCTATTGTGAAATATCTCCGCTAGAGATGCTATTGACTCTCTGCTGTGAGAAGAGCTCCCCTATTGATTAAATAGGGGCCACATCTGTGACTGTGGGTAAATGAACAAAGCAAAAAGCAGATCGAGACAAAACTAGGTACCCCCTACCTCCACTTTCCCCCACCCCATGCACCACTGGATTCCTTGTCTTTGGCTGTAATACCAAGAAGTCTGAATCTTGAGTGATGCTGTCTTGACTGGAGGTTGATGATGAGAGTGTCTTCTGCAAACACTGCATCCCCGAGGGCTCTTAACTTAGAACAAGCAAATTATACAGCAGGAGTAAATGAGGATGATAATTACAAGCTTGGATTCTCCAATGAAACCCATTCTGTCTGACAGAAAGACGCATGTTGTATGTATGGATTGGGAACAGTGACCCGTATCCTCATTAGGTCTGATAGCTGAGTAAAAGAAGCAGAAACAATCTGATATGGAGCTGGCAAAGACTTAACATTGCAGCAGTGTTACATTGTTGATGAAGGTGCGGTTTGAGAAACAGCAGAGGCAGCAATCCGGCTACAGAATAAAAAAGCAACAAAAGGAAAGGTGGATAAGAAAAAAAATGGATGGAGGAGCAACTGACAGCTAGAGCAGGGTTGCTCCACATTAAAGATAAAGGAGAGAGCTGATCCTGAGGCTCACACTAAAGCACAGGTCGCTCTGCAGAGAAACCAAGCACACCATCTGTGCAGTGCTATTCCACAAAACTAATATTTTCATAATCTAAAGCCATTTGATCCCAGTGTAATTCATCCTAAAATATTCTCTGTGAGACCAAAGCTCAATAATCCTTTTATATGGTACCTCAAAAGCTAATCAAAAAACAGTAAAAAAAAAAAAAACTTACTACTGTAATTACTCACCAGTTGCATAAGTATGACATAAATACGAATAAGTATTAAAAAATAATATCCATGTTTTCATACATGTATAATAGATGAGAAAAACCTACACAAAGTGTCTTCCTCAAGTGTTCCAGAAGAATGGCCAAACACTGGACCTCTGATGGACTGATCAAACAGCATTCTGTTCCTTCAGTTTTTATTCATGATGGTGCTGCAGAGCGATCTTAAAATGTCAGCCCAAGTCTCTTGTTGGTTTTCAGTTACATACAGACTGGAGACCACATAATGTTTTTACTCGGACCGTTTATTCCTGCGTCATATACTATGCAGTATATGGCTTGAATTACTTTGAAGAAACAGAGCCCTCATTTTTGAATAGAAATGTTACATTATTCAAGAAAGATGATTGCTAAAAAACAAACAAAAAATAAAACAACAAACAAACAAGACAAGTTGTCTTCTAAATAATATCAGTAATATTGGTTACAGAATGTGACTTACAATTTTCTTTAGTCTTTTTTTGCAACGGGCAAAACATAAAATGTAAATACTGGAATCTATCAGCGAACGCAAACAACTTTTATTCCGAACATGGACCTTTTACCAGCATGACACCAGATTCAGCTTAAATGCCGAGCAGACTGTATTGTTACTGTTTTGCAGCCAATTATAATACAGTAAAAAGAACACTACCGCTGACAAAAACCATGTGACTTTCCGACAGAGTCTTCACAGTTATGGACAATAATGAGCCTAAATATTGCATAGTGTGAAACACAGACAATGGATATATATATAAGGACAACAAGGCTGCAGTACAGAATATGGAGGCCAAACACAGGAAGGGTGTGTGAGAGAAACATTTCAAAATACTTCCTCATCCTCTGAAAGGAGATACTTCCCCCAACTGCTTTTCACAGGCCAAACTTCTAATAATAGAACACTTCGTAGTTGTGGGTTTTTTCTGTTTTTTTTTTTCTTGTTGTTGTTGTTTATTCTTTTTATAACTGTTGCAAATATGCACACAAGCACTGATGGAGACAAAAAAAAAAAAAGCAATCCATGTACACTTAATGTGGTAGAGGGCTTCAGCAGGCACCGGCTGCCCTTCATCTTTACTCATTCATAATACACACATCCATTTATCACACTCTCACTCCCTCTGTGCACACTAACGAGTCACTAGAGCCCACGACCATAGACAGGGTGTGACTGCATGTGTGGGTTTTTGCATTTAGTGCACTTGAACGTCAAGGGCAAACTTAAGTGTTTTTGGCTGAGTGATGTGTGACGGCTAGAGTAAGAAGTTACTGTATGTCACCTTAAGAGATTTCATGCATCTGTCAATGTCACTGAAGACAACTGTGTGTTGGTTAAGAGGAGCGCTGGCATTTTCTGTAACCTTGATCACAAAGGAAAAAAACGCTTAGAACGCAAGAGTGACTCATGAAAGCAATTTATTACCAGAGCTTTCTTTCGTCCATACACAACACGCGCTGTACCAGAAGAGATCTAAATGAAATCACGTAGCGAGTGAGATAGTACGAGCTGGAGAAAGACATACAAAAGCACTTTTCTTCCACCTTTTTTCAAGGTTTTTAAATCTCTAAGAGGTAAGAAGCAATTTTTTTTTTTTTTTTAATCCGTGTAGGTGTCCTTTAGAGACGACGCAGTGCAAAACTGCAGCATATGTTCAGCTTTTTCTGTCTGGGCTGACACAAAAATGGCCCTCACACAATCCAGAAGCCACAGATTCACTTGAATCAAGTCAATTCAGCCCATCTCTTCCTCTGTCTGAGCACCAATCCTTACATCTAAATAGAGCCAGCTGACCCACACCCCTTTCAATAGACTGTTGCCATGGCAATTAGCCTTTGCCTGGGGTGCAGAGATGGAGTTAGAGTGTGTGTGTTTCTGCAGATGGGAAATGTCCCTACTGTGAAGTGCAGGTGCATAAAAGCCCTGTATACCACTAACCTTAGAAGACGACTATTGTCTTACCGTCTGACTCTGCACTCACCTGTCTTCTTCTCTTTGTAACCATTTCTCTTCCTTCTGCTTTTAATGCTTTAGTTTTTTAATTTTTCCTCAGTCTGCCGGGTGAAAAGTTAGACGTGTATAGGAAGATGTACGGACTGATCTCCTAACACAAATTTAGCATGTGAAGCCATCCCACGTTGCTGTCTGGCGTGTTTTATGCAGATTATGCAGATGGAAAAAGTTGTGTGTGTCAGTCTGAATGTGTTGAAAAGCA
Organism: Hirundichthys speculiger; assembly: GCA_018398805.1. Taxonomy (NCBI): domain Eukaryota; kingdom Metazoa; phylum Chordata; class Actinopteri; order Beloniformes; family Exocoetidae; genus Hirundichthys; species Hirundichthys speculiger. The sequence goes on from JAGFBZ010000958.1 coordinate 679,151, forward strand.
ATGGATATCTAAATACTGAATATGATTTACATGTGTCTTTGTTTTGTTTCCTTATAGGGCAATGACAATGGTAAAATTTGATGTAAAGCCAAGTTTGCGTGCCTCATTAAAAATTTGGGAAAACAAAAACTGTAGAGGTAAACTCTTTGTGGGCTTGTATAGTTTTGAGAGACTGAATACTCGCAATGTGTACTCTACAGCTGCTTTACACTCCACTCCACTTTCATCCTCCACGACTTCAACCTCTGGCTTACGTGGCTGATAACAGAAATAATTATCAATGGCCATCTAAAGACAACAGATCGATACTTGGCTGAATTTCATCAGCTTGTCTGCCATAACCCACATTATAACAGTGGCTAATGGACCAGCTGAAAAACCAACCTTGAGTACATCATTCTTCCATTTCATCAGACCAGATGCCCCGGCACATTAAATGAAGGTTCTTTGGATAATATCAATCTTTAAGGCTTTGTTGAAAACAAAACCTATCTTTATGACTTGGGTGAATCTCCATGTTACATTTTTAACACTTAGGGGTATACGATTGTTCTTCTCAGTGACATGCCGAAAGAAATTTCAGCTCAAAAACTACGCTTTTAAAAGACTTCTGTGAGTCAGACCAAAGACTCCCCCACCCACCACATGCACACACTGGAAGCCCCACCCCATGCACAGACTGGAAGCCCCACCCCCACTCATATCCGCAAAAAAAAAGCTCTGCCACAGCCACCACCAACCCTGCACAGATTGCATGGACATTCACATGCAAGATTCCTTTAAATAACATGTTCATTCCCTCTGAAAGCATGTCCTGCACAACCGGTGTAGAGAGATGGGCACAGTGTCATGGAGCAGTTTCATCTGAAGTGGAAATTGTGGCATTTGACATTTTTTCGAAATGTTGTGTTCATGTTGTGTGAAACTCGATTGCTTGATTCATGATCTTTATTGTATCTTTAGTAAGATTATGCATTTTATATATATATATATATATATATATATATATATATATATATATATATATATATATATACACATGTATATATACGTATGTATGTATGTGTGTGTGTGTGTATGCATTTTTTTCCCCAAAATTCAGTCAGCTGTTGATTTGCATCAGGCTAGGAGACACTATCCAAGATCAACCTTTTTTGTATCATGTTCCGCTCCACACGTTCTACAAGTTGTGTCTGTTATACAAGCTCGACCATGCCAGGTGCTCACAAGTGTGGCGTCTTATCAGAGAAACACCTGTGCTCCTCCACCTCACCCTGTATCAGCTCTGAAATAAACAGAGGCAAGACACTTTAGCTCTCAGCCTGACTCAAAGGTTTAAGTGCTCCTCTGGCACTTGTCAGGGTGAAGGGTAAGCATAACAAGACATAAAATGAGAGCAAAATCTCTCCCAGAATCAGCCTGATAAAAAGCTCACTGAGCGACACCGATAACGACTGTTAGCAGTTCTTTGCATTATGTTTATCTGCTCTGATTAAGAAAGTCATTACACCTCGGTAAAAACCTTTAGTTGTTCACAGCAAGCAATATCATTGCTGTGCAGGTCCCTTGAAAGACTGAATAAAACCTGCTGAGTAACTGTGTGACACAGCAGATAATCTTAGACTGCAGCTATGGAAGTTCAGCTTATCGCTGCATCACAAACCTTCAGCATCCTTGCCACAATGGCCCCATGGAGGTAGAACACTGTAGAGCAGGATGGTGATTCTTGGTGCCCTGCAGGCTTGTTCGCTATGATAAGGCCAAAGAAGATAACTAGTGATACTGCTTCAGGCTGCAGTGCCATGCTTTGCTGAACTATGAGCAGTACAGAGTAAAATGTGCAATGAAGTATGAAGTATTATCTCACTACTTTCTAGGCAGCGCTGCAATACACCATGGAGAGCCAAGGTGTTCCCGCAGGAGCTCGGTCACTGCAATAACATATCGGAAATTTAGAGACTCCCTGGACGTTACACTTCAGTGACAACCTTTCTGAATGTAACACCATCAAAACTTCAAGTAAAATGGCCATTAAAGAAAACAAAAGCATTCTCATGGTAATCCCCTTGATCTAATTACCACCCATTTATTTTACAAAGCATCATCAGATGCCACCACACTCTCGCTCAACGTCTGCATCAACTAAACTCTCTGAGCAATAAGCATCTCTGCTCAGTGCAGTCCACTCTGTCCGTCTGTCTACAGGTGGGCTGAATGCTCGGCATGCATACTGATTAGAGCTCAAAACTCTGGATGAAAATTATGCCAGGTATTTGATTGCTGCCAGGGGTACAGGACAGCTGAGTATACATTAGGGTGGGAAAGTCAAACCGTTTTTTGTCTAGTTCAACAATGTATTCAGGTAGGTGAAGCACATGCACAAAGACATGGCAGTGCAAAACAGAGGGTCTAGAGAGGATACGGCTTGTGCTATCTTTTTATGTTTGCTCTCTGTCATGAATCTCAATACCACAGCAGTGACCTGACCATCTGCAGGTAGGGAAACACAAGGGACAGGGCTAAGGATTGGAGCGACTCAACTATCAAAATAAAATACTCTATGCAGTTACCACACATTAAAGCTTTAACCATCTCATTTACTGTCATCAGACTCAGAGACAGGTAGCTTTTACATCGAATTCTCAATTGAGCTTCGGGGAAATATTTTACAGTTTGCTGACTGACAGCACATCCAGACAGCATTGCATTCACGTGGTAGAGGCAAGAATGTGTGAAAGTGAACATGTGCATATGAATCTGGAAAAACCCAAATGGTTGTCTAGGTAACTACCAGGATGTAAAGTAATGACACAAGTAAAGGGACACATCTTTCATCAGTAATATTTGCTAGGTAAGCTCTCTTGTGAAATCGGCCATAATCATTTATTATTCTGTAGGCTTAAAGGAGGACAAGAACTGAAGGCAAACTCATGCATATCATCAACCACATCACAAATGATCTCCTGTGTCTCATCTAACAAAACCCCTGCCCTTGGTCTTTGATATCTACCTGTCATGAAACGCTGATTTCTTGTCTCCCTTGTTACTTCATCATAAATAAACAAAGCCCAGGACAATCTTATTATAGGTGATCAATATCATTTACTGTGATAAAAATTCCTGGCTGGCAGGCGGTTGATGTGTTCGCGGGTCAGGACAACTCCAGGTCAGTGTGGGAAGATCTGTATACAGAGAGCTACTAACATCAATGACTTAAACCAAGTAGATTACACAGTCTTGCTTAATTAGAAATCTCTCACAGGGCAAAGAGAGGGGACTGATGTGAGAGAAGGTGATACTGTATATCTGACCAGCACAGCTCTGCTCAGCAGTATGAAATAGAGAAGGTCACACTTACAATTTAAAACTCAGTCTGAGAACATGCTATACCTTCAGGGAGCTGGTTAGTGAGAACCCCGCACTTAATGAGTGCGAGTAGAAAGGGGCTTCGCAATCATAAAAAAAAAGATTAGTCAGAATTTCAAATTAATGACAGCATTTTTTTAACCATCATCAAAGTGGAGCTGGGAGTTTTCTTTTGTTAAAACCCAAATATAGTTGAAAGACTCAAAGAGCAAAAAAAGGTTACTTTAATTTCACAATAAGAGAATTATTTTGGCACTTTGAGACATGAGAAAAAGTAAAATGTTCTGCAGACAGCTGCTTACACATTACATAAGATGTATGATATGAAATGTATGATCCTGAGTTGTGCTTTAACCTTTTAAAAAAAATATATATATATATATGCACAGATGAAGGCCCATACTTTTAGTAGCCTCTGAAGGCTCCTCTGTGTCTACTGTTTGTCTTCAGTTCAACACTCAGGGCAACCAGTCGCCCTGGGTCAGCCAACTCTTCTGCTCCCAGGGCTGAATGCATGTCAGACACTGGTTGGCTTCACATGAATGTGGTCCTCGACTCGGGAAAATACTCAGGAATCTGATTGCGCTGTGAGCAGTTGAGTCTTTTGGAAATGGCACAAATAAACTAAAGCTATTGCATTTGCTGCATTATCTGTTTTGACCTCTTAGCTGGGTGTGTTGAAGTGGGAGGGGATTATATGTGAAAATACCAACTTATATGAATGTCAACAACAGAGTTTTAACCTGGGACCAGCTCATGAGTGAGGTGTCTGCTGGCCAGCTGTGTAGTGCTGATCAGGCAGTTTACTCACTGCACACAGCGGCCTGGTGCAGCCAAAAATGATGGGATGAGAGGTGCATGAACACACCAACGCTGAGAAAACTGGATCAACGAGCTAAAGGCCGCTAGACAGATCCCGAGAGCAGAGGGGACCTACCTGAAATAATTTCATACAACAGTACTTGCAACCCTCACAAGCTTTACTTTAGTTAACATTACCGACAGAACTTTTTTTTCCCCATCTAGAAACAGTGAAAGAAAAAATACCAATGTTTTGGATCTCTGTAGTGATATTGATTGCTGCAGAATAATACACCTACACTGACAGTCTCATCCAAAGGGACATTCTACTGCAGGTGCTCTCACTCCACAACAAGCACAAAGGAAGAAGGACAGGCAGGTACTTTCCAGGGAAATAGAGCTAAATATAGCTCACATTTCCAGTAAGGAAAATGTACAAAACAAGGTCTAAATTCATTCACTGCCTCTTGAAGAGGTACACACATTAAGAAGAGGCTACAGTATGTGCACGGTTCCATACAGCTTTAGAAGAGGGTCATGTCATCTCACCCAACCTAATTATGATTTCACCTGATAGTCAATTAATCATGCATGACATGTTTTCAGACACCAGCATCTCCAGTATGAAGAATTTATGCTCTTTTTCTGCCTCGTGTTATTAAAACTAAATAGTGTTGCCTATTTTATTTTTCTGGACTGCTAGAAGCACGGTGGCTTGGTGGTCAGCACTGTTGTCCTCACAGCAAGAAGGTTCCTGGTTCAAACCTCAGCAGGGACCTTTCTGTGTGGGGTTTTCATGTTCCTCCAGGTACTCTGGCTTCCTCTCACAGTCCAAAGACATGCATGTCAGGTTAAATGGTGGTTCTAAATTGCCCGTAGGAGTGATTGTGAGTGTGAGTGGTTGTTTGTCTACATGTGGCCCTGCGATGGACCTGTCCAGGGTGGACCCCTGCCTTTCACCCAAAGACAGCTGGGATAAGCTCCCTGTGACCCTTTATAAGATTAAGCAGGCATAGATGATGGATGGACTGCTAGACACAAAATGGAGAAATATATCTATGCCTAAATAAACATCCTGATTTACATCTTAAGGTAGTGTGGACAGATTCAGAGGGTTGATAATTCCAGCATAACATTCTTTTTTTTAATGGTTCCTGATTTTCTGTAGATAAAACAATAATATTTAATGACGAATGAGAAGAATTATTTGGACTGTCATGGTAGAATGTAATGTAAAAACAGAATTCCAAACATTAGTGCAAAGTAAACTGAACCACATTTCTAGTTGCTGGTAGAACCACAGACCACAGTTCAGACCTGGGAAGGCACAGCCTAGCCATCTTTATTTATAAAGCACTTTTAAAAAGAATATAGTAAAGCACAGAGTAAAGCGGCCACATCCATATTAGCCACACGCAGCTGCAATCTCTGTAAACTTTCTGCTACAATCGAACAGAAATAGCTCATACTTACAAAAAGAAGCTACAAAGAAAAGAGCATAAATATTTGAACGCGTGCACCCGTGAATGACCCAAAATACTGCAGCTTCAGCGTGAGATGACTAAATAAACAAAAGCCAAAAACTATTGAAGACACTAATATAACACAACAACTCAAAGAGAGAAAAATATCAAAAATATATGGATAACAGTTAGAAAGTAATCATTGTCTATGACAGAGTGATTTACTTCTAAGGTAGGCAACTGGGGCCAGACCCTGCCAGGATCCTTGCCTCGCTGCAATGTTACCCAAGTGATTTACACAGACTGAGCTAGACAGTCTGGGGAATTCTACGGCACTGGAGAACAAGTCTCTCTTGACAGCCAACTTTCTCACTGGCACAGAAAATCTACGAGAAGAGGATAAATCTTGGGAGGATAACTAAATGCATGATGAAGACAGGAAGGAAAGAGGTCAAGAATAAAAGGGGTATTCAGAGTGGGAGAAGGATGATTACACCGTGGATAACACATTTATCCTCACAATAAAAGAAACATTAGCAAAATTAAGAGTAGTAGTAACTCATTAAGAGATGGAGACATGGTCAATAAATAAATCATACTATAAGCTGGTACGCTGAAAGCACTTTCATTCAAATTTATTCCAACACTGGTAAGTAAACTGATTTCATGGGAAGTTTATTCCATCTCTGAAGGAGTCATGTGGGTATACTAATAAACTGATAATGTATGAAACAGAAATGACTAATGTCTCAGTTATAATGTGTGTGAATTCCCAGTTCATACTAATCCCTGCCCAAAATGTACTGGACAAAATGAGATGTGTAGACTCCAGGCAGCACAGTGAAACAAAAATAAACTTGAATGTTAATTCAAAAGGACAGGTGAACACCATCTGCAAAACCTTAGTCTGACACTGTCACTTCACTTACAATGGATGATAATGGCTCAGCAAGCTTTAAAAGGATGAAAAGAGCCATTAAGCCCACATTTAGTCACACTAAGGCGATTTGCATAAATGTATAAAATAAAAGACAAGGTAGAGAGGTGAGGATGAAGCTGCAGGCAAATCTCTATTAGTAAAGGTTGCAGATACATTATGTTGTAAAGCAATCCTTGAGGTTCAGAGCAGGGTTAAGAGAATGGAACACATTGAGGACATCTGGAAGACAATGCAGCTGCAGGAGAGAAGAAAGTGTGGTGAATGGAGGGAAGGATGGGGAAAAAAGATGGATGAATGTGATACAGCCACAAACACTAAGGGGAGGACCAATGACAAACTCAAATCCCTGCCTGAACATCAAGGGATGTCACGATATGTGACGCTTAAACCCTGTGTCGACCTTGACAAATGCAAATTGCCCCCAACAACTGCTCTGATCAGCTGATATGCTGGCTCAGGTAGAAATTTCCTTTGAGGATGGCGGGTGAATATTCTTCTTTTTTTCCTTTCGGACTTTTCCCATCAGGGGTCGCCACAACGAATCATCCGCCTCCATCTAACCCTATCCTCTGCTTCCTCTTGTCTCACACCAACTAACTTCATGTCCTCTTTCACTGCATCCATAAATCTCCTCTAGGCTTCCTGCCTGGCAGTTCCAACGTCATCATCTTTCTACCGATGCATTCCCTCTCCCTCCTCTGTTCATGTCCAAACCATCTCAGTCTGGGCCTCTCTGACGTTCTCTCCAAAACATCTAACATGAGCTGTCCCTCTGACGTACTCATTCCTGATCCTCTCCATCCTTATCGCTCCCAAAGAGAATTTCAACACTTTAACCTCTGCTACCTCGAACTCCGCTTTCTGTCTTTTCCTCAGTGCCACAGTCTCTAACCCATACAACATTGTAGATCTCACCACCGTCTTGTAAACCTTTCATATTACAGGATATAAAAATTTTAAAAGTTTGAGATCTCAAGGGATAACATGTACAGTCTAATGTTTGCAGTAGATTTCAAAATGAAACTAATGCATGGAATAATATAATTTCTCTGATCAAAGAAAAAAATGTATGTTTGTCATACTGCAAGCTAGTATTAAAATAAAAAAATAAAAATTTGCCAAGCACTGTAAAATACATTTTTTTAAAAAGCAGCAACATAAACATGGCACTTTATGAATTATTCCCACAAAATGCTTACCTTTGAGCTGGTCAGCCACAACACTCTGTCCTATCCGTTCATTGACTTGTCCATCTTCACACTGGTATCGGTCATCCAGGAAGTTTGCAGTGGCCTGTGATAGGTGGACCTTTCCAGCCACACCCAGTTGCTCCATCAAATTAGCCAGATTGACATCATTAGACCAAACATCAAACTTGAAGCGCTTCATGCCCAGGATACCACACAGTACAGTACCAGTGTGAACCCCCACCCTCATGTTCACCATTTCCCTCTTCTCCTGGCAGAACTGCTCAATTGCCTGAATCATGCCCAGACCCATCTCTACGCAGCAATAGGCATGGTCCGATCTGGGCTCTGGACAGCCAGCCACACAGTAATAGCAGTCTCCTAAGGTGCTGATCTTTTCACAGCCAGTGAGCTCACAAAGTCTATCAAAACGTCCAAACAAGTCGTTTAGCAGCCCAACCAGGGCGTGAGCAGATTTGTTGGCAGACATTTTGGTGAAGCCAACAATATCTGCAAACAGGATGCTGACTGGCTCCATCCGTTTCATGTTGAAGGGTCTGAAGATGATCTGACCTCTGGGGATGGACGTTTTCTTGCGTTTGTTATTTTTGGGACTGGAGATGGCAGCAGCTGCACCACTGGTGGAGTAACGTTTAACGGAGTTATCACCGATCTCTTCGTCACCCTGCTTCATCAGCTCGTCTGCCACAATTCTGGGCATCACAGAGTGGATCATCCTTTCCTTCAAGGCTTTCTCCACCTCCAGATCTTTTCCATGCATGATAGCTTGTCCAACTTTGAGAAAGGTGCTGCGTGACCGCACCTCTGACATGATGAACAGGTGGATGCCAATGGCGTGAGCGCAGAGATGGAGCAAGGCTTTGGCTGGGCCCAACCAATTCAGTGTGCTCCAGTCTGACAGAGGGGCTAATCTCCAGGTATCCCCTGCCTGGCTCAGGTGCAGCCAGCCCAAGCTCTCAAAAAAAACAGAGTAGAGGAACCCAAGCAAGACAGAGGCATAGAGGCGAACGTGGAGAACACTATACAGCAACAGAAGAACCTCAATACATAGGGAGAAGGTGCCGACAGGAGAGAGACACGGAGACCCGGTCACATCCACCACAGGCTTGTCGTAAGACTGGTTATATGTCGGCCCTATGCCACTAAATTCATCCAGATCAAGTCCAGGTGGTGGAGAGTCCGTTTCGCTGAAGCCTGATGTCTGGATCTGGGGAGCCAGGGTCAGGATGAAGGTTACAAGGATAAGCAGCAGAGAAGCTTGGTTGTAGCAGCGAGTATAAAGCTTGGTAAAAGTTAAAAGGAACAGAAGGAAGCAGAAGAGCAGGAAAGAGGCAGTGGGAAGGAGAAACACAGCTCTGTCACAACGGGAAGGGTTGGCAGCAAAGTATAATCCCCAGAGGAACCCGGCAGCTACCAGGTAAAAGAGCACGTAACGAAAGCGCCGCTGGGTCTGAGGGAAACACCGTTCTCTACAGGCCTCCTCCAGGATAGAGGAGTCAAACTTTGGGTCCCAAAAATGACCTGCTGACCTCTCAAAAAGCTGAGGCATCTTCTTCTGAGCACGAAAACTCTTGACCATCGGCCTCCTCATTCCAGACTCTCCAGAGCTACAGCTTGATGAAATGCTGTACTTGCAGTGTTTGGTTGCACCCATGAAGCCTGCTCCGATTGAGCCCAACGGCCCGCCTCCATGCTTGTGTTTGCCACTGCTGCCGATTCTCACGGAGACACCTCCATCTCCACTTGAGTCACAGCTCACTTCTGTGTTGTGAGGCAATAATTGTTGATGTTGGGGAGATGCCATGTTGCGTTTTAATATATCCAGGAAAGCTCCGGAAAGTCCCCAGGAAAGTCAAAAGCTATGGAGAAGGCACAGTAACGTATAAGAAAACATGGAGGAAGAGGTAAGGCAAAGCATATGGTCACAGTATAACAAGTCAGGCAATAATAGTGGAAAAGAGAGCATAAACAGAACCGTTTCCAAAGAAAACCTCATTTAGGTTGTTGTGCTCTTGCTGCAGTAACATCAGCAGACCATCCAAAGTTTCTGAGTATTTCATTATTGCCCCTCTTGACGTCAGTCCCTGCATTCCTCCACATTCCCTTCTGTTTTGAAGCACTTAAGACTCCAAGGTTCACTCACTGGGTTCCAGTCCAAGTCAACTCAGCCGCCCACACTTTTCGTTACTCATTGGAAAATATTTCAGAAGACAGAGAATACTGTGCATAAGAGGGAAGGTTGGGTAATTTAAAATACAGAAAAAAAAACAAGAAGTGACTTGGACGGGTATTGAAATTATAAACAAAATGAGGAGTAATTAAATCCTGTTTGATTCTGTTCAGCCAGTATAGTTTAATGACTGGTGCGTGTTCAGTCCACTTTATCCGTCCAGTTACACAGAAATGCCTCTTGAACCAGTTTTGTTTACTAGACTGAGCAGAACTTCGTCCAAAACAAGTCTTCTGTGGAATCTGGAGAGCTGTAGTTTGTCATGCTGACCGAAAAAAGGTCATGTGTTCCATCTGGGGCGTACAGGTCAACACCGGAAAACGGGAACATGTGCGCAAAAACTAACAGGATGGCTTTTAAAAATACCCACATAATCCTTGCTGCGGGGCCTAATCACAACTGTTCGCTAGGGAGCCCCGTCGTTTCCTGACTTTCCACTCCGGAGTCTCCGCGTCTCCAAACTCACAGGAAAATTTTGCGCAACCACATTTGGAGGAGACGGTGTAACGCGCTTGGATATTTATTGCAAGAGCGCAACTGTCAATGACTCGTGCATAAACACACTCCCCGCGGCTGTACACAGAACAATCCCAGTTCAGTGCTGCATCAGTCCTGCTTTGGTGTCCAGTCACGCCACATGTCGCCAGTCCGTCGACACCGTGCGCTCCAGGAAAACATATCCAGATAGGCTAAACATCCTTACCATGACGGTTCCCGGCTGTATGTGGAGGGTCCACCGGACGTATGTGAAGAAAAACACGGCTTTGAGCAGACACGAAGTACTGTGCAGTCTTTTCTTTTGTCTTAAGTAAAGTTTGCCCGGTCAACCTTATAAACGCTAGATGACGAACGCCCCAAAGAGAGAGTCGAGCTGATTAAAAGGTCTCCACCTCCGCCCCACACTCCCCACACCTCAGTCCCGCGGGTTAAAGCGCAGAGCTGCCTTGATCCAGCCACTTTAATTGAATTGGATGGGATAAAGGGAATGTTGCCATACCTCCAAATAATCCCCCCTTTAATCCGAGACTAATATGACATTAGGACTGCTGGGCTGACCCGCCTTTCCATCCCCGTGTGCTGTCCACTTTCCGGTAAAAACATCTTTCTCCGGGGTTGTCTGAGCTTTCTGAAGCGGCTGAAACGCCGTGCGCGCTTTCCTGGTCCGGCGGAGAACACGCAGAGGCAGAAACCGCCACCATCTTCTGCGCGCCGACTGCGCGACAAGTGAGCGCTGGTGTGTGCGTGCGCGCGCGAGCGCGTATGTGTGTGAGACAAATGGGAGAGAGGAGAGAGAGCGAGAGAGAGAGGGAGAGAGAGAGAAGAGGAATGTAGCCTACTTCAGAATGAAATAAAGTTTACATCCGCATTTTCTTTTAACAATAAAATTCCTTGAGCACAAACAGGAGGTTCCCATAAGCTCACCCAGCACCTGGAGCAGTCTTAAAATAAATCTAACGGTGGCACTCATTTAAAGTAGGCCAGAACGACCTTTTCTTGGCAACGAGGTCTATTTTTAGATGTAACTAGCTTTCTTTCTTTTAAAGTGCAATCTTTATTTAGATATGATCAAGTCTGGACGTCCACTTGGCTATTTCTTAAAGAGACAGTAGTTGCCATGGACCCTGACAGGCAACAACTAATTAAAACAAATCTTACAAAGCTTCTCAAAATGAAAATAATGATAAATAAATAAATTAAAATAAAAACAAAAGACAATACCAAGTGTTTGAAGTAGGCCCTCAACCTGCTGACGAGTGAATCCACTGACAGAGCGCATAAGATTAGAAAACAAGTGGTGTCTAGACAAAGGAAACATTGTCAGGACCTGCTATTTATTTGGGATCTCATTGGGATCTAAAGCGTTGGCCATCTTAATTTTCTCTAAGTAACGCTTTCTTCCTACTGTTGATAGCTTCCTCATCGTGCACTGTTTTATCATTCAGCCGTTTTCTTCCCTTGGTTTTTGAGTCTTTTCACAACTTGTCTTATCTTGACATGTTGTTGTTTTATATCTGCTTACATAGCTACCAACATGGCCGCCACACCCCACAATGCAACAGCTGTTCAAGAGCCTTTATGAAACATAGGCTATATAGCCTAAAGCATGTACGTAGGTGTTTTTATTTTTTTTTTTTTTTTTGACTACTGTTTGAAAATGTTTATGTTCTAACAGATTAATATACTGTTATGTGACGTTTATTTTGTAAAGCTACTACTTCCGTCCTCGTGATCACTGGTAACTTGATGCTGCTACGTTGTAGAGGCGAGAGAAAGAAGGGCTGAGTGTTGGAGGGGAGGGGGACTCGAGGCGTGTGCACACACCCAACGAAAAAAAAAAAAGATGTGAAAGGTTGCGAGCACGTATTTTCGGGGTTGGTGAAGACCGTGATTTATCTGTATTTAAACACCAAAGCCTCCCAGTGAAACTGCTGTAGGCTATTACACAATGATCTAAGTATCTCCCATAAAATTATATTGAAAAGTTGTCTTTAATTAATCACGGCTCAAAATAACAAAAAATGTAAACAGAAAAAAAAAAACATACGCGTGACAAGAGGCTACTGAGTTGTGTGGTTGCAAATAACGTTTGAAATGAACAACAACAGAACATGCAGGCAGACTAACATCACGGGCAGAGAGAGGTAATAGAAAACTGTCCAACTTTTCTATTTTTCATTCAGAAGACTTCAGTAGCATGCATCTAAAGAATCCCAAGTGGGAACTGTGCTCTCACTCTCTCTCTTCTTGAAAAGAAACAAGAGAACAGAGCTGTGTCCTTGGTGAAGATAATTAAAATATTTCTTTCACATTAAGATTACAGCAGGATTACCAGTGCTGAGTTATGGGAGCAGAAAGCCTTGCTGTAGCAGTATATAGCAGTCTTGACTTGGACAAAAACTAATAATTTACATTGTAAAGTTACAAGGTGACTATTTATTTATATATTTCACCTTACCCATTCAGTGAGGTGTGCCTCGTTTGAAATCATGGCTACAACTTTACGCCACCCACTAACGAGGTGCAGTAAATGAAGCATGATGTGAAGTTGGGTAAAGATAAACATGAGAAAGCTGGATTCATTCTACTCTGATCTGAGTCTCTGAAGTCACAGCTGCAAATTTGAACAGCTCATGGAAAAGATAATTTCAGACCTCAGTAGCCTCATACAAGTGACAGAATTATGTTGTGCTGGAGTTTTGATCTGGTAGTCAGTTGAGACAATGGCATATATATTCTCAAGTAATTACTTCTTCCTCTTTTTATTCTGCAGTATATCCACTTTAACTATTGGCTTGGACCATTGGCTTTTATTTCCAGGTAAAATATCTCTTTTCCACAGTATTTTAGTACCTGTAAACTTTAAACCCTTTATATCTTCAGATTCTACTCAGTTATTTTAGAGGAGGACTAATAGGGTAAATTCACAGAGAAATGCACATGGGTTTACATGACAGTAGATTCTGCACAGCTGTCAAAACCAAGGCACGCATATGGGAACACACACATACACACGCGCGCGCACACATTCCCATTTAGAGTCAAGACAAATGGCTGGTATATTGCAGCTGTTGGATAAAAGGATTCTTTCAATCCCAAAAGTGAGAGATTGGTTTTACGTAGTATTCCAGCCTTGGGCAACACGACAAATGTGATGGAAAACAAATGAATCTATAGAAAACTGTAAACAAGCAGAAAGGAGGCTGACGAGTTTGAGTCTTCCTGTTAAAGGACCAATCATTTCAGCAGAATAACCACAGACTTTCACTAACCCAGTCCATGAGAAATCTTTATTCCTGTTTATCAAGCTTTCAAAAGTTGGGCCAATGCTCATTTAAATTTCATACCAAAATAAAACAAAAAAGTGAGTCAGATACTATACTAATTGGACACACATTCATTCGATGTCTAATTCACAAGTGAATAAAGTTAAGTGACACTGCAGTATACTAAAACTACATCCACCTAATGTCATTAAGCCCTAGTACTCTCTAAACTATAAAACTGTTGTATTGTTTTGGAGGTTCAAAGTTATTGAGTGCTCTATATCTTTTACTCTTTTTCACAGCAACCTCTAGTGGGGAAGTTTTGTATCTGCAGTGTCAAGATACTACACACACCCAGTTGAGCCCACACACTCGAAGAGAAGAGAAAAGAAGCTTCTTTTACATTTGTCTGGTCTAGTTATCGTCATCATACCTCCGTTTACACGGGGAAAGAGGTAAGGGGGTTAGTTAAAAAAGGACATGGAGGGAAGCGGAGGCGCATGAGTGCTCATGAGTCAACTTCAAGCATTTGGAGCTCTTGTCCTATGTTTTGCTTTGATGAGAATGTCCTGTTGTGACGATGTGGTAATTATGAAGGAGCCAGCAGCTTATTCATGTTTCTTAGCTTAAACACTGGAGAGTTAATCTGGCCCTGTCAGAAAAAGAAGAACAAAATACAATTCATGTTTTATCTAAAAACCGAACAGAAAGGGAAAACAAACACACACACACACACACATTATGCTGTTGAGTCTCAACAGGTTGTTTGGCAGCTTCTAGTTGTGACATGACTCATGGAAGTTGCCTCGCCCAGTAAAATGTTTCGTGTTAGACATGTGTTTTTCTCGAGTTGCCAGGATATTTGAAACAACTGCCATGCTCCTGGCTGGTTCATGCTTTGAGGTATTATAAATATTTCTACCGGGTCAAAGTCAGGATTCATTTTAGATCAGGCTTATTTTTTATTTTTTTTAAAAAGCTAAGGCTCAAGTCCTTTTACTTCACCTATATCTCCACCCCAATTTTTGAGAGCTATAAAGGCCGCTAGAAGAGTAAACCACCAACACGGCCTTACAGTGATGCTTCAAACTTGTGCAGCAGGATTTTTTCAGTTCACCTACACATCCTACTTCAAATCCCATTTGGAAAGTTGCACAGTCAAAAATCAATGAAGGTCTCTCTAACCTGCTGAAGCGATGGCGGAATAAATGGAAAAAGACAGCTATAACTCAAGCACATCATTCATTGTATTTCTTTTATGGACACTCGGCTAAAAAAAAAAGAAAAAAAACAAAACAGGGAAGCTTATCACTGAAGGAAATAATATTTCTTAACACAGGATTGAATTTCTGCCAAAGGATGGCAAATTTATAGACTCACACAAACACAGTAAGAACAGTTAAGAAGTGAAGACCCTCTCTTCTCTGAAGACTCTGACCCTTGAATCCCACCTCTGCTTATCTAACAGGTTGTCAACAACCAAGAGTGAGGAGCTTACTGGATTAAGAGTAAAAAAATGCCTTATTTGTTTCATTGATTGATTGGTTCAGGTGTCAGAAACATTGTAGGAGGAAATTTTGCTTGTTTGAATAAAAACACATGCTGATGTTAAATAAGATATGATACCTAACATGCAAAAATAATGTAGTTCAATACCAAAGGTTTGGGTGATCAGTCAAATACAAAGGCTTTGTATGGCATCTACAAAAATGGCTACCTCAAAAACAACTTCTGAATCTAGTGGAATTGACCTGCTGTGATGTGGTTCTCATAATTTTACAACACAGGTTTCTGTTTCAACTTCCTGTTTTATTCACATGCAAGGGAGCTGGTATTTGACTATTTTTAGTCTCAGGATTCATTTGTAATTGATCATACTCATTCTTTGCCATTTCTCTTCTTCTTCACATCATTCAGTCCTCAACACCACAGTCCCAGACAGTCCAAAGTGGTTGTGCAAGGGAGAGAGGAGGGTGTGTGCTTTAACAAAACTCTGTGGTGAGTGGCATGTTCTTCATTTCTTCAGCACTTGTGTCCTTAAGCTGCCTTATCAAACAATGACCCCTCCCTCCCACTGTCTTCATTATTGTCACTGCCCCCAATACTACCTTCCAGATTCTCCTGAGGGAAAAAAAAAAAAAAAAAAAGAAGAAGTAATAATTAATTTTCTCTCCTCTGTCTCCTCAACAATACAACGTTCTGACTTCTGGCAAGAACAGGGTTGGCTTCCACCAGAGCCCTTTTCTTTAACTTCTCTGTTTCCTTATTTCCTTCACACAAGTTATTTCATGTTCCTCAGTCCTTTCGATAACGGTTCTTTGGCTTTTCCCCACAGCCTGTTGCCTCACAGGTTGACAGGCCAGGTTGCTTGCCAGAGTTAATGCTGCTCAGAAGAGCAGGCAGCTCGTTGGTGATGGCCTTTTCAATCTTCTCCAGAAGGCAGCCTCCAATGTAGGAGCACTGAGCTGACAGGGGCTTGAAGCTGGCGATTGGGTTAATGCCAAAGAAATCGCGGTAAGCATCTCGGTTGGGCAGGTCAAATTTGCTGACGTTGGTCTTGGCTAAAATGGATTTGAAAATGTAGAACTTGTCTGGGTCGTCCACAATCTCCTTGAAGACTAGTTCAGGGTCACTGAAAAAGCTCATCTTATCTTTAAAGGTCTGAACGTAGCGGTCCACCAGCAGGGCATGGATGCGCACGCGGATGCCATGCTGGCGGATGAAAGCGATCTTGTTCTCCATACGATTCTCAATCACCTGGTTGAGATCTTCCAGGAGGGAAATTTCTTCTCGCTTGAAAAGCTCACGGCTTGTGTCAGGTGCATAGTCATATGGCCAGAAGGAGCTGACGTAGACACGAGGGGGTTCAGTCACATTGATGAGGGGTGCTAAGCTCCAAAAGAGTGCTCCATAGACTCTCATTAAGTCCTGCGTGGCCAGGTTATCAGCCTTGTTTAAGATGATACGGATCTGTGATTCGCGACCCTTCAGTTGCCGGAAGAGCATCTCCAGCTCCAGGCCAACGTCCAGCTTTGTGGGATCAAATACCACGAAGATCAGGTCGGCGCGGTCAATGAACCACTGGCAGACATCATTGAAAGGATAACCTAGATGGAAGCAAAAAAAGAAGAATTACAAACAGAAACTGAGTTGTACTTGTAAAGTTTGAAACTTAACCTGTATTTCCTAAATGTACCTCTTTCCTGTTGTTTCCGATTCTCAATGATTCCTGGTGTGTCCACGAAAGTCACACGTTCCAGCAGCTTGTGCGGCATCTCGATGCCGATCAGTTTTTCCAGGAAGTTTTGGCCAAATTTCTCCAGGGGAGAGAATGAGCGAGAGCTGTCCGCAGCCATCACAATGCCCTCAACAGAGCGTATCTTCTCCCCGTGCATGATAACAGTAAACTCAGAGGTAGTGGGCTCAGCTCCTACAGCATAAAGTCACAGAGAAACGGAGAGATTAGAAAGGTCTTGGACGGAGATGAGGAGATGTGAAGATGTGAAGATAAATGATTTCAGAGGAGGCCTGAATCTCTGCTCAGCCCCAATAACGTTTCATAGATCTAACTAATCCTCGGTGGTTTCATCTTCCCGCTTCCTTAATTACAATGACCTTCTTGCAATTACACATTCCTCTCTGTTACATTTAGATAAAGCAGCTCTTTGTTTAATTATCTCACAGAATTATAATACCATTTGAGGGTTACTTCCCTGTTAATAGGATTTAAAACATTTAACATTCCTTATTGCTAATTTAAGCAGAACAAGATGTATATCATACCTGTGTAGAGCTGATAGGGGCTGTCATGCAAGCCCAGGAGGTAATTGACCATGGAGGACTTTCCTACACTCCAGGGTCCCAGAAACAGCACCATGGGCTTGGAAGTAATCTCTCCATCTGGTGGGCAAGTGATTAAAATCTCAGCAGGGGTGGACAAAGATAAAGGACAATCCTTTCAGTTACATTTCAAAATAACCATCTATTCCATGGGAAAAAAATTGTTTTTTTTTTGTGTGTTTCTAAAAGAAAGCCTGGGTTTGTGATTTTACTTGCTTGCTCAGAACAATTAGTCAACCTGAATGGTGTTCAGGGGTTTGTTCTTAGAATTATCCTGTTGCCCCCAAAACATTTTCATGTCATATATAATACGTATATATATTTTAAAAAAATGCAATGATTTTTTTTTTTTTTTTTTTAGTTTTATGAAAAATGGACACTGTAAGCAACCAGGCCATGGAAAGATATCGTCCATTTCTTGCAGCCTGGATGGCGGACAGCTCAAATGCCAGTAAGGCCCCATTAAAGCTGAATGATATATGTGGTTATAAGGGCAGCAACCCTGCCACTATGACAGTCTTGGACGGGAGACTATTAAAATTACTGAATGCAAAACCACATTCTGCACATATTACAACAGGATGACTCCATCATAAAAATGTCTGGGCAACCTTCAGCCCATGCCTGTCACCCACTGAAAACAATTTAGCACTTTACGAGATGACAAATGGGACAGGGGAACGCTCGACTGTTTGAGCAGCTGAAATCCTACTTGAAGCACAAAAAGGAAAACATTTGACTTTCGAAAGCATACCAACTCTTCTCCTCAGTTCTGAAAGGCTTACAGAGCGCCATGCTCCTGTAACATTCTTATTTGAATCGTACTGCTGGATTCAAATTTACAGTAAGATAATCTTTTCACAAAAAAGGAAAGATTTAAAAGGTTGGCTTGATACTATATTACAAATTCTATTTATGATTGAACTGATTTGAAAATCATTGCATTCTGCTTTGTTAACATTTCACACTGTGTCCCAGCTTTTGCAGAAGTAAGAATTTACTTAGATATTAGATGGATGTCAGAGCAAGTCAAATACTGTCACCCCCAGAGCAAAGAGACATATTTTTGTAAGACTTATAAATGATAAAAACAAACAAATACACAAAATTTGCCAAAGAAATGTTGAATTTGCATTGGCGTTAGTGGCATTAGCAAAAGTTCAGAAAACAAAAGTACTGCGGCCAAATCTCAGAGCGCAACTGGAGATAGTGCTTTCAAATCAAGCTGAATGTCTTTTAGCAAGCAGCAGTGTGTGTTGTGAGTGGACTTGGTGCAGGGGTGGTTGGGTGCCACGAACTGTTGTAGATGTGAATGAATCACCAAATGGTTTTGATTTAAAAAAAAAAAAAGGTACTGAAAAAAAGAAAAAGACATCAAATACAACAAACATTGCCCTTGATTCCCCTCGGTTTTTAGATTATTTAAAAAAAAAATAAAAATTTGATCAATTGATGAAGTGATTTCACTCCTAAATGAACACGAACCACCCTCTCCCACCAGTGTCCCCTTCTCAGACCTCTCTGTTCTTTACTAAAGCCAAAGCTGCACATGCAACCCCCTCCATGGTTTATATTTTACACTGTAATTATACAAAGCAATAATTAGCCCCTCTGTAAATAGTAGGCATATGTTGCTCCCAAAATATTCAAAAGCTTAATGTCCAATAGGTTCTAGCAACCAAAAGCTGTTTTATTCATATTTGTCCCCTTATAATTGGAAGAAATTGGAGCGTTCTGGGGATCAAAGCTTTCACTGATGGATCACTTTGTTGACAACCCAGTGCAGGATGTTGTAGTTAATCAGGTGTCACCCAAAGTGAAGCGTGTTTGAATTCTTTTTTAATTTTCTTTCTTTTTTTTTTTTTTTTAAATCAACAGATCACAAATTTACTAGGGAGAAATGAAGGGTGAATGGAAGGGGCTGAGCACTCCCGGCAGTGCCATGCACAGGTAAGCCCCGCCCACACCCACCTGTGGCTGAGTCCCCCAGGGTTCGTCCGGGGTACGCTGTTAGATGAGGGGAGTGGAGGGGATAGGGATGAAGAGAGGACAGGTGAGGGTGGAGTACAGAGAAGTGAAGGGAACAGGAGGTGAAGGAGAGCTCAGTGAGGGAGTGAGTTTTCAATGAGCAACAGGAAAGGGGGGGGGGCTATCGATATATGTAAATGGGTGGGAGATAATGGCTGGAATTTGTGATCCCATATTTGACCTACAATTTGTCAAATATGTCCATCTGCAAATGGATGACGTGCCTTCGTGGTCAGGTTATCGTGTGACTTTCATTTACAAAAAGTAAATGTTCATTTCAAAAAAATGATAGAAGATGAACATGCAAGCCAAGCCTGGAAGAGCCACAAGAGGGCGAGCTTTATTTCACTGTGGTGGAAGTTTGTTTTCTGTAGTTTGTTGTGCTGCTCAGATTGTTGGGATTATTGCAAAGAAACACCGTACAGTGTAAAAAATAACTGGGACATTTAAAAAAAAAAATTTAGATAAAAATGAGTGGCATGATGAGGGTCGACAAGTTACCTTTAAGCACCTGAAAACCCCCGAAATTGAGATTTCACTGTGATGTATTGTTTGATTGTGCAAATATGATGCGTGTTTACAACCAAGTTAAAAAAGAAATCAGTCATTTAAGCAACACAAACAAAAATAGTGCACACAAAAGAACAAAGTGGGGCAAAGCATATACACAGCCGTAAGCGTTTGTGATACCTGAGATCTCGTGCTGCCTCAGCTCATTGTATTTGTAGGCCTGCTCCATCGGCTTGATGGATGAATGGTAGATCTTTCGCAACTTCTGTAAAGCCGCTGGAAAATGAAAGGATGAGAAAATAAAGGAAGTTAGAAAGAGATATTACTCAAGTCTACTGTCTGCTGTCAAAATACTAAATCACTATTTATAGAATAAAATATTCAGGGTCAACGTGAGTGTCAAATGTACTGAAACTTCAGTGACTGTGGTTAAATCGTTGCTGGCACGGTAGCTGCTGATCGGTTCTGCACAACAGTTCCCCGGGATGTTGTTGGATTTTTCCACAAAGACCTTCTTATTACCATAGTGCGAATTACGGGGGGGTTTGACCCCCCCCAATTAAAACTTCGACCCCCCTAAAGACGGAACAAATTGTCATTTTTGTCATCTCTAGAAAATGGTCACCCCCCCAATTGTCATGTGTGTAATTCGCACTCTGCTTATTACAGATGGTGGCGCAACATTTCTGTCATACTGGTTGGAAATTTGACTTGGCCAAAGCAAAACATTCATTCGTCATTATCTTGGTGTTTGCAACTTTCTCTGGAGAGTCACTTCACACAGATATTCTGCACTGTAAAAAAAAAAAAAATCTGTGAAATTTACGGTAAAATACTGGCAGCTGTGGTTGCCAGAATTTCACCGTAAAAAATGTTGGAAAACTGTTTCTCACATTACGGTTAAATAATAACAGTAGTGTTAATTTTACAGTTAGAACTGTAATTCATTTTAGTATTATACTGTAAAATCTAAAGTATTTACCATTTAAAAATACATATATAGGCTGTAAATTTAACAGTATTAAATTGTTTATTTCACAGATAACTTGATTGCAACATTTACAGTTGTGACAGTTACCTATATTACGGTACTTTGTCCGTGATTTACAATAAACGATGTAAATATAACAGTGATAAATAGTGTATTCCATTTCACAGATTTCACAGAGAATCAATGTATAATTTACAGTAGTGACAGTAATGTCTTTTTACGTGATATCACTGTAATAAAAAGGTTTTAATAGTTTTTTTTTAACAAAAAATAGAAGTAAAAAATACTCTTTGGCCATATTTTTCATTTTACAGTAATAAATATAAAAAAACTGTATTTTTCTTTTTCATACTTTACATTCATTTACTGTTACGATATTACAGTTTTTCACTGTCAAATTTACGGCTATTTTTTACAGTGTGACATTTTCTTTGTACCATTCTCTAGTACATCCACTGGAGAAATTGAGAATTTGTTATAACATCAATGATGGCCATCCTCCTTGGCCAAGATCCAATAAAACAAATCGTTATATCCATTACCTTGCTTAAATTTGAAAATAAATTATTTTCAGTTCACCTTAAAATGACCACATAAACCGGTTCATCTAGTTTAGCCACATATAGGTTTGTGAAATTAATCCATCCATTCATTCATCCATTAACTACCACCTATATTAGTTTGGGTTGTGGGAAGAGGAGAGGCCCAGACATCCTTCTCCCCAGCCACCTCTTCTAATCTTTCCAGGGGAATACCAAGGCCCTCCCAAGCCAGCTAAGAAATATCATCTGGCAAGTGCTGGTTGTACATGGCCAAAGCACCTCCCCACGGGGTTGTCAACATATCACCTCAATTGGCTCTTCTCAATGTGGACGAGCAGCGACTCTACTCCAGGTCTCTCCTGAATAACAAAACTTCTCACCCTATCGTTAGGGGAGAGTCCAGCTATCCTCCAGCCTCCTCCAAAGACAAGGGTCTTGGCATTCTGACCCTCAAGGAGCCCCTGAATGAGCGCCACCTCTCTTTCTCTCTATTGAGAATTTTTCTCAATATAGCCAAGTTTAATATGACCAAGTTTAAAGTTTTATAAAGTGTATAGCTGGCCTGGAGACTTCAGAGTCAGATGACCTTTCAGGTCATATTTATGGAGAAATTCAGAAAATTCCCAAAAGTTTGAAATTATCTCGTGTTCACAAGGCTTTATTCTCCCTCTTTGCTCCTCACCTGCATAGTCTGCTGCTTTTTCCTCAGTTGCAAGCCGCAGCGTTTCATCGATGTGAGATTTATCCCTCAGGACGGAGGTGAAGGCCTCCTCTTCTGTAAAGACAAAAACAAAATGTAATTTAAAATCTACAGTCTGAACATTGTCTCTTCTCTCATAAAGGCAGAACAAGACCCAGGGGTTCAACATTATTCCAAAACAATTCAGAGACCGTTTAGTACTGAAGTACGTGAAATGGCTGTTGACAGCCGGTCACGTAGGTTTAGTAAAGCTGCTTTGCCTGGATGCTCATGAATTAAATACGTCCTCATTAGAATACGAGATAACCACAGGTGGGAGTTTAAGTGTGATTAAAAAGGAAAACGCATACTGAATTACAACATCGTACTGTAAATTAACATCATTTGCAGACAATGTTTTGAACTGTTTCACCATCAAATACTTTTCGAATTTGAGTCCTTGAGTTCATCTGCAGCTGCTTGGCTGTGTGATACCATCCAAAAAAAAAAGCTCTTTGCCTCATTTAATTTATTGCTTTGGACTGAACATACCATCTGACCTCTCCACAGGCCATCGGCATCAATCTGAGACTGGGATATTACAGATATTACAGGTATTTCAATGTCAGTTTTCTTATATCAGAAAATAGGTGTATTTTCATGAGCCTTTGAGAGAAGTGACAGTAAGACCAGACCTTTTATCACCTAATTTTTGCAAGGTCTTCCAGAATGGTTAAATGTTTGACTTCTTCATATAAGGCAAATATTTTGAATGCTACGTCTTCCTCAGTGACATGACAGCATGTGAGCAGGAGCGGCTGGGGGTTGACCCTCCAACCTTGTGGTTAGTGAGGAGGACTACACGGCAGCCCAGTTTTTCAGCAACAGTTGACGCAGGTCAATAAAAATACCTCAGTAAATTATTGACTATTTAGTGAGTTGTCAGTTTTTGTTTTTTTGTTTTTTTTTTTACTTAAAAGGTCACAAAATGAGAAAAAATGAAAAAAAAAAAGTTTATCCATTTACATGGGAAAAATGTAGAGCTAGTGAATCTGAGAAGACATATTTGCTCACTAGTCATGCCCACTCCCGAACATATCGGATTACTTCGATCACAGCTGTTAGTACAATCAGCTCTTAATTTAGAAAGTAAATGCCAAAAATAATCAGACAAAGACATGTTTGTCATCACCATGCACTCTGTAACAGCAGCAAAGATAAGTCCGACAGAGACAGGGACTTCCCCAGTTCCACAAAGTGGAGGACTCGGAGCCAGTCTGAGTATTCCCTTCTGTAATATACATGAGACAATGACGTGCAATCCTTTGTCTTTTCTCCTCTATGCTTACCTATGAGTCATAGATTTATTGGACTATGAGACTTGTCCTTGTGTACCCAGACGTCAAAACAGGCCCCTTCAACACCTCCCACACCGTAATGAATCAGACAAACCTTAATAAGGCATTTTGAAGGTATTTATGTTGTAAAATTAATTAATTATAGTTACTGACATGATGGTGGAAAACATACACTATTATCTGCAAGTTGTTGCAAATGCATTATACACATAACACCTGTCAACAGAGTCTTACTGAATTCAGTTTAATGACACTGCACATTAATTAAGCTCAAAATAACAGTGCAACATCAGCTTATAGTCACTCACGCAGTGTCTTATAAAGGTTATAATGCCCGGTTGATCAGAAAGCATGAAATCTTTGCACGACCTCACAAGACACAACTTTCTTATCTCAGCAGGTGACAGGCACAGAAGGGTAGTCTCTTGACATTTTGTGTAGTATTTGTTTCAAACTGCCTGGGATAGAGCACAGGGAAGGAGACAGAGAAGGCAAAAGATTTTTTTTAGATCTTTGACCAGGAGGATTAAACTTCGATCACTGCGTGAACAGTTTCTGTCACAATACAGTGTCTCCTACATGCACTCTTGATCAGGTCCAACGTACAGGATGTAAACGTTTCCAAATGCAAGTTCTCTTGGGAATTTTTTTTTTTTATACATCAGCACATTTTGTAAGCAGCTTAATGAAAAATTCAAGATAACAAAATGTCATTCAAATGTTATTCATGTGTCGTACATGTGACAAAACAGCAGAGTTGACTGTTGTTGTTTGCTACATCTATAATTGTAAACTGCATATCAATGTGGGAAGGCTCCCCTCGCTCAGAGGGCTCCACTGCTGTGGTATCCTACACCAGTCTGGAGTAATGCCACCGGCCATGTGGGCAATGACTTCTAGTGTTTCTGGCCATGAGTCTGAATGACACACTGCTTTGACCAAAACTAACAGTGCGTCGAATTACCAGTAAAATCATGGTGGCTTGTTTGTTTACAGGCAGGAAGTAAACTCATGTGAACTAGGAGTGTTTTTTTTCTAAAAATAATTTAGATTTATCAAATTCATCTCGGTGCGATAGAGTTGTTTCTCATTCATGAGAAATGGAGCCACTATTTGCAGTAATTGAATATTTGAAAGGTTGTCTGACCAGAGAAATTCAAACTAGATGATTTCAGGACGTGCAAGAAATCGAGACGACTCCCCACAATGACATGCTGCTCAGGCTTGAACTATCGCCTCAAAAGTTGCCCCTTTGCTGGGTGGCAGCAGTGCCACACAGCTGGCTGAGGAACAACGCAACGGTCCTGATTCTCTCCGGGTCAACCTGCTAAAAATAAGCCTGAGCAGTGTGGCTGCCAGTGCAGTGCAAGAACAAGAGAAAGCAAAAGGTTAGTGGCCAGAATAAAAAATGGCTTAAAATGATACTTCACATCCTTGAAAACATTCTCTTACACACTCATATGTTACTGCATATTTGGACATATATATTTTTTTGTTGCTGTAAAGAGCATACATTAGAACACAGAGGATAGAAAAGAAATGTCATCTCAGAGCAGTCAAGACTTTAGTGATGATGCATGTGATCCATGCTGGATTCAGGTCAGATGAGTCTCTATGTTGAACTGCTTTGGCTCATTAGAAACACCAATCCCCTATGTCTTAAATCAGTGATTCACAGAAGCCATGTGTGGCATAGCACAAGTCAGCTTCATGTTAAACTGAATCACAAAGAGATATTACACAGGAAAAAAGTTAAGGTGATCTGAGAAAACAGAGGTTAAAAATTTTAATGAATGAATTAAAGGGAGGATTTTTTTTTTGTCCTCAATGTGAATGGACACTGAGGGCGATTCTGCTTAAAGGCTAAAGCTTGGCAGATCCCGTCTCTTCCATATATCAGGCCGGCATTACATCTCTCAAAGCTCCCTGAAGCTTCTGCAACTTGCTTCAGTTGCCTCTTGTTTGGGCCTAAGTCCTGTGAACTTGTTAACACCTTCCAAATCCAGTCAACCCCTGATGGAGGTTTTGCAAAGATCAGAGAGGTAATGTTGCTCCAGGATAGCCGGCCTTGCATCAGAGCTCAAAATTAACCCTGCAGGCGCCATCGGAGCTGGACGCTGGACATCTGCACCTTGAGCTATGTGTCCTCCCTGAGCTCGTTGCCATACAACCCTCCCTCAGTTTGGAAAAACATTCTCTTGTAGCAATGTTATCAATATACGCCTTCCAGTGCCTCCATCTGCAGCAGGGTAAGTCATTGCTCAGATCTGATTCAGAGGCTGTTTAGTCCTCAGAAATAAAGAAAATCAACAACTGCAGCTGTCAGTAAGTCTTCACAGAACTTATTTTGCTCTAGTCCAGCTCATAATAGCTGCAAACGTCACATAGTGTACAAGAGCAAGACCAGATACTGAAGAAAAAAGATCGAGCTTTTAACTTTATCCCAATATCTGTTATGTTCTCATGAGTGTGTGTTCCTATGTGCATCTGCAGTCCTTTGTATTGACACTGCATATATTAAGTATGGCTATATATGTGAAATGCCAGGATCATATTCTGCTTGTAGCACAGTGATGTAAATTAAATTAAACTGAATATGATGAGGACGGCTGGCCTGGAATCCCCAGTTAGAGGATTTAACTTGAGCGCTGGGGGATTCAGGCAACTGTGATTAAAGGCCAAAAGGTTCCACTGGAAAGATCAACATAGATGCATCGGTTCCATTCAAACCTAAAGAGACTGGATCCGTTTCTTTAACATAACCATTGGTTTTTTATGAAAAATTAAAGGATTTCATTAAGCCATGTTTTTACAGACTTTGGGAAGAGGCTGAATATATAATGCAGCAGATTTCACAAAAACAAGGATTATACATGTTAATAAACCCATAAAAAATGCACTTTTTTTCTCAGTAAGAAGTGTGAGAACACTTATCAGAGCTGGTAGAAGATGTCACAGATGGCAACAGGTGGCACAGCTAGAGGAACTAGTGCTCCCCCACAGTCAGAAATAGTCCTACAATGGATCAGAAGATGGACAGAGGAGGAGGCAGGACGACTGCTGCCTATTTTAAGGTTTTCGCTGCGAGTCAGTGTGGAGACATCCACTCCCATAGAGCTAACAGAACAAGATGAGCAAGTGAAAGGTCCAGAGCATGTGTAATTTATAAAAATTAAAATAAAATAAAATAAAATAAAAAATCTCCTTCTGATAACAAGTTGCAACTTAATCACAGGCAGAATTGAGCCTGTTTATTTCAGACTTAAAGTTTGTTGTTGGTGCACAGAGAAACACAAAATATAAGTGGCTCTTATGTGACCACATCCACATTTTCTTGTAGAAAAGGGCACTAAGAAGCAAACACGCTCACAGAAGGGCATGAGGGCAAAGGTGATTTAGGCTGAGGTGTTGATCTGATGGCTCTATTCCTGTTCCTCCATCAAAGAGCCAGTAAAGGACGTCAGCTGCCCTTGGGACTGGGCTGCTTGTCTTAAGGAGGAGTGTTTAGTAAGATTGTTGAGCATGAGTGGCTTATTAGTGTGTGTGGTGTGTGTGTGTGTGTGTGTCCTCTACTACTAACAGCATAGGGATGTCCCAGACATGCCGTTTGCTATGCTATTGGAGGGACTCACGTGGAGGCATCTTTAACTTTCGTTCTCTCCCCTCTCCAAAAGACATTATCAGTGTGCTCAGAATAAATAGTTATCCCTCCAGCTATAAACATAACAATAAAAACTTTAAACTGATTAAGCCCAGAAATATTCCACACTCTACGATTAAGAGCATTTCAACAAAATACTATTTTCTCAATGGCACTTAAAAAAAAAAGTACTTCCTCTTTCACAGTTTGACGCTGGACACCAAGCATAACTCCAGTTCTTGCTTGAATTGTCAGCACCTTTTGCTTTAAGATCTGGTTAACATGATCTAAAGCTGCATCACTACACTACTACAAACAACATAAAACATGAGAAGCACAATTGAAGTCAAACAACTAAAACTGTCTCCCAGTGTGATGCGTACTGGTGATGTAATCAACTGATTCTGGCTTCAAGTGTGAGTGTAAAGTTTCACATCTCATGCAGCTGTTTATCCGTACTTAAAAAAAAAAAAAAAGCTATATAGAATATATTGAGAACACTGATGTTTTGGACTGGTAAACAGTCCCAAGACTAACACAAACTATGACTAAATGGTGTAAATAAATTGAGACTGTTTTTGAATGAGATTACTCCTCCACGGCTGAAGAAGACACCCCAGTTTCCTGACAGCTATCAAATGAATCAATAACATTAATAACTAGAGAATCAGAGACAAGGACTGTGTGATCATTGTGCCTTTATCCCAGAGACGTCCAAGCAAAACTGAAACAAAAATCAAAACCACTACGCAGTTTAGAGTGAATTTAGAGACTGGGGAACCCAAAAGACATCTGCATGAGCGTGTAGAAAGGCTCTCTGAAAACGTGAGTTGCTGCCACAGCCCAGCCCCTCCTGCCTGGAGAATGCATGTCCCTAAAAGGCCAACTGCTGGGAATAAATTGCAATTGTGACAGTGCAGAGTGGCAGCAGCTGTGCAGCATATCTAATACGGAGCATGACACCGGGAGGGGTGAAGAGTCTAAAAGAGAGGGGAGGTCGAATGGTAGGAGGGAGGTTGTGTAGTGTATAGTATTGGGTTTCAGGAGGCCTTCCAATCTTAGACACCTGACAGAAGCCCATAATATGGAAGCCTGGTTACGGACTGTGGAGCTGAACGCCACCCCAAGGACGGGCAGGGGTGACAGACAAGGGTAACAATAACTACACCAGTGCCTGAGTCCAGTCTGCATTTTTAGAATGGGTAATCTGGGAGCAGCTATGAGTGAGCGGCTCACTGTGACGTTCATCACGATGCACTTCACTTGATCATACTTATTGTGGTGTAGTTACGCTGATTATGATGCTGTTATTTTGACACAAGATAGAAGACAGAAATAATTCTTCAACTTGTGAAAAATTGAATTCAAGAATAAAGTGTAGAAACGAAGTAACCAAAGCGGTAGAAGCAGAAAAGTCGAAGTGTCCATTTAGGCTCCCACAGTCCCTCCGCCCGACTCTTTCCATCAGCTGGTGCCATGCCACATGACAACCGACATGCTGTCAGGCCACGGTAGAGACTGAACAGCTCCACATACTCTTGAATATCCCTCCCTCTGCAATTGTTCGTACATCAAGTCGTCTCACCACCAAACGGACACAAAACCCCATCAGGACAACGTCACCTTTGACCACATACTGAGTCATTCTTGAACATTCTCCAAATCTATAAGGAGTCTTAGAAGGGTTAAGCCCATCAAGTAATAGGATTTAGTAGCATCCATAACAAATTCTTTATTAGTCTCTAAAACAAAAATTTTATCACCAGTTAATTCATTAGCCATTCCTCGACACAAAGATAATCATATCAACAGTGTGACACGGTGTATTAAACAAGATGTTAAACCAAAATGCTTGAGTCTTACCTGCTGCGGCCTGCAAAAGCACCAGGCCGAGGAAACAGCAGATCGAGACTGTACCCTTCATGATGGCTGCCAGGAGAACTCTGATAGTCAGACAGACTATATATACCAAGGCAGGAAGGTTAAAGTGCATGTGGAGCGAAGAGGCGGGGCACAGAGGTGGGCAGCTGGTGGAGGGGCTGAGATCCATGTGTTTGAGGCTTTACAAGTGTGCTACAGAGACTCTGAATGTACAAGCAGCTGACTTTCCTTTTCAGAGAGGCTGCTGCTCAGCCTTCCCGACATCCAAGACCTATCTATATACCTCGCCAGATTGCTGAAAATTAGAGCAATATTCTCAAACTCATCAGCATGAAAGTGCATTCGCTGTGCACATTCCAAACAGGCTAATACTAAAAGTAAACCAAGAATTGCACCTTTTACTGGATTTAAAGAAAATCTCAATAACATGCTGTGGCTGCTGTGTTTTGTAAAAACAATGACATTCAAATGGCTTCACCACTTTCTCCTAATAATCTTGTAATCTGCTTCGAGCTGCACTGAAGTGAGCAGTCAAACATTCAGTCTGATGGGAGACACACAATGCTCACAAGGCTGCCATGGTGATGGAGGCAATCACCAGAAGAGAGTGTAAGCGGGTAAGAGAAGCAGGGATGAGAGAGCTGTGGAGAGTCTGGACCATAAAGACCACCTGAGTCAGCCTCGAATCTCTCACAGAGCTGAACACTAGGCGGATTACTGCTTTATCACACTCCAGCAGACACAGAGCGGAGAACATAATCTCACAATTCCAAGGGAATCAACATTTCAACTGTAAATTAATCTCCAAAAATGGCAGGAGTTTCTTAGCCGACCATGTGCCTCCCAAATGGCATGGGAACTATCTCCAAACTTAACAGCATGTATGTTCATTTCAGCGCATAAGACTCACTTAATCCAAAGGAGCTTCACAAATGGCATAAAAAGTTGTTGAAGGCGAGATGATCTGCGTATCACAATCCGTGCTTTTGATTCTATTTTATGAATTCTAGTCAACACTGATTCTTCTGTCATTTGCAGATGGCAAACACTGGCATTAGCTGTTGTTCTCTTTTTCTGGCGCACCTTGTTTCATTGATGCAAATGTGATGCTGCTTTGGCAGCATTAGAAAATGGCTGCACATCATCTAGCGTCAGTGATTAATAGAGGTATAATTATCATTTATAAAAGTTTACAGTTAACTGTGTTAATCAGAAAGTGGCAATAATTATGAAATCTTAGCATTTTAATCATTCCATCCTCTCAACGGTTGGCAAATGACACAAGAAACAAAAGAATGGACACACTGCCTTCACCTTATGTGCTGAAATGGACCATAACATTCATATATAAGACAACAGAGTCACAGATGAATGCTGAGAAAATGTAACTCTTTCTTATTTGAAGCTGGTTTATCAGCAATAAAAATTTGTCCCCTCTATTTATCGTTTTTCAGTTGACTAGGTAAAACCCCCAATTTCTCATACACTGACTCGACTACTGAGATGGTCAACTTTACAATGTTGAATTAGCCAAACACACGCTGTGTGAATGTGGTGCTGGTGATCTTGGACGAGACTTGTTTGCCGTCTGCGTCCACAGTATATAAGAGTACAAACAGACCATGCGTGACACAGCGGCGCTGTAACTCTCTGCATGTACCAATCAGAACTGCTCAGCAATAATTACTTTTAATTTCATGCCTGAATGCACAATCTGTTATTAAAGCACAAGCTTTTTCTAGAGAAAAAAAACAGTTGCAAAATGAAAAAAGGGAAACAAAGGGTACTGATTTGCAAATCATTTAACTCTAATATTGAGATGGGAATATGTTAAAACTGAGTATTAATATTGATGTTGATAATATAACCACATGTTGAAAAGTTGTTTTTCACTCTTTGTTTGCTCACTTGAGTTGTCAGTTTGTTAAATGATTTCCCATTCGTAATAAAGTATTTTCTGCATTTTCTTCTGTTTAATGCTTCAGTTGTATACAAGCATGAAGTGCACAGGCCAGTTTAGTCCCAGGACTCTGGAGAAGAATCTGGGTTGATGTTGTCTCACTGAAGTAAGTCATCTAGATGGCACAACATGCTGCTCCAAAACCTGCATGTATCCTTCAGGAATACCGGTGCCTTCAAAGATGTGCATGTTACACATACCACACTAGATGCTGGCTTTGGTGCTCATTAAAAGTCAGATAGTCTCTCTTTTCTATAGCCAAGAGATTCCAGCATCCATATGCTCACAAATAAGATTACAGGACAGTTTTCCACATCCCTCAATCTGAGTCATGGGCCAGAGAAAACAACCATTTCTGAATCTTGATTCATTTTTTTTTTTTTCATCGTATATTTTTAATGAGCAGTTGTGCATGTTGGGACACATTGTTTTCACTGACAACATTTTAGGTACGTTTAAGAGCTAATGCAGTGGTTTCAAATGTGATTTTCACAGAATCCCGTCTGGTTTTTAATGCGGTGCTGCCTGAAAGCCTTTCATATTTACCAGTGTGAAATGACTGACTGCATCTCAGCTTGTAAACTTGAAGGTGCCTGATTGAATGTGTTATAGTGTAACCAAGGGAGCTGGAACTGATCGATGCTTTTCTCGGGATGATAGCAAGAGATGCGCCTCTTTGCCCCTGGTGAACATTTCCACTGTCACGGAGAAGGTGGTCAGATCTTAATTTAGCACCGAGCCTCTGAGCAAGACAGGGAGGGTGTGAGGCGCTTCAAAACCGCATTCACCAATCAGAAATGGACACTTGTGCATCCACTATACTGCTTCAGTGACAGCCAACAAGAACAGGAAAACAATTTCAACCAGTTACATCATTTTTAGTGTCCTAAAATCTGCAATCCCATCAGTTTGACTGACATTCAGAGTGAAATAGTTCACTTTGAAGGCAGAAAAAACAGACACAAAAGCCCAATGTTTAAAAAACAAAGTACAAACTTTATTATTCTGTCTTTACAAAGGCACAAGCCTCTTATCCCCAAAACATTTCTTTAATAAAAAAAAAAAGAAAAGAAAAAAAAAGGTTCTTAATGACCATATGCATTGACAGGTCGAAAAAAATGCAGGGAGAACAAAACACATGAAGGAGCAAATGGAGCTGCAAAATGTGGAAAACAAAATACTGACGACATATAAACAGAGGATAAAATATTTTTTTAAAAAATGAAAGAAAAAAAAAGGATTTCAAAGATAGAAGAAGACAAGATAGAAGACTAACATGCATGGAAAGGGGGATACACAGCTGTGCGATTTTCACTCCTAACCTCAAGAGCTTCAGCTGAGGAGGCGCCCCTTTACAATCAAGAAGTGGCAAACTCCAGTATAGTACAGTAAGTGCTTTGTAATCTTGACCCCATTTAGTGATCCCCCGCTTATCTGGCAATTCGATATGTCCACGTTATGTTTTCTAACGCCTGATAAAGAGCATTAAGAAAAAAAAAAAAAAAAAAAAATGGAAACAAACCAGTTTAAACCAGTTGATTAAGCATAAAACTCCAATGCAGATACTGAGAGAAACAACCAGACTGCAAAAAGCAGAGCATGCAAATGCTTTTCACATCCAGGAATCCCCTTTCTGTAAAGATAAGTGTCCCATAATTCAATTTCACCAAATTCAGTGCAGCTGACATCAATATTTTTAAAGGGCAATTCCATGACATAAATTGTGATAAGGAGTGTTCAGTTGAACTCATTATCTGTCCAGCAGTTCAAAGCTCCATCTAGGTATTGATAAGGGGGACCAGTATTCTGCTAATTGTGTTGATGTGTCAAAGCCTAAAATTATACTAAATGTATCAGGTTTTTACCAGATAAAAGCAACCTCAAAAGAAAATTTAAAAGCAGTTTTATGGAATGTCAACATGTCACTGTGGAATAACCCCCCCGACACATCTGGCTTCGATTGCTCACACTAAGGGGCCTTAACAGTATCAAATCTACATGCAAAACGATCCAGAAATGTATATTCAGATACATTCTGAATACCTCTATAAAGAATGATCAGGCTCATTTAAATGTAACCTGTATACGAGCAACCTGTTCACATTTGAGACAAACAATATAAAACAATTGCAAAAGAATTTGATAACATAATTGGGAAGGTTTTTTTTTTTTTTTTTTTTTTTTTTGTTTTTTAAACATAGCCCAGGTGTTTGCAAGCCTGATTTTGTAATGGTCAGGTGAAAACCAGTTGGATTTCAGTGGCTTCCAAACTATCTGGGTAAAGTGTTCAGGTACTTCTCTCGAACCGTAGGGTTGTGTTAAGGCTGGCTTCACAGTGCCTCCCTGCACCCACAGGCCACTAGTAAGGCAAGCTGCTGCCTTTCTCTCGCAACAAAGTTAATGAGTCTGTCAACCAAGAGTTACAGGCTAAAAAAAAAGCACACTTAAAATGAAAACTTGAGCAAAATTATGTAAATAGCATGATACGTACACTAGACAGAAAATGCACAAAAGGACAGATGAACTAGATAGCGAAATGCATAGAGCATGGGTAGTAAAGTCGTCTATTCTCTTACCTCCATGCCAAACATACAATTTAACTGGGCATTTTCCTCATATTTTCAGCATACTCAGCTTTGATACACGTCCCATTATTTGTACAAAACACGACACTGAAAGGGGGCTAAATAACATAAGCTCTTATGATTGAGCAAACAGGTGATTGTAAGTTTAGGTTTTTCATTTCAAGGCAAAAGTGGTGCTGCTGCAGACTGCCAGAGTCTAGGGCACCACCCAGCCCTCCTGCTTCGACACATGAAAACACACACACACACTTGCAGATATTACTCACTACAGCCCACAGTTTAGCTTATTTTACAAGCCAGGTGCTTTTGTACTCAAGGGGGGGAGGATGAAAAGAAATGTCAAAGCAATTATCTTTTTTTTTTCTTTTTTCTTTTTTCGTCGGGCCATGAGTAAAAAACACGGACAGGCCAAATACATACTGGGGATTACTGGGAACCCAGCCCAGCAAAAACAGAAACAAACAAACAAACAAAAACAAGAGTTGTGAACCGGTAAGTGCACGCTCTCATAATTTCCTGTGAGCACCAATCAGCCGATGGAGACGGCTTTGAAATTCTCATTGCCTTTTTTTTTTTTTTTTTTTTTTTTTAACTGCCTGGCTGAGCCTTTCAAGAAAACATTAAAAGGTAAACTTGACTAAAGTAAAACAACATATTATTTCGATGAGACATGAAAAGGTTGCAACTTCAGGGACAGTCCTTGTTAGCTCACAGTGTCTCTCCAAACAGTTCAGATGGGTCTCAAGCATCGACGTTTGAAAAGAATGTCCATCTTAATGAAAAATGCTTTGATGCTGGGTCGGTGGGGGCGCCACGCCACCCCGCTCTTCATTAACTCTGTCCCCTGTTTCACTGATCAGTCACATGGCTGCAGGGGCGCATAAGAAGAACAGTCCTGGTAGTTAATGGAGATGTTTAGTAGACGTTTGAGAATCTAACATCCAGTTTAAGAGAGCTTTCACAATTCAGTCAACAAAGTAGTCTCTCTACAACTCTTTCTATGGATCAATGAGGACACATGCGCTGGTAAGAATGAATGAGAGAGCAGGGGCTAGAAATAAGCAAAGAAAGATGCAGAAGAGACCGCATGTATGAGCGTATAAGTGTCAATCTATTCAGGCTGCCTATCACCGTACGACCTGGTGTGTACTGAAGAGAAGGGAGAAAAAAAAATAAACTAAAATTGAGCGCGTCAGTATGACTACCACCCTGTCAATGTCCGCTGAACAAGAGTGCTGTGAGTTTGTCGCCTCCCATAGCCCTGGTCTGCTTGGGCTCACTTGTGTGTAAGTGTGCACATGTATGCAAGTGTGTGGTACGCAAGACTTCAGGGATGTATTCAAGGCAGTGAACAGTCATCGGGCCCGTCGCTGTTTGAGGCCGTGTCAGAGCCCGCTACATCAGAGAGGACGCGTCCTGAGGTGACGATGACCGCCCTCCGCTGCTCTTCCTCGCAACCCTTCCCCTGGGTGCCCTCAATGTGCTGGATTGCCTGAGGTTACGGGAAATTAAAGAGATATGTCAGAGACAATAACACCCTCTAGTGTTCAAATCTGGAAGGATTTTCAAAGCCCTCAGGCAAACAGTTTACGCACATTATATAAAAATACACACATATACATTCTATGAAATATACATATACATCATATGAAATTACTAGCTGCCTTACTTGAACAATGGTGTCCAGGTTCTGTCGTGACGTGGACACTGAATTGATAACTGATGTTGGGCCCATGGTTACCACGGTGACATGATGGGGTTGAGGAGTTTGAACAGGTGCAGGGACAATGACTGTGGCATGATGTGTAGGCACAGGAGGAGTAGCGGGGGCCAACACCTGACAGGGAAAAAAAAAAAAAAAAAAAAGCAATCATTATGCAGTACATTGTCCTCTTGTCAACACTTTGATTGACCTTAATGCACCGATGCATCACTGAAATCACAATACTTTATAGTGGATCTCTGTCTTTTCTCTCTCTCCCTCTCTTTTCAAGACAAGGAATTTTGCAAATATATACTACAGCTTTGCCTCTGGGACATTAGATCAATGAGCTTCAGAAAATAAGAACCCACCAGCCATTAGTATCCCAAATCAAAAGGTCACCTTTTACTGGCTCTATAAGTGTTATTAGCTATTAAGTTATTCATTTCCTTGCAATGGCCGAGGAAGCTCATTTTCTCCCCACGGAAAAAGCAGTTTGACTCAACTATGTATCATCTTTCCATAGCTAACACTCTTGACCAAAATGCCATTTCAAAAAGTGGATGCATATAAAACTCTGTTTAAAAGACAGTTTCATGTGATATTACGATGCGTCATGCATTAAAAATCTAAAGTTGCTAAGTAGCAATCAAGTTGAAATCTAATTGAGTTAGGGATGTAAAATTATTGATATTGATCTGCGGCAGAAGTGTTCAGCTCTGTCTGGAGCGCGATGTGGCTAATGTGGTGTGAAAGGGCAGACATTGCACAACCGAATGGCATCACACTCGGGGTGAGACTGCAGAAACTGGACACTGTTGCTCTCATGGCAGGAAACGGGCACAACAGCGAGCCGTCTGAGCAGCTCATTTAACACCCTGTAAAACTGTCGTAGCTGCTGACAGCTCTGACTCCGGCTGCGGGGAGGACTGGCGTGTGCAACCACGTCTTTGAGAAAAATCTACAGATTAGCACAGGTATTTTTTTTTGTTTATTTTTAGTGAATTCGATGCACTTTTACATGACTGAGTCAAAGTCCATTAAAATTCACACATGGGGGAGGAGAGTTTGGTGCGTGACAGCTGATGAAATTAGGTTAATGAGCCCCAAGTCAACAGTTTGCTTTTATTTATTTATTTTTAATAAACACCAGTCTAAAAATGGGTTATTTACTTGTTTAACCTGAAGACTAACAGCACACTCTGTAAATACTGGTTTGGCAACAGACTAAGAGTATACTGAATTTTACGCAAAGGTAGGATTACTACCCCAAAAAGCAACATTTATCAGCACAAGAGTATAATTCTTTAAGCTACACTTCTGTATAATCGAGCAGAAGATCCATATATGCTAACAGCTCCAACCTGAGGGCTGTGGGCCGGAGTAAGGTCCCTGTCCAGCTGTTTCTGCTGCTGCAGATGGACAAGGCTCTGCGTTTGGGCCTGCTGCTCCTGGAACTGCTGGGCGATCGCCTTCAGTTTCTCTGGGTACAACTGAGCATCCAGAGAACGCATCTGGCATGGAGAAGATGAGGCAAAAGTGAGACAGCAGCCACACATTTTAGACTTCTGAAACTGTATACACCTGTTGTGGCTTTTTTCTCGTTACCTGATCTTCCAACATCATCCTGACCGAACGCTCCTTCTCCAGCTGCTGCCTCAGCTCGATCATCTCCCTCCTCAAGTCCTCAGTCTTCTCCTCCTCCAGAATATCTGGTGACCCGATCCCTTCATCTTTCTCCTCCGCACGCCTCCTCTTGGGGGAGGAACCACTCAGCTCCTGGCGAGAGCACAGAAATGGCATATCCGTGTCAGATGAGAGCCAAAACTCTTTAAAAGTTCAGGACTGAGAAGGTTGGAAACGCCTTTGTGCTCGGTTGACATTTTGGCAGGCTCATGCTGTACCTGTATGATTCTTTTGAGTTGACTGTTCTGCTGCAATAGCCGTGTCTTCTCCTGCTCCAGAGTAAAAATGTATTCTGCTGTCTGTTGCAGGATGGCAGCCTGAAGAGCAGCGTTACAGTTTGGTTATGAAAGTGAGTTCAGACCCTTACAGTAACATCTAATGCATCACCCAAATCAGTGTTTGTGACCCACCTTGCTGAGCTTTTCTCCATCGCTGTGTGGGATGAGTGTTTTAAGTGACTGGAATCCAGCATTGATGCTCTGCATACGCCGACGCTCATTGCTGTTGGCAATCTCCCTGCGAATTCGCCTCTCTTGGTCCCGGGCTGTTTCTGGGGTCAGAGGAATGTTGGCCAGACTGAGAGGAGAAGGGGGAAGGGGAACAAAGCTGTTAGTTGATCATAAATTGTTGAAGAAAACCCTATAAATGAACAATAATATATGTTGCACTGAAAGGCTCATGAGCGCAGAAAACCTGTTGCTGGGAAATCAGCTTCCATCAGCATTGAGCACATGAAGTAAAAACAAAAAATGAACAGCACACTTTTAGATTTTACATTCCACTGTGCTAAAGATTTGAACAGGTGATTGCAATTTTGACTTTGCACAAAAAGCGAGTCTTCAAAGAGTAAAGGTGAGTGGAGCATTTTCAGTTTATTAACAAATATGATAAGAAAATTATCGAAATTATTAAAAACAACGTTTCATTAAAGGAATACTGGAAGGGATAAGAATACACCTCTCTCTTAATGAGACTTATGTCATACAACAAAGATTATGAAGGAATTGCACTGTGCAAAAAAGTGCAAAGACAAAAAGGACCATCCAGACTGTTAAACATCAAGAGCAAAATATGATATGGGCCTTTATTAACACCTTTAGGAAAGACCATTACTTGGTTATAATGGCTCCATTAAAGCAGAAAAGTGCATTGAGCTTTTATAGCAACATGTGCTGCATTAAAGATTGTACTTTTCACACATTTTAGGGACATAGCTACAGCAGAACAGGTTACAGGTGCCTGACTGGCCTACATGAAGTCCCGACCCTCTACCAACACCGAAGGTGCGAAGAACTTTAAACAGAAACGTGTGACAACGACCACATCCTGCAAAAAACTTAAGATGCATTTACAGATGCTGGCACTGGGCATGACAAGTGATGAAACGCTTCACAGCCTGTTATCCTCAATGCCAGAAAATGCTGCAGGTCTAATAAAGGAATTCGTTTATATTGAAAAACATAAACAAGGATGAAAAACGCAATTCAGTTTAAAGAACCACAGTGAAGGAAACATCTGGCAAGACATATTCTCTCTTTTTGGAAAGAAGCAGCTGAGCTGTGTTTGAGAAAATACTTCAAAAGCACTGCATCTTGTGTTTATCTCGGATGTCACACAGAGGAGTCCGTTCTCCACCAATCAGCTGACTGCAGTTTCTAGCTCCACCTTAAGTGGACTCCAGCAGAGGGGAGTCAAAAGTACAGTTTTCAACTTTTGATGAAGGAAATACAAATAACCACATCCCGGAATTTACCATACTGTACTGTATTGCTGAGTGGAAACGGGCTATTATTGGAAAATTTAAACTACAGTAAAGGCAGCTCTGGCGTAATAAAGTCACACCATAAGTGTTATGAAGAAGCCATACATCTAAAATGTAACTTTAACTTTTGTATTCCATTGTTATATGCAGTGGAATAACACAAGTGTTAAACAAATGCACCGTGAAGTTAACTCCGGCTGACTGCTACCAGATATGCAATTAGGCCAGCACAAAGTTGATTAAAAAAAATCTCCACAATTAAACTGTGGAGAGGAACCAGCACATGCCAGATGCTTAGATTCAGTTGAGGGGAATTCTAAGCGAGCTTTCTCCAACCAAACTCGATGTATCTGGGACCCTCTCTTGCCAAGCTCTTATCTGTACTGACTCAGCTGCCTCAGCGCAAACACTGGGAACAATTGTGCAGGCACAGATGAGAAATATTGTGCATGAACCCGCGTGTTAAGTGTGTAATGACACAAGCGCACACAGCAACACTGCAGTGGGACATCCAACATACATTCACTGCCAATACATGACCAGCTAGGCCTGAACTTCAATAACACGCAACACTACAGAGGAAGGTGGATTAAAGTATAAAAACAGGAGCATCAGTACTAGGTAGCTAAATAAAAGATCAATCAAAACATTGGTTAAGAGACAATTTCAAACAAAAAACAACAACAACAACAAACCCAAAACAGATTTAAGTTTAAACACTAAAATATCTTTTCACATTTTTATTTCTGGGAACTATTAGATAAAATTAAATGACAAACAATTAGCTCCTTTAATAATAATGATAGACTACAAAAGGCCACTTGAAAAGTATTGAAAATTACATGTACTGATGTCTAACTGATTTTTCATTGTGTATTATTAATGCTGTTTGATCGTTCATCATTAAAGTGATATTGATGTATCATTACATGCCATGTAAAGGGAATTGTCACCATTTTCTGACATGTTACTGTTTAAAATGATAACAGCATATAAATCAATATTTCAATTGGTTATTTGATGTGAACCTTAAATTAAACAGTCCTTTTTATAATATTAAAGTTAATGCGCAATTGAAGTTTTCTTTGCTGTGTACAAGATCTCCGCCAACTAGAGATTTTTTTATTTTGTTTTATAATCAGGACTACATCTCCCAGACTGCTGCGCGCCACCAGCAGCAGTAACAGCAGCAGATTCCTCCGCCTCCCTCTACAAGCAGGGCTGCGGACGTATCGACGGGCCTTCCGCGACATACACACCCCCTTATTAATAACACCACTTTTAATTTTCCTGCCTCCCCGCGAACACCAAATGTCCCGTTATCGAGCACACGGGGAGGAAATGTATTTTAAAAGCCTCCTCTATGTCACCAGAGTGCCCTACGCGACCTCCATACTCCGAGCAGACTTTTCGTGTCCTCCGCCATTACAACAATGCGGCAGGCAGCATGGCAGAGGAACGGGATGAAAAGACGCAGTGGAGGCGGCTCGATAGCACGAACATGACGCACAGAAACACCAATTAAACTATCAGCAGTTTAAGTAATGGTGATTATGACGGCAGCTGCCCGTCTTTACTTCAAGCGTAAACGATAAGGTGACGCTATAAAACGATGCGATCACCAGACCCATCATCACTTTTAGCTCAAGCCACAAGCATGGCCGCACAACCCACAATAACTTCGTCTCGCTTTGAGTGAAATCGGCAGCCCCGTAGACTTGTGCAGCGAAAGCAGATCATTTACGACAACTGAGCATTTACCACCGCGATATTTTTGATGTACAATGCAAATCGCACAGTAGAGTAGCTGGCAGTGAAAGATAATTTGAGGATAAATAGATCAGGGATGCTCTCTGGAGCGGAGTAGCAGCGTGGTGTGCAGGGAACCACGTGGTTCATGTTTGTTAGCCACAAAATACACTAATTTCGCAGAAAAATGTACATAATAACACCCCGCGGAGGATACTGTGATCTGAACGGGAACCTCTGTGAACTCGGTCGTATTATAATTCCAGTGTTTGATGTTAATTAATGACCGCGGCTCCGCGTGAGAGGGTCGCGTACACAATAACAGATCAGATCAAGCATGTTGCCTAAGCGACATCGTTAAGTGCGCGTAGTACCAAACACGTCTTACAGAGATAAAAACAAGCATCGTGTCGGGTAAAGCACATGTGGTATACACACCTACAAAGACCACCAATCACTTCTTTTTCCGTTTTCCTGAAATGTTGCAATGAGGGCACCTTCTGAGCTGGTACCATGAAATACTCCATGCTCGCCTCTCGCCAGTTTGGCCCCCCTCTAAAAAAAAAAAAAAAAAGAAAGAAAAAAAAAAGAAAGAAAAGCAGCAAACCGTCTCCGTAGAATTCAACAAAAATGAAACGATGACGTTAAGGAGCCAACAAAAAAAAATCCAGGTGAAATCCTCAAAGAAGATAAGAATCCCTCGTGTGTTTAATGTAGTTCTTTTAGGCTGCTGAGAGTTGTAATGTTACTCGACTTCCAGCTGATGGGGTTCCCTCGTTGTGTGTGGCGCTCTACCTCTCTCTTTCTCCCTCCCCCTTCTCCCTCTGCATGACCGTGCGTGCGTGTGTGTGTGTGTGTGTGTGTGTGCAGCTGATCGGATGGCTTTCAAGGCGGGAAACAGCTGGTAGGAGTCACACACCGCACTACCAAAAGCCTCCTTCCGCAGAGACGGGGAGTCTGCGTGTAAACAAAGGACTATTTAGCGCGGAAATACATCGACAAGAAAACACACGTGGAGTGGCAAAAAACGGATTCAATCAATTTTATATAATTAGATTTGAACATTGACAACTAATTATAATTGAATGTGTTCATTTTGGTAATTACAATTAGGTTTAGGTATACATGAATAACCTCAATTCATGTACCTTTTAATAAAGCGAGTCACTAATTCACAACATGTAAAGAATTGATCATAAATTATACACTGAAATCGCATTAAAGTCATACTTTAAATAAATGCAACATGCTTCGTGCACCGTGACAGCTCGGTAAATAAAAAAAAGCGGTTCTACTACAGGGGCGGACACTCAGCTGCGATAAGCGAACAACAGAGATCAGCTGACGGCTTGGCAGCCGTGAACAGCAGCGGCGCACCGGGGAGGGATTTCAGGGACACAAAGCTGACGGCTGACACGCCGCTCCGCTCCGCCGAAATTACACTGATCTCATTTAACAGCTCGGCCGTAAACAACGGCGCGTCCGCAGCGAAAAAACACACAAAATGGGAGCAGCGGAGTGCATCCGGAAACGTAAACGGCAGCAGGTTTATGGTTTACGGCGGCGCACGTTCACGTCTGGTGATCGCGAGCCAGACTGCTGCTGCTGCTCCGAGGAATCAGGCGTTGACG
This sequence comes from Hirundichthys speculiger, assembly GCA_018398805.1. NCBI lineage: Eukaryota > Metazoa > Chordata > Actinopteri > Beloniformes > Exocoetidae > Hirundichthys > Hirundichthys speculiger. The sequence goes on from JAGFBZ010000958.1 coordinate 721,467, forward strand.
TCAGAACACAGCTGTAGTCGATTAATAATTAAAGAAAAGAAGAAGAAGAAGCGAGAGATCTGAAATAGAGGAGAGACATTTAAAACTGTTGTAAATCCCGTTAAGCTTTGTTTCAATTTAGAGATAATAACGTTAATTATAGGCTAATATAGAATAGGCTACATTTGGACAATTTCCATACATCTCTTTTGTTTCACAGGAACAAGTTCCACAGAAAATATACTCTTAAAAAATCAGAATACAAGTATATTATCTTGAGTAGGTCTATAGGTTAACATTTAAATTAACACATGGCATATGGGCTCTGACCCTCTCTCTTGTGTGTGTGTGCGTGTGTGTGAGGGGGTGGGGGCAGTTTCCGGGGTGACTGAGTGGAAGTCAGGAAATATATCACCTATAACCTTAGTTATGAGGAGCAGATTAAAGAGCCTAGTAAATATCCATCCATGATTTATTCAGTATGGAGAACTGAACTATTTTGCCACTTCGTGAGAGTCAGAAACTAATAAAGACCTTTTTACATTCACTGTGGTCTGACTTCCCACCTGGCAGCAATATTTGACTATCTTTGCTCTATTTTGTGGCGTTTCTGTGGGATGAGAAGAATATTGACGAACCTGAACAAAATGAACCAGGTCCATTAAGGGTTATGGGGTTGTAGAGGGAGGCTTTTTTACACCTATATGTCTGAAGGGAGTCCCACACACTCTGAAAATCCTTGCTTTAGGGTCTTTTACAACCAACCAGTCAAAACAATTACACTTCATGATGACATTAACATGTACCCCACTGCCTATTCAATGCTTATTACTAACTGTAATGTCAGCTGAAGCTCAGACAGTGGTGCGCAATTTGATTTGTAGCTTATAAAAAGAGCTGAAGTCTCCATCCATGCAGCGATAAGATGCATAGACCACTGGCTTATGGTGAATTATCCTAATGAAAATAGGTTACATTAGGTTTTCTTACTGAAAGACAATGATGTGTTGTGATGTTGAACTGCAGAACTTAAAACATTAATGTGCCAAATAGAAGGCAACTCTGAAATGCCGAGATTTAATTTGAAAACTAAGACCTGTAGTGGTATCAAAATCAAATTTAGCTTCTTCTTTGAAATTAAATTTGCAACCAGGGTCAGAGGTGACTGCCTTTGCTTTAATGTAATTGACAAAAAATAAAACAGCATACATTTGACCAGACTATTGCATGTCTCTTATGGAGGACTGAATTTGGCCCTCAGGCCAGAGTGCACCTAAAGAAACCTGATAACACATTTACGGACTGGAAAGTCTTTGTTTTTAGAAAATGGTTAGACAAAAGTGCTTTATTCGTTTACACACACACCCACACACACACATACATATAGCACTGAGGCCTTAGTGAGGTACTTATATTTTCTGTGAAGTTGCTACACGCCCTCTAGTGGTGGCTGGTGAAAAGCCATGGAGGTCATAACTACAATATTATGAGGACGCTACATAACTAAGATCCTGAATGCATAGTTTCCACCCCCAACTGTTCAAACACTTTTACTGGCACAAGGTTGACGCAACATAAACATCTCAAAATAAGATATGATAACTTCAGGACGGTTATAAGTCAACATTTAAACATAATTATCATTGTAACTCTTCAGCTTCAGAGTCACTACAATATCATGACTATAGGATCTGAAATCTGAATCCCACAGTTATAAAAACACAATCTTGTAGCTGTAAAATGCTGTTATTTTGCGAAAGAAACTCTTATAAAGATGATTTATTATTATGTGTCCTCACATATTGCAGACAAAAAGGCTCAACAAAGAGTTATAAAGTCTGGAGAAAAAAATATAGGCTGCCCCCATTGCCCTCCATGGAGGAACTGGCCAAATCACACTACCTGAAAAGAGCCAACAATATTATTAGGGACTCATCCACCCCTGCCATCGTCTCTTTCAACTGTCGCCCTTAGGCAGAAGATATAGAGCTGCCAAAACACGAAGCACCGGTTTTTATCTTACAGTCATAGTCACATTAGATGAACAGCACATAACAATAGTTTAGGGTTTACATCTGAACTGACTTTGCATGACACAGCAACAGTGAAATATCTTTGCAAATCCACAGTTAACTTTCATGGTATCTATATTATGTCTTGTGTCTGCATGTATTATGTCTGTATCTTTTTTATGAGCCAACCACGTGCCTTCTCTAATTTTGTTGTGTGGCCTCACACAATGACAATAAAGGCTTCTGATTCTGAAAAGACAGAGACCATGGATGATGGTTAGTTTAGTGAAATTTTACACAAAATTTTGCAGAAGAGTAGTGTTTATGTCATATAGTCATATAGCCTCATCACTGAAAGCACTGAATTTTCACAGTATTTTTGAAACAAAAGAGGCATTTGGTGGGATGAAGCGTCAAAAGTAAGCATTTTTTTTCCTCCTTAATTTAGTGGAAATACACTGCCTGGCCAAAAAAAAAGTTGCCACGTGGATTTAACTAAGCAAATCGGTACAAGCCTCCTATTGGATAATTACTACACAGGTTATTATCTTTCAGCTGGCAAGTTATTTAACCCCAACTGGTGCAATGAGTTGCTTTTCATTTCCTAAACAACCATGTCTAAAGACACATCCCGTGGTTGTGGAAAATATGTTAGTCTGTTTGAGAAGGGTCAAATCATTGGCCTGCATCCAGCAGAGAAAATATCTAAGGAGATTGTAGAAACTACCAAAACTGGGTTAAGAACTGTCCAGCGCATTATTAAAAACTGGAAGGATAGTGGGGACCCATCGTCTTCAAGGAGGAAATGTGGCTGGAAAAAAATCCTCAATGATCATGATCCCGATCACTTAAACATTTGGTGAAATCAAATCGAAGAAAAACACCAGTAGAACTCAGGGCTGTTTAATAGTGAAAGTAAGAGCATTTCCACACACACAATGCGAAGGGAAGTCAAGGGACTGGGACTGAACAGCTGTGTAGCCTTAAGAAAACCACTCATCAGTGAGGCTGGGAAAAAAAAAGGCTTCAATTTGCTAGGGAGCATAAAGATTGGACTCTGGAGTAATGGAAAAAGGTTCATGTGGTCTGATGAATCCAGATTTACCCTGTTCCAGAGTGATGGGAGCATCAGGGTAAGAAGAGAGGCAGATGAAGTAATGCACCCATCATGCCTAGTTCCTACTGTACCAGCCTGTGGGGGCAGTGTTCTGATCTGGGGTTGCTGCAGTTGGTCAGGTCCAGGTTCAGCAACAGTATGTGTTCAAAGAATGAGGTCAGCTGACTACCTGAATATACTGAATGACCAGGTTGTTCCATCAGTGGATTCTTTCTTCCCTGATGGCACGGACATATTCCAAGATGACAATGCCAGGATTCATCTGGCTTAAATTGTGAAAGACTGGTTCAGGGAGCACGAGACATCATTTTCACACATGGATTGGCCACCACAGAGTCCAGACCTGAACCCCAATGAGAATCTTTGGGATGTGCTGGAGAAGGCTTTGATCAGCGGTCAGACTCTACCATCATCAATGCAAGATCTTAGTGAAAATTAATGCAACACTGGATGGAGATAAATCTTGTAACATTGCAGAAGCTTATCAAAACAATGCCACAGTGAATGGGTGCCGTAATCAAAGCTAAAGGCGGTCCAATGAAATATTAGAGTGTATGACCTTTTTTTTTTTTTTTTTTTTGGCGGCAACTTTTTTTTTTGACCGGGCAGTGTATGTTTACGTTATTCTAGACTAATAAAGTGGAGCAGGACTTAAAGACAAAACAGGGAAAAACAAAAATCTTCATTTCTGGGTGGCTGAAGGGAGCGGGACTTCGAATATACAGTTATCATCAACATAACTGTTAAATTGTGGAGGAAAAATGTCTCTAGAAATGAATAATAATCAATCAGATGTCTTTAAGAAAGAGGTTTATTATTGACTGTATAGGAAGCAAAATGTCACAAGCGTGCAGGCAGCAATCCAGCGAGTGGAGCTTGGAGAAAGGTTTTTATCCATCTGATTTTAGCAACACCATGGAAAAGTCAGATAATGAAAAAGTAAAACAAAGAGCAGAGGAGAAAGTCACAATAACTGCTCTGCCTGATTTCATTTTAAGAAATAAGATATGCAATACAAATAATGATGTATTGCTTTTGTTGAAGGGAGCTCATCTTGAATGTTCTCTATCTGAAGCACACTGATGCATCACTTGCAGCTGTCTCTATATGAGCAGGGACAGACTGAATATTCACATGTTAGTTCTTGTTAAGTCCTCCGGAGTGACTGGAGATGTGCAAAGAGTGAACCAGAGTGGTGCTCGTCATGGAGGCCTGTTGTTGGTGGGAAGCTTAGGGAGGAGAGATGAACCTGAGGACAGCCAGATTAGGAGAGGGGGAGAGCTTGGAGAGAAGCCGGGGACTGCCCATGGTGGATGGGCGGAGCAGTAAGCATGCGCTGAGCTGGCAGGCTCTGGGCTGGTCCTGACGGGCTGGCTGCTGGGCTGCGGGCGGCTGTCTGTGCGCGTCAGACGGCGGTGGGGGAGACGACCATCAACACTCAGCGTCTCCACGAGTGCTTGGATGAAAAGAAATAAATAAAAGCAGAAGACACACCGGGATAAGCGCGCGGAAGGAAAGCAAACTCGCCTACCTCGGCATCTGGGAAAAACACCGAAGAAGAAGGAGACTGTCCTCCCCCTCTACCCCCACACCCCGTCGCCAACCCGCCCTGTCTTTCGTATCCACCGCTTCGTGCCATCCCTCTGGTCTGAACTGCCTTCCCACCCCCCTTGGAGATTTGCGACCACCCATAGGAAACCCCCCAGTCTGACCAGCGTTGCCATTAAGCGATGCGCTTTGAATTGTGGAAGGAATCACCGGTGCGCTTTTGATGCACGGCGCAACCATTGGTCCTTATTTTTCTCCAGCGGGAACAGTTCAGGCTATGGATTCGGGTGTTTACACTTTTGACGGGTTTCCAGTGTTATGATAATCTCCGAATTATCATTCTTGGACAACAGACAAGGCTGTCATTCCACAGATAAGTCCTTATTTAAACAACCAGCTGTCACATACGCTGGGTTTGAGTTTATGTTTGATTTTTTTCCAAGCTTCCAAATAATCCTGACAATGGTCTGGGAACAGACCGCTTCTATAGACAGCTAGTGATATTTTTTCTCCCCCAGTCGTGTCACCTGTGTGTTTCGTTTTTTTTCGAAGAAAAAGTGACATTTTGACAAGGAGTCACTTGACACCGACGCATTTTGAGCCTAAGGACTTGAGAAGTTTGCTCCACAGGAAACGTGGAGCAAACCAGAGACATCTGGGCCACAACCACCGCATTTTTCACTTTAAGGTAAGCCTGGAGCGACCCTTTCCTGCATGTCAGTCCTGCACACTGGTTTCATTGTCATCCGTGTGTCCACGCTTGTGTGAGAAACTGCACGAGTTCAAACAGGACAGTGACCTATTTTCAGAGCCTCTCCAGCGGTGCGTCGAAATCCTGCAGCCTGGACTCCCCGCGCCGTCATATCCAAGGCCGGTGTCGTGGCGAACGTGCTTCTGTGTTTGTGAAAAAAAAAAAAAAAAAAAAAAAGAGACGTGTCAGTACCTCTTTCAAGGTGGTGACGACCTTTTCCACGAGTCCGCATCCTCGCTTCAACTCGCATCCCTGCTGACATTTTTAGAGCAGTGTCACAAATCCTGCCCTAAATAGACGCGCACATTACAGCTCAGCCAGCTGTTGTGCAAGATACAGGCATGTACCGAGCTCTCTGATGTTTGTCGTAGCACCTGATAAAGAGTTCAGCGGCTGCAGATTGGATTGCCACTCCAACCAGTGATGTATTGGTAAACAAAGGAGATGGGTCAACTGTAACCTCCACTTCCACCCATATTCAGAACCGTGGTATTATCACGTCTGCAGATAAAAAGAGCTGTGATTTAATGTCAAAGTGTTTGATCACAAATACGAACAATCACATCATTCAAACACGTTTCACACGGTGATTGGGACTTACCAGTGACATCTTTATTCTTTTTGTTCAGCCTAGTTGCCTACATTGCATGAGGCCAAGCATGTAGCACAAGGGGGCGAGGATGAGCGCGGGCAGAGAGGCCTACATAAAGAGCCATTTTCCTCCAATTAAGCAATTCCACTGTCCCTAAGCCTAATTGTGGGCACACTGGGATTGGGTTTGTGATGGAGCTTCTCCCCATTGGCTGCCTCCCATGGGCCCATTGTTACAGAAGATGCCAGGGAAGAGAGGAGAGCCCTGCCAAGGCCTGTGCTGGAGGGGAATAAGGCCGGATCATTAAAAAGCATTGGGCCACGAATGCAGATCGAGGCACACTCATGGGTGGCAGTTTTATGTTGGATCAAACTATTTCAAAGGTGTTTGTAAAGCACATTAATATAAAATATCAGTGAGAGTCTGTGGGTCTGGCTATTGGCTGACTGGGTGCTTCTCAAAGGAAGTGGTGAAGATGAGCAAAAGAGGCCACACGCAGGCTTTCTGTGGGGGGATAATTCGATCCCCTCTTCTGAATTCCTCTTCCTGGCCTCTGCTATTTAATCCATAAACCTTCTCTGGACTGTGAACACAGGTGCTCCACATATCCATAGCCTGCTCAGGGCATTGTTTATACAATCAGCTGATGATCAGTTCAGCTGCAGGTCAAACATAACATTCATCTGAGAGAAAGTCTGGGGTGAGATGGAGAAGCATCTCTCACCACCAGCACCGGTTATTCGGTCAGCACCTCTCAACTTTCAGTTTTTGGTGAAAGCAGACAAAAAAAAAAAAAAAAAAAAAAATTCTCATCTGCAACAATAAGCCAGATGTCCACTGGGTTCCAGCTGTGTGCTCTGTGGTGGCATTCCACACTCACAGGATGTCTGTGTGCTTGTGCCAGCAGCCGTTTTTCTTTTTCTTTTTTTTTTTGCTGTATATTCTCTTGCCTCCACAACATACTTGGCCATATGCGAAACTTGGACAGCTGCTTGCTGGCAGAAACAGCTCATACGAGTTTTAGTCAAAGTTAAAATATTTCGTCCCGACTGTAACTAATGAACCAGTGGATGAAGGCTTTCCACCATGCCTGTCCCCGAAATCAAACCATGATCGTTGTTGTCACCTCCCTCCTCAATTTTCCATGTGTCTTGAGATTTCACCCCACGCTGCAACGAGGTGACATCATTCAGCTTGAGGTCTGAAAGTGTGAGGGAAAGGCAGCTGTTATAATGGTGGAAAAAGTGGACCCTAATGGCATATTCCTGCATTAGAGAGCAACCAAGAGGCATGCAGTAGAGGGATGGCGGGAACCCACAGTGAACTTCTTAAACCAGCCTCATAAAAGTGCATCGCTTTTTTTTATGTTGTGCGGCGTCATGCACAATTTTTTTGGTTTTTTGTGTGATACCACAAAAAAAAAAAAAAAATGTTGAAGAGAAAGAGCGTGGAATGTAACTAACAGTAAGTGCGATGTTAAGTTACATGGACTTGTAGAGCCAGTTGGTAGTGTTTGAATTAATATCACGGCGGGGTTCCATAGCAGCTGAGGATTACGGTCAAGCTCAGAGGCAAGTCAGCAGCAGGGGAGGGAGGATTATAGTGGCCAGTGAATGAGGCAGCATGCTGTGAAAACAAGGCACCTGATACACACTTGCATTCATCTTCACAGATGATATGGGCTGCTTTGTTTCAAATTAGGGTGCACCCCCGCCTTTCACCTGAAGACAGCTAGGATGGGCTCCAGGAGCCTGAATGGGAAGAAGTGGGTAGAGATAATAGATGGATAGAGTCGAGCATTAAGATGCTCAGAGGATGGAATCCAGCCATCTATGTTTGGGTATTTCACGTCTCTATGTTGACGTTGCAAATACCAGCCTTTTACCAGTTTTTTAAATAGCCACAGGAACACTATGCCATTCAATTGAAGGAAGTTGGAGAGAGCATGAGGTTTACAGATTTGTGTCCATAGTCACTATTTTGATAAAGGTTTTTAACCCCCCGCACCCAAAAATAAAAAAAAAGATTGGAGATGAGTCCAAATGGTTATGTTTATACGTCCATTTTGCTCATTTAAAATTAATTATTAGGCCACAGTACCAGCAAAGTACTATAATTCAAGTGTTTGCTTCACTGACTTGCTTTGTAATTAATTTGCAGTTACGAGCAAACTAAATATTTTCCAGCAGATGTGGCTCTGTGCTATGCGAGTGAAAAATCACACAAGGCTGACAAGAATAATATGACTCAGCTAATATTCAGATGAAACGGAGCTGAGTCAGTCAATTAACTCGAGGATAACATACAAATTAGTGTCAAGAACTTTACTTTTTTTTTTCCCCTGAAAGCTTTCATCACTGATCATCTCCATGTGCCAGTGGAGGGATGGTCATGATTTGGAACACTGCATAGCTTATGTCTTTGTGGGGTGATGATCCGATTCATGGACCCTTATATTAAGAGGAGACGCGACGGATATAGTTTGACTCACGCTAACTTGCAAACTGAAAGACACCAGTGCATACCACTTTGTTCGCTGGCTGGTGTGGCTCACACACCGTGCATTTTTCTCCAGTTAAACTGTAACCACTAATCGCCTCGCAGCCTCGCTGTTTCCTCCTGGAGCAGACCATTCCTGGGTCCCCAGGGTGGGTTATAACAGGAGCGCGTGCTCTACCCTTTTTCTTTAAATCACCTTTGTGAAACATGCCAAACGAGTGCAGGGATTTTGCTCTGGCATGGTGCAGATATAGAAGTCAGTTCCTCTGCTGCAAGTCTGCAGGGTTGCATTTCCAAAATAAACACAGACAACACTGTGCTTCACTCCAGCTACCCCGCCCTACCTCTTCTCTCTTTCTCTTTCGAGCGCCTTCTGTACTCAGAGCTCAGTATTTTTTATCGTGAGAGAATTTCAGCTTGCAAATTTCTTCAGACGACACGCAGACCGTGTCTGGGGCAGGGCACCCTTGATGGGAAAGTCAAGTAAAGAGTAAAAGAGGAAAGCTAAGAAATGAAAGAAAGGGCCAGGCTAAAAAGTGCATTTTTGTTTCGTTTCCATCACTGTAATTGATATTAAACCGATTGTAGAGGTAGATCTGGTTTGAATCTTTTAGATATCGTACAGCTCAGTTCAGGGAGCAATTAGTTGTACAGTAAAATACTCCCACAATTGCAGTTTAAGTGGAGCCACAGCTGGTTTGTATTATTATTTTTTTGCTTGGGTAACACACTGGATTCTCTACTATACCCTCAATAGCACCACAGCAGTTCAGCATGACTGAGGTATTTGTGTGTGTGTTTGCTTGTTTGAAAAGAAAAGAAAGGGAGGAGTCGAATAAGAGGGGCTCTGTCTGTAATCATGGGTGAGGAGCAACTTGCTGGGAAGGAAGAGACGAGGAGTGGGATCGAAGGTGGGGTTTTTTTTGTCGAAAAAGGCGATGGGAGAGAGATGGGTGAGGCATTTCTGAGATTCAAATAAGGCTCTCAAGTCTGGGCCTGGCTCTCTGTCTGGGCATATCCAGTCCTGTTAGCTCGCTTCCAGACTTTGCCCCCTTCACTCCCTCCTTCTTCCCTCTTCCCTTCATCCTCGGCTCCCTTGGACTCCTCGTGTACAACTCCTTCTCTTCCTTTTTTCCTCTCTCTTGAAATCCTTGCATTTTCCTCTCCTTTCCATGAGCCCTGCCCCCCAGGTTCATAAGTGACATGTACATTATACAATGCACACTCCATCTTAAACCTGCAGTAAAAGAGAGAGGGGAAAGGGAAAAAAAAGTTTGGACTGTGAGTGTGTACCTTCTCTGTGGTGTTTTGGAAATGTTGCCAGCACTAATTTAATTCATATGTACCAGCTTTTTTATGCAAAGGGGCCTTGTGTAATTAGACTTTTTGCATTTTGACGCTTGTTCAGACTTAAGATGCTTCTAAGAAATTGCCTTATTTTCTTTATCTGATTCTAAAACTGAATTACATTCAGAGGCTATCTTGAATGTTGACCTGTTATTTTAAGATTGTGTCCCTTCTTTTCTTCTGGTTTCGATCAAGTCTCAATAAATATTAATCAGACAGAATTATTCTTAATTGAGTCCAAATGTCAGCCATGACAGAGGACAGAGGAGCGTGTTAGAGCTTGACCTTCAACTCTAATTGAGATTCTTTCTCCGGCTCACTCTTTCCGAGTTTGTCTATTTAACGTATGTTTGTCCACAGCACATTTATTTGTTCTTGATGTTTCGTGAGTTTCACCAGGAGATAAAAGGAATCCGCCCCAGAGCCTTCTGATGCTTGTTTCCAGCAGATTGCGCAGAGTTTACAGCATTATTCTCAACTCTGTCTGTCGCCATATCAGCCGTCCTCCATCTGTCCCTTTGCATCTGCCTCTCTGCTCTCTTTTGCAGTTTCTCTCTTGGACGGAGGCGCAAAAGATGAAAGCTGCAGGGTGGAGAGGGACAAACACAAAAGGAGACAAAGCGAGGAGAGTTATATTGACCTTGTCCTTTTGCCAGCCGTGGTGGGAGGGGATGTGGGGTGGAGGGTTACTCTGAGAAAAGAGAAGTGCCATGTGAGGAGAGGGAACACTGGGCTGCCGTTAAGTTGGCACGGCGACTTTTGGAAAAGACAGCACAAGCTTTATGAGTAGATGCTCGTGTGGCAGAAGGGCTGAAATGGAAGTATAGCAGACAATATAGGGGGCACACCCGAATTTATAGCAACCCTCATAACACTTATACAAACACACATCACGTCCTTTAGTCTACTGAGCTGCTCTCCTCTGTTTTGTATTTCTCCCTCTTCCTGTTTTCCTCTCTTTTCAATATGCTTTGGATTGGAAACCTGAATCCCTGCCTTTTCTTCTTATTTGTGCACACAACACACACGTCTACACATTTATAGACTCACATATTAACAAACACAACCTCAACAGTCCCAAGGCCGATGGGTCCGTGGCGCCCAGTCTTTTGACTGATAGGGAGTGGCCACTCATAACGTATAAGGTGAAGAAGTTAAGAAATGATGACACAGCAAGGTAAGTCTCACCGCTCCGGTCTCCCGGAGGCCGTGTTGCATAAAGTTGTTGTTTGGATCGCGTTACTGCAGCTATTGAGAGAGAAAACCTGCTTCGCGACGATTTCACCATGCATCCCTGCCTTTTGAGCTGCAGGCTTGGTTCGGCGTGTAAATGTGAAAGGGGGTTGTTTCTCATGCGTGTGGTGCCATAATATCCCCGTCCAGGAAATGACTGTGAGACATGGGCACCCCTCCCAAAGCTGGAGCGGTACCACAGTCCTCTGAACTGGTCTGAACTCCACAACACACAGCCAGCATGCTGGACGCTGGTGTGTATGTTTGCATATGTAGTGTGCTGTAGGGGCTGCAGCCAGCGTGCTCATGCGTGACTGCACTGCGTTAGCCTATACGTCTAATTCATTTAGTTTCAGTTTAGTTCAATTTATTTGTAAAGCTCCAGTTCACAACAAGATATTTTATGGCACTTCAAAGAGACTAATATACATATATATATATATATAATATAATATATATATATATATATATATAAACATCCACACGCACAGACACAAGTTATTCTAATTGTAATTTAAAGGATGAGATGACAAGAGAGAGATGCTAACAAGCTAAAAAAAATATCAAGCTAGGGATCCACATTGCATTCTGGGATGTCCTTCATTATCCTAAGTCTGTACCAGCAGAGCTAAACTGATGGATCAGGGCCACCTGAGCAAGGCTTAAATATGAACTTTATTCAAAAAATTAAAATAAAATTAACATCTCTGTACATCTCCTTTTAGGTTAGAATAAGAACTATTCACTATATGTCTTTACATATCCCTTCATTCTGGTGTACGTATAATTTTTCTTCTTCTTTTTTTTTTTTCTGCCAAAGTTGTTTCTTTAAGAGTTTAAATCCTAACGTGGGTTTTGTGTGGGTGTGTGTTTTTGTGGGCTGAGCGAACCTGGTATTTTAAAGATTTAGGCAGGTGCCTCTGCTTTGCATTCCTGGCCTGACCTTGTGCTCATTTTTTTTGCTGCCTTTAGGGGAGGTCTGCTTCTGCAAATTTGACAAAGCTTGAGTGCACGACTTTGGTATGTGTGTGCATGTGCAAGTGGTGTGTTTGTATTGCACATCTGCAGAAAACCATTTCAAAGCAACAACTTTTAAAGCCCTGTAAAATCTCGTGTTCCCCCTGGTGTAGGTGCATTTTATTTAGTAATTTAGTTATTACCCATGTCACCGCCACCACGAATAGAATAAATCATACCGCTGTTCGTCCATTGTATACACACAGTGCTAAGATGTGTTATCTGTCCTGCAACACCAGGGAAATATGAAGAAAATGAGGTTTCTGTTTGGAGAAGTACAGACTTTCAGAGTAAATGTTAGAATACCACTTCCACAAATATTATTTGACTCTCATACTGCGATAATGCTAATGTCGGTGTGAGTCAGCTGGAATGGCAGCATTTATCGTGGGAGTTGCAAAAAGCCATCACTTCCGAAACACAAGTCCAGCAATTCCAGCAAAACAGACACAGCTGGTTAGTGGGCTGTTTAGAGGGCTGGGAGCCGGGATGTTGTACCGCTCTAATCATTCACTTTTCCAAAGTTCTTCCAGTACATGTAAAGTACTTGTCCTGGAAGTTTAATACGGAATAAGATTAGAAAGAAACAATAGAACTGTAATCAAGTTATTTATAATTATAATATCACCCACCACTAGTTCACACAGTCTAAAACTGTTTTCCTCCTTTTCTCACTGGCTTCATTTTCTTCTCTTTCGTCTCCCCACCTCCCTTCTTTCCTCTCCTGTTGCTTTCCTACCGAGCGTAGTGTGTTGACGCCCCTGCTTGGCTGATGAGCCAACTCCAGACCCTGGGATTGCGCGCAGGAGTCAGAGAATTGCATCACTGCCTGGTGGGGGGAGAGGCCACAGGAATGGACTGGAAAGTGAGAGGATGGGGGGGCCGAAAAGAGAGGGAGAGAGAAGTGAGAGGGGAGTTGGCGAAGGAGAGGAAAGGGAAGAGGTGACAGTGATGACAGGCAACGAGGATGTAGTTGTCGAAAGTGAAGAGGAAGTCAAGAGGGAACAGAGACGAGGCAGGTTTTTGTTTATATGAAAGTGGGAGAACAAGATGAAAGATGATAAGTGAAGGATGGAGGGATAACATTCACTGCTGGAGGTGGAGAGGCCTAGCAGAGTTATTAAAATATAGGTTGGGGATGCCAATTATAATCCCATGTGTAAATACAAGCTCTTCTCTTCTCTTCTCTTCTCTTCTCTTCTCTTCTCTTCTCACGCCTGGTTGTAGGCCTCATGCTGCGTTCATTGGTTCCTGCTGCTCTTCGCCGCACTACAAAACCACGATGTTGTGAAATGCCCCACGTTATTGTAACATTACTCACCGCTCTTCAAAGTCTCGGTTACCGTCTCTGGAAGCGCTGTTAGTATTACTGTTGGACAGGGTCACGGCTCTAACACTTACCAAACGAGTCCCCGTCCTCCGGGGGATTGGCTGCCCACCACTGACTGTTGATCCAATTCAGTATTGATTAAGAGACTTATAAATTATCAAAAACTCATATAACTCATGTGAGTTTCAAGTCACGTTGGTGTGGGGAAAAAAAACAAACCGGTGATTGAAAACACATCATTACGTGTGGGCTCATGTCATAAAGCAGCAAGGGGGGGATGTTTCCTAGCTCCATGCTACTGAGCAGCCAACTTCTCCAGCTTGATTTGCTTTTTCTTCTTGTGTAGTTTAATGAATCAGTGGATGAAAACCAAGAAACATGAAAATGTCTCATGTGGCTGATGCATCATTAAAGATGTGAAATAATATGTATGCTAAAAGAAAAGCCTGATTTCTACTGATTGATGATGGATTATTTTCTCCATCCATCCATCCATCCATCCATCCATCCATCCATCGGCCAGATTTTCTCAGCGGGTTGTTTGTTCCGAATAATTAACGGCATTGGTGGGGGGGGCTGTCCTGCAGGATCAAAAACTGCACTGATTAACAAGAACCAGTGGAACCGGCTCGCTTCAACGATGTCTGGAGCGGTCCACCAGGAGCTGCACAGACTCACACTGAATATGCAGATAAGAAGATGTGTTGATACGTAGAAACTGGTAATTTACCAATGACACATTTGCAGCTTGTTTCTACTCAAAATATATCCAATAGAAGCATGTATTGATCAACGGGTAAAGATTTACTGTAAGCTGCGGTCATTGGGTCAGACCAAAAAGAGTTCACTCATAACTAACAGAGATTGATTGCTCTATGTCAATTTGAAAATATGAAAAAAACTGAAAAAAAATCATCCCAGTGTCCCATGCACATGCATCTGTTTTTGATATAAAGTCTCCAAATTAAAATGCTTCTCAAATACTTACTGGTATGACTCACTGGATATCACCTGCTGATTTCACAACTGGCTACTCTTTCTGAGCAGCACTTTTATCACATTCTGCAATTTCCACGTTAGTGTTTTAAAAATTTTACTTGAGAATGGGGAAACAAATCTGCAGCCATCAAAACAGTAAACGTGGTGCAAATGACAAGCTTTATTAAGGGGATTTATTTCCAAAAAATGTTTTTTTTTTCTTTTTTGGCTGAAAAATAATGACACGTAGCTCTAGATTTTAAGAAATGCACAAAGATTAACATACAAAAGGTGAAAAAAAGCACCTTTCTCTTTATGAACATTAAAGTTCACAACAAATGACACCACAACAAATACCTGATATGTTGCACATTAAGCTTAAACGATTTTTTTGTCTTTATTCTATATCTATATCATTTATATTTAATTAGCATAAATAGCTTTACTTTTTATTTTACTTTTTGTAAAATATGTTATTCAATGCAATGAATAAATTGATCATAAATAAGGCTTATTAAGGACATACTTAAGATGTCCATTTCAGGTTTCCAAAGTTCTTGTCCCTTTTTTTTAATGCCAAAAAGATAAAAAAAAAAGAAGATACAAATTATTATGATGTAGAATTGAAAAAAGTAGTAAATCCTCTATTTTAAAGCCCGGTATGATCCTGAATTTATGATTTTTGTATAAAACGTCATCAAAAAAGATGCATTTTTGACTAATTAACACGTTTTGCATGATTCTGTTCTCGTCTCTTGGAACATACATGCTGCTTATATAAAAAAGCAGCTGCAAACAGCTGTAGAAATGAGAATCAGTGCTCTGATAATAAAAGAAAAAAATCAGTAAACTTTACTAATAGTACATTTTGTATCTAAGCATCCAATATGAGTCCAACTGATGTTTCCAAATTTTGACGTCATAAAATGTTAACATTTAACCATCGTGAGCTCTTCCTTTCTCTTGTAGCAGTCTCCTTTTGACAACAAACCACAAGTGCAACCCGCCCTCCTCGATCTGTGCCCCCTCCCTCCTGGCACCTTCCCTCCTCCCTGCCTTCTGCCTGGAATTCCTCTGTGTCTGAAAGCTCTGGCTGGAGGCCATCAGTAGCTCGCTGAGAAGCTTCCTGTTGCACTCTCTCGATACTTCATCTATCCCTCCTTTCTTAGTCTTACTCTTTTCTCCTCTTATCCCTGCATTGTCCCAAATCTCTTCCTTCCTCTCCTCCTTTGCATCTTTATCTCCTCTCTAGCTTTTGTTCCTTGGCGGTTTATAACCATTCTGTTTTTTTATCACTGCGAATAAACAAGTGTCAATTTTTATGAGTTTGTTGAAGTGCGTTAATGCGCGTGTCATTCTCTGTGTACCAGCCGTTATGACTTCAGCACTCGGCAAACTGTTTTTCCTCAATGGCTCTTCCTCAGAGGCTCCATGCATGCTGCTATTACATAATCCTGCCTAAGATCCTGTGTGTTTGCTGCAGGGCTTTTTTTAAAAAAAAGAGAAGGGTAGAGGTTTATATCATGAACAACAGAGCTGACTGAAACTTTTTTTTTTTTTTTTTTTTTTTACCACCTACCCCATCTATTTTTTTAAAGTGTGTGAATGCAACAAACAATTTTATTGGAGTGATAAAACCAGGCAGGGATGAAGTAGTCTTGGCCAGAGAAGAATGAGATACAGGCTGGTGGAGAGGAAAAATAAATGCAAAGAGAAAGGGCACTGGTGGATGTGAGAGAAAAGGGAAAGCAAAGAATAGAGGAATAAAGAAAAACAGAGAGAAGAAATGAGAGGCCCAAAGAAGGAGGAGTGGAAACTGAGGTTTCCTGTCTGAGGAGGCGACTGGCTGAGGACGACAGAAGCAGGAAAAAAGAGCCTCTCAGCTGTGCGTGTGTTTGTGTGTTAGAGCGGTCCATTAGGGGATGAGTGATGGGGGTGGGCGTTGGTGGGGCGGCTGAGTGTGCGTGGAGGCTGTGGTGTGCGAACAGAGGTGGAGTCACTGGCGGTTATTACCTCAAAACACGTCAGCACAGAAACAAGTGGGAGTGAAAGAGTGGCTTTATTTGGGTTTGTTTTTTTCCTTTGATGCGCTAAACACAAACACATAATCTCATCTGAATTTGATATATTTCCACATAAAGAACCAAGGAAAACTTGATGCAGCTTTTCTTTTAAGACTGAAATAGCTTTGATCAGCTAAACCCGGTTACTCTTGGGAGAAGTGGGTGAATGAGCTTGCTTAAAAAGTGCCAACAGTGTTTATTTCCTCCTGACCTGAGTTGCAGATGTTAGAGCCTTGTTGGCAGAGGTCAGAGGTCAAACCACACCCACCTCTCATGCAGTTAGCTTTGACCCTGTCCTTCTCCACCTGCTGGATAGACAAACCAGCGGGTCCAGACCCAAAACAACAGATTAAAAAAATATTATTTACTTTGCCCATTTAAGAAGATGTTACTTGGCTCCTTTTTTCTGCGTTAATATCGTAATTTTCCTTTACAATGAAATTCTTTTGCTGACACAAATAGATATCTGTGATAAAGTTGGTTAGAAGTCCACACTGATCATAATTTTTTTTAGAACTATAGCAATGTTTTACTGCCAGGACATAAAAAAACAACTTGGTTTCAAGGTCGAGCTTGGGTTCTAATCATCCAATATTCATATCTGAATGAATCTTGATTTATATCAAATAGATTTGACTGCTATATTTAATAACTCAGACTGAATTTTTAATGAGAACTCATTAAATGCATTATTTAAGAGTCATAACCCAGATATGTGCTGTGCTGCATGTTGCAACTGAAACAACTTTGTCGCCGTTCACTAATGTGCAAACATTATATAATTGGAAACCCATGTTTTATAATTTATGCAAACACATATTATATCCAAGGAAATGCCTTTCACTGATCATCTGCCTTTTAGACTGATGGCACAACCGCATTTGTTAGAAAAAGTGGTACAAAAGGCATGAGTTTGAAAGTCATTTCATCTCTGACATTCGGCCAACAACAGACTGGAAAAGAGAGATATCGAAAAGAAAAAAAAAACTTGGTTGAAGACAATAGTCTGTGACTAAACCTCAAATGAAAGTTCATACTTTAACATGTACATGAATAAAATGCATATGAACAATATCCAGAAACATCACTGCCTTCTCCAGGTGCATGAAACATGAAACTCTCTTCTTGAAAGTCAGTGACGCAGCATCTTCCCAATGAAGAGGAGCATCATCTGACTTCAGACATCGCTCACATGCGATGATTTTATTTTCTATTTTTGTGAATGCTTGCATGAAATCAGAACGAGTGTACATTATTTAAATCACAAGAATATTCATTATCTCTAAGATTTCTCCTATTTTCAGTTGAAGTGTAAGTGATTCACAAATCATTTTCTTCTGTTTTTAATGGACGTTTTGCACTGCATCCCAACCTTTTGCAACAGTTTTGTATTATGTGAGCCGATTTTATTAAGTCATTACCACCTGAAGTTGATCCTGATTGTGAAAACTATTTTGAATCCTTGGTCTGTCAACAAAACTTTACCATTGGTTTGTAATGCTCCTCATTCCTTCAGATGGTTACGTATTTTACAGAAAGGAAAAGTAAACTATTTTGATACCTTCTCTTGTGTGCAGACTGAGAAAACAAGCTGTAGCGCGCTGCTATCTTAGCTCTCTGTTTATGTGTGTGAGAATAGAGGGAAAAAAAAAGAGAGAGAGAGAGAGAGAGAGAGAGAGAGAAGAGCCCCAGGGAGAGATGGTTTACCTCCAACAGACCACCTCCCAGGGTCACAGCAGGAGGGAGATAGAGTTACAGCCAACCTCATAGGGGGTCGCACAAAAAGTGTACACATGCACACTCCCTCAATCCAAACCGAAGCCCTCGCTGAAAACAAACTATCACACTATTTTATACTCCCAACATTCTCATCTTATAGTGTACGTTTATGCTTTGTGATGTTCATTATTGGGTCTTATTTCTGCACCATCAGACAAAGCTGAAACCTGATCTTCCCCGTTACAGATCAGGGTAAAGATCAGGCAGTCAAGCTGAGGTCAGAACTGATCAATGCGTAGTCTCAGAACACTGAGGTGATGAAACTCGTGGCCCTTCCTTGACCCACGCGACACACAAACACACACCTCATCAGAGTGACTCGGGCGGACAATCTGAGACTCAGGTGGGACAGACTTATGTGGGAGGAATGGGTGAAGAGGACGCATACACAAATCTTTCTTTCAGGAATCTTCCTCCTCCATTTCCTCCTCACCCCTATATATCCTCGCTGTGGCCCCTGTGGTCATCCGTCCTTCCCTCCCACCCACCCGTTCAGCTGCTGTAGTCAGTGTTTACTCTGCTAGAGAGGGAAGAGAGGACCCAGAGAGGGGACAATGATGCCTTTCAGACATGCAGTCGACCCCACGGCTGAGCGAGGAAGTCTGCATGGGGGCCAGCCAACACCCCTTCCCCAAACTTCACAGCCACCCGCCACAAAGCTCTTTAGGCAAACTCACATATCACACAGGCATGCTCTCACAGGACGTCATGCTCCTCCTTTCCCTGCGCCGCTCTCCCAGTCGCCCTGTCTTTTTGTCTCACATTTCCCACAACCTCCCGCTCGGTGACTGTGGCTGTTGGAGAGGTGTCGTCGAGATCCCGTAAGTTCAGTCCAACATCCACACACACAGTGAGTCACTTCCCTGCCAGTCTGCTATATATCCACCAAGAAATAATTATGAGGGTAGGCGGAGGTGAAATCCAGCAGCGAGCACTGATTCATCTGGAGTTCTGCCGGTCAACTCGACTGGGAATGAGGGATGGATAGGAGTGAAGCTATGGATTGCTACGATGTTGCAACACACTGCAAATTTAAAACGGTATTTCCCCGACACTCAACAAGCTGAACAGTGCAGACAGTGCTCCTTATTCTAATGCTTTTCATGAGCGGTAAAGGAAGTGTAGCTGGTAGTGGGAGCTATGGGGAAATGGTTGAGAAACTGGAAAATCTTTTTTTTAATTCCAGAGATACAGTATATGGATCCATATATGGTATGAAATACACTTATAGGAGTCCAGTTTATTGTTTATTCCTGCAGTGGATTGGAGCAGGATTTGTGGAGGTTAAGTTGATTTCTGGTCTATGCCTGATGGGAAGGGCTTTTGCACATAGAAAGTGGATGATTATCTGCTGTTAACTGAGGGAAGTAGTCCATATCCATCATGTGTCACAGGACAAATTCACGATTCACCCTTGTGTTACTTGCATACAAAGAGCCCTCTTGGTCTTGTCTTGTTTTCCACTAGAACAAACATTTTATCCTGTGGACCAAAAGATCACCAATCAGTGACCGTCTCTTATTCAAGTCACCTAATTTGGTTAAGTTCCATTCTCACATTTTTCTTTCTTAGACTTAGGCTAACTTTTTCATAAAGCCAACTTAAAGAGCCCACCTGTTGGTCCCTTAAAAACCAGAGATCATATGAGGAACATGAGTGTCTATATTTGTAATGCAGCGGTATCTCATTGATAACTGCATAATGCTGCTCTGTGTGCATATACAGTATGATCCTCTGTCTGTATCAGTACGTGTGCGTCTCTAAACCCCCTCCCACGGCCCCGGCCTCGTGCATGGATGTTTGTGTGAGAGGTGGTGGCCATCCCTAGCTGCGATGATGAACCTGGTGACCTCCCTGCTCCGTGCTTCCCAGACACAAGGCTTTCTCATGTGGCTGCTGGCCAGTTGCTCGTCAAAGCCCACCATTCACCACTAACCATGGTGTTTATGATGGTGTGTTGGCATTTGAGTGAAGGACAGGAGGAAAAAATGATTATCTGAAATTACAGCTTGATTAGTTACTGGTGTTTTTGTGCGTGTGTATACGCATGCATGTATTTTTGTGAATAAGTGTGCGAATCTGTGCGTTGTGCACTTGGATTAGGAATATAGGACATGCTGCTGCCGTGCTCTGTAGATGGAAAATGCTTTGAGGAGACGTGTTCAGTTTTGCCTCATGAGAAAGAGACAATGTATTGTGTTCAGCGGGTAACTGCAGTAGCTTGGCCGTGTGAAGCGGTAAACCGTGGACATACAGGAGTGGAAATTTGAGATTCTTTTCTTTGAAAATTATAATTAGCGCGTATAAATTTGCAATTTTGTCAGCTCATGAGGCATATCTTAGTGGAAACCCACACCTGGAATGGCAGCAAGATGGAGCATCGTGTCCGCAGCCCTCAGGATGGGTCCAGAGGTCAGTGTGTTTAGAAGAGGGAGGAGGTAAATGGAGTGGGTACAGCTGGACCTGAAGGCCTGCGGGCTTTGCTGGTGGGTCTCAAAGGTCCACTGAGTCCGAAGTTGGACAGTGTGGGGGTTGGGGGATGTGGTGGTGTGGTGGTGATGGGGGTGGGGTGGGCGGCTGATGCGACAAGGTGCAAAGGCCATGACTGGCTAAGGGGTGGAGGTGAAGCAGGGCTGGCGGAGGGGGCGACCATCTGGATTGGATTGTAGAAATTCCTCAGGAAGAGTGTGTGAGTAAAGGTCAGGATGGAAAAAGACCGGGGGGGTGGGGTGGGGGGGGGGGGGTGTCATTGAGCTCTCCCCATGTGTGTGCGTGTTTATTTTTCTTTGGCTTACTCAGTGTTTCGGTTTATGATTGTGATCGGTTTGCCATTGTTGGAGAGTGTTTCATACCCAGTGGGGCTGTGGAATGTGAGATACTTTCAATAAGGTTCATGTGGGGAACAGTGCAGGTGTGAGAACCTGTCCTCTCCTCTGCTGACTGTCACTCGTTCTCTGGGAATGTAGCATTTCATTGTTGGTGTGCTTACAATGACGCGCAAAAGTTGTTTCTTTTTTTTTCTTTACAGTTACAGAGTTTGTAGTTACTAGTCAGTCAGAGATAAACTGATCTCCAAAAGGGACAAAATTAAAGATGATACGCTCCTTCAGTGTTATAAGAAAAAAAAAGTGTTTTAATGTTTGTAAAAGGAAAGAATGCAAAGATTTAGGCACCTCAGGGGATTTTAGGTCTCAAACAGCTTTTAGCTTTGATGCAAATGCTCTTTGTTCTCACTGCTCAAATCTTATTCCAACAATCAGCATTAAGCATGAAGTTAGTTTTTACTGGGCTTACATGCACTAAGGTTTTTTTTTTTTTTTTTTTTAACCTTGTATGGCTTAGTATGGTTTGACTTTGTATAAGTAGTTAAGCAATTTGCTTGCCAC
Organism: Hirundichthys speculiger; assembly: GCA_018398805.1. Classification (NCBI taxonomy): domain Eukaryota; kingdom Metazoa; phylum Chordata; class Actinopteri; order Beloniformes; family Exocoetidae; genus Hirundichthys; species Hirundichthys speculiger. Next base: position 743,098 of record JAGFBZ010000958.1, read on the forward strand.
TGCAGGTAGTATCACATCTGAGTATCCTCTGTCGTCAACTTGGTTTTGGATGAAAAAATTTGTCAGTGTTTGATTTTGCAGGCCTACTTTGCTGGAGAAAGATGCTCCTTTAGACCAAAAAAAAAAACTGCTGGTGGCAGCTTGGAATTAAAAAAAAAAAAAAAAAAAAGGAAGGCACCATCTACTAGGTTCTGGTCCATATTCTAGTTATGATTCCTGCCACAACTCTCTCTCTCAATTCCCTTTTAGAGCTTTACTGTTTAGTGTCAGTTCAGCTTGCTTGGAGTCTAAATTTGAGGTGATTAAAAAAAAAATAGTAAGAACTGGTGTCAATGACATGTTTGTAGCTAAGATGGTAATAAGAAGTCATCTTTGACCATAGGATGTAATAGAACTTCCCTCACCTGTTTTCACAGTTGGGAGGACTGCGGGTTCGAGTCATGCTGTCCCTGGACGAGCCCCTAGACCTGAAACTCCCGCGGCGGGCCAATGGGAAGGACAAAGGAACTCGTTCTCCTCCTCTTTCACCAGTGCACCCGAAGCGTTTTCGCCAACTCCACATGGCAGACGACGGGACCGCAGTCATAGAACCTGCCTCGCCAGCATCTCCACACTCAGGTAGGCAACGAGAAGACAAGTAGAGGCAGAGAGTTGATACACATCTGTGCTTAGGCACATCGTTCTTAGGTACAGGTGAACCTCAGTGCTGATGAAGTTTAGTCTGGACTGGAACAGAAAGGCACAATTTTTTAAAAAACAAAAACCCAAAAACAAAAACAACAATGGTTTTAAGAAAAAGAATCACATTGGACTAATCCAAGGTGTAACAGATCCTCCAAGACAGAAGACACTTCCATTAGGTGTTTGTTTTCTCAGGTGTACAGGTGGTGCCTCATGACCGAACAGACACCCCAACCCCCCCTGCGGTGGACCTGAGCATGTCACCTTCTTCCCGCCACACCCCCAGTTCTCCAGAAATGACCAATGGCAACTATGTCCCCTCAGGGGTGAGTACCTACACAAACCTCTGCAGGTACTCCAGCACAGCTTTAGCACATCTTTATCCATCCACATATATCTCTATAATTCAACTTTTCTTTTTTCACTCACCTCAAAGATGTTCTGGGAATTAAAGTAATCTTTCAGTGCTTTAGAGCAGGGGTCCCCAACCCCCGGTACCGGTCCGTGGGTCATTTGGTACTAAGCTGCAGAGAAAAATAAATCACTTTCATTATTACCCTTTGATTTATTATTCGAGTCTAAATGATCTTTTATTTTGGAAAATGACCAGATTCTCTCCGTTGCACCCGTCTATGTCTTATTCTTGACACATAGACCTCAAATGTGTCTTTCCGAAGAATGTTACCGATGTTCTGTTGTAGGTGCGATGTTACGAAGATGCTTCTAATAAAGTTGCACATGAAAACACAGCAGATTTACGTTGATGATAATATATATAAAATACCACCATTTTTATGCCGGTCCTGCCATTTTATTTTATTGTATTTATCTGCGGGACATTTTACAGACCGGTCCGTGACAATATTGCTCGACATTAAACCGGTCCGTGGCGCAAAAAAGGTTGGAGACCGCTGCTTTAGACAGAGGCCACATTTGAATGTCTGCTTTCAGAGAGTGACTCAGAGCGCTGGGGTCAGCAAATCAGAACCAAGATTGGGTTGTGTCACACTCACATATGGGAATTGTGCTATGCAAGGGTTGGGAGGCCTCTGCTCTTATCAAACACGTCTTGTGTCCCCAACAAATGCCTCTGTCTATGCAACTTGCACTCAGTGGCCCTGCTGGCATGATGTGTATGTCCCTGTGTGTATGGCAGTGTGTGCGTGTGTGTGCGTACGTGTATAATCGGATTTAAGACGAACTACAGCCATGCAGACCTCACGTCGCCTAATTCAATTCCCATGCAATTGAATTGAGACATACTGGCTGAGGCCGTTGAGCCCCCCCCGGCTCCCTCCCCCCAGGCCCTCTCCTACACACTTATCCCCTGTGGACATAGACGGACCACTGTCACTCGCTCTTACTACGAGTGTTTCTCTCACACACTTTCCATACTGCACACTCACATCCCGTGTCCTTTTACTAATGTCACACAAAACAGCTCACATAGTTCTGCGTTAAAAAAAAAAAAAAGCTCAGTGAGGGAAATTGGTCTCATTTTATGAAATTAGTTACGTACACATTTCTGACATAGCTGAACCCTTTTTTTTTTCTCTCTCTCTGTTTGGGCTTCACATTCTGAATTCATCATTTGATCAAGACTCCTGTATCCTCCTGGAGCTAAAGTTCTGCTGACGTTTATGTGACTGTAATTGAGTCAGTGTATCGGCTCTTTCAACCCCAGCAGAAGTTCAGTGAATGTTACAGCTCTAACGCTGAGCTCAGGGATGTTGGAAGGATTTGTACAGCGAGTAGCTACTGGAAGGAAAATCATTGATTTCTGAAGAGAGAGATGAGAATCAGCAGCTCTTTACTGTCTTTACCTGTCAGCTGGTGCACCTCCAGTTTGGACTGCCACCTTTTAGAGTGACTGCAACACATTAATTTTTTAACTTTATGATGGTTTTTGGGTATTTTGTGGTACTTTATCAGCTTCAAGTTGTTTTTTTTATTTTTGAAGCACTGTGTAGTACACGTGAGCTGATACAAGGCTTCTGCGTCCTTCTTACGTGCTCAACTGTTTGACCCTTTTGCTTTTTACTTTTATTTCTTTATCAGAATTCTCGCCTCTCGCAAGCATTTCAATTCTTTGTGCCAATCGGAGCCGGTTCAGGACTTCACCTGCCATCTTCTATGTTTATTGGCCAAACAAACGACAAGAGAGCCTCTCCTGACCTCTCAGCAGATGAACAACTAGCCTGTCGCTGGAAGAAGGTGAGACCCAGAAAGAGTTAGTTATCCACAAGATCAAATTTGTTTTTTTGTCGCTTGAGTTGATTTGAAATGCTCTTTCCATCTTCAGTGCCATCTGCTTTTTGACTCCCTACAAGACCTGGTAGACCACGTCAATGACTTCCATGTCAAACCTGAGAAGGATTCTGGGTATTGTTGCCACTGGGAGGGCTGTGCTCGTAAAGGGAGGGGGTTTAATGCTAGGTGAGAACATCTTTCTCTTGGGTATGAGTGGAGAACTCAGAAGGTGAATGCTGAAATTAACTTTTTTTTTTTTTTTTTTTTTTTTTTTATGCCCACAGATACAAAATGCTCATTCATATTCGGACTCACACTAACGAGAAGCCCCACCGCTGTCCCACTTGCAACAAGAGCTTCTCGCGCCTGGAGAACCTCAAGATACACAACCGCTCACACACAGGTCAGTGGACAGCATCCAGGAAGTAATTATGCCCAATGACGCGTATCTGAGACAGTGTTTCCTGTACGGTTCAAGACTTAAATTCATTCTCATCTGGATGATCTCTCCTGACTGCAGGTGAAAAGCCCTACATCTGCCCTTACGAGGGCTGCAACAAGCGCTACTCCAACTCCAGTGATCGCTTCAAACATACACGCACACATTATGTGGATAAGCCTTACTACTGCAAGATGGTGGGCTGCTTGAAGCGCTACACAGACCCCAGCTCCCTCCGGAAGCACATCAAAGCTCACGGCCACTTTGTGGCACAGGAGCAGGCCTCCGCAGGTGGGGTGGGCTCCATGCTGAAGGGAAGTCAGAGTGGAGGACTTGCTAGTGGTGGTGGTAAGGACTCAGAGTTGTCCTATGTAAGTGGAGCTCACATTATCATCCCCGGGGCAGCGGCAGCACTTCTGGGAGGCCACGCTCTGCAGGGCCTTGGTGGTGCCTTGCCACTGTCCCCCCTCAGTCCCAGGCCCCTGGACCTCAGCACACTGGGAAGCCCCAACTCCTTCTCCATGCAGTTTGGGAGGCACGTCTATTCTGTCCTTCAACGGCTCCCCTCTGGGCTTGACCAAGTCCCCCTTGCTCTCCCCGGGGTTCCCCTCCTCAGCCTTTGGCCTGCCAATGGTGCCGGTGCTGGGGGCTGCATCTGAGCGTAGAGCCCAGAGCCAGCAGGCAAAGAAAAGCAGAGGAGAAGAGACGGAGAATGAGATGACTGGGGGGGCCCTAAACCTCTCCACAGGAGGGTCTCATGATCCTCTGTCCTGGGTGGTCATCCCCCCAGGCGCTGTGGTGCTCAAGCCAGCTGTGGTCAACTGATACACACACACACACACATTTACATATACACACATACATTCCAGCAGAGCTCAGGGCGTTGGGACAGGAGGATCAATGCCAGGGGGGGTCAAAGAACAAAATTGGCTTTTACACGCAAATCCAGACAACGCATTGAGGGGAGATACAAAGAAAACGAGAAAATTGTGGAGAAACATTTCAAACCTGTAATTAACACCTCACAAGATTTAAGTACACAAAAAATTAACTGTACAACGCAAGCCTCCTGTATTGTTTGAAAACAAACTTTGGGCCCAAGAACTGTGCTCAGGAGCATACAAGTTCCTGTGTTTCTATCACAAGGCCTCGCAATAGGCTCTTCTTTGCTTTCTTTTTTTATACTTTATTCATTCCTGCTAGTTCTGTGGACAAAGGCCATAAACGTCAGTCTTAGTGCTCTGTGTTCTTACAAAAGTCCTCATTCATCATTGAGTATTTATGTGACTGTACTTTGACAGCGTGCCTCCTGCCTTAAAGTGAGACGCACACACCCTGAATGAAGCTCTCACGGCTAGGCAAATGTGCATGTAACAGGAAGATATTTCAGATTTTACAGTTATGACCTATTTTTCACAGGCCACTGTGATTAATGTGATTCAGACAAGCTTGCAGCACAAAGGCAAGTGAACTCAGACTGTCCTGCGTTTGTGCAGAAGACACATCAGATAAACACAGCACTTAATAGTGTCAGCTGGTTCTTGTATAGAAACCTCAAAACTGCTGCTAACCTCTCTGCTCCTCCAGTGCAACGCAAACTGGGAAAGAGCACTTTTGACAATCTGTCCCCGGTTTGGGGAGAGTGACCAACACAGACCAGCCTAGTCCACCAGAATGTATACCAGGTGTGTAGACTAGGGGCTTTTAGGACACAGAGTGAACTGATATCTTAATGGTGTTCCACCACCAGGCAATGACCAATCTCACTTCCTCTTTACAAAAGTGAAACATAGGGCACTGGTGTGTGTCTGACGCCCCCCTCTGGCAGAACAGGATAAGTAACATCCTTATTGCTACATACAGAACTAGCACTGTTCTGCTTCTGGATTGTCCAGCTGCTTTCCTGTAATTGAATCAACACGGCCAGTTTGTGTATGAAAGGGTCCCTTTTGCGATAAACACTACTGTCTTTTTATTTTTTTTTACTTTTTTTTTTTTTTTTTTTTTTTAACAAAATCAACCCAAACCAGCTGTGAGAAACAAGTGGTGGTGAAGATGAGGTCCACTTAGATTTTTTTTGCCCCATAAATGTGTACCAAATGTACCGAGACAGGGGCGGCAAAATTGGGTGGTCTTGTACAACAGAGGGGGGTATATTGCAATCAGTGTTGCTTACAGCTGGACTGATAAGGAAGCCACACTATTGTAAACTGCCTCATTTTACATTTTATTCTGTCCGAAGGGGCAAAAAAAGAAAAAAAAACAAAACATTTCTGGGAAATCTCTTCTCATGGTTCGATTAAGCAGTCAACATGCACTTACTACAACATATACATGTTTTATTAAATGTTTCTTTCGAGTCCAAGTTCTTAAAAATGGTTCGCTCTATTCCATTATTTCTGCAAAGCTCTTTATTGTGGGGTTGCTCCTGGCTTGTGCTGCTCCTGCAGCATGTAGGACGTAGGCTGTCATGTCCACATAACAGAGGAAGGGGAGCAGGAGAGGTTTATCACAACTAAAGGAACAATCGCCTCACAGGCGGACGTCTCTCCTCTTCCCCCCCTGCTCATGTGGGATGTCTTCTTTTTCTATCACTACTTTTAAGAGGGGGGAGGGGGGGTCATCCACTTGTGGCTGTTTTCTAATTTTGTCATTATTTTTGTTCAGACGAGACATTTCTTTGTGATGTTGAAGTTGCTTCTTGTGTTCTGCGATGGCTGCTCTGCAATCAGTTTTCTGCTGTCAGTGACGAGTCTTTAAAGGAGCAGAAGCAAGGGAGAGATGGACAGACCAGGACACTGATTACCAACCAGAGGTTTGGATTATTCGGTAAATTAAAGAGTCATATAGTAATTTATCTCAACATTTCTGCAGTAATTTCTGGGATATTTACTTTCAGTTTAGTTCATTAAAAAAAAAATTGTAGCGTGATGGGGGAATTATTTTTCAAGTTACAGCCACTTTTGCATGAAGCTCAGAAAATGTTTTGATGCTATGGGTAGTTGATTCAGAAAAAAAAAGAAAGATTATGATATTTTTTAGGTGGCACAAGCCAAAAACAGTTAAAAGCACTGCTCTGAGTGTGAATGGGATTCATGTGCCTGTTGAATGGGCCACATGATATCACATTCCTCCCCATCAACACACATGGAAACCCAAATCCAGTGAAGGTATGAGCATAAAATATTAGATTGGGTTATCCTGCTAACACAGTGGAATGACAGGCAGAACTGGGAGAGTGTGAGAGTAGAGACAGAGGCTTGGATGAATGAAGAAGTGAAAGATAGAGGACATGGAGAGATGAGGGCAAAGGCTGTCTGCCAGCAGAGGGAAAAGATGCAGAGGAAAGCTGTGCTGTGCTGCCACTCTCCATCTGGCCACCTACCCTGCAAATGGCCCTTTTAGCTCTGAAGTCACCGGCTGTGCCGTGCCCAGAGTGGCAGGCACACCAGCTTGCAGAAAACTAGGCCACTGAACTCTCTCTGCCCCTGATTTCTTTCTTTCTTTTGAGATTAAACCCAAAGGCTCAATTCTTCCACCTTGGAGCTAGAGAGCATTTTACAAGAAATGGGCAAAAACAAATTAAATACCCACAGCGGCCTGCATGTCTGCGAGGAGTTACTGCACAGGTTGGACAGCATATCTGCGTTTCTGCCTCGAAACCAGAATACTGAAAGAATCTGTCGCCGTGAATGGACAAGGCCGGTATGTGATGTCATCAGAAACGGGTATCAAGTAAACCAGACGTGGTCACCATGGAAACAGTGAAACCCACAGATGTGGCGGCTCTCCTCTTCATTAGCTTGTCTGTCTCTCCTCTGCTGGCTGAAGCCAGGAACAGTGACTCAGCATGGCAGCAGAAATCTGAATATGACACGGATCCTCACAGGATCCACACGTTCTTCAATATTAAATAAGCTGTTTGATCCATTAACCCTTTGAGCTCAGCCTATAATAAACTGCACTTTTTCTCTCCTTGTAGAGTGTATAGATTTGGGGATGCTGTCACATTTTTTTTTTTGTTTTTGTGTAAGGCATTTTTCATTAACTGTTTGGGAACCGCAAATAATTGTGAAAATGTCAAAGTCAGTGGCTGAAAGGCCCTGAATTTAAAGTCTCCTTTTTCCATTTAGCATTATACAAGTGGTACGTGCTCTTGAAGACGTTAAAGTTAACCTCATTCAATGTTCCGAAAGGTGGCTGAGATCCAGGACACAGAATTTAACCAACTAGGTCATTATAAGAGGCTATATTTGATTTAAGTGCCACAACGGTGTTGCACAAAGGGTTAATGATAAGACTAAGGCCACACAAGGCCTGTTCCAAGTTATGTTTTTGCACATTTGTGAGATATTATGTCAGTATTTTAATTTTCCAAGTGCCTTTTTACTATAGGTAAATACAGAAGCTATACACTATATGAAAATCAAATGATTATATGAAACTATATTTTCCTGACATCATGTTCTGTGGATGAACATGCAGAATTTTAGAGTTGTAAAAGTCTCCAATTGGTACAACATAGCTGTGTTCTCCTGTTTTAGAGGAATTTTATTACGATATTGATAATGTCAATGAAAACAAAAAATGTTTAATAAAGTTACATTTGATATGTGTGATTTCTTTACTTTCCAATATAGATGAATTAAAACAAGGTGTTGCAGAATGAGATTCAGCGTCAAACTTCTTCTGAGTACAAAGAATCATGACAAACCTTGCAGCATTTATCAGTTTCTGCCACTTAAAAAATATAGCAGCATTTCGGCATATTCGGTAATGACTATTATACAAAAAAAAAAAAAAGAATTTTAGTGGATAACAAATCTTCACTATCCAAAAAAATGCCACAGACTAAAGAAAAGAAGGCTTTTATTGGGTTATAATTTACAGAGGATCAGGGTAGGGTCCATACGGTGTGAAGGACAAGCATCCCGTTGCCTGTCATGTTTCTGTACTCTGTTGTGACTGCTGTTTTTGTTTATCTTCTGTCTGAATATTTAGCTCCTCGTCCAGACGCTCTTTCGCTCGTACCACCTGGTCACAAAGAGCAACAGCAATGACGTGAGAGAGCAGGAGTCACTTGACATTTCATGCAAAATCTCATATTCAAGTTTTAATCTGCTCCAGTATCTGGAAGAAAATTTATTATATTGCCAGCAATGAAAAAGCTGGATATTATTTTTTTTTTTTCCCCAAAAAAAATGTCAAAGAAATTCAGGTCAGCTCTAAATAGCACTGAACAGCGGCAACAAGATAAACTAGAGACTAAAATTAATCAAAAATAAAAATGGATGAACTTATTTTGATTTAAATCAGTTAAGTACCCCAGAAAATTAATCTGTGGAGGTTGGACTTGGCTTTAGACATAAAAAAGCACTCTTACATTGGAATACAATATTAAACCTTTTATTTTTTTATTTTTAAACCCTGCACGAGTTCTACAAAACGCTATAAAGGTATTGTTGCTCAATGACTTGAGTCAGCTTTTCTGGTCATTTGCACTTGGAGCATATGACTTTTGAAATAAAAAAACAAGTGGAAAAATGTTCATAATGTGTCTTAAAACAGGTTTTAATGTCTGAAACAGTAAATGTGGGCTATAGAAGACAAAGACACATAGCATGTCAAACAGCACATGAGACAGAGCACCATGCAGTAGGCGATCCTTATTATTATTAGTTTGATATTTAAAAAAAAAAAAGTTATTTGAGTGGTGGGGGTCTGTGCAGTAATGTTTCCCATTGCTGACACAATAACAGGGAAATCCAAGATATAACTGATGGATTTGTTATATTGAATGTATGGCAGGTGTCATTTTTCACATCTTGACATGTTTCCACCAAGACCAACTGAATACTGCTTAAATAAAATGAAACTCATATCTGAAGATAAGAATACTTACTTTTGACTGTAGATAAAATGAACCGCCCACCGACTTGTCGTTGACTTTAAAAAGGTGCTCATAGTTCTGGAGGAGAAAAAAAAACACATGAGAGAGTTAAGTGACGGCATTTAAGCCACATTTAGATTATCAACAATTTATTAGACTAGACTGACATGTGTGACAAAATGACTCATTGTATTACAGACACAGAAGTACATTTTCCTGGTATGGACTCGGAGGACTGCAATGTCCTAACATTGTTTTTTTTTATTTTATTGATTAAAGGGTTGGTTCCCATGACACAAAAAAAATGAATTAATGCAGTGGAATTTTTTTTTTGCAGCCACAGTAAACATAAACATAAACATCCTGACAGTTTTTTCCGCAGCTGAGATGTAGCAATGTTATTTGCGCATTCAGCAGCATACATTGTGTTTTATCATAAGTAATGGAGTGATGTTTAATTCATGAAGAATAGACATCACTTAATTCAAACAGGGTGCAAATGTGCACTAATAGCTAATTAAACATACTGTGAGTTTAGGATAATAGTGCGATGCATTAGATTAATGTTAGCATGGTCTAAAGCAAAACAATCTTGATCAACAAGAACAAGTTTTTTCCTCTCTGGTAAAATATTACTCACACAAATGCTCATTGAGGAAAAACCAAAAGGCTTTTTTTTAACTTTAGAAATTGTTAGTGGCAGAAACAGGCCCTTTAATTATCAACACTTATGATCGGTATCTAAAAGAAGGTATTAGTTTAATGGATTTTTATATTTCTAAATGTGTTGATCTCTCACCCTTAAACATTGGCTGTTCTGATGAATCATAGGTTTGCCACTGAAAAATACTATGATGATGCATCCTGTCAAGAATGTAGCCACCTTTGTCACGCTTAAAATCCATCTTTCAAACCTTAAATTAGGACACTATTCTCCAAATCCTGCCTGGTAGTAGTGGCCCCAGGCAGAGTGTGGACTGTAACACCAGCAGAGATTTGTGCCACCTGGTCTATAAAATGCCCTAAAGAGAAACACAAGTTTGTTTCCTACCTTCTGAATCTCCTCAGGAGTGAGTGTGGAGACATTTAGGATTTGCTGAGCCTCCTGCAGGCTCATCCCAGTGATGCTGGAGGCTGCTGCGGACTGCTGACCACTACGGCCCCGGGCCCGCGCCGCTGCTTGACTCGCTGTTTGGGGAAAAGACAACACACATGTAAAATTAAGTCATACAATGTGATTTCATTGCGGATTTATCTCAGAGGATTGCGCATCTCTGCATTAACTAACAGTCCAAATATTTAGATTAAGTTTAAAAGATGGAATAAGCAAAAGAGATTTAAAAATCTGTTTTGTTTTTTTTTTCAAGAGGATGCTTGGCATTTTAACAGGATTATCAACTGTATTATATTATTGTGGCGGTACATACCAGCATATTCTTGTTGTAAAGCACGTGCAAACGCTCGTCCCACCACCTGTGCTCCCATCACTATGATCTGTGCAAGATATTTAGCCTGCAAAGGATTAACAAACAAGACTGATGACAGACATCCTCCAGAAGAAGAGATAAATCATGTTATGACAGTGGTTCCTAATCTAATGACATCAGTTCAACCATAATGAGTCCGTCATCATTATGACGCTATAAATGTCTGCAGGTACCAGGACAAGACTAAACTGTGACACACTTTTCGAGTATAGTTTTATCCCTCTGTAGTGAAACAGAGGACTTCTATGACAAACTGGAGGAAAAAAAACAGTTAGATATCTTATGTAACGCTGCGGAAACATAAAAGCAGATAAAAACACCTCGTGCTAATGTTAACGCCGGCTCAAGGGGTTTCTAGCGCAGTGAGAATTTAAACACAACCAAAAAGAAAAAGGTTTATCTTACCATGTTATAATATTACAATCCCCCGCGTCGGTATGCGGCTCCTGTTTTCTACACATATGCTCAGGGAAGGTTATTTAAGGGTCAAAGTTCAAGGAAGCATCGACACAACAAAACTCAGGATGACTTAGATGGAGGTGCGTTTAGATTTACACTGACCCCTGCCGGCGGGGAGGACGAATTAAGCTGCGCCCGCCTCCAAGGAACGGCAGCCTTAAACCTTTACACGAGCCACTTCTAAAAGAAGAGAAAGAAAAATAAGATAAAATTGTTTAAACAATGACATTTAAATGGCAGTTAAAAAAAACGTAACTAACACAGTTATATGAAAGAAAAAAAAGGGGTTTCATATGGTTAAACTAACAGCTGAAGCAAAATGTACCAACACATTCAAACTACTGTATTTTGTATGCCGAAATATTAATATGATCTACACATTAGCCATTAGCCTTTACACTGGTGCAAGGCAGACTTCTGTCCATCACCAAAAACAAAAAAAAAAAAAACAAACAAACAAAAAAAAAACCAAAACAGAATCTGATATTGGAGTAAATTATTTTATTCAAAAAACCTTGATTGCTGATTATGACACAGAAATGTAACTATGATACCATTAATATGAACCATTTCTGATCGCATCAAGATCACAAACAGGACTGGAGATGCGAACTGATGCTAAAAAAAGGAACAGAGTAGGCTTTACTTATTGAGGAAGCTTAGCTCCTTCAGTGTTGCATATCTTCTATAAGTCTTGTCGAGCTGCATCAGAGCCAGTGACTTAAAGAAACTGAACAAACTAATAAAGATTGGCTGGCTCTGTTCTGAAGGCTCTAGAGCTGATTGTGCAATGGAGGATGCATCATGGACAACCCTGAGCATCCTCTTCACAACACAGTATTTCTGTGTCTTCAGATTAACTGCAACACAGTAGGTCCTTCTTGCCCACATCTATAACCATCTACAACAAACCTTTAAGGAGACTTAAATAATGACAACTACTGCAACAAGTGATTCTCCTTCAGGGATAGATAAAGTATTCTTGAACTGCAAATTATTAGAAAATTTTTTTTTTTTTTACATATTCAGTTTTTCCATTTTTAATATATTTTTAAATGTCCCTAGTGTGATACAAATTCAGAAGCAAATCGTTCACTCTGATCCAGTGAGTCTGTTCCAAATACAATGTCATGAGCTGTGCTTGTCAACTTAATTAGACAACATCAAGATATTAGTTGAAAAGTTGTTTATTGCAAGACGACAGTGAAAAAGTCCAGACTTTTACCATAGCAAGACAGAAAGGAAACAATGCTTTACTCACTGTATAAAATGTCATTTTGAGCACAATGAAAGGCAAGTTAATCCAGTCCAAATACAGCAAGGAATGGCTTTTTCTTTTCTTTATTCTTTTAAAATCACAAGAATATACAGTATACATCAAATAAACCTCGAGGACACCTGGCATACATTCAACACAACAACGCATGGCTGAATTGACCGGTTCAGTTCAGTCCTCCAGAGGGTGCTGACAACTGTTGTGGATCAAACCTGGATAACTGAAGATATAAGTGTATAATCCCAGATAACTGTAGCCCTGAGTAGAGACTACACTATGGCTATCACTGGCCTCTTCTGAGCTATTAATACTGTACTGTTGTCTAATTAATACCGTCATTACTGAATATTAGTTCAAGTTAGATAAGAATATTTTCTCATTTAGAGGAAACTCCCCAAAACCACCTCAACCCCAACATAAATCATAAACTGGCCAGTTAAAAAAAAGAAGAAAAAAAAGGAAAATCATCTTAAAGTATAAAAAGACCCCTCTAAAATCTCAAACCAGAGAGTTTGGCTTTGCGTAAAATGCATAAAAACATTTCATTTTTCAATATCTCTGATCCTAAATTATGTTCCTGGATGGCAAAAGACTAAATCAAATCTAACCGATACAAATACAGTAAAATCATCTAAAATAACATTTTACTGAAATTTTGGCTTAAAAAGAGAGAAGCGAGCATCATGTTTTAGTCTTAAGAAATTCCAGTTCATGGCCAAACATGAATACTGGTGACCCTGTTTTAACCTCATGGTGATTTCTGTTGCTGAAACGTGAGTTTTATTTATTTTAAAGTAACCTGACCAACACAGCAGTTGTACAGACCAACACATTAAAACACATTACAGGAGCATGGCACAGTTATTTTTGTATTCTGTCCAACCTAATTGGAAGACAATGTTATTGTCTTTTACTGTAATCATTTACATCATTTTCAAACAGATCCTTCACTCCATTTTTTCTCCTCATCATGTCACATTTTTGAGATATGACGTGATAATGCACTTATGACAGTCCGCTTAAAAAATGCAAGCAGTGGTCCACTTGGAAGTAAACATGCAAAGACAACATTGTATCCTCATCTCTTTTTACACAGACAGTCTGCTGTTGATACCAGGACACCCCGGTGTGTACTGTCAGCGAATGAGAGACGATGAGCTAAAATACTCATGTGAGTTTTAAACATTATGTTAAAAGTGTAGTTAGAAAATAACTACCAGTAATTATGAAGCATAAAGAAGAAGTATTATTGCTGGGATGACCTGCGTTTTCATTCATGCATATTCACAAATTATCAGAGATGTGGCTGAGATGTTTTTGATGATCAACTTCGATGCTGTACTAAAATGCAGTTTAGAATCATTTCACAATGATGTACAAAACTGAAACACACACACATACACACTGGCATACACACATGCTTTGATGTTAAAATCATGATGTTTGATATCTGAAATCTTGACAAATACAGTAAAGAAATGAGAGGGTGTTAATAGACATAATTATCACTGAGGCTTTTCACATTGTTGAATGTGCTTTTGTATATTCATTAGGCTTTTGCTAGTTAAAAAAAAGACTCAGAGGATGCTGCGGTGGCACGCTCACATATACGAATGGTAACATAATACTGAGCTGTCCCCTCCTCGCTGCTGTTGGCACCACGACTCAACCAAAGATCAGATGATGATTTCTTCTTTAATCATCCTGAATGATAGAGAATCAAGTGTAAAAAAAAAAAGTGCCCATTTAGTTCAATAGTGATGACAACAAAAACAACAAATCTGTCTGGATTTATTAGTCATGAATGCTTCTTATTTCCTAAATACAGCCGACTGCAAAACTGGAATCTTAAATTGAAACACCCAAGCAGATTGTATAAAACATTTATGTAATTAGTACAAGTGTATCTTAAGGTGTTTTCTGTCATTTGAGTAACTCCACCATCTAACATCATAAAAACGTTGGGGTTCTCATCTTGTGTTTCCATACGCAAACTCACCCATTCGTCTTCATCAACTCCCTGGAAGGACTCCTGCGGCAGCGGGTCGTCCATGTTGCCCAGCTTAGACACCATGGCGCTCAGCAGCTGGGTCAGACAGACATGTGCCCAGTGTCAACATATCATACAAGCATATGTTTTTGTTTTCAAATACGACTGCACATGCCCACAAATTTCAACTTTGAATCAACTTTAACAACTACTCCTCACCTCCTCTTTTTTCTGTTCATCAGTTTTTTCCTCTAAGTAAACAGAGGAGGGCAGGTATTTCCTCACTGGAGCCTTCTTTGGGGGCCTCGCTCACTGTGACACACACACACACACACAGACACTACCATGAAGCACAGAAACATTCCACAACATGGCCTGTACAGACATGCAGACTGCAGAAAAAGCATGTAGCTCTAAAATGAGAGTTATTTTGACTGTTGGGGCAGAGGTGGAGGGGATGACATATGTCTGCATCTGCACCTGGCGTCATGTCTTTAGGCTTCAGACTGATCTTCTTGTGTTGGCCATCAGAGCCAGAGAGCCAGGCGGAGGCAGTCAGCGCATGTTCCCACCACGCTGCCGTATCTGGGTACACATCATCCTGGAAAAACTCTTTCTGGATAAACAAGCAGAAACACAGGGAGGTTTATACACTGTAATTTATGAGAAATAGCCATAAAGAAACAAGGTAAGCAGTGTTCTCATGTGTCCACAAGGTGGCAGAGTTGGCTCACTTTGACCCGGGGCACTCTGAAGGCCACTGGCTCGATAGTTGTCTTGGTGAGCATCAGTGCCACAGCTATCTCCACATCGCGCACATTGCACTCCGTCTTAGGCAAAAAGGCCAATCCCTGCCAAAAGTGCTTTGAGTTAATAATCACCTTAATGTATATTGAAACTCCACAAACTCACATGTGAATCCCCACCCTTCTACCTGCATTGAAGCACACAAGTCTGCATTTTCAGATGCACTGATATAAGAGGGAGTCAGCTTGGTACCTTATGAGGCTCAGGGGAGTTAAAGCTGCTGCATTCAATAAAGTATGGATCTTCAGGGATGACCTCATAAATGTACACTCTGGTGTCACCCTGAAAAAAAAACAAACAAACAAAAAAACAAATTTATATTTAATTTTTGATAAGTGGAACCTGTGCAACAATGACAAAAGCGTAACTCACAACTAAAGCACTATTTTGTAACTCGGTTGGGGTTGTGCTTACTTTTCCAGTGAGAATGACAACGCTGGTGTCAGGGTCGTAGTAGGGGATGAGTGTAGAGGGGGAGACGTTTACAGGAGTGCTGGCTACGGTCCCAGAGGACAGGGAGTCAGCAGAGTACAGGTACAGTCCTCTCTCACTGCGACTAGGAGCAGGACAGCAAGGATCAGTGTTCAGTTGCTCTTGTGAATGTAACTGCTGCTCTTGCAACAGTGAATTGTGTACAAAAAAAAACAACCCACCAAGGGCTGATTAAACTGGTCACAATGCAGGTTTTTATAAAAGAAGACTTTTCACTCTCTGTCGTAAGGCCTCACTGCTGCTAGAACAGTCAACCAAAGTTCATCTATGTCTGAGGCTTTAACAAGAAACAAATTGAAGTACCTATCAAATCCAGACACCAACAGGTACTTCCCATCACACACCCACACCACACGAGCTCCCCTGTGGCCCTCAGGACCTGGGCCTTCCTGGAAAAAAAAAAAGATGGCAGTGGTGCATGTATGAGAGTTAAACATATGAAGTATTTTAATGTTTTTTTCCCCCTGTAATTAGGCAGCATTATAATGATATATTTTTGTTTCAAAATAAGTGGTTTCTAGCATATATGTTTTCCAAAGCAGCAATTCTGTAACCTAAAAGAAGCAGTGATCAGTCTTTTACCAGTTTACAAGAAAGTCAAGTTTAAGTATGAAAATAGAGACGCTGGCTGGTCAGCACAGTAATACTCACTATTAAAAGATAATCTGTACCATCTCTAAGTACAGATATGCATAATTTCTATGATGCATATCAAAGGACATATCTTCTCTTCTTTTATGGTGGTATATTACCATACTGCACATTGTGCTGTACATACTTGCACGGGTTCGGTGGACTTGCGAGGATCATAGATCCGAAGTTTCCCATCTTTGCAAACTGTGGCCAGGAGCTTGCCATCTGGGCTCCATGCCATGCCAAACACCTGAACATGAACAACAACAACAGACAAAGATGAGACTGAGCTCAGGGTCAGTATGTGTTCAAATAATCAACACACTGTATGAACCATTCTCCCCTTGGAAACAGTTTATACACAGGCATCTGTTTAACAGTTTTCCTGTGCTTAGACTTGTTTGTGGTGTGGCTTGGCTTTTGATCACCCACCTGGTCCTGGTGTCCAGAGAGAAGTTTGACCTGTTCTCCGCTGTCCAGGTTCCACAGTCTGACCGTGAGGTCGTAGGATGAAGACACGAGGAGTCCACTGGCCAGAGGGTGGAACTTAACAGAGTAAATCTTCTCGGTGTGGCCTACATGGAGTCACAGAAGCTGTCGATCAACTTTACATAACGTTGCTATCGTCACCTTCTCATGCTGTTCCTGAAGGTTTGTGCTTGTGAATGTTGTTTGACTGCTTCTAGTTACCCTTGCAGGACTGGAAGGGAACTAGAAGCTTAAAAAACTAGATTGAGCAGTATGCTTCTTGTTGACTCACCCTGTAAGATGAGCTCAGGCTCCGTTAACGTCTCTTTCAGACCACCCTCTGGTACCCGCCACACCCGGATCTTAGCATCATCTCCGGCTACCATGAACAGAGAGGAAGACAAATCTGGTGAGTACCCACTGAGTGAATTACACAAGCAAATAATGTTGCAAGTCGAATTTCAACCCAGTTCAGTGTAAAATGAACAACAGATGAAGCGTTTAAAAAAAAAAAAAAGAAAAAGATTACATTTAATTTACAGGGTCAAACCTAATATGTTGGAAAAAGTGTACTGATTTTGTTAGGTCATGTGACCTGAGAAGACATTTTCACATTCACTTTGTTTAATAAGAGAACCCACGACACAAGCTGGGAGGGATTGGTGGGTTGGAGTGACATGACCCATCTGGATTTACTCACCCACGGCAAGTCTGTGTGTATCACAGGGGTCCCAAGAAAAATCGGCCACGTTTACAGAGTTTTGGATGGTGGGCAGGGCCGCGTCTGGTTGCCTGCCCGGCTGAGAGCGCTAAAAAGGAAAATCAAGCCAAACCAATTTAAGTACAGGAGAGAAAAAGAGAACAAAGTTTCACATGTCAGCATCCTTTCCCAGCTGCTGAGTTACCTCAAATATGGCAATTTGGCCCCCTGAGATGGCAAGAGGGACTGCCACACGCTGGCGGTTAACACAGAAGCCGTCACACTCGCCAGGTGTCGTTAGGTTGAGGTTTCGTATGTTGGTGATGTGTGTGTCCCGGTGCATTACTGTACCCTGGATATGGCGAAACTTGGACGTTGGTCCTTGAAAAATAATAACTTAATTAATGGCTACTTCTCAACAAGAAGACTGTTTAAAACGAGACTGGGCCGTAAAATAAAATGAGACACTGTAAGTGTGTGGATTTGTGTTTTTACCGAGCAGGTTTTGGAAGGCTTTAGCACCCTGGCTAGGACTGGGACTGGGGAGGAAGCCTGAGGAGAGACCAGAGGTGGAGGAGGGAGAACGGGATGGGGCAGCGCTGCTGCTGGGAGTGCTTAGGGGACTACTGGAGGTTGAGCAGCCACGAGGCAGATCCTGCAACAAAAGGGTGGCTGCCATTTTAAGGTTTTTACGATGCACAATTTGTGCTGTTAATCAAACCTGAATTGTAAGATGCAAGAGGAAAAGCTAAGATATTATTAAAACAAAGCATGACAATGAATTTCTCCCTCACATCTTTACTTCCTTCACTGGACAGGTCCTTCTTCACAGGTGCCTGCTTTAGCCAGTGGTTTGGGCCGTTTGTTTGGGTGGAGGCTGACTTTATCCACCTATGGACAAATAGAGTTAAATGTTTGAGGTGGCTGTGCAGTGACCAGACTGGCGTAATCACCCAGAGCACACATCCGTTACCTGCTTGTTCCCTCCCTGCCACCACTCCTCAGCAGACATGGCTGGAGCTGTGCCGGCTGTATCTGGGTAAAGGTCATCATGAAACTCCTGACCTGAATTCTAGAGAGAAACAGATCAAAAGCACAAGAGAATACAATCAAACAGCTACACATAAGAAGAGTTTTTCTTGTGTCATGAAGCTGCTGCCCTGATTGATGTACCTTTCTAGGTACTTGGTAGCTGACTGGGACGATGCAACTGTCTGTCAGTTGAAGTACACGCGTCACTTCGCAGGACATGACATCCAACGCCAGCTTGGGTACCATGGCAACCCCTCGTGTTGAGGTATCCGTCAGACAGTGGCTGACTATAGACACGAAACACAGTGGGGGGAAATACAGAAAGAAAGGCATTAAAAATAATGAGTAATGCTCAACCAGATCACAAGCAAACCAAACTTTACCTTGAGTGAGGAAAGGCTCAGAGGAAGAAACTTCAAAGCAATCGATCACTGTCTCTCCCTAGGCAAGACAGAGCAGCATACAGCCAGACATCACTACAAGTTTAATTCCCTTCACACCATGAAAAACAGTAATCTGATGCTTACAGTTAATCTCCAAAATAAATAACTGACACAATATAAATATGTCACATGTAAATGGCCTGACAGAAAATAACCTATGACTCACCATGCCAGCAAGTAGGAGCAGACCAGTGTCTGCATCAAACAGGGGGATCAGCATCCTGAGAGAAAACAGACAAGAGATAGTGACAATGAGACAGAAACATAAAAATATTCAATATTTAAAATAAAATATAATGTGACAAATTCACTAAAGAATAAGTTTTTCCTGAATTGCCACTAGGTGGTGCAGTTTTCTCAGTTTTGGGCCAAAAAAATGCTGGTGGATGCACTGAGAAACTGCTGCTACAGATTTGTTAGTTTTGAATGGAAGGAAGAGTGAGGCTCATGAATGTAAAGAAAAACCATGAATTTTACTTTTTACACAATGTAGCAATTTATTACAGGAATACCCATGATGGAATCACTACCTATGTAAAATGGTGTTCAAAGACAGAAATTTTGACATGGGGAAACCATGTCCAAGAAACTTTGGCAGCAGTCAGGAATTGCTTTTATTTAAATGAACCCGCATACAACTGGATTGATTAATAAACATGTTCATAAATTAACAATATGTCCTCAAAGTGTTGTTTTGTAGGCCAGAGAGTCCATTTAACATGTAAGTGCACTTAACACAGAACAGATTAAAGGAAATAAATGTAGGAACACATAGAACTTTCATTGAGGCTGATGGCGAAGTAAACCTTTAACCTCTGCCTAAAGCTTTCACCCATGCAAGCGTGAGCAAGTGCCAAGGTCACCTGCCTTTGCTCATGATTTGAATTAAGAGGATTGAGGGCTGCAACATTTGGAACTTAATGAGGAAAGTCCGACTTGATCTGGTAACCAAACAGGAAATACGTGTGCAAACATAAGCACTGCTGGAAAATCTCTTTTGTTCTGCACCTCAATGACTCACAGACTGCTCTTAAGTCTTTCCTCTCTCCCTTCATCAACAGTAGCAACAGGAAGCCTACAGTATGATTTTCCAGGACTGACCACAGACAGGACAAGAGGACAGAAAGTCAGGCGGATCTAACCACTTTACATTACAGGCCAGAGATAGGCTGATTGAAGTGGAGAGAGGCTCTGCCAGTGGTTGGGTTATGATGATGACCTTGTGCAGTGGTACTATTCTAGGGCAACGCCACTCGAGACTGGCAGACTGGTGATGTAATAGTCCAAGTATGACGATATAATGACAGACTTAGTTTGGGTATGTTAGGTGACGACTCACGTTGACACGCAAGGGCTTACTGTGTGTACTGTGCATAGGACACATCTGCAAAAAGAAAAAGCATGTGACTGTATGTCTGTGATATATATGAAACGACAATAAAAAAATAAGATATTTTCAAACTTATTGAGAAAAGTTTGGAATAAGTAAAAAAAAAAAAAAATGGCTGATGTGGTTGTAACAGCTCACATCTACTTCAAGTTGAAAGTGACAATGATCTTGATGTCATTTTCTGTTTTGTCTTTAGTCTGTTTAGTCTCACGTTTAGTTTTTTTTTTTGCTACTCTGGATGCTCTGGGTCAATACTGAGGCATTATCTATGAGGACTTCACAACCATGGAGCAGTCAAGAACTTGATGCATGTGATGGAGCACTTTAATGCAGGAACATTATGGGCTTAAACACAACAGTATCCTCCAAATATGTGCATCAAAATAAAGATTTTTTTGACACTAGTGGCCTTTATTGACAGTAAAGACAGACAAGAAGGGGGGCAGAGAGAGAACGGGAAAGACCTGCAGCAAAGGGTCGCATGGGCCGGGAGTTGAACCTGCGACCTGATACAATTTATCTTTATCTCACGGATAATTTTGTGGTGTTGCAGCTGTGCTGTGTCGAGATGAGTGTGAGTTGAGCAGTATTACATGCGACCTTTTGTTCAGTCCATTTTCTCTGTGTGCACCCAGGATGCGTTCTTTTGCATTATTAATCATACACCCCCCCCACCCCACCCCACCACCCCCCCTTTTTTTTAGCTGCTACACTTATCTTCCCTGACCCAAAATAATTTCTTAATTGGGCTACCTTAAACACTATCTGAGTTTATATTCCATCCGATTTTCAAAACAGAGTAACATTTTTGCACGTGTGTGCATGTGTGTGCTGCAATTGGATCACGGAGCAGTCAATGCCTGAGCCCTTGATTCAGTTAGCTGCAAAAAAAAAAAAAAAAAGACAACCATCATCCCTCCGCTGCCATGCTTGACAACTGAAAGGAAGTGTTCCTGCTAATAAGCTGTGTTTAGTTTTCACCAAACATGGGGCTGTGTATTATGACTAATCATCTCCACTTTGGTCTTATCTGTTCAAAGGGTATTGTTCCACAAGTTTTGTAGGTTTGTTTGGATGCAGCTTTGTAGATTTAAACCATGCTGCCATGCTCTTTTTTATCCAGGAGAGGCTTTTTAACAGCAACTCTTCCAAACAAACCACAGTGCAGTCATGAACTTTCAGATGCTAACCGAGGCCTGTGATGAATTGCTGTTCAGGGTTTACCCCGAACAGAAATTAAATGGGTATAGAAGATTAATTAATGAAGATTCATTAATAAATGCAGCCTGTAGACTGAGAAATAGCTATTAGGTGTTTGCAGTTCCTCAGAGCATTGCAGAGTCTGACCTTGAGGTGAACTTGCTGGACTGTCTTCTCCTGAAAAGACTGGCAACTATCAGTAACATTTTCCACATGTGAATAATCTTTTTCATTGCAGGTTGATGGAATCCAAACTGTTTGGAAACGGCCTTATGACCCTCCTCACATTACTGGGCAGCAGGAATTGCTTCTCTTTAAGCCTTGCCAATGTCTGTTCTTCTTGGCTTTGTGTTAACACAGTCCTGAATGCTCCAGAGCTGCAAACTGCCAACACCTCCGCTTTAACAGAGATTGTTATACTTGCTGATGATTTTTATGTCCTTATAGATAAAACCTTAGAATGGAAGGATAATGTGCTTTTATATCAATATACATTAATATCAACCAAAAACTTTACTATAATATATTGAATGAGTTTACATGTCATATTATATATTATATTTAAAGAGAAAGCTGGATATGGAATGAAATGTGTCATATAGTACATGACTATAGTACAGTTTGACTCTTGTTCCAACTAAATAAAACAATAGATTGATTGACATGATAGTTTCTAATTTGAAGAATTGTTTTGTTTTTCCAAAGATCTGTTTCTTTGATTTTCTTGTTCCACCGGCTCATCCTCTTTATTTCAAGTTTATAACTAGGTTGAGATCAATCAGAAACAGAGCACGCATCAGACCTGTGGTTACTCTCAACATCTCTTCCACTCTCTCCCAGGCCTGTGAGGTCAGTGAGGGGCAGCCACGCTTCGTTAGGTCGACTCTGTGTTCCCATGTCCAATTCAGTCCGCAGGGAGTCCATAAACACCTCCATTCCCATACCCCTCTCCTTCACTCTCTCTATCCTTCCCTCAATAACACCACCTTGCTTGCATCCTGAGCTCCACTGGTGCCTCCAGTCTGAATTATTTTTCCAACTTGCGTTCACTTTCTCTGTGGTCTTATCTCTGCTTTTCTCACAGTAAATGTACAAAATGTCAGACAGCCACATAACAAGAGCGGCACTTTATCACTGATAGTGGTCTCTCTTTACTGACGTGTTCATGCTCCACCTCACCACTAGCCTGTTTTCCCACACGGTAAAACACATATATATGCATGCACGTGCATACTTGCACACATAGATGTGCAAGCACACCTGCATGCAAGTGCTAATAATGTTACTTAGTCATGTACGGGTACATGTGATAATGACAGCATGTCGCACTTGTGTGGGATTAAGTGTGGGAGTGAGTTTGTTATTCAGATGTCAGTCACATGAGCTGATTAATAACGAAAACAAATACTATTTAAGACTTGATTCCAAGGAAGCTGCAAACTGAGGTGTGTGTGTTGTTGTAGTTCCTGCTTGACACACGTATACTGATATTAAAATCTATCCCGTTGGGTCTGTGAGTAGAACATATTTAACCTCACACGTGTGCTAACAAATTACCAAATGACAGCGCAATATAAATAATTAATAAAATAAAATCTGTGTAGCGGTGACTGAAAATGAAAATAAAAAAACTGCGACTGAGCAAACTCCTCACGCCTCTTCTCAGTCTTTCACTATTTGGCCTTTCTGCGACCATAAATGTCTTAACACCTTTCAAACTCTCCCATCAGTCTGCGTTGAGCCGCCTGACGCTCCAGAAATCCCCCTGGCTTCAGCCTGTCATGTGGCCTCTGCTCGTATCAAGAGTGTACACAACAGAGAAAGCAGAGAGAGCACGCCTCCTGTCTCGTCTGCCATCACCTCGCAAGGCCCTCTCGCACAGACTCAAACGAACATCATGAAATGACAGCGCATGACAGCAGCCTTCAGCACCGGCAGATACGATGGGTATATTACTCTATTGCACATCTGTGCTTGTGTGCGTATGAGTCTGAACCACCTCAGGTATATTAAGATTATGAGAATGAGTTGCCATTTGATAATGAATGAGATAGTGTAAATCATTGGAATAGCTGAATAATGGAGGGCCAGACAAATGGACGTGTGGATGACAGATAAGTGAAAAAGCTGCGTGTGAGAGTGTTTGAATTGGGTAGTGGACATAATTGGACATCTGCAGCTGGAGTTGGGAGAAAAAAAATCTCTGAGTTGAGTTCTACCAAGTATTGAGCAATATATTGGACAAAAGCTGGGCAACCCTAGCCAAAAATTTCTGCCACTGTAACCAGCTAAGCAATTAAAAGCTATTTGATTTAAACATGATTCAATAAACTGCCTTTCTTAGGAAAGAAAGGCAACCAAGGCGACAGCTTAGTCAGTATTTTTTAACACCTCCTTTGCCAATTATTACAGCTTGTATACACTTTCTGTAGCAACTGTGGGTCTTATTCCAAAAGACTTTTAATTTAGTGATATTCTTGGCCGTCTTGTGTGTACAGCTTATTAGTTCTGTCGACACATTTTTGATTATATTTAAGTCAGAGATTGTTAAAACTTCTATGTGCCTCATGATGTAGTCTAGTTAAGATTTTGAGATGTGTTTAGGACCACAATCAGATAAAAAATATTCCCCATGTCACTGCCTGTAACAGCAGCACAAACCATGATTGAACCACCTCCGTGCTTTACAGTTGTATTCTTTTCATGAAAAACTGGATTCTTGTTCCTCCAATTACAATTATCCAGCCACATGTTTTATTTTAATGTATTATCATGTAACATCTGACACATCAGGTCATAATCGTATCAGCATTTTCAAGGAACTTAAATCGTTATAAAAAAAAATATTGATAGACATGACAGCAAATTGAGTAAATATCAATAAAGACATTCGATTTAATATCTCAATGTTTTTTTTTTACCATGTTTAGTTAGTTTTTTTAATTACTTTTTTTAAATTTCTTCAATGGCAAGAAACAATTTTTATTTTATAGGACAGTTTTAAGTCTTCTAGAAAACCTAAAATTAAGCCTGAAGTTTGTGTGAGCTGCCAACATAAATCTGAAGGACTTTTTAAAAGTATATTTGACTTGTTTTGATGCTCTTTAACATGCTTTCAGACCTGGAATATTTTCCTGAGAACACGGAAGAGATCTACGGTGTAACAGCTCACAACCACTCTAGACGTTTTTATCAGTGACATAACCAAACTATTGAACTAATGAGCCATTTAAGGTCTGAGAACTCAGAGACCCGACAGGTCAAATACTTTCATCCACGTTGCTCCTTTCCTCTTTTTTTCCTTCAGAAATTGTACAAAACCAAAATAACAAACTAAACTTAATTAAATGTTGAAAAGAATGCCTCATATGTAGTAATATAATTATTTTGGGATAAATTAATCTTCTATCCAATACCACTGTACCAACTCAAACTCCAACTGTGTCGGTGCATAAAGGCCCATCCAGTCACGCTGATATCAGACACATTAGTGAAACATACACAGTATAAACGGAGCTGATGGAAGCAGCCTGTGAAAGTAAAGGTTTCGGATTGAACTATGACAATATCTGTTTCTGCCAAAGGGAGCTTTCTTTGCCATTAAATTATGAATTTAAGCTGGGCTTTATGAATAAAAACCCACATGAGACTGCTACAGGCTCTAGATGAGAGGTGGGAATAAGCCAGAAAGTGGAAAAGACAGAGAGGAGGCAGCAGTGAAGGAATATAAAACCCAAACATAGCTTGTTTGTTGTCCACATTTATGTTATTATTAGAATATATGAAGTTTAATACTGTAAATATTAGGCAGCCTCCTGAAGAATCTGAATTTGATTTGCGATTTTGGGCGTCATAAATAAAATGGACTTAACAACTGACAAACACGCTCAGCTTTCTACAACAGTGTGTGCAACATGTTTTCTCATAATGTCTCATTCACACATTTAAAGTAGACAAATAGCCACACAGTTTAGCAGCCAATTCTACAATTTATTCTTTTGAAAATAAAGACATCCTTGATTTCACAAGTTTGAACGACAGCTTTTAGCAAACCACCACTGCAAATTTATGGATGTTGGGCTGTTCTGTACATGTCAAGGGTGGACCTCTGCCTTTCAGCAAGAAGGCAGCTGGGCTGGGTTCCAGCAGATCCTTGTAACCCTGAGCAGGAATAAGAGGGTATTGAGGATGGATGGATTGCTTTGCAAAAGATTTCTATTTGCACATCAGCTTTTCAGGGCCCTCTCTTGTTTTCAGTGAGGTTTTTGCAAAAGTCAGAATACTGGATTAAAAAAAAAAAAAATGTATGTTCTCTATGAAGACAGTGCAGATGTAACAACTTTTGAGTGTGTTTATTTTGCTCTGTATGAGAGTATGAGTATGTGAGAATTGTTGGACAGAGTTGTAAATGTCTGATTCAGTAAAGTAACAATTCAGGTAATAAATAACCACAATAAGGAATAAACATCTCTCCTGTGTGTTTAGAGCTAATTGAGAAGGCTATATTTTAAAATTGTTTATCATGGTGGTACTCAGAGAGCTCAACAGTTTCTCAGGTGGTACGCAGTATTAAAAGTGTGAGAACCTACTGTCCTAAAGAAAATGAAAACCATTGAACGGTCGAACCAAAATCCTGGACTACCAGACTCCCTGGAGGCGTATCATCAGACTGGTGAAGAAGGGAGTGACCAGGACCAAAGGCCCAAGGCCCATAACCTCAAATCATCACTGAACCTTTCAGCAATTTATTTCAAAAATGAAGCCTCAACTCTCCCACACATACACATAACGCAGGACAGATTAATAATGTGCCAAATATGCTGTAGTGCAGAAATATTTGGTGTGATGAACACTTAGAGGGAACTAAGATATGTGGCTCCCATTTCAAAGTATGACCATTTAAGCACATGCCTTTGACTTACTGTCATAATCGCTATGTGTTGAAGAAAGTTCATATGACCAGCGGACCCTCTATTTATTCTTATGATAACCTTCCCTCTTCCTGTCTTCGTTGTTTGCTGAAAGAGAACACAGTCTTTTTCTGTGTCAGTATTATTATTCCCGTGTAAAGGAGTTAGACACAGCTAATGGTTTTATGCACACTTACACTGCAGAATCAAGGGTGTTAAGATTACTTCAACAATGGAGGGACTGGAGCAGAGTAATCCACTAATATTAAATGGAATTCCTACGAGAACAACATTGAATTGTCTCCAAGAGAGTAAATCCTGAGTTGGTCTTTAATGTTGTGCAAGTATGTGTGCTAAAGAAAAAAAAAAAAAAAAAAGAAAAATTCTTGTGAGTGCAAATGACTACATAACTACAAACTCCAGTTTATAGTTATCCACTCGTAATGTGCCCATGGTAATATCATTTTAATGGCTCAAAAGTTTTTTCCTCTTTGTGACACCTGGAATGCCAGAGTAATACCTTTTACTAGAGCTTTCTTTGTTGGAGTTGCCACCCAATACACATGTTAAACAATGTAGGAGGGGTCATTTTAAGGCCAGCCGTGATGCTTTAGACACCAGAACTAAGTTTTTATATCTCAACCTAACCAAGTGGTACAGAAACCTCAACGTAACCAGAGTTCATCATCCACCACCGGTCCAACGCTAAATAATGACGCTGCCACCCTTTAAAATTGAGCATTATAGCCATAATACTAAAATAGATACCAAAGAAATAACTTTTAACCCGTTATCCACGTTGCAGTTGAATTTAGGTAGAACGAAAGAATACTCACTGAAAAGGGACAAATATCATTAGGTGACCTACAAGATTATTCAATAAACATTAAGTATCTTAGCTCTGATGCTGACATGAATGCGATGAACTGGGTGACAAATCGGTACTAAAAACGGGTTCTTGTATGGTGTAAAAGGCTAAGGCACGTCTTCCATGCTGTGGTGCTGAATTTAAGTTTGAACAGGGATACGTTCAGGGTTTCTCAGCAGGTATTTGAATTAAGCTGCGCACTCACCACTGTGAAAACTGAAATGCGCGAAAGTATGACTTACTTTTTCCAGTGAGTGTGTGTTTTGTTTCCACTATGGATGTTTAATAAGCGTGCTGGGTTTGCTTTCTGAGCTCCATTCAGTAGCCAGTTCATTAGAAGGGAATTAGAGCTGACGGTCTGCGCTCCTAAGAGGCAAAGAAAAGCCAGGATTGTCAGCGGAAGGGCCAGCTGTGGCCGTGTCTGAGCCTCAGTGATGAGGCTCTCAGATGGGCTGCCAAGCGCCTGCTCTCCCTTTTCTCTTCACTTCATCAGGCTCCTGTCAAGCAGCAGTCTCACACAGGCACATGGAGTGGCACACAGGCACACGCATACATGAATGCTTAGGATTTAATGAAACTTACTGAGGCCCATGTCAACAGGTCTGCAGCGAACCATCTTATCCCACCCCCCTTACTCCCCCCTAAATAAAGCCACACAAAGTCCCGAATTCCACATACAACCACATGCACAACTGAAAAAAAAAAGCAAAACCTTTACCGATGATTGAAACAGAATAAGGCCTCATTAGCAGTACATGCTGTTATCTGTACAGCTACCTCGTCATACAGATGGAAACAGCACCAATCAGGGCTGCATATCTCTTGGTTAACCCCTCTGCAAGCCAATACAATGAGCCTGCTTGGAACTGCGCCGGCCACATATCGCATCTCAGCAAAATACCATGTATGAGTAGGAAAAACAACCCCTTACAACATAATAGATGGGAACGCCGAACACAGATTGCCGTCTCACCACATAATGGACAGTGCATCTGTTTTACATAAGGCCGGCATTAAAAATTAAAACATTTATTTTTAAAACGAGATTCGTGGAAAAAAAAACTAAACACAAAGGCCTTAAAATGGTTTAACGAGTATTCAAACACACGCACAGCTCTATGTATTTGAGATAGAGAAGAGAAAAATCAGAAAAGCATATCCAAAACAACACATGCTCATGTCATGTTGAAAAAACATTCACATAGAACTTAAATGCTTAGTAAACTGGTCCAGACTGACTCAGTCATAAAACAGCCAGGTCACCGGTCATAAACTGGCAGGAGGGCTCATTCCCCAAGCACCAAAGATTGGTGGGGATGAGCTTGGGGTAGAATGTGGGTGGGCATGAGGAAGGGGGGGTCCGCAGGAGTTGCAGGGGAAATAAGGGTGTGAAAGTACTAAGTGAAACATAAATCCTTTACATGCACATTAGATGCACTTAGAAAAGTAAGACAGCTTTGAGGCTGATGACAGAAATAAATAGCATGAGTACTTTCACTGCTGGCATGTGCTTCAGCTTGCATCGCTGATGACTGCGCTGTGTCTATATCTGAAGTGCTGATGGCCGTGGAGCCCTGGAAGAGATGAATTCCATGTTAACCTTGGTGCCCCTGCAAGAAGACTATTAAATGACCTGCTGCCGGGGGGCTGGGAACTGTCAGCAGCTGCGATTGCTTCTGACGGCGCAAGATGATGGTGCAGTACACCAAAGCTAGAACCAAGACCACAATAATCCCTACTACTCTTTCAGTGTTTATGTAGAGATCGATTCCCATCATGACTACAGTTTAAATTCTTGGACAGTGGAATTGGGAAAATGCTCAACTCTTTTGTCCTCTTAGAAGAAAATGGACAGTTAGGCACTAAATGTATTAGTACGCTTTCAGTGTCTGCCAACACAGCACAGTTCAAATAAAGTTAGGCTTCCCTGGTTAACAGTTCACAAACTGAAAAAATATTTTCATTGGCCCGTTTTATATTAAAAGGTTAAACAAAATCATGTTTTTAAACTAAGTCCTAGATCTGCAAAAACTCCTTTAGTGTCCTCAGTCTAAAGACACAACTCTTTAGACTGAAAGACACAAACGGCTTGAAGCCATCAAACATGTTTAGGTTTAGCATACATGTATCAGTTCATGTGCAACCGCTGACACTTTGAGATTTTTTTTTACATCTCTTTGTGATATTATTGTCAACATTTTAATATATGAAATAACTGATTTATAATTGCTCTTTGTGATAGTTTTTCATCTCTGTCCGAGAGCTGAGCCCAATTTGAGTTGTTTCGCTGACTTTGTTCCATGCAACATTTTACATTTCATCTCATTTTACAAATTTGCTCTCTGTGTATGATCATTTTATATCACTGTTATATTCTGGTCTTTTACATATGTTTGTAGTCAATTGTCGTTATATCGTGCAATATTTATTCATTTATTTTGGATTTGAATGTGGTGGTTTTCTACCGCTAAACTCATTTTATGTTACTCTAAAGGGAGTATGACCATAGCCATTTTGCAGTTAATTTCGGTATTTCTATGTTATTATTCCTTTTTTGTGGTAGTCATTCTCGTTGAGGTCTTTTATATTTAGGTGTCTAATCTCTTCTCTGTCACAATTCTATAGCTTTCTGTCTTCATTTGCTGCCTGTCTTCTATGGTCATTTTCATTTTGGTTGATTTGTTCCTCTCTCTGTGATGCAGGCTACAGTCACATATTTCTGGGGTAAGTCCAGGCAGTGCCTGACTCAACTGGCCCCAAAGCTAATGCCAAGCAATAATCTACATAAGTGGTGAAAAAAGTAATTGCCTTTAGAATAGTATTGCATGTGAGGGAGAGGATTCATGTTTCTTTAGAAAATGAGGTGGGAAATCCTGATTGTACATATAATGTGAAAACCAGCCTAATCCAATGAAATATTGCTTAGATCAGGGGGTATAATGGGGGCTAGTATAAATGTCCATCGCTCATTATTTGTACGAGCTAAAAATACACCTCATAAATTCCCTTAATTTCAAAAATAAACCACAAAATAGAAATGTTGTGCTCTACAACGGACATGGATATGGTCATTTTACTGCATACCAGAGCCATAATGTAAAAGAAATGATCCAAAGTTCATACTTGCCTTGCCCCCATCCATTCAGTCACGCCACTTTGTGCATTGGTTTCTCAAAGCCAAACCAATCGCTGATACAGTGAGTCCCAGATGGAAGTCTATTTTTCCTGCTGTGGCAAAACCACAAGTCTGAACTGTTGCTGTTCCACCGTGGACACACTGAAACACTCAGTAAAGTCTACTATAAAAATACAGTCCACCAATAACAAGCTCGATGAATGACTTACTTCCTTGTTAAAGTACTGTCCAGCTAAACAGACCGTGGTCAGATGCAGATGGGCATCATGCTGTTGGAGAGCAAGAGGCCAGCCGACAGCTTAGAAGATGCTCGTGTATGTTCAAACAATGACAACACAACTAATATTACAACCAAACTTGTTGGAATATTTTTTGCTGTTTTGGACATTCCTGATTGTGCGTGCGGGTAGGATCCCGTCCTTTACGGACAGCCAAGAATGAATTATTGTAAATGCTCGAACTATAAAACATGACTGTTTCATGTTTTTTTTTCCCCCCCAAGTCGGAGTACGTGTGTGCAGAAGTGTGCGGGGTTTAACTCAAGAGAGGCAGTGAGAAAAATAAAGAAGGAAATATAAACCTTAAAACAACTTTTTTCTTCCACATTCCTGCTCGACTGGAGCAACACAAACATTCTTCGTTTAACAGAGCGCCTTTCAATAATCGTCATTCATACATGTTTTGACTCCGCTGTGTCTTCCAGTTCTGCTTTATCAGTGAGTTATCAGAGTTTATCAGCCCCTCAGTCTCTCTGTCACTGGTTCATCACAACTGGAAACCAGACTCATCTCTCTGTGACACACACCCTTCTAGATGCAACTGTGTTCATACTTGCCTTTTTTTTTTTGTTTATCAAAAGCAACATTAACTCCTCTACTGATTACTCTTGTTTCTCAAGGACAAAAATTCCACATTCAGCTGTATTAGAAAAAAAAAAAAAAATCCCAAAAGAGAAAAAAATTGCTTTGAGGTATAAATGTGTATCTCAAGTGTTGATACATCATTTAGTCAAGGTTACGACACTAAAAATCAAGTTTCACTTGCAAACCATCCCTTCACAAAATCTTCAAAACTATGATAGCATTATGTCTCCAGTCTAAACCTCTGCCTTACCTTCTTCTGACTTGGACATTTGTGCACAAAATCCAGCTTTTCTCTGAGGACCTCTATGCACTCACACTAAATCATCTGCTTTAATTACCGAAACAGGAATAGGTCGAGCAAAAACCAATAAAAGCCTCAGAGAACACGGCAGATTTATTGTAGAGATGGCGAAAGACTGAGGGAGGGAGGAAAAGAAATAAAAACCGAGAAAGACAGAGAAAAGTAAAAGATAAGATTGCTATCACATTCAAATAGTAAATCACAACCGCTGTGCATATTCACATGCGTGTTTATGCATGTCCTCATAAGAATGCTTTGAGCTCTATCGCGCAGCATCTGGGAGAGCTGTTGGATAGAGAAACAGAAAGCAAGCGACAGTTACAGAAGACACCACAGCTTTCAAGTGGCCGCCTTGGTGAGCTGCAACTGGTACGACGAGATCCACTGTGCTTACTGGCACCACGCACACATCAAAACAGAGATTTTTCCTCTGAAAGTATTTCTTTTAGATCTACATCTGTGTCTGGTCAGGAGAGAGGCCATGTTTACCACCACATTTACTCTAGAGTATTACTAATGGACACACCAGATTTCCAGATAACACCGCAGTTATAATGTTGAGGCTTTACAGAGTAACAACTCTAAAGGCAAGGTTGGACAGCTCATCAGACACCACAGGTACCGGCAGGTCAAGTTGACTGTCATCCTTTTACAAGTGGAGCAAGAATTTACTTTAAGTTGCATTTGTTCCAGGTGGGAGTTGGACTCCATCGAGGCTGCCATTTGTCTCCAATTCTATTCATAACTTTCATGGTCGGAATATATAGTTTTGCAGACCGTAGCTCTCAGCTGGAAAAGGGTGGAATATCCTCTCTGGATTGGGAGTGATGGTGCTGCCTCGAGTGGAGGAGTTCAAGCATCTTGGGGGTCTTGTTTTGAAGTCTCAGTGCAGGGTCAAGAGTAATGCAGACTCTGCACTGGTCTGCTGTGCTGAAGAGAGAGCTTATTTATGTTTCTACTCTCACCTATGGTCATTAACTGTGGGCACTGACCAAAAGAATGAGAATTAGTTTCCTCGACAGGGTTGCTGGACTCTCCCTGAGTGATAGGGTAAGAAGTTCAGCTCTTCTGGAGGAATTTAGAGCAGAGTACCTGCTCCTCCACATTGAAAGGAGGCAGTTGAGGTAGTTTCAGCATCTGGTTAGGGTGCCTCCTGGATGTCTCCCTGAGGAGGTATTTTAGGCATGACAAAGTGGTCCAGAGGCAGGCCCAGGACATGCTGGAGAGAACAGCGGCCTGAACTGGCCTGGAAATGCCTGAGCATCCTCCTGGAACAGCTGGAGAAGTTGGTCTCTGATACCCTTATGATCCGAACCCAGATAGGTGGAAGCTAATGGATAGATGAATACTGTAAAGACAGTTCCAGTACAGCTGAATGCCACAAAGGCCACAAAGCCTCTATGGCATGTTTATGACATGGCAGTACAGTGGCCCCCAATCTTTTTTCTTTTTTGAAAAGTTATAATGTATGATAAATGATTTAATTCTGTTGTTATGGTTCTGGGGTTTTCCAAAGTGTGATTGTCTGTTGTGTTTTGGATTTAAATATCTGTTATAGCATAGCACACCTTTAACACCAACAACAAGAAAAAAAAACTTCATCCTGGTCTTTTCCTCTCATTTAATCAGCTACTTGACTCCCACTTAATGTCAGGACATTCACATTCATCTTTCCGAGTTCATGTTATCAGTGTTCTGTGACACACACTTGTTATCTGCATGCATGTGTTTGTTTGCATTTAACTCCTTTTGTTTAACTAGGCAGGTAATCTTAGAGTCAAATTACTTAGTGGTTGCCTTAAAAAAAAGAAGTGAAGACAAAGGAATAAAGCAGAGGCAAAAGAAAAAAAGTGTGTGTGTGTATGGAAACAATGGATAAGAGAGGATGTGATTTAAAAAAAAAAAAGAAGTGCAAAGTATTAAAATATTGCTCTTTTACAGTGTATTATCAGCTTGATCATGTAAATTGGTGAGGCCAGGGCTGTTTTCATGCATTCTTGAGCCTTTCAACAACAAAATGACAACTGTTCCTGTAGAGAACTGGTTCCGTGTGTTTCAATTCCATGGAATCGTTTGGCAGTTTATCTAGCGATTCTCTTATCGATTCCAACCAGCACAAATCTCACATAATTTACGCAAGTTACGCACAGTCAATTACAGAAAGAACTTACGTGATTAAGTTATGTTGGTTTAGCTCGTGCATTGCAGTTGTAACAACAACACCAGGTTCACACGCTCCAAAGTTTGGCTTCATTTCACCAAAGAAAGATGGCAACAAGGCAACTTGCAGTCATTGTAAAGTGGAGATAACAGCGTCGGGAGGGAACACGACTAACATGCAGAAACATTTGCGCACACAACATGCGATAATGATAAACGAGTATTGTGTTTTTGACGCGCTTCGGACTGATGGATCTCAACCCAGCAGATCACCTCTGCGGTTACTACGGAAGGCAACTCTGGTAAGTAGCTATGCTGCTGCCTATGTGCTTGTTTGTAAAACACGCTATAACAATAACGCTGTGCTATTAAACGAATAACTTCTGCATTACATTTAGAAGATGACCGTGACGAGAGAGAGTCATGCTTATTTTTCTGCAAAAGAATTGTTAATTCTTCATAGTATTTGCAGATTTGCACTATGCACTGTTCCGTTGTATTTGATAGTATTTATCTTTCTTTATTATTATTTTTGAGTGCTTAGTGAGCTCATATATCCTTTTAAAAGGGAGATTTTTTAAATTTCTATTAGGAAAAATCTGTTAGTAAAATGTTACACATTCTTGTGTATTTGCACGGTTACATATTACAACAGTTAACACGTTATCCAGGCTTTGGGCCTCTTTTGACCTCGCTGTTGAGTTTGTAAGGTTGTGACTTCTAAGTAAAAAAAAATGATGATAATAAAACAGTTTGTTCTCCTTTTTCCACAAATTAGAATCGATAAGAGAATCGATAAGAGAATCGATAAAGAATCGAATCGTTAAACAGTATCGATAATGGAATCGGAATCAGAAAAATCTTATCAATTCCCATCTCTATGTATCAATGGGTCGGTTGTGCTGCCTGTGCCACACATTAATGAGAAGTCCTGACATAAGCAGACACAACAGGCTAATACACCTCAACGTGAACGACGGTCTGACTTTCTCAGTATCTGTATTTGCTGTTAACGTCCTCCTGTGTGTGAAGCAAACAGCTCCTTTAATCACTGAGAGCTTAACATACAATTTCTTGAGGTATTTGCTCTTCATGCTAACATAAACTCCAAAAGAAGGTATTAGATTAAATGATGAGAAAGGAGGATGTTTTGGGTAAACCCCCAGGCAACTATCACTCTAAATGTGACGTTCACTTCAGGACACACCGATCCTTCAGCCACTTTTAGGTCTGGCCTTACTAAGGACAAACTACAAAAAGGTTCCTCTAAAGAAGACACCTTTATGAGGAACATAATGAGTTAAAATGGGTGAAGCTGGAGAGTAAGGATATGTGGGAAGAGTCAACACACACAATTAAATAACACCAAAAGCGACAACTTCTGCTTTAAGCACACTCTTTCCTCCTAACATTACTGGTCATAATTTTTATGTCATATTCAGGGTGACATGACAGCCACTAATTAACCCTGCATGTTCATAGCTTCTGGTTCTCTTTTCCCAGGTTCCTCCTCTTTTTTGCAGGGCACTAGACTTCCCATGAATGTTTTCCCAAGCAACAGGGTGCAAGGTTGCTGTGGGAAGAGAGGCAACTTGGGTCTCATCAGGATGACCCATTCGTGTATCACGGCAAGCCCACACATACTGCCGTCAGAGCGTATTTATGTGTGACGGGAAGTTGTGGGGGAAGACAGCGTGCGTTGCCCACAAAACACAAATGAACACAAATCCTGATACTTATGCACATATTAATTACTAACAGAGGGCATATTCATGCCAGAGTGAAAAACATCAGACAATAAAGCATGATAGTTATTCCCAGGCTGTCATAATGGAAACTTCCCTGTCCTCTCACTGTGTGTTTGTGTTAATTGCACTATTTTGACTGCTGCAAAATATGATGAATATTGTGTATTTTTAGTTCCACATTTGTAATGAAGTGTTGCTGAAGGAACAGATCACTAATTATGAGGCTTTCCTGCCAGAAAATACCGCACTTAATCTTGTCAAAACATTAAGAAACCTGTTTTTAAAGCTCCAAGAAAAACAAAAAGGGGGAAGACACTGTATTTCTATATTCAGCTCATGCTGTAACTACTTTGTTCTTATTCCAGGACAAAAACCATAATACTATGACAAATGCTTTTTGGTACAAAGCCACCAAAATTAGCTGCAAAATATTCTGTAAAAGCCACTTTCCGAAATTTGATAGACACTTCACTCAGTTTTTGCTATAAAAATCCCCCAGCCTTAAGCTAAATTAGATTTTTCAAAAGACAGCGTTTGGTTGTGTCAACTGACAATATGTGTCATTTTGTGGTAAACCGTACTCCTCAACTCACTCCCATACTCAATGACTTTCTATCTGTACTGCAAGGACACTTCCATTTTCTGAGCTCAAAACATGCTCAAGTTTCAGCATTGGGTGATCTACAGTCACAAATGTCTAACTGTGAGGGTCTGAGTGAGTGACATGACTGTGTTTTGTACTGTGCATGTGCATGTTTGTGCTTGTTTGTCCTTGGAGTTATGGTAACGTGGTGACAGGTTACAGCTTCAAGCAAAATCTTGCTCAAGTGTATCATTTATCCCATAAAAAAAAAATTTAGTTTAAAACAAACAAATAACAAATATATAACTCATCTTGCAACAACAAAGCAAGAAAGTCAAACCACTAACAGAAGCACGAAGTGAAAAAAAAAAAAAAAAAGGCCATTTAACACGAAAAAAATCAAACGTTTTGTAAAAACAAAGCAACGGCAAAATGTTTATGAAAGGCAAAAGAAGAAAACCAACAAACCTTATACTGCGTTTGGAAAAACAAACTTATAATTCTTCTTACAGTTATTTAGCATTGAAAATTAAAATTCTTATTATAAACATCCAGCCACAAACAGCAAACATCAGGGTTCAAGCAGCTCTGCAGCTCTGACTCTGCAGTCATGGCTGAATGACTTTAGTTAGTAATCACTTATGGTACAACCTACTATTAAAGCATTGTGTAAATGTGCCAAATTTCTGATATTGATCTCAGATTTTTCATGAGATATTGACATGTGCAAGTTGTAGCGCCTCTATGAACATAATGAAATTTGGTGTGGTTCCAGAGAATGTTGTACTCACCCACAATGCCAAGTTTTTGTTTTTTTTGTTTGAATCACACGATAGAGCAGGATTGAGATGATTAAATTTCATTGACTCCGGCAAATATTGACCACTGAAATTTGACTGTCCGCTGATGGCCATCTTGAAAGCCCAACCAGCTGACACCTTATTATAAGTCATCAAATGAGTCCAAAGAAGACTCAACCAACTTGCATTTTCATGTTTTGCGGTTGCTGAGATATTTATGTAGCAACTGTAGTGCGCCCTATACATAGACTTATGCATTTCCATCATCATTATAAAACACCAACTAAGGTGGAAATGTAAAGGCTGATATATGCTTCTATGTCAAAGCTACAGCATAGCAACATCAGATGTCCGAATGTTCAGATTCAGGTTTAAACAGGTTTAAACTTTGTGAATAATGAACACCAAGCCCCATGAACTGTTTAACTTATCTTTTATTTTTTGAAAATACCAATCTTTTGTTAGCCAGAAACGGGTGCTGGTAAGTGCAATAGATTCATGAGCTAACATGGTATCTAAATCTAAATCCTGAAAAAGAGGATTTTTGTCCTACCCATACGGTTCTTGAGATACAAGCCATGATGTAGATTTTTTTTTTGGAAACTCTGAGGCCGGTGATGGAAATTTTGAACGTCTGAGATTGTTTTGGGTTCCTGACTCTGGACACATGATGTTTGTTAAGTGTATAGTTTCTGCTCTCCAGATTCTTTGAGGACAAAAAAGAAAAGAAAACAATGCGGAGAAAAATAATCACAACAAAAACAACAGAGTTCCAGCAGCTTCACTCTTAGACTCCAAATGACACAATTCTTTAAATGAAACAATATTCTAAATCAATTCCCAGTCCTCGAGGGCCGCTGTCCTGCATGTCTTAGAGGTTTTCCTGCCACAACACACCTGATTCAAATGAATGGTTCACCATCAGCTTGTCATCAACGTCTGCACAAGACTGTTAACGACCCATTCATTTGAATCAGGGCCGCTGAAGCAGAGAAACGATAAAGACATGCAGGACAGTGGTGCTTGACGACCTGGATGTGGACAGCTCTGTTACATATTAATAAAACATGAAAATAAACACATCAAAAATAGGTATATAATTAAAACTGCCTTCAAATTCTGGATCAAACTTTCCATGCTGCTCACAATCACTTTCCTTTTAAGATCAATTTTCTTCATGCGTTTGAAGTCATATTCAGGAAAGTATAATCCCTCAGTATAAATCATATGTCAGTTTTATTATCTACCGTGATGCACGCAAGTTCCATAAATGTCAGTTAAACCTGACAGTAGAACCAAGTTGAAACATGGCATAAAAGTTACTGTAAATCAAGGAAGTAAAAACTAAAAAGTGAAGCAGTCTAAAAAGTACGGTAGAAAGGTGATAAAATGGTTGTGTATTTGTACATCAACGTATCTAAAAGGAGTAACAGTAACAGTAATGCCAGTGACTAAAAGTGAATATAAGTGTTGACTTTCTTTAAAGAAATTTTTAAAAAGTGGTCCGAAGAATTCCCTGTCCCCCTGGACAGCATGGTGCAGTGTGACTAAGTGCCTCCAGTTTTAAACCGTTAGCAGACAGGGATTGGCTCAAAACCACACCAGTGTTTTATTGGTTCCCCTGGGCAGTGTTATATGCTGCCTCGCCATCTTTTACTGAGCCACGGTGATTAGGAGCCCAATGTGATGACGGCACTGCAGCCACTAGACTGTGATTTACACCTCTGACCAAATACACGTCCATCCTGTTAAGTTCAGATATTTGGAACAAGTTACAGTAACCCTTTTATATTCTGGCCTTGAAAATCAAAACACAGAGTTGACTGGACGTCAACTGAGGCAGTAGCTCTGCTGCGACTTAAAGAGTGTCACGTTGAATACCTGCATTAAATTAATTCAAAACAAATCATTATTGAAATCAAGGTCCACACATTTCCTTATGACTTCTAACCAATAAAAACAATGTGTTTGGAACAACAGAATTATTTTTGTCACGTGATTATATATTTTTTCTTTGTTTTTAACTTGCTTTTGTGTAGATAAGCACTTGATATGAAGCACTTTATATGAAAAGGGCAACCTTTTGCTTTTAAAAATAAATGTTTAAATTTGAGTGACATCATTTGTAAAAAAAAAAAAAAAAAAAAAAAAAAAGAAAAAAGAATTCTTGGGCACACCTTGATTTTGCAAGATAACTAATCCAATCAACAACAATTTAGGCTGACCTGGCGTCAGTGAGGACACCACATAGCCAAGCCATCTATCCTAATTCTTGTCTTTTTCGATACAAAACTTAAACTGGTTCCTAGAGAGTCAACTTTGAATTCCAGAGGGCAGTACCAACAGATGTAGAGACCACCTCTTTTTTGAATATTGGCTCTTGCTGAATCATTGCCCCGGCCCCTTCAGGACTGGTTCAATATGTCCTGTACTGGTGGAAATGGCTGTGAACAGGAGGGAAACCAGACATGTTTCATGAGAGAGTGAATGGCCATGGCGGGCCAGGCTACACACCGAGGGAGAAAGATTTTTATTTCAACAAACTACACAGAAATGACAGACTTTAAAAACTGATTCATGTAAATGTCCTAAAATAATTGTCAATTTGACTGTGTGGGGTTAAACACATTATTTAAGATAGAAGAACTGTATCTAAATATATCATTTATAGCTTACAGTGTATCTTCAAAAACTGATCTCTTATGCTAACTGCATTTGCGTTGTATTACTGGTCACTCTGGGCCAACACTACTATTACAACATCCGCCTCTGCAGGTGCTTGTAAAAACTGAAAACAGTTTCTAGAGGGATGAGGAATAGGTCTGATGTACCTGAGCTATGGAGACGCTTGCCTTCCTCACTAGTGCATCTGGATGCCCTCATCACTGCTGCAGTAGTTAGAACAGACACATATACAAAGTAACGGAGGTGGAGAAAACGACAGGCCACAAGCACTGACTTTGTTAGCCTCGAGCATGTGGAATAGAAGCACAGAAGGGTTACATTTTGTTTCCTGCACCCCTCCTTTTCTTTATTTCTCCTTGACATGTAAAACTTTGCTGTAAAGTAACTGAGGGGCTACATCTGGACCCTGCGGGATATGCGTGAAATCATTTCTCTATTCCTGTAATTGACTGTAATGCCTCGCAGATGCCACTGTGTGTGTGTGTGTGTGTGTGATCTATAGTAGAAGCAGGAGGAGCGTGAGCTGAAGAAATTCACGAACCACAGACTGTGTGGAGAAAAAGCAAATGGCAAAAATTACAAACAGTGAGCATGGCTCAACAAGTGGAACTAAAGCACCCCTTGTCCAGAGGGTTCTGAGGGTGGGGGTGGATTCAGGAGACACATGCAGCTGCCTGAGGGTCAGAGAGAGGGCTGCATGCTGAATAATGATCCTTTTGGAGTCTCTACTACCTTGAGCCGTAAGGATCATCAACAGTGGCAAAAAGAGAAATCTGGAAGATGTATTTGCAATTTCATGTTGTGACAGGGGAGAAAACAAGCTCTGCAGCAATGTGCAGGGTGAACCAATACAAATATTTAGCAAGAAGAGGCTTCAGGGTACTGTGTAATTCAGTGACATGTGGCTAAAAGTACACACAAGAGGTGACACAGTTCTTCAGAGCTATCACCTTACTGTACCTTGCTGGAACTGGCTGACATTGAAATAGTCTCCCAGCTGCCAACGGGTAGTTTGTCACTGGCGTTAGGAAGTATTTGATAGCTCTCTCGGCTTGAAGATATCACCCTGAATGAACAAGCATATGTGCAGAGCACATACACTGCAGAAGCAGTTAACAGCCCCTCATATGTCAACGGACAGAGGAACTGTCAGACAATATAAGCTCATAAAAATATAAGAAAACACAAGCTCATATATTCAAAACCAGATGGGGCGTCCATATAACATCTTCCACGGAGTTGTTTCTTTGTATTAGTCAAAGCAATCGCTGATTTCTCTGCAGAGCAGCTGAGTGATCTGCCCACCGTGCAGCTTTGTTTGGTTCCAGTTGAATTTATGAACCAACTTCTCGGTGCAGTGGACACTAAAACCTGTAATGCCTCTTGTTCAAAAACAGGTCGTGCAAGTAGGAATTAAGATATAGTGAACTAAAAGCAGGCTGGAATTTTCTCCTTAGAGCTCAGCCAAGCGGCAAGGTGAGTAATTCGCTGCTCCTCAGTCAGCGCAGGAGTGCGCGCAACTGCGTGCGCCCCGGCTGGCCCCTCCCACCACTGCGCTCCAGCTCTCCTCTGTGCTCACCAATAAAGCGCTTTTTGTCCAGGGAGTCAGCGCTTGAGCGCATTCCTTGACGTGGAGGCTGGCGTACCTCTCCAAGGACTTGATGCAGACTCTCCGTAACACGTTCGCAAAAACAAAATAATATATATATATATTTTCAAAGGAGCGCGCGCACGGAAAACTACCAAGTCTGGAGCTATGGTCTGGAGTTCACATCGGTGAAATCATCTGCTTGGATAAAGACACGAGCGCGACTGCGTTCCCAGTTTCACTTCTACGGAGTTACGGGTAAGAGATTCCTCCTTGTAGTAAAATAAGGTAAAAGAGTGAATACTGTCCGAGCTCCGCCGCTGTAGATGAAAGAATGAGACATGCCTAAGACGCGTAAACAATGCTTTGCCTGCCAAACAGGACTGGGTAAACTTTGAATAACTTTATCGTCATCGATTACCGAAATGAGCGAATCGAATGCTTTTTTTTTAATTAAAAAAAAAGTCAGAAATCTGTCAACTTTGTGTCCTTGTTCAAGCATGATCCACGAGTTGCATCACATACAAAAGAGTGTTGCTTTAAATGTAGAGTGAAAGACAACAAAAAGATGTCAATGGCTCCCCCTCTAAAGTATAACTTTCCTGTGATTTGTTAAATAAAAACACAAAAGAGAGGGGGAAAAAAAACATTTCTCCATCGAGTTGGACTGATCTGCAGCTGACTTATTGGATG
Organism: Hirundichthys speculiger; assembly: GCA_018398805.1. Classification (NCBI taxonomy): domain Eukaryota; kingdom Metazoa; phylum Chordata; class Actinopteri; order Beloniformes; family Exocoetidae; genus Hirundichthys; species Hirundichthys speculiger. The sequence continues at coordinate 785,070 of JAGFBZ010000958.1, forward strand.
TAACAAGTTTATTGGGGATGTGGGCACCATTAATGCTCCACATCCCCAAATACTGACAATAAAAAAAAAAACAGTGTTCCTGCGTATTTGGGGAAATGCGTAAAAACGCGAGCGTGTGCGCGGTGCAAAAGGAGCCGTCGGGGCGGTAATGAGGCGGGCTGGTGTTGGACCGCAGGACGCCGTGCAGCATGCAGGGACGGAGCTGGATGTCTAGACCGCATCGGGTCGTGCTCGCCGCATAGGACAGCTGTTTTTGGAACTGCACAAGGGAGCGTCCCACAACACAGAGTTCAACAGGACACGGGCTTGGAAGTCGTCTAAATACGCACCAGAGTCAGAGGAGTCACATGTGTGAAGTCTCTGGGTATTCAAGAGAACCTTCAGGAAATAAGTCTGCTTTCATCATTTCCTAAACCAAGCATGATTACCAACTACATGCTGATTAAACACCCTTCAGAAGAAAACAAAACAAATCTGTTAGGGAATTTATCAGGCTCCTGAATAACCCAAACTCCATTCCATGCCTGACTTGAACTTGTCGATCAATTACTAATACCAAAACGAGCAAATATCATTATTTTACAACTCAAGAGAGCTCAGTTATTTGACTTTAATCTGAAAGTGTCTCAGACCAGAGACAGACGAACGCAGCTGTCACTCAGATGAGAGGAAAGGTAAACACAGAAATCAGACAGATGTCAGTTTCCTTAAGCAAGTGTGCGGCAGAGCGGTGAGCGATGAGGTCAAATTCCTTCAAGATTAAATCTCTGAGTGACCTGCTCCAGCTCTAAACCAACATCCAATAAAGTGGCATGACTCAACTTGTTTAAAAGAATCTCTGTTCCAAAAAGTAAAGATAAAGTAACAGCCGGAGCATCTCTTTTCCTGATGGCTTTCCAGATAATATGCCAGCGCTGGAAATGTAGTCTCACAGGGTTTAACGCTAGGAGTAAATAACAGTCAAATTAAATGATTATTCATATAATTATTCTTTTTATTAAACGAACACTTTCCTGGCATCACTCATAGCACTAAAACCCACCTGGGAATTGATCATTGATCAAAATATAGTACAACAACGCTCATGTATCACATGCCTTCATATGACATGCTTCATTTATGGAAAAACAGTCTTTAAACTCCTTTCAGCCAGATCAGCCTTTTTTTTTTTTTTTTTTGTGACACTGGCCCCGAACAAAAAGACACAACAAATCGCCAACACTTTTCCTGGGGGCAAACAAGCAGACCAAACTACTCCAAGAGCCCCACTATTAACCCCTCATCAGTGTGCTGCTTGTTTCATTGCCATGTGTTTCCTCACAGACAGTCATTATACTACAAAAAAAAAAAAAAAAAAAGAATAAAAAAGAAAAAAAGCTACTGTGTCATTGATGGTACGTAATCGCTGCAATCTGGTCATATATTAGGCTACCAGACATAGCAGAGCAACCACTGGAGGCCACTTATCCCCTTAATATTGTAGGCTATGAACTGAGAATGATAGGCTGACCTAAGATAACCCTATTTGTATGAAAATAAAGTCCCTTCTTCCTATCCTCACCTGTAGCAAATAATTCAATTCACACCATGTCAATATATTTGTTGCATAACACATGGTGACACTGACATGTATATAAGTGCTGGTAGACAGATATGAACAATGGAGACAAAAAATCCCTCTGATGAAACCAGATGTAACAATTAAACACAGGTCTGCAGTCACCCTACTGACAGAGAGATGTTGAAACCGCACCGCTAATCCTGGACTCGGGTAGCAGCGTTGTGTCAGCATGTACTTTTATCTATTATTCTTAAATTTACAAAATCAAGGCTGGCATTTCATTATCTGTGCCAAAGAGCTTGAGAGAAAAAGAACGCTGATCTCTGTTTCTGTTTCGAGACCACTATTGACAATTGTGGTATTTAGTTTGTTGTTTTTAAACATAACTAAAAGATCTGTCGGACATTTCACCACAGCTTTGCGGTTCTTGTAAATTTACTTCCTACAACAACGGACATCTTCATTTTGAACATTGCCTCTTTTCTTTCTCCAAAATGTGAGAGAGCAGATGACTCTCAGTGCTCAGTTTTACGCCGGTTAGGGGGAGTGGTTGAAGCATCCGACCCTCTGCATCAGGGGGATTAGAGGGTTAAAAGTCAGGTCCTGAGGCGAGGAGGCCTGGGTAAGGGAAGAGAGGAGAGATTTGTGAAGGTGGAGGTAAGAAAGGAGGACAAGAGTGGGGCACTCTCACAGCAGGCAGGGAGAGGGAAGTTGACAGGGCAGAAAGCTGGGAGTAAGTGTGTAATTTGTGTGTAATTTGTGTGTGTGTTTGCTTTAGCCAAGACCACGTGAAAGTGAGGTCTCATCACAACTAGAAAGGAGGAAAACTCAAGATATACAAATCCTTCTTATGTCAGAATTTAAAGCTTCAGGTGCTGCGCAGGAGGGAGTCGTCGCTGTCTCTGTTTGACAACCGAAAGCCGGGGATGGTGCTTATAAAAGGCATCTTGAATAAACCCCCGGCTTCAAAGGCCTCAGCCTCAAACATCAACGCTGAACCAGTGGTATGCGGAGGCAAACCCCAGCCCTTACGCCTGCCAAGCTAAATTGAAGAAGAGTTTGCCGATGCAGCCAAATGATGCGTTCAGAAGAACCACTTCAAAACCTTGCATAAATATACACATACATGCAAAGGGATCTGAAGGCTTTGGAGTGGCCCTGCTTGAGCCCAAACCCCAAATAACTGCTATCCTCCATGTCCACATCCACGCAGAGACACATGCTCGCCGTAGTCAGACTTTACAGCTTTGCCTAGCACTACAATTTAACACCTTACACTTGATTTAAATTCTAAACTTTTTTTGACCCCTTTCAGTAGCTGTAATGGAAAAATCTGCAAAAAGTCCAAAATCCCCCAAATTCCTGTGAAGTAGTGAGGGACAGAGGAGGAGGAGGATGCTCATCCCAGAAAGCTGCCACAAATTGCTGGATTTCAGTGGGCCTGAAAAAAAAAAACAGAAAAGTCTCTTAATCTAAGGTTGTAATTACTTCTGGCCAGCACTGTAATTAGGAGATGAACCTCGAACCAGATCTTACTGGGCACGAGCAAACCAAGGGCGCACACACTCACACAAACACACATGCCTCACTGTTAGACCAAAACCAGAAGTGGAAAAGAACGCTCCCCCGCCGTCGCCAGAGTCACTCGTTAATAACTAGTGAAAATTCCACAAACTGGGACGAAGACACAATTTCAGTGTTATGCTGAATATGAACGTGATGGTTCATGTGAGCCTCGTCTGTCATGCATCCATCTACGTCTCAGAAAGTGGAGTCATCCTCGCACACTTTCGTACACGCCGACACGTACGCACAGGTCAGCTCTCCTTCACTGCGTCGCTTTTGTTCTCTGGCTCGCTTTTTCTTCAGGTCTATTTCAGTCGCAGTTGGGGCGATGCTGATAAACGCCGCTATCTGCCGCTGCCGTCAGAGTTAGGAGAGCCAGACGCAGCCTGAGAGCTGCACGTGTACGAGTGTATCAGAACGCCACCACAGATCAGCCTGAATCTTAATCACTCAACGCTGCAATCAGCGGCCGAGCGGCTGTGACACCGCCACAAGTCACGGCTTGCCGCTGGCACACACTTGAGCAGCAAGAAGCCTCAAAAAATTGAAAACATCTAAAAGAAAACAGAAAGCTTTCCTCCTAATTTTCTTCAGAAGGTTTACTTTGCTTTATTTGGAATAAATATAATTATCAGTCAACTGTTAGCTTTACACAGTCCCACAACAAACACTTTGATCATTAATGCCGAACTACAAAAATCATCCCCATCTTTAAAGAGACTGAGCCGTGCAGGGATGGATAAGGAGGGGGGAGAGATACCAGATATTCCAATATATAAAAGTAAACCAAAAACTGGAAGGAAAAAAAAAAGGAAGCAGCAGTAAGACCAGTACACCGTTGTCAACTACTATGTGCTTACAGTTATTCACGAAGCTTAGTGGTAAAGATGATTCTCTATTTTAAGTGTTGAGCTCCACTTTGAAAGCTAAATATTTACGCTTCAGTCAAGGGACTGTCTGAGAGGCAGTGACCTTAAGAAACTGACCACGGCGGGGGCCGGCGCACACGAGTCCTCGAATTTAGCAGCGGCTCATGCAAGATGGCCACTCACCCATTAGCAGGCACGGATCGCTGCATTTAGCCGCGCAGATAGCAATGAGTATGCAAATGAAAGCAAACAGAACCGGCTAAAGGGTTTTGTGCAACAGTGCCAAAACGCTCCCGCAGAAAAATAAACACATCAGGCCTGAGCGCAGATCGGTGAGCCAAACCGAACTCTGTGCTGGGACAGGTTATTTTCAGATGCAAGCGCTCGACTCAGGTCTAAGAAGCACGTGAAGCTTCAGGTGTTTCAGTTGATAGACACGTCCACAGAAAACATGACTCAGAGTTCAAGTATACGAACTATGCCACAAATGTATTGCTCAATGGGGGAAGTGTGAGTTGAGTGATGTCAGTGCAAACTGACAGTATACCTGAGCTGTACAAAGAGAAGGCAGATCAGATAAAAAAAAGAAATCTATTTTTTGAGCATGTTAAATCGATCAAACAAAAAATGAGAAAAATCTGCCACTCGAAAGAAATTCTCTTGGCCAGACTTCTTCTCCTAGTCTGCTATCAAGTGATCACTTTACATTGTTTTTTTCCCCCTAAACCTACAGATGTTTATGACCCAATAACCACATTTAAAAAACAACATTTGGGAATCAGTTAGTAAAGTATTTATACAACAGCAGCGAGCACATGAATGCACGCACCATAACGTTTTGTGGTTATGTATAAGAACCTGCTAATCATTAAAAATAAAACCAAAAAAAACGAATCACAAAAAAGTAAGAAGGGTTTTAAGCTAGTATTGGCTGTTGGGGGGGGGGGGTTATAATACTCACCACAGGGAGGAACAAAAATGTCTGAAACAGTAAAAAAAAAAAAAAAAAAAAAAAAGAAAATTGATACAAAAAAAAAATCAAAAAAAACCCTTTAACTGAAAAAGGTTTAATTGCAGTGACAACCTCAAGTATCAGTACAAGCATCTCACGTGGCTGAATTTGTTCTACGGCAACACCCACAGCTCAAGAGATGAGCCAGAAACTTTGTTATAAAAACAGTCTGACAGACTGCATGGGGGCATCATATCTAAGTCGACGCTCTCCACGTACACAGTTTCAGGCCAGGGCTGATGGGCTGATAGCGCAAGACAAGGAGCTGACAGAGTGGAGCAGTTGGTCTGCATTCTTCCTCTGTCATTGTTTTGCGTTGCCACACGGCCCGGCGGTGCTCAGCACGCTCCTCCAGACAGCTGGAATCACACCAATTAACAAGAAAAAGACTTCCTGTTTTCCTTGTGTGCCATTAACAGTGCGTGACAGTGTGGTTGGATCTCAGCTCAGTAGAGAGAAGAGCAAGTCAAACACAGCGGCGACATACTTTATCGATATCTCCAACTGTTGTCTCTTTCAGGGGAGAGAAAACCTGAAAAAGAAGAGTGGAGTGGGAGTACAGGAGGAAGCATCTTAACTGGGTGAGAGAAAGATTTCTTGAAATTAAATCTGGCAGGTTTCTTACATGTCAATATGAGCAAGATGCAGCCAATTATCATCATAACAAACATATGGCTAACATCGGGGATACTTTGTATTGCATTACAAAAAAGAGTTATTTAGTGTCTGACAGACTGCAGAAGAAATGTCATATTTCTTATGAGGCATATCAATACACTCTGGATATTTGCATCCAGATGTCCCAACAACATGCTGTTTCCTTCACTGTGTTCACTGAAACACCTTGCATCAAAAGGGTCCTTTCACAGAACTCTGAGTCTGTTAACAAGACTTTTGGGAGAGCAACAGTGACTCTTTTTACATAAGCAGTGGGTGGCATGTTCTTTCATCACAATGTGTTCATTTTGTGTCCACCATATGTACACCATCCTGCTGTCCTACATACTTCTGGAGCAGCATTGCTCAAAACAGGTCTCACCAAGTTATCCTTAACGTATTTGGAATTTTTGTCTTATGTCACTACGAATCAGGCACATTTTTCAGAAACAGTACTTTTATCGTTTTAAATTCAAGTTTATGAGAAATGTATACTTAGCAAGGAGCCAGTAGATTCAACTTTGAGACAGTTGAGACAGAGGAAACTGCTTCTGGATACCACTGGAAAACAAAGCATGTGACATAGGCAGAGCAACAAACAAAAAAAAAAAAAAAGAAAAAATGGCATACAGTGGAGTAGGAACGACAAATGAGTCATTGCATTAAGCCCGTCCCAAATTTGTTAGTTAGTTCGGTATATTCTGTACCGGTGGAAAGGGCTGTGAATGGGAGATGGAACACATCCATTTTGCAAGAGAGAATTTTCCCAAAGTGAATGGATATTACAAAATCAGTTTCTTGTGTTGCGGTACCTGAAATTTCATACATTTTACTAAAAATAAATTCATAAATCAAATGTATGAAAAATCCATGATTACTGCATAACTGATCCTCTGTTCAACTTTACATTTCCCCCAACATCAATTACTAAATCAAAGTGCTCTAGTAGGAAGTTCATATGGAACAAGACCATGGAGATGTAGGAAATGATAAAGATGGATTCCTAGGTGATGAGTCTTTGGACAAGAGTCTATATGGCTGTTGACTGATGTTATTATATTATGTAATAACAAATATTATTAAACAAAGATCAGGCAGCAAAGCGTTCTGAGGAAATATAACTATTGTTCTAGTTCAATGCCACATGTTAAGACAAAATTAAGTGGGTGGTTGTGGTAGTGGGCAGGCTTTTTAACTATTCAACCAAACCCCAACTGCATCTAATAAAGAACTTAAAACAATCCTGAGACGTTCTATATCAAAGCAGATAAAAATGAATATTGAAGTTGCCCACAATGACGACTTTGTCAAAGAACTTCAGCACCAAATCACATTTAAAACAAAACAACAACAACAACAAAAAACTCAGAAACTCCACATGGGACTTTGGTGGACAATACAAAATAACAAGAAGTGCTTTTTGAGATTTCTCGAGTGGGTCAGAAAGGCAGAGTGTCATGCTTTCAAAAGAGCTGTAGCTGGTAATCACTGTTGTTATTGTTGAAATCCTTGGAATCAGTGGAGGACTTGACTTGGTTATGGCTGCCACTGCCTCTGACCCCTCACCCTCTGTGCAGCCTCTACATCAATGAGCTATGACAGGGGCTATGTTGATTCGTAAAGACACACACACACACACACACACACACACACACACACACACACACACACACACACACACACACACATCAGTCTTCCTCCACCACACCGTCTGTCTCTGCTCTTTCCTCCATAGGGAAAACACAGAAACAGAGAAGTACACAAGGCAGTAAAATTCTCCTACTATTGATTTTCAGTTGTAACTCATGCCCACATTCCTCAGATTTGCGCCTGGTGTATCTGCTCGCAGTAAATTATTTACCACACATACAATGCTTCAATGTTAACACTGAAAATCAGTTTCTGGCTTGAGAATCTTAACATCAACGCCTCTTTGGACGGCCTTGAATTACAGAACACTGACACCCTGTTCCATCTTTTCCACATATTTTTCCTCTTGGCTGACTGTACTCCTGCATGTGTCTGCCACACCATCGTGAGCGTATTGAAATGTGAATGGATGTACACATATAATGAGGCTCTGAATCCAAGCCGGAACTCTGTGAGCCGTTTGTATTCCGCATTACTACAATTTGTGGCCCAACACACGCCAACAGAGAATAGTAACTGACAGTTAATAATGTTAACATCTCGACCTAAAAACAAACATGGGAGAACACACAAGGGTGTTCCACTATACTTTTCTATAGTCTGAATCAACCACGTGCTTATTCAGAGTTAGTGAGGTCATACTATGAAGTCAGATGACATGTTTGAGCAAACATGCAGATGTACACACTATACTGCGTTGTAATTCAAGAATCTGCTTTACTCATTTAACGACATCAATGAATGGACGTGTCATTAAGAGCAAACAAACTGTTCCTCCTGCAGACAAGTAACTATTCATACTGCTCACAAAGGATCAGTTATTTGTTTTTACTTTGTAAAGCACTTTGTGCTGCATTTTATTGTACTAAAAGTGCTGTATAAATAACATTTGACTGATTGATTGTTCTGCGTGAAAGTATGATGCACAGATCGTGTATATTAAAGGAACAGATAAAGGTCAAAAACGAGACAAAGAAACCGTATTTCTCTTTACTGTCCATAAATTATTGCTAGGATAACATTGCTTGCAAAAGCAGCATTGTTACATGTTCTAAGTGTAAATCGCATATACCAATGCATATGCAAATCTTATTTATCTGAAAGCATGACCTTGCTGTTACACTTACATATTTGAATTATTTTGTTTCAGGCACTTTCCACTCAAAAAAAAAACTTCACCTCATGAGCAGTCAGTGATCTTTCAGATGACTGTTTTCAACATTATACCCTCATACTGTTTTGGTTTTGATGGTCTGCTAAAATGCAGTAAGAGCTGCAGCAGAAAGAGTTGTAGTCAGCAGATGCAAGCCCTGATTGTGTATACTGACACCCTGAAGGGAAAACGAGGCTCACATGTTTATTCCTCCATTTCTTTCACTAGCCTCCTTGCTTCCCTTCTCCCTCTTGTTTAGGTCGGACTTGAGGAATATTTACGTAGTGCGCACCAGCTGCAGGCAGGCTGTAATAGGTCAGCGTTGATGTCTTAATAGACTGCTGCTGACAGAGGTCTTTACACACTCACAGGCTAAGGGCTCACCTTCTCAGTCAGATGTTGGCACTGACAGGAAACTATTGCTCCCGAGCAATATCGAAGGTACATTTATCAAATTATTAGTCCACCTGAATGGGTAAACAAAGAGAATAAAATAAAGAAGGCATTTTTGATCGAGAAGATGAACAGAGGTTACCTGAGGCCATGGAAGTGTCAGCGGTGGGGTATGTTGCGGTGATTTGGGGTGGGGTGGGGGTGGGGGGTGGGTGCTGTTGCTGTACCGCCTGACTGCTAGCTTGCCAACCAACCTCCCCCAGTGCTGGCACAGTGCCAACACAGGCAGCAGTTTCACAATAAATTCCTTTGTGAAATTGTAATCAGCACCAGTGATCTCCAGTTCACATTTATCTTGTGTGTGTGGCACATGTCTGAGTTTTCAGTTTTGTTTTTTTTTTTGTTGTTTTTTTCCCCCCCTCCAAGGAAAAAGGCTGCGGGGCAGAATGACAAGATAAATCTCAAACTGTAACTCTGAGAAAAGGGGGGTGGGGGTGGTGGTGGCCTGAAAAACAGGTATAGTGCCTGCTTTTAAATACAGGCTTTTCCTATGGAAAAACAGAGAAGTGCTCATCTTGTGTCATCTCCAAAACGCGATTCAAAACATTTCACATCGATATGCAGGAAGTTTAAGTTGGTTGAAGAATGATAGAAATGTTTCTTCCCCAGCATCTTATGTCAGAGTGCGGTTATACTCAGAAACGGGATGGGTGTGCTCAGACTGTCTTCTGCCACTCAAGTGTGAGCTTGTATTCTTCTTTTCCAAATCAACAAGTCTCCGTTGCCCAAAAGTGTTCACCGTTTCGCATTTAGACGTTAATATTTCCCTGTCGGCGCTAGTGCTAACCCTACGTTCCTGATTACCATCATATTAGCCCCAAGCTCTTTCAAACCTAATGAACACTTTGAGTGAGGTCTTGCAGGGCTGTTGTGGCAGGTGGAGAAAACATGCCTTCGCTGGAATCCAGTCATAGTCTTGTTATAAACAACCCAGAGAGAAACAAAAGAGGCGAGCAGGAGACCAAATAGAGCAGAGAGTGCAAGAGATAGCTATTTGCAGCCTACCACCCATCTAACAGACTCACATAGAACCAGTTGGTTTTTGCTCTTTTAAAAAAGTGAACTGCTTGGAATCCTGGGGCTGATACTTTAAAATAATGAATGGAAATATGATACAGATATGCAGACAGGCAAGCAAACAGGCAGGCGGATAATGTGCAAGTGTTTCTTCAGTGAGTGCGTGTGACACCGTTTGTCTAACAAGGACAGCCTGCCAGCCAGTCAGTCAGTCTGATATCTGACTCACACATGGTCTGTTTTGTTTTGGACCTTTACACACCGCTGCTGCAACAAATGCCAATTATAAAAGCCATTCTGATTGCCAGCTGTGTAAAAAAGCATGTTCCATCCCTCTTGCTAATAGATAAGAAGAATAGTTACAGTTCACAGATGCTTACAGCAACCATGGTGCTACGATGATTCTGGTGTGCTTTCAACAGTTTTCTCATGGGGAGCTTTTGATCGTCAGTGACAAATACTGTATATATGTTCAGTCTCAACAAGCAGATAAGAATCACTGTGGCCAGAAGAGAATCAAGCATTTTCATCATGCCAGAATGTTGGCATGTACACGCTACTGTAGGCTTGTGGTTGACAAAACTGGTTCATCCAGCCTCTTTAAACCCCACACACAGCACAAACAATGTCCTGTCCCTGCTTACGGCCACGTTCAGTGTACTAAAGAAATATCAGACGTGTCTTTTTGAACTCTACTGTGCCTCCTGAGACTTGTCTGCATTGGGTGTCCACACTACTGGCACAGAGATCTTAAAACCACTGCCAGAAAGTGGATTAAAAGTTCTGATTCTGTGAGGGAGCATGGTTTTTCATGCACCAGATATGACGGTGTGAGCAAAGGACTGGTGACCAGATTTGTGACACGCGGATGTCACATTTTCTCCTTACAAAGCTCTGCAAAGTTGTGGTTTATTGTGGTATCTGACTGGGAAGGAGACGTAAGGAGCACGGGGCACACAGACCGACAAAAGCTGTTGATGGAAACATCATTTTGAGAAACAGAAGAAAGCCCAGGCAGCCAGTGGTGTACTGGAATCCTCAGTGTCTGCGTAACACGAGTGTCTGGTGGTGAAGATCTCAGGCAGATGTACGCCATCTATGAAAGACACATGACTGTGAATTTCTGTCCCCAAAGGGTCAAAGGGCAGGGTGCACCGATGAAGGACTTGTGTCAGAGCTGAGACGAAACAGTGGACAATGTGAATCGAAAAAAGAAACAAAGTCAGCCTGTGCCAGGGCATCTTGTGTGTGTCCTCATGGGATCCTTGAAAAAAAAATAAATCAAGTCTACCATCTAGTTAATCCTCTGTCATATCCTTCAGCAATAAAATAAAAGGAAATGGCCCCACATTTCCTTTTGGAACTTGTGGTGTCTGACCTAGATGATCTAAGGCTCAGAGAACAGTTGTAGAGGCTCAGGTCAGGTCTGGTCTGGTTTGGGTTGGATGCGCCAACCGCTTGCCTCTGCCGGTTTCCTCTCCCATCTCTCCTCTCTTTTGGCGCATGCCGCATCATTTACTCAGACACACTCCAGAGGTTTTGGGTTTCATGTTGCCCTGGGGCAAAGAAAGCACCTGTTGTGCAGATGAGTACCAGCAAGACTCAGGTGTATTTGTATGAAACTGGAGCTGGGTGTGTACCCGTGTCAAACAGGGCCTGTTATCTGTGTTGTCTGGGCCACAGCGACAACAGAGGATACAGAATACTGAGCAGAACTAGAAACACTAATCTGAGCCTGACCTCTAACCCCAAGGAGTCGCTCCATGCCTCGCTTCCTCACAGACTTTGTTGTCCTTTGGACTGATGCTATCTGACCAGATGAATGACTGTTTGGATTTCAGGTCTCTTTTGTGACTCCTAAACCAATATTTTGCAATTCTTCAACAGAAGATCTAACTTCTCACTTGTATTACAAAACTGAACACTAAGCTGCCTTGTCACTCTCTTGTAGTGCAGAATATATATATGTACTTTAGGGGAGTTTTACTGTTCACCTACCCTCTCAGTCATCCCTGGACACTATATTACACTTTCTTTGATGTGTTTCAGCTGCAAGCTCTCGTGGTATTGCTCCACACCGCTCTTCTAAGTAGGCCAGGTCCAACGCATAAATCCTGGGATGGCAAGAGCTGCCTTTCAGACTAATAATAAGCTACTTTACAACTAACTGGGACGCACATTAAAAAGAAAGAATCAAACAGTGTAGAATGAGTAAAAGGCCTGAGAATAGCAAAGCTGACTGAAGTAGTGATAAAAGTTGTTCAGCAGTTGTTATTAATTAAAGCAACAACCACTGACATCATTTAACGCTAGCACAGCTGATGTTAAATGGATGTGACCATTACGGGGTCTTTTCTTGTGGTCAGACTGAAGTCAAAGGGAATCTTTGTTTGTGCAGCAACATTGTTAAACTATAAAAACCCCAAATCCCTCTCAATACAACCAGAGAGCACAGCAATGACTGGTGATGGGGATGATGAGTATTGCCAATGACATGCGAATCAAATTTCCTTTTCTCTTAATCTTTGGTTTTTTTTACAAGTCTATTGATCTTAAAGTAAAAACCATGGTAGTAAAACATCTCCCTCTCTTTTTTAATTAAAGATTACAACAAGGCTTAAGCTGTAGTTTTTAGTTTTTCGTATCTACTTATGTGAATTTGTTTCAACTGAAATAAAAAAGAAAATATAAAAGAAAACACCCAGTAGCTTTTGTGTAATCAGACTTAATTTCAGTTCAAATAAATTTATACAAATATGTATTTTGGATCTTAGAGGAGAATCTATTTGCTGGTTTTGCGGAGCATTCCTTCCTTGCATAAGGCAACACTTAAGTGACGTTTCCTCATGCTTCCATCACACTGCGTTTACTAATCTAATATATCTAAAGATGAGCTGGTACAACCAGCAACGAAGCACCACATCAGAGATGCTTTAGTTCATGCACAGAATACTTGACGGTATTACATGCATGCCTGCAGCCTTGCATCAACATAGCTGGCATTTTCACAAGCATATTTGTGCCACACGTGTGTGCTGTCTACACAAGCACGCTCAGTTCTTTCCTGTGTTACTTTTTAATGTAATGTTTTCATTTTCTGATATTCTGGGCAATTCTTCTTCCCAGCTGTCCGCTGACCCCTTTCTCACCTTGACAGAAAATCCCAAAGGATTGTTGATAACAAGATCCAGCTGGTAGCACAGACACTGTTCCAGGGTTAGCCATTCCTACAATATTGTAGATCATACTCGTACCAAACCATGAGATACCATAAGATATGGCCCCTGAGGTGAAGGGGTCTCTTTAATAGGACTGCAGCAGAACTCAGCACTCAGGCTGCTGGTATTTAATTGCCAGTCCTTAATCACCCTGCTTCCCCTGCTCTTATCTACGCTGTTTCCTTGCTGGTGTTTTCTTTTCTTTCTCACCTTAAAAAGAAAGAAAGCAATAGAATAAGTGAGAGAATATTAGCTGAGCTAAGGGAGAGGGGAATTGTGTTCGTTCCTTATGTCTCCTCTTGTTGCCTAACTTTCTGAGTGCACTAAGAATGCAGTTTATGTTACTTAGTGTTACATGTTCTGCACATACATAAGCCAAGGCATTTCATTCTAATATGACAAACAAACCCAGACTCATAATTCATTATCACAGATCTGGTCATATTCATTCAATGCTCTGTCTGTTTATGAAACCCCCTAAAAGTTCACTTTTACAAACTCAACTGCCGCCTGCCTCAGGAATGTCTCAAGTGCACAGGGGAGAGAAAAGGAAATTACAACTCAAGAAAAGAGGAGGAAGGCAAGACGGGAGGGGGCATTCCTTTTTGTGCAGGATTACAAGACTTGTCTTTCTCCTATCTTGCTGTGCCCTCCACCTCCACTCTCAGCAGTCAGTCAACACCACACTACACTACGATTTGGAGGCACACAGTGACACCACAGCTGCACCTTATCTTACCCAGCGATCTGCGCAAGTCACTTGCATCCAAAGAGAAAGAAAACAGTCAAATCTAACTTCTCAGGTTCCAGTTTATCTGTGATCTGGCAATATTCACTGGCTGAATCCCTCCCTGTCCACCTCCACCGCCGTTTCGCCTCCGCTGGGTTATCAGATGTGCCTGGCCCAGTTTGGGATGAGACACATTCAAATAAACATTTTGCCCCGGGGAGCTACGGTAGAAATACCACAATGAGATTCTAAGAAAAATATTCTCAGCTCACTCTCATCTCATAGCTGCCTTGAAGTTGTATATTCTAGCTTGAGCCCTCATACCCGTCTCTGGCCCTGATATGCTGGACCAGAGTTCAGTTTCTCCATCTCCAACAACTTGAGTCACATAAGATACTTATTTAACACAAACAGAGAAGTTTATTCAGCCTTTATACTGAAGAGGCACCCTGTTATTTTACATTTTATGGACTGAAACTCAGCACCCCATACACCGTAATATGAAAACTTGAGACCATCTCATACATTCCAGCTGTTGTTTGATTCTCCCTTTCCTCTTCACCTCCTGTTTATCTTCTAAGATCCTTTTATTTTCTTTTGTTCTATATACATACACACCATGGCAGCCACGCTTTCTTTTCTCTTTCTTCGCCCTCTTCTATAATGTTTTAGCCCTCAATGTATTTGAGACCATTTAAAAGAGGTTTGGCTGTACTGCGAGGCTATGACTCAAATCTTTATTTGTTATTCAACTTTTTATTTGTAACCCAGAGCGAATAAAAATGTTCTTACACTGGATTTTGCCCCAGTCACTGAGTCATGAGCTAGACTCTTGTAGAAGTCTCTGAATTGCTAATGTGTTAACGTAAATCCCCGCTGGCCCAGCTTATAAATTATGGGTTAACTGCAACCTTTCACCTCTGCTGCTAATTCACTTGTAGCCAACAAACATCTATTGCCATCAGATGTTGTTATGCTTTTTCTACGAGGGTATTCATAACCATATGCAACTTTTTGTGGGTATGACCTCTCTGCATGGCGAGCAAAGTGGGGTAATGTTTTCTTGTCATAAGCGAGTATTTACTCTGAAAATGAGAGAGCTGCTTTGTTTAAATATTGAGATTTGAGGAGGTTCATTTCATTGACATGTGTCTGGACAGGGCAAAAGTTCTGCCATCCTCAGATGAAAAGCAAGTGATTACTCTTAATCATACACTGAAGGAAGGTAGAAAAGAAGGGAGGAATAAGAGACTGGGGAATATTTCCAAGAAGGCTGCAATTTCAATGAGGACCAGAGAGAAAAATGTGCTGAAAGAAAAGCAAAATAAATGCCATAAGTACACCATGACATGCTACTCTACCTTCTCCTGGCAGTCTGATGCACCATTTATTGCTCCTCCATGTTAAAAGTTGAGGATTTTTCCAAACAGAATGAAAAGAAAGTTAATATATTTTGAAAGGTTGCATCTGCTCTGATGCTATTATAGTTATTCATTTTGATTTTTTTTTTTTATTTACTGACAGGCAGACATTGACAACAATTGTATGAAATTATCATCGAAGCAGCGAAGATGTAATTAGTGTCTGTTTCAGGAAGCAGGTTCATTTATATTTGAAACAATATAAGTCGTGAAGCAAACACCAACTGCTGCTTTATTCAACTTACATGTTAAATACAGTCTATTACATTACATTGATCAAATATAATCATTTATGAGAGTGCAGCTTTGGAAGAGAAGAACAAAATAATTCCTCCATAGAAGACAATCTCTGACATCTCTGATGAAAAAGGGCCACAGGTCCAGGTGATCAGTGTTGTGAACAGAATGTTTTCCATGTGTGTTTCATCTGCCCTGAACTGTAAGTCACACATACTTGGCTTCTTACTTCGGCATTTCTGCAGTACAGAGATCAACAACTGCACCATTTAAGGCCATAAAATAAGCTCCCTCAAGTTGGCCAACATACAGCACTTGAATACAGGATGTCATAAATGTTAAGAAAGGAGTTTGTAGATATCAGCTTACTCTCCTCACTTCCAATATATAAATTTAAGAGCATGAAATTAAATCAACGTAATTGCAGGACACCGGGGGAATTCAGAGTAATTCTAAGCCAATCAAGCCACGATGCTCCTGATTAAGGATGAAAGAAAAATATTTGAACAGACTCCCTTGCTACAGACAAGCAGTGGTCAACAAATACACATGTCACTTCTTGCCCCAAGGCCATCCTACCTGATAGCAAAAGAAGATAAACTGTTTTCTGCAGCAAGTCTCTTCTTTATCTCCCACTCATTCCTCTCTCCTTTTCCTTTCTATCATCCTTTGAAGTACTGACCTGACGCTTCATCATGGGGCATATATTTTTTAAGACTTAGACTCAGATGAGAGGTTGTAAAACACAGTGACATTTTTTTTATGACCTACTCTCATCTGTATATTTAATTCGTCGTAAGGTTAGAGACACTTGTTTGACAAGTACACTGGAGGTTTGAGTGTATAACAATGAAACAGAAAGAGTGCATTGTTTAGCTTGGATTTATGATTGGGGAGTAATTCCTATGCTATCAGCTCTTTTCCAAGTTTAGAATGCCACAAATAAATGATCCACAGATACTTTGCTACATGCAGCATGGCATACATATGGCCACACAAAGCAGAGACTGTATAATTAACTGAAACTGGAGAGAAGAGAGTAGGGCTTATTTAGATGGCATTTATGTAGCCATTTCACCAGCTTTTGGATGAAAGAAAAACCAAAAAACTCTCCTTTATGTCTTCACCTCACTTTTTACATGATACATGATCCCAAACATATAGACTGTTTAATGATAAATGTAGGGAGGACAGTCAACTGTAACCCCAATACAACCAAAGCATGTGTGCAGTGTGGTAGACAGCATCAATTAAAACTGTGAGATCATTTGAGATGGAAACAATTCCTACCAGGTACTGTTTATTATCATTGCAAAATGAATGTGGCCTTTATTTATCCAAAACAGTATAGCAAAATGCCACTTTGTCAACCCCCCTCCCCAAAAGTATAGCAGAAAAAGTTTAAAGTCAAAGCTACAGCCCAATTGTTTAAGACCTTGTGACAATAGTTTGGCTTTGATCACTGGCTTTGCATAGTTAAAGCTTTGATAGTTAATCTCTTTTCATGAAATAGAGTAAAGAACCAGCCTGTGAATCAATAACAGACCAAAGTTGGTTTAGAAGCCAGG
The DNA here is from genome assembly GCA_018398805.1 of Hirundichthys speculiger. Taxonomy (NCBI): domain Eukaryota; kingdom Metazoa; phylum Chordata; class Actinopteri; order Beloniformes; family Exocoetidae; genus Hirundichthys; species Hirundichthys speculiger. The sequence continues at coordinate 802,182 of JAGFBZ010000958.1, forward strand.
CTAATATATATGGAAACTTGTTTTGTAAAATAAATTCTGTATTGTCCTGCTTTGTTACACATTTTCTGTTGCAATTGTTGCTGCTTATAAATTTCCAAAAGTGATTTATGTTATATGTCTCTCAGAAGTGATTTTTAATTATTATTTTTACGTTACCATGCTAAGGGTTTGACAGTAACTTAATTTTGATTCTCTGTATGTCTTGTACGTATGGCAAGCATTGACAATAAAGCTGACTTTGACTTTTTGACTTTAACTTTGAAAGATGACCAACATGTGTACTGCTTTTTGGATACAAGTTTGGAACAGTCACCACTTAATATATTTGATGCCTGTCTGTGAAGAACTGTTTGTAATTAAGCTTTTTTTTGTTCTCATTTTTTAGGCTGGGCATGTAGAGTGAAAGACTCTGAGCCATGAAGATGTTTCTCAGCCGGTTGATGCCCTTGCTGCTCCTCCTTAATCCTTCCTGATGGCATCTTTTCCAGTGAATGTCCAAAACAATGCTCCTGTTCCATTCTTGAATCCATTTTATGTTTCCAGAGGCGATCTTCTACTATTCCCAAGGGAGTAGACCCATCCACAAAAACACTCTACCTGTTTGCCAATGGGATTGAAGGCATTACAGCAGAAGACTTCGATGATCTAGAGAACTTGGAAATGCTGGACCTCAGTCAAAACAAACTTACGCAACTTCCTGATAGAGTGTTTGAACCATTGACATCTTTGAAAAACCTGGACTTGTCATCCAACCAGATCACCCACATTTCAAAGGAATGCTTCCATGGTATAGCACTGCTTGAGCGACCTTTATTTGTATAGTAATCATATCAAGACCATCCACCCTGAAGCGTTTAATGGCTTGGAACACCTGTTGGAACTCAAACTGCAGGGTAACCAGTTGACAACCCTGCCTACCCTCTCAATGCCCCAACTGCTGCTGCTGGACCTTCGCTTTAATTTCTTATCCACTTTGGGCCCTTCAGACCTCCAGACACCAAACCTGGAGTCACTCAGATTGGGTGGTGTGGGGCTAACCAGCCTGAATAAGGAGCTTATAGTGAGCCTCAAGAATCTTCATGAGCTGGACATTTCAGGAAACCAACTCGAGTCTTTCCCCTCAGCACTAAAGGAGACCTCAGGGTTGATTAATCTCAACCTGGCTGGGAACCCAATGGGTCCTCTAAAAGTAGAAGACCTGCAGAACCTCAGGGATCTGATTGACTTGGACATAAGCAGTCTCAGTCTGCAAGGTCTTCCTGAGGAGTTTTCTGAGCTCTTCCCCCACCTCAAAAAGCTCACAATGGCAGAGAATCCCTTCAACTGCATCTGCCACTTAGCATGGCTCCCAACATGGCTCAGAGCCCAGAGCATAATCTTGGAAAGAACAGAGGAAACCCGCTGCCATTTCCCACTTTTCAATGCTGGAAAAGTATTAGAAAGACTGGAGCACAAAGATTTTGGCTGTCCAACCACAACTACAGTCACCACTAAAATTGTCAAAACAACTACGATAATTTCTGTTCCTGTCACCACATTCCCACCGACTACTAAAGCTATCCAAGTCCCCAGGGCCAGTGACAACCCAGAACAAAAAGAGGGAGACTTTCCATTACCATCTGCCACTGTATCTCCCGGTAGCAGCAACAAGGACCCAAATGAAAAAAAGGATCTATGTCCTCCTGATATCTGCCTGAATGGGGGTACTTGTCATCTGGATCAGCATGGACAGGAACATTGCACCTGTCCACATGGCACCTCAGGAATGCATTGCGAAATTCCGAACCATTCTCTGCCTCCCCCCTAAAGGTGAACGTCCCATGATTACCCCGGGTGTCATTGCAGACACACCAGACATCAGCTCCCATCAAGCAACGGCAACCTCAATCCTGCTGGACCTCCACCGCTACATCAAAATGCGGCCTTACATACGTGGAATACGCTTAACATATCGCAATCTCTCTGGGCCAGATGACAGGCCAATTCAGCTAAGCCTTCCAGCATCCTACCCAGAGTATACACTTCGAGGTCTGAATCCCAACTCAACTTACACTGTATGCGCCAGTCCACTAGGTGCACCTAGTGACACAGACAGAGTCTGCACTGAGGCTCATACAGCCCCTGAAAGGGGCCTTGATGCACGGACTGAGGGTCCAAAGCTTACCACTATGCTGGTTCCTGCGACTGCAATCTTGCTACTGCTGGTGCTGATAGCAGTAGCAGTAGGAGCGGTATGCTACATTCGCAGGAAGAGAGCCAAAAGCCATCTGGACATAGACTGTGAGCCCTCCCAACTAGAGCTGGATGGAGTTAAGCCAGGCTTAGACAGTGGGGGACTGCCTCACAAACAGCCTGATCTTATGATCGCTGAACCTGCGGTTCAAAATGGCAGTCTGGAATATGAGGTGTTGCTACTACAAGATCACTGTACATCAAATAACAACATGTCTTCACACAAGCCTTCCTACTTTTAACAACTAGCTTTCAAAACTCAGATTTGAAGGAGGATTATTATTACTTCTTCTCTATCCCTCCAAGTGGAATACAAAGAAAAGAAACTGCTGCTTTAAAGTGGAGGGCACAGAACCATCCAACGAACCAGCAACGGAGAAGCTGGACAAACATTTAAGTCATTGTTCTTTGGTTGTCCAAGTTGACACAAAACAAGTTCAAAACATTTGTTTGCTCTTTACAAGGCATCAATAATGCTTCTGCTCTACATGCTGCATTTTGCTTCAATAATATTCCCCTGTATCTTCCATGCTGTGACGCTGGGACGGACGGTGTGTTGTCTTTGGCTGAAATTTGGAGTTAAGAGACATAATAAGCTCCTGCCTTCCTTTATATGCACTATATGTGCACTGAAATGGGCTTTTGCTACATTTTCCCATCACAACAGCCTGTTTAAACAGTTTCAGCGACTGTTTTTGCTGCATTGTACAGCTCTTCAGTACTACCCCAAAGGGATCAGTCCATGCTGTGAAGGACCTTTAAGACACCAGATGAAGTTGTTCAAAAGAAAAAAGAGCTGGTGACTTGGATTGCTATATTTTGATCTAAAACTTAGTTTTGTATGTATTTTTTTTTTTATATCAGTTTTTTTTTTCTTACAGAGCAACTTTGTGAATGTTAAGAACTCTCAACATGTGCCATCCCACCTCTTTTGACAAATGAAAAAAAAAAACTGCAGATTAAAATGTTTTAAGATTAAAACTCATTTGGTACCAGTTTAATCAGTCAAAGGACTTTATCCCCAGAAAATCAGACAGTCTAAGTCGATGGGAGTCTGGACTGACCTGAGACTAAATCCCCCTTCTCCACACTGAAGGCATGACTGGCATGCTTTGCCATCACAAAGGGAGAAAGGAAGCAGAATTACATCAAGGTTATCAAGAGATTATCAAGCAGAATTACAACAAGGTACATAGGGAATCAGTTGACTGAAACCCTGCTGTTTAAGCCTTTGGAAAGACTGAAACAGTGCACTGAAGATTGTCTTACAATTATTACTTAATTAACACAACAGCAAAATAGATCTTCAATGTCTTTATTTATTGTTATCTATCAACCAAAATTGAATAGGAGCATATGTTTTGGTTTAGTTGTAAACAAACAAAGCAGACAGAGGACATGTACGGTGTTTCCTTTAAGGAAAAATAACCTGCTTGATGACATGCTATGCACAATTTCACCCTAGAACAGAAAGCCACAGTTTTCCTTGCACGTACCTAGTTCAGACTTTTGAAAAATGCTTATATTGTTGCGTAAAGGATTATGAGACTTGCAGAGATCCACTGGAAAATCATCAAAAAACAAGAGTGCTGAAATCCAAATCTGTGAATACAGCTCAAAGAAAAAGTTGAACTAATTTTGTTTGTGCAAATGTGTTTGTGGGCATGTGCAGATCCCTGAAGCTCTGTGATAAATCAAGTGCATGTTCTGTCATGTACAAAGACCTGCAGACATCAGCTTACAATCAGTTACTGCCTTAATGTGCCCACATGCCTAGGTTTACTTAAAGCCCCAGTAACTCTACATATAGGAAAGACACATCTGTGAAAGCCTTTTAAGTTACCCGCAGTGTTTCCAGTGCACAATCTCACGTTCCAACCATCAAAACAGCATTAAATCAAGTGATGCAAACTGGAATATTTGTCTGTAAAATATAATACATTGAGGATTACCAAAAGTATTTTCAATGTGACTATTAAATTTTCCCTGTTTATTTTGGGAAACACTTTTTTAAAAATGTTTTTCTTTTTTTTTTATTTTGTGAAAATATTTGTATAAATGGAAAAAGTGATATCATTAAATGAATATCCAAAACTAATATCATCCCAGTTGTCTTTTCTATTTCATATTTTTTCCCATATCCAGCATTTGCCTGTGAACAAACGGATCACGTTGAGAAGACGGTGGAGGTGGGAATGTGGGGGATGCTTTTGTCATTGACTTCTTTTTTTCCAGCCATCACTCAGCAGTAAAAGGGGAGTAACCAGAGGAAGGGAAGTTCAATGTAGAAGAGGGAGCAAATGTGCAAGTACAGATATGGCGTCTGTGTGTGTGTCTGTTTCGGCACTTGCGGATGGGGAAAATTACTTTTCAGTTTTGTACAGTATCAATAACTGTCAATCCCACCGCTTTAATGTCCAAGAGGCTTTTTGTTTTGAGGTTATTGTCAATGCTAACTAGAGAGAGGAGGGTAATTTATCAAATAAATGAATTAAGCAACATTATGACTTACAAACAATCGAATTTTATGTCTGTCAATGTGTTAAATATGTTAATTATTTTGTATTGATAGTCTGCCCACCCTTACGGCTAGAAAGTGGCAGCAATGACTTTAAGTGGCTTTACACAGCGACAGCCAGTCACTTGGTCTGTACTTACCATCTTTATTTTGGCATGTTCAGCCAATGTACCTGAAATATGGGGACAATGAGTAGAGAGAAAAAAAATCTTTGAGAAAAAGGAGCCACGCGTGCAGATCAGAGCCAGCCAAAAAAAGGAAGCAGCCTCCACTGTCTGGACATGCTTCAGAAAATGGATTACAGAACAGAACGGAAGCTACATGCTGTTCTGATGAGAACTATTTCTTTCTTTTTTTTTTCCATTTCCCAACATCTCAGATGCAAACATGCCTTAGAAAATGCCAATTGCGTGTTCAAGAAGAAGGAAGAAACAGCTGAGAATCAAATAGCAAACTCGACAACAAAGCAGACCACTAAATGACATTTGGTGTGACTACCTTTCCATGCTAAAATTATTTATTTGGAAAGCACAGTTAGTAGGCAGTGAAAGGCTTGCAATATTTCAGTTATTTTACTACAGAGTTTCTGTTGCAACAATAAAAGTAAGGAAATCTATACAGTGTCTGCAATAATTACTTCAGAGGTTTAAGTCAACAGAGCATGATTCATTATGTTTATGTCACTTAAATCTGTGAGTATTTTAATTTAATAGATGTTTCATCATGAAGTGGTGGATCGACCAACAACTAAAAAACGAAAAAAAAAAAAAAAAAATTCATCATCATTTAAATAGTGCCAACTAGTGAACAAATGCTCCACAAAATGATTCAACTATTTTTCCAGCAGTGGACCACCACCCTGAGCAAACATTTATAAGACTGCTTATTATGTGCCCTGTTAGTGGACAAGGCTTATTCCTCACCAGCAGTGAGCTGGAGGCAAAAATGGAAGTAAAGATTATAATTAAAAACACTCCGATTAAGGTAGTACGTGATTTTTTTTTTAACCACTGTAAATGATTCAGTGCTCTAAGCCAAATGCGTGAGCATTGTTTGCAAACCCACACAATAAACAGCCTGACCACCCATGTGTTTTATAGGTAGGATGCCGGTAGGGGATTGATGCAAGATGCACACGCAAAGACAAAAACATGGATATGTTGGCCTATGGCTTGGAGCTGTTGTGTAACGTTCCACGCCAACAGCACAAACACATAAAACAGCACCACTTCTCTCAAGCAGGCACTATTATTTCAATGTTCTCAGAGAGAGAGGAAATGCCCAAGTGAAATAATAGGGGAAACAATGTAGCACCCTGGATGTCAGGAGATTCTCACTTTCTTTTGTCCTTCCGCCTCCAAGTTTCCCAAGATTTTTAATGTTATTAAAATTGCACACATACTCAATGTTCCAAGTTTTTTTTTTTAAATCATTTTATGTGGAAAAAAAGCAAGAAGCAATAAAGGATAATGGATGAAGATTTCTTGCTGATATATTGCAGCAAGATTAAAAAAACTTGACAAGATACGAAGATGGGTTGGAAGCGATTGATGCGTGAAGCCGAAACAGTGCATGCAAGTTTCTGTCCTACTCGTGGGAAAGCATTTTAAAAACATAATATAGATTATATACAGAGGTAGAACAAAGACTTTGTGTGTGTGTTTCTTTCTTTCTCTCAGTTCATTCCAAAGAACAATTCTTCCTTTTTTTCCAATGGCTTAAGGAGAAACCTGGCCCTGGGGAGGCCACTCTGAGGCTTCACATTAAGACTCTGGTGCTCAATAGGGCCTATTGTACTTTTGTAATTAAATACTAAAAACATATAGATAAATAAATAATAGATAATAATGGAATTATCTAGTTTCGTTTTTGGTTTTAACATGGTTCTTCTTGCTCTCCTTTCTGTTTCCCCGTTATTTGTTTCTTATCTACCACCAGTAAGAAATTTCAGTGATAATTATCAGAGAAATTTTCAGCGTCTTCCTTTGTTCTAATTATGATTTTTTTTTTTTTTTCCAAGCAACACACAGCTCTGGTGACCTTACTGTAACCTCTAACCAACTCTTCAAGTTTGCAGTTGGGAGTCAACAAATTGTTTCATCAAGAAAACAAAAAAGAAAAAGAAAAAAAAAAAGATTGCTGATTGTTATCTTCCAGTAAACAAAGGAATCGTTGCTAAGCAAGGTTGTAAAAACATAGCAACTTTGTTAAAATTTCTCAAACACTATTGACAGTATTTTTGCCTGAAGAGGAAGTTTTTTTTTTTTTTCTTGAGTTGTATTTAGTTTCTATGAGGTTGCTTTAGACTAAAAAAAAATAGAACTGTGGCAAAATAAAGGAAAAGAGTATAGAGGGAAAAGAAGAGCTGAGTAGGGAAAACACACCACCACTTTGTTTTTGGAACCGGATTCTTTGGCTCCAGTTTTTGGCCCTCTGCTTGTTTCTCTACAGTACTCTCCTGCCACACATTCCACCTTCCCTCTGTCTAAATCTTTCTGAAGTAATAATAACAGATGAAGGGTGGTGTGCCACTGGTTCCTCTCATGCCATACAGCTGCCAGTCTGTGCCAGCAGATGGCCTGGATGCTGCTCCAGCAAAAAGCAATGATGGGGGGGAAAGATGAGAAGTCGGGGAAAAAAGAAAAAACAGGAAAAGAAAGCAGAGGAAGAATTTGACTTCGGTTAAGTTTCTGGCAACATGCATAAGCAGGCACACATGCAATTCATTTCACGTGCTGTTCGGAAGATTATTAGATATAAAAACAAATGCATTGCAGATATTTTCTTCCACAGCAGTCCTTTCATTTGCTTTCAGTCATCGTTCCTCCTCTCAGAACAGTATAGATACATCTTCATGAATGTTTCCTGGAAATTGACTTTGCAAATCATAATTGATGGGCCCTAAATATGCATCAATATGGGTAGCTAGGTGCAGAGCTGGCCTGGACCATGAGCCTCATGGAAAACCTGAGGTCACGTCAACATCTCAGAGCCCCCAATTGCACAATTAGTTTATTTGGTCCATTTCTGCAGCCTTTTGATACAGATATCAACATAAATCCTAGTGTCAAACTTTTGGGTTCCCTATTATATAGACTGACTCTCTTTTCATCTATCAAATCTACCTTTGCCCCTGACATGCCTGAAACATTATATATGTTTCAGGCATGTCAGGATATGGATGTCAGGATATCAGGATGGTACCACTTAGCAACGATGCCGTTCTTTGTCACAACAAAACGTTCTGACATTGAGATTAACATGCAAGGAAGTGCTTCAGGTGCCTCAACCTATGCAACAGGACAGACTGCTGTTGTTGCATTTTTCATTTAAACCTCTCCACATTTTCTGCATGCAGGCCAGTACAGTGCTCAGGACATAATAAAACAATCACGTCCTTAACAATAGACAATAGTCTTTATCTAATAAAAAACTACCCTTAAAAAGCTGTGTTTGAAAAACTTTGTAAAACCCCCTGACCCAGCTGCTTGTAGAACCAATGTCAGTAATTATAATTTGAAGAATATATTTTAGTCAGGTTAAAGGAGCCGTATGTAAGAGATCTAATAAACAAATCATAAAATGACCCCGATATGTCAACAGACATTTAAAAATCATGTTCATTTCAAATACTTATGTCACTGACAACAGCACTCAAGCCAGGATATTCCCGTTTAAAAAGAGGAGTTGCAGCCCTCAACTGATGTTGATGTTGTCATTTTTTGTTTTGGCCTGAAGCGCCACCCTCCACCTATCTCCCAATCACGAAGTCAGTAGTGTTTCGGCATCCGGGTTGCCAGCTCGGCTCTAATTATCGCAGCAGCCGCTACGAATGTGTTGGATGAAACAATGTCTAGCTTTCCAAAACCTAAAAGACCTCGTTATGAATCCGAGTAACGTCGTGACAAGGTCCGAAATAAAACAATGTATAGGAGATGCTTTTGATAGATGGAGACGGCTGAAAGCGGAGAAGAATTTGAAGACAGACGCCAACGTTGCTGATTTTCTCCTGGACAGGTAAGATTCATAGCTAAATGTTTGGCTAACGCTAATTTACTTGGACAGTGGTACCTCTACTTACGAACGCCTCTACATACGAAACTTTCAGGTTACGAAACGCCTCAACGGGAAAATATTTCCTTTAGTTACGAAAGATCAAAGAAAGAAAAGATCTTTCATAAAGCATTAACTATAATTAACAGAAAATAAACTTACTGTGTAGGACTCGTCGCTTGCCATGACAGCCTACGTTCCTGCTGCATTCTGTAGCCGACCTGGCAACCTCTGGTCGGGGAGAAGGGGGAGGATACACGCCGCTCAACAGTAATTTGAAAGTGACTGCAGTACCAGTTTTGGCCATAATCTTACAAACGGCTCCTTTAAGGCCTGAAATTTATCCCAGCTATTGCATTTTTTTTTTTTTAAATTTCATTCATTCTGTTGTAGATTTGCTGGTGTTCAGACCATCGTCCTGTTGAATGACCCAATTCTGGCCAAGCTTTAGCTGTCGTATATGTTGTACTGTTTTTCCATCTTGGTTTGACAGTGGTGAACCTGACCGAATCCTTGACCGAATCCCGTCATCTCAGGCTGCAATCTGATTGGCTGATTCACCTGAAGCATCTTAGTACATTTTAGATTGCATTCCACTGTGTTGTCTTCATAGAATTTTTTTCTTGGCTCACATTTGATTCTACAAAACATTTGTATAAAGCAAAGCTCAAAAACTGCAAGGTGCCCAGGTTCTGTGGTTGCATAACAATCCAAATCATCCCTCCACCACTGTGCTTGACAGTTGGTATGAAGCAGCTGTGCTCATATGATGTGTTTATTTTTTATTTTGTGTTGTTTTGTTTTTTTTTAAGACCACTGTTTCAGAAGTGCTGTGGTTTGTTCAGGTGCATCTTTGCAGACCAAGTCACGCTGCCTTATTCAATTTATTTTTTGCAACTTCTCTGAGCATTGAACAGTCTGACGTTGAGGTGGGTGAACTTGCAGGGATGTCCACGGTTGCGTTATTAAATCAGGTTGAGGCCTGAAAATTTAGCCCAGCTATTGCTGAACCCCCCCCCCCCCCCCCCCCTTCTTTTTCACCCATTCTGTTTAGATTTGCTGCTGTGCTTTCGGACCATTGTCCATGGTGCACTGTTGCATCATGGTTAAATTGCCTCACAACCCTTCCCAGATGGATGTTCAGCAACCGAATGTTCCAGACCATCAAACTGCTACGTCATCTGCTTTATAGAGGTGCTAAGAGTGTGAACGGCAAAGTGAACTGAGTTTTATTCCTCCTATGAACAAGACCAAATACATACTGAGTTACAAAAGTGAACAGACCATAAAAACGGCATTGTCAAAAGCTGAAGTATTATTATTGTCATTATTATTATTATTATTTCAATCAAGGTATTGAAAGATTAGAGGGTAAATGAGGAAACCAAATGGAGTGGGTTGATCCAACAAATGTTATAACTGATGAGACAAAGGATGGAAAGAATTAAGATTAAATTAAAGAGGTGATGCAATAAAGAAAATTGAGGGGTGAAAAGGAGATGGTGTTGTTGCTGGCTGAGTCCAAACAGGGCCTGATAAGTTTATCCGTCTTTGGAAATGTACTAATGTGATGCAGTGAGAAGGTCAGTTGTGGAAGTGTGTGTGTGTGTGTGTGTGTCTAGGAAAAGTGATGGAATTAAAGACCAACTAAACAGAACTGCCTGCCATTCTTTGAAAGCAATAAAAGTGTGCGTCTCATTTCAAAGGAATGGTGGGACAGTGGGTGGGTGGAATTTTATTTATTTAGAAAAGTATAAGCAAATGAGTAATGTGGTATTAATAAAAAGGAGCAGAGGCAGTGGAGGATGGAGAGGAGGTTATGGAAGGCTTGAGGGGTGCAGAAATGTTTAAGACACTAGAGCATATTCATACGTACTATAATCAAGCACACCAGAGTACTGAAAACCAAATAAGCTCTATAACACTGTCAGTAGAAGCTGCTAGCTCCAGCATGGAGCTATGGTTTAAACTAATCACATCCAGTTATTGCAGAAGCACATGCAAAGACAGTGTTTCGTGGCATTTCATTTTCTGAATTGCAAATGGGTGTAATAATTCTGGATGCAAAGCTTTAATGATGTGACAAGATGATTAAATTAATTTGATGTCAACATGCAAGGCAGAATATGATGCCGCTCTTAAAAAGGCCACGCAAGGACATTTGCCTTAAATGGCCTTTATAAAAACAGCTGTAATCAAAGCAGATGAAGGTTTTAGCATCTGAATATTAAAGAAAGTATGGTCAGAAACTTGAGAGGGAAGAAAAAGTCTCACTTTGAAAGCTCAGTGGTGCATTATTCCCACAGCTACATTTTCTCCACCTCAGCCTGTTAGAATTATCATTCAACTGTATAATCCCAATAATTTCAGATGATCATGATTGTTTTAGATAATCTGATTCACCTATATGAAAGTATCTGAGAGAAAATAAATAAAACATGGTTTCTGTTCAGTTTTTTGGCATTAAATAGCTATATTTCTTCATGTTTACTGATACGTTTTTACATAGCTAGATAGACAGCTAGATTCAAACCCAAGTGTTCCAGCAGCAAATAACAAAAACAAAAAGCTAAGAAAAAAAATCAAAATAAGGACACAACTTAAAGAAAAGCAAGTTAAATGTAACTTGTTCAAGGAGAGAGAATGTGAGTTCTGGCATTTTGTACCCAAACTGACAGCTGTTTCCACAGGAGAGGAGCCTATAAGCTAAAAGCTTTGCCTCCCATTATAGTTCTGGAAATTCTGGGAACCACAAGTGAGCTTGTGTTCTTAGAGCAAAGACTTTTTGTAGTGTCCTAAGAAACAGTGAGATCTTTAAGATAGTACAGCGCTATGCCATTTAGGGTTTTGTACACGATCAAGTAGATTTTAATTTTTATTCTAAATGTTAAAAGGAGCCAATGCAGAGAGAATAGCATGGGAGAAATGTGATCTCGTCTGGCAGTGACTTGTCTGGAAACCACAGCGTTTTGGATCAACTGGAGGATTTGAAGCAACTCTTTTGGACCAACAGCTAAAATGGCATCGCAGTACTCCAGCCCTAGATGAGATATATTCATGGACCGGTTTTTCAGCATTTTAATACTATTGAACAAATGGAGGAAGGGAATTATAGTGGCTTAATAGCAAAATTAAAAAACAATTCATGGTCAAAGATTCCCCACAGTAATACAGGAACCAAGTGATGTTGCTCTTTTTAATTGCATATTTTATCACATTACAGATACAGACAGCCCAAAACTTCGAAGGTAGATGAAAAATATAACCATGTTTATTACAATCAACTCTTAGCCCACAGGCATAATAGGGGACCTAAGAATATGACTGAGATAAAGCATTATTTAGGCAACATAATTGCTGCATATAAACATAACAAGGGTTAGATTGATTTCTAAATCTGCCCCAAGCATTTATTTATCAAATAAATAACGCTCTGCCTACATAAACCCAGACACTGATTTTCCAAGAAACTCAGAATTACAACTTTAAAGCATCCAAGTCTGCTAAATTGCGCGTTTGCCCACTTGGAACTGAACGGCAAACAACATTAACCTTCCCAATGACAGGACACGCAGACATTAATACGATCGCGGAGCATATGATCCAAAGTGTTTGAATGTTGTTAGTCAGTGTGTGGGGACAAAGCCTTCTCAGCAGAGTCCCCTTCTGTATTTAAAACAATATTTACTCAGCACTTTGCTTCATCTCACCAGATCAGCAGAACTTCTGCTAACCCAGCAGAAGAAACTTACAGTGCACAGAAAGACTGCAAACCAAGAAATACTGAGGGAGTCATCTATGCTTGTTTGTGATATGCTGCCAAAAGGCAATGCCATATTAAGTTCAGGTCAGGTGAACAGTTGCTGTGCCTGGCATGCCATAAAAGTTTTATTCAAGTGCAATCACTCGGTGCTGTGGTACACTTATAATTATAGCTAAATGCTGAAAAATGGCCAATAAAGCATTAAAACTACAGATGCAATTATAGCTTTTGAATCTTGATCAAAATATTTAATGTGAGCCAAATGAAACATCTGCACCATGCCTGGATCTGAACTTGAACTAAGTCTGGCAGTTATTTAAAGTGAACAGAACCAAAATGACAATCCAAATCCCCCAGATCAACAAGTACATTAAGTTAGCAACACAGTCCCACATGTACTTATATATGTATCCTTTTAACAGGATGGATAAGCAGTAATATAGGGGGTTTCAACTTGGAAAACGGCTTTCATCTCCCTTGTCTCCTTATCATTCTTCCATTTGTCCTTTCCCAAGCACACAGAAATTTTAACATGTTATGTTAGTATCAAATCCTGCAAAGCAAACACAGCAGCAGAAGTGTAATGTCTCTAACTTAGGGGAAGAACAATGACAAGCCTCTTCAAAGCCCTGGGGTCAAGCATTCAGCCCCTCATTCAGACCCTCACTACATCCTTTAAGACTCCAGCAGACATTCATCAAATGCTGCTGTGTACACATCCTGCAAAACTTATAAACTCTACTTGTATCACAGTCATACTGTGTATACACATCTGCAGACTCGGCATTGTTTGTGACCAGAGCTTCTGTGTAATCTCAAAATGAGCTGAGCTATGTAACGTGGGTGGGCATATTACACGCGTAGGCAAGCGAAAAGAAAACTAAGTCATCTTAGGGCATTTACCATGTTACCAATAGTGTATAGAATCATTTCTACACCATGTTGATGTATTTGTGAGTGTCTGTGTGTGGTGAGTAAAGGGTGATGAAAGGCACATATTATGTGCTTGTAATCCTTTTCATCACTTTGATTCAATGTGATAGTTTGATGCAACAGGTAGGTTTCCATTCATCTGCTTAAGAATTGACATTATATGAATATGGTTATAATTAAATAGATTGAGAAGACTTCTATTAAAATGGATTAAAACGTATCAAATACAAATGAATTGGACTGTATTTAACTGGATTTGAAATTACATCATCTGAGGCAGCCAGAGATCACCCTTGTTGTGAATTGGAATCGCACAAATAAAGTGAACTAACCTGAATTAAACTAAGTGCAAAAGTTCTGCACAGCTTTCAAATATAACACAAGACAACTATTATGCTAGCTTTGAAGACAACTATTATGCTATCATTGAATCTAATCTAATCTAAAATGCCTGAGCAAATTAAGCGTTTGGCTGTGGCACAAATATGGCAATCAGTAATTTCCTTTTCCTGCAAACACGCCTCCACATCCAAACCAAAATCAAATGTTCACTAATATATCATAATGGCAGCCTCATATCAACCTTCCACCACAGGGCTGAGGCCTTCTGAACTTTAACCTCTGCTAGGGGCCATCCACTCCCGGCCAACAAACACCTGTTTGTTTCTAACTACGACTATTACCATTAGAAGTAGGGGTGCACTTCAGAGTGAGTTATTACACTCAAACACACAAATACTGATCTTTTAATCCTGTCAGCAAGTAGGGTCTGGACAGTCACAGGTGTCAGAGTGGCTGATTAGTAGTGACATGGTAAATGAGCAGCAGACCAGGATAAAGCTGATTTTTACAAGCAGTGGTCTGGTCATTAGAGTACTGCTTTAGCTAACCAGACCGTTCAGGAGAAACACAAACACATTCTTCATGTGCCAGCATGTGTATAAGCTTATTTACACATCTATTTGTCTTTGAGGTAAAATTGAATAGATCAGCTTATGCAAACTTGTGGTGTTCCACTAACATTCAAACACACTAGAAAAAATGTTTTCATCAAAAGGGCTGATTATAATAGTCCACATGAGAAAAACATTTAAATTGCTATCAGTATAAAAATATAGGGAGTTCTTCACACCTTGCATACTTTTTGATTGCATAATTTGTTGTACGTAAATAAAATTGAAATAGTTTTTCAACTTTAGCGGTGAAAAAATAAAAGTGAATGTATATACATTCAACTTTTTTTAAGTTAATAAATAAGGACTATTGATGTGCAGTGCACCAAGCAGCTAGTAAAATGTGTACAAGGCTTTTAAATTGTTTTTTTTTTAATCACCAAATACAGAATCTTGTTTTCAAAGAGGCTCATTAAATTAAAACCTTTCAAGTCACTTGTGAAGCAGACAACAAATATTTTTTTATTGAAAACAAACAAATAAGTCATGAACTCACTTCACAAAATAAATGTTTCTGGAGATTGTTTGCAATTGTTAGCATTTTATAGTTGTGTTATTTCATTTTCTATGTTTACTAGAGCCAAATAAATATGACTAAATATATTATATAGATTTCTTTTTACTCCCAACACATCACTCATGAATCAAACTCTTTGAAAATAGCAAGTTAATCTGTATATATTTTGTATACACACATTTTATTTCAATAGCTAAGACATGAAAACCTTTTAATCTGGTTCTTCATGTACTTACCTAAACTCTGCCTCAAGATGTGGTCTTGCAGCTAGAGCCAGACTGAATCCAGTCCAAGTAGCCACTGAGAACAGCAAGGTTCTGGACAGGGTCTGCATGGGCAGATCCTGGCATGAACCCAGGTGGGTTGGTTCTATGCTCGCTATAGCAAATTGAGAATCTCCCCACCACAAGACAAACACAAACAAGGACACCTCGTGCCTTGCCCCGTGCCTGTGTGGGTTCCTGCCAGCCCAGACTGTGGCCTGGGGTGTAGGTACTGGAGCTGAGCGCCCATAAGCACCTCAAGTCAATGGGTTCACCTCAGTGGAAAGTCTGCATCAGCCCGCACAGAGCCTGCTGAGGCTAAGCGAAGGTAGCGATTCACCAGACCCCCCCAATGATGTAGCCATCACTTACCAAGAAACCACAAGCTAAATGCATCCTTCATGCACTGTAGAAAATAGAAAAACTTTGCGGAGAAACAGAGGGGAGGGGAGAAGCGGTCGGGGGGAGGCTGATATAAAGACATTAAAAGCAGCAGGATGAGATGGAGCAGTGAGAGCTGATAAATTGACGAATTGACTGAACTGAATACTGAGAGTGAGATGAGAGTAAGCCCTGAAGAGAAAGACAGAAAGACATTAAAAAAATATAGTCGCAGTACTCAATAACCCCCGCAAAAAAAAGTGGTGGGGGGGGTCTCTCCCTAGTTCAACCACCACATATTTTCCTTCATAAGGGATATAATTTACACAAACCCACAAAAGGTCACGAGTAGAACATGTAGTGCCAACTCCATCTAAGCAGTCATGATAGTTTTTCTCCCCCTTCTCTCTCTTCTATTCCCCATTCTCTCCCACTGCATCCCAATCTCTCAATTTTTTCTCCAGTTCTTATTAGAAGGTTTTATCTCTTTTTAAATTTATGATTTGTTTTCCCAGTATTTGTTGGTAGCCAGTGGTGTTCCAAGCCACTCCCAGCATCTCACATCCAGTCTTTTTTAGATTTATTATCATTTCCAGGAATGGAGGTGACAGAATGACTTTTAATAATAATAATAATAATGATATTAATGATTTTAAGTAAAAAGTAAAAACATGCTGGTAATTTACAAACCCTTGAAGTTTGCAGGAGTCCTACATTCCAATAAAAATAGTTTGTAGTAGTAAGAATATCCAAGAGCATCTGAAACCACCGACTCCAGCAGCCACAGGAGGATCTCATCTGACAGCTTAGATAACGTGACAGATGCACACCAAAGTGTGCCCAATTTCTTTTTGACTTTTAAAACCAATTAACAAAGATAAAACACTGAATTGTCTTTTAAATGCAAACCATCCAAATGATTTTATCTTTTGGTATAATATCCTAAATAGTCCCTTTCAGGAATATTGGCATCATTAAAACAATATCATCTGAAGCCAAGTATCAGAGGGTCCATTTATAAAAAGCCAGATGTGTCTTTTCTCTCACTACATAATCAGATTTTCAATGCATGAAAGAATTTAGCATCACATCATCTAACCTTTACTACATCATGAAATATCCTGCTGGTGTGTTCGTCAGACACTGGAAGCAATGTGGAAATTGTGATTTATATGACAAGAAATTCAGTTTGTGAAAATAATTGGACACCTTTGCCATTTATGGCAAATAGAGAGAACACTTGTACTATTCCTGAATGAAAACAGTCAAAGTTACTGAAAGATTTAAAAGAAATGACTGTCAGAATTTACTTTATGGTTGTGGCTCTGTGTTACTTTACACAGTCATGAGTTTGTAGGCTGACTGAAGAGTCAGTGAACTGTCCGTCAGTACACAGCTGTGCGTCCCCACAGCTTCACAGCTTCATTGGACCGTGGATGGACCACGATGGCCAGGATGTGCAGCAAACAGTTAAGAATAATGCAAGCCCCCTCGCCAGCATGAGTGTGAATGAATATATTTCCATCACCATTTGTCCATTAGGCCTGTCTTTCTTCAGTCCAGTGATGTTGAAAGGTTTGTTCCCTTAGAACACCACCCAGGTAGGTCAGAATGAAAGACCCAGCAGCTCACTAGCTTTGTCCCTGTGGACTGTGAGGAGCAAGCGGTCCCAAAAACATTTTCACAACTAACTAACTCTCTAAGCTGGTCTTTTGTCTAAGGTTCTTTGTAATAGAGGTACAGTTTCACAATCACCCCAAGGCCCAATCCACAGAGCTGGAAGATAAAGAACCCCAGTGGAAAGGAAAATCAGACAATAGACATTTAGGTTAAAAAAAAAAGAAAACTGAGACAACCACATTTTTTTCAATGAATGTTTCTTAGTGGAATGCAATAAGAGCAAAAAGAAAAAAACAGTCAATGAGAGCCAAGTAAATGGGAGAAAGAACATCAGGATCAGATCAGGGACTGGTCTTGTTTTGTTGCTGGTTGGGGGTGTCACATCCGCGATGACAATGATGTTGTTTTCAGTGTCGTCACTGAGAGCACCAGATTATGTCCTGATTATTATTTCTTAAGTTGTTTTTTTTTCCCTTTTTTCCCATGTTTGACGTGAAGGGAAAGCAACAGAATCAGAATGAAAACAATGAATGTAGAACTCATGTTGTTTGATTTGAAGCATGCTACCTTTGAATAGGATCATCTGCACGAACGCTGTGCTTGAATGCCTGACTAAAAAGAGACACGGACGATCAAGTCAAGGCCTTTCCAGCTGTCAGACCCTGTTAAATGATGATGGATGCTGTTTAGTAATGGTCTTCTCGTGCTTAAAAAAATAAAGTAATGGCAGGCCTGTCCAGGCATGTACATGTGTATGACAGCGCAACAAAAATGAGAATGCACACCTGCATGTGACTGACCAAAACAGCCTGCCAGTGGGAATGCAGCTTCTTCATGCCATGCATGCGGGGCTTTTGATTTCCACACACAAACACCCTACCGTGTACTGGTAGGGTTCCCCCTTTTTTTCATAGAGGTTAATGGCACTGCAGGTCACATTCAGTGTGTTACTACACACACATATATTCACACACACGAGTCAATTTGTGATATGAATGAGACGTGTCACAGACATGATGGGAAATAAAGTGCAGCAAAACATATCATTAGAAAAAATCTCACTGGTCTTTCTATCTGCTCTAATGAGGCTGGTAAGACTTTCTCTTTTTCTACCATTTTACACATTTACAATAACAAATTAACATGCTAAAGTAGTTCTTCAAGTGGATGCTTTGAAATGAGAACAATTTCTTGAACCAAACACTCGCAATAAACTCTAATTTTCTCATCGTCTTTCGTTACAAGATCAAAACAAGAAAAACAAACAAAAGTCCGTGGAGGCACAATAATGGACATGCAGTTCTTAAAAGACCCAACCACCCACTTGTCCCCAACTGTTTAGTCCACTTCCCCTGGAGCCTGACACAAAGTGCCCAAGCAAAGGCTGGCTGACTAATTGACCTTACTAAAATGATGTTAGCTGGCCTGAAAAGGAGGACTGAAAGTCCTCTGTATGAGGCCAATCCACAGAGCCCCCCCTCCCGCCGCAGCAAGACCAACTGGTTTAGCCCCTGAGGGTCCTCCACCTTTTATTCCCTTTTCTCCTCCAGCATGCTTTGCACAATAGTTAAATTATTTCCTGGCCACCACCATCTCTTCAGTTCTGCCATCAATTACATTTTGATGAAATTCTTCTTAATCTGCTTAGACCGAGTGCACTTGCACAGAGTCAGACACACAACTCAGAGCAGAAAAACAGAGAGGCCCTGCAGGTGCTGAGCAGCTTTTGTTGTCATAACATTTCCATAGAGACCAGTGAGCTCCAGCAGGCAGTGATGCTGTAGAGTTCTTTCCCAAACATTTCCATCTCTATTGTCTGCTTACCGTTCAGAAACGTGTGCACACGTACAGTATACGCACATGAAGACAGAAGAACAAATATGTCAGGGTATTGTTTATGGATCTCACTCTCTGTTAATCAACACCAGTAAAACACCAGGAAGGCACACGACTGCGGCCAGCAGCGTGCCTCGGCACTTTTCTGGTTAAACTAAGCATAGCATATTGCTCCCGCCTCTCTGAAAGTGACCCGTTTCCATAGCGTGGGCTGAAAAACAGAGCCCACATGGAAAGGGACATCGGCCAGGACCACATGTGGCCCACCTGTCACTAACCAATCAGACGGCTTCTTCGAAGAAAAGAAAGAATGTACTTCTGTTTTCCTGAGTTCCCTTTTCAGTCAGTGGGCCTGCCAGTGACGAGCCACAGATCACTGGCTTCTATCATGGAAATATGATCATAAAAAGAGAAAACAATCAGGGGACAATCCACCTAATCTGCTCTCTTTGCTGAAAGATCAGAAAAGCTAAAGTACAGAAACAATTATGAATTCCCTCTGATGCTTCAACCACTTTTTATCAAATAAAAATTTGTGGTTAGATGATAGAATACTTATGACAAATATTTTGTATTAGAATTATATTCAAGTTTGCAAATTCAAAGGGACAGGAATGACATGGGCTGATCTTTGTTCATCCATATCCTGGTCCCTTTCTCCGTCTCTCCCCTTGTGTGCCTCCATTATTCTTTGCAAGGGTTAGGAGGTGAGAAGTAACAGGCTGCCAATCTGCAGCAGTCCCAGAGGCAGCAGGGTGGGTGTGGGCAGGGCACAGGGCAAAGGAAACCATCTACTAATGAGAAACACACTTCTCTTCGTCATGCAGACCCCTTTTTGAACCACAGCAGAAGGCGGTAGCAGGAATCCAGGAGGTGAGTGGCGACCAGAAAAAAGGCATGATTTAAAAACAGGAGCCCTGCAGCGCCATGGTTTTTCACTCTCATGAAATCATGAAAGGGACAATTGTGCCCTATAAAAACTCATGCGGGAACTGAAAAATCCATAAGAAGAAAAAAAAAAAAGTTGGGATTAAATTGAAATATAAAAGATGTGACACAAAATCAAAGTAGCACAGTAAAGCAAACTGGAGACAATCTGTGAATTTTCATACAAGCTACTGGCATTCAGAGGATCCCTATCAACCAAAACAATCCACTTGACACTGAAAGTATGTTTCCCCTTCTCCTAACATGTCTACATAATGACCTGTGCTGTCTCCACTTCAACTCTTCGTCTTCTGTCAACTCCGCCATCAGATACCCAGCTACTGGATATCTTACTTCACTGAGCAGGGAGACAAGTGTTGAAATGAACTTGAGATGAGCCAAAGAGCCAAAGCAGTGTGAAGGCTCTTGGTAGGGTAGAGAACCAAAATGTTATTGCAAGTGTACTTTTTTTTTTTTTTTTTTTTGATTTTTTCCAAATAATGGGGGACATTTTTCCAGATGTTGGAGGAAAAAAAAATAAAACATTATCCATGGCTGCAAGTGCAACTTTGTGGCTATTTTTGTTAATGATGGAAAGTGCAGCCTGACACTGTCTCATATGCTGAAACTGAGACCGGCTAGAGTGAGATTTGTACCAAAAAAAAAAAAAAAAAAAAAAAAATCCACCCCAGTGCCATTAAGATGGTCTTAACTGCCATGCAGTGCCAAGCAGCCTCCTTTGACCCAAAAATTCCTGTTTGATATATGTATATAATAATAATTAAAGCAATTAATAAATAAAAGCAAAGGTGGCTGGAAGACAGGACAAGGAGGGAGAAAGGAAGGGGGTAGCTGAAGGTAGCGGTGAGAGACTTTTCTATTTTTCCGTCTGAGGCGAGTTCACACAAAAGGGTCCTTCTGATCCCTGGAGTTCTGAGCACATACCTGCGGGATGAAATCAAAACCCTCTGTGAATTATATTAAATATCCCCTGCCAAACGCTCCACATGCTTCCTTGTGCTTTTACCAGAAAGGCACAGTTCCATTAGGTTTTCCTCCTTAAAAAACACTCAATTAGAATCCCAGACCCCAGCACCTTGAAAAACCCCAGCTCTCCAGTTTCCATTTTATCTCTACAGGGTAGACAGGAAAGTGAGAAACAGATGAGAGAGGGGGCTAAGGGAAATAGAGAGAAGGTCCAAGAGATAGTAAAGGAAGGATAAAGAAAGGATTTACTGAAGGATAACAGCTGTACTTTTGACAGGACAGAGAGACTGGGAACATTAAACCATTAAGCCTTCTATTCAATCACAAGACACGAAACAAAACATGAAATGTCTCTGATTAAGTGTTAAAGTACAAAAGAAGGTTGGGACTGACAGCTGAGCTGCCATGAAAAGCGAATAAAAGCTCATAAGGAGACCATATCTCTATCTAGAAAATATACAGGGACATTTCAAAGTTCCCCCCCTCTCCCTTTTCATCTACATTTCCTGGTCAATCTCCTCCTCCACTGAATCAAAAGCTGAAACCCCAAATGACTAACAGATTCCAGACACCATGTTTTAACTGTCAGAACACTGAATTCAGGTTCTTTGACAAACCGTGTGCGGTCACATCTTTACCCAAAACCATCCCCCTCCATCCCCATCACTGTCCTGGAGGGAGGCTGAAGCAGCTGAACTGTCGACTTGACCCTGGGGATCAACTGGGGATTGTAGTTTTGCCTTCCCCTCCACCTAAAGCATTCATTTCTGAGCTGCACCCAAACAACAAAGCTCTTTATATATTTTTTTTTCTTAGAAAGTGAAATCAGAAAAAAGCAAGGGTTAACTATTTTTCAAACAATCAATGCTTTTTTTTTTTTTTCGTGGGTGGGGGGAGTCTGGTTTGGTTAGCGGTGCTGCAGCTGCACCTAATCCCCACAGGAAAGCCTTCATCTGGGACTGATTTTCGAGCGCTCGAGCCAGGGCGAGAGAAAGGGGGAACTGTTCGGTAAAGGGCTGGGTCTCTTGTGGGGCACGGGCCTCTTCTCAATCCATCTGATTAAAGAGAGCTTGGCTCAATTACACCCCCTAACCTGGCCCTACAGCCAGGCACGGCCCACGAACAAAAACATGTACCAAAAAAAAAAAAAAAAAAAAAAACGTGTGTGGAGAGTCAGCAAGGAGGGTGTGTTTGAGCATCACACCTTGGCACTCCCGTTCGTCCACCACAAAGCTTCTCTCCATCGGCCAACAGCTCAGCCTGTCAGCATTGTTTGCCTTAGAGGGCAGGTTCTTTGCGTAACCTGTGACTTGGTTGGGAAAACAGTAAGCCTGGCTCTCCAGGGACAGCGCTACGTCCTCTCCAATCAACAGGCTGGATATTCACGGCCACCAGGTCACAGCATATCCTATTTTCAAATCAGCGTCATTGAAGGAATGGCGGGGAAAAAAACAAAAACAAAAACACAGCATAGCAAGGGTCTGTCACTATCAGAAGTAAGAGAAGATGCGCACGTGTAAATGCGTGTTCACATTCATGTGCTTGAAGAGAGGAGAACATTAGTAATGACCGAGGATAATCACCGGGGTCACAGTCAGAGACTTCCCACAAGCTACAGTTTTGTCATGCTGAATTCTAATCAAGTGACCCTGTAGAACTTGCTGTCAGCATTTACTTACAATCACAAGCCAGTGTATAAAGGCACGATCAGAAGTTAGATGTGTCAACTGTATAAATGTGTGTGTAGCTGCTGAAGTGGCAGTGCATGGATAATTATCATGATGTTTTAAGCATTTATGCAGCAAGCTGGTTGCAATCATGCCCAGTTGTAAAGTTCACTGATTACAGCTGGCTTCAAGGCCCAATTAAACTCATTATTATAATTCTGGTTTATAGAGGGAAGAGTACGAGGGAGAGACTTGTACACAAAGATCCATGCTGTCCTATAATGTCCAGATCTGCTTGTATGGAAAACAGGCCTGTAGTAATAGCAACCTTTGCACAAGTCAAAACAGCCCTCTCAGATTCATCTCCCTCAATTCCTCACTTCTTTGGTCTCTATTTCAACCCCAACCAAAAAGTAAACATTTCCCCTCCATTATTCCACATCCAAATTATATTCCACCCACAACCCTGTTTTACTGGCTTATGATCTGGGGCCTCTTTATATTGTGACACTCCAAAGAAAACAGTCCTACTGAATGTTGTGGACAAGCACAGCAAACCTGATTCAAGCCAGCTCGCTGCTCCAATTACACACCATGTTTAACACAGCCGTTTTATTAAAAACAGACTAGACAAAATGAACAAATCCATCTTTACGTGCACCTCGTGCCTGAAATGATAGGGAGGAAATGCCCTCCTGCAGGAATTTGACTTTGAGCAGTTCATGTCAATGGCACGGCTCAATTTGCTTGTGGGCAACGGAAAATGTGGACAGCTTCTCTGCAGAATATTGCAATCTGCGTTTTGCTTAGCTGCTTGGTCACACATATGAAGCACGCATTGACGCAGTGCTGAAATAAAACAAAATTATCCTAAGAAAAAAATCTACCACGATAAGAAACCAGGATTGAATCTCTGGAATTATAAGGTCAGTAAAGGGTCATTACACCAGCACACTGCAATAATGAATAAATTGTAGCAAACTTTAGGGAAAGGAGGCTTTTATGAGCCTTTTCAACCACTTATCTTATAAAACAGATAAAGAAAAAAAAAGTTTGTAACTTTGTAAACAGCTACCAACACCAAAAAGTATGACCTTGCTCAGTGCCGTGGAACCCGCTGACTCTTTCTGTTATCGGAGACAGACGATTACAAACAAATCCCAGCAGGTACTAGTTTCTTTAGCACTCAGACATTTATAACGGCTTGGCAAGCAGTCGTAGCTTTTTTTCCTCTAAATCTAACTCGTGTAAACTTTGACAGCCCTCTGGATGTTTCCCACTGCAGAGATTAGCAGAAGAATGGAGTCTCAGTCTGTAACAGCAGCTAGGATTAAAACGCTTGGATGAGGCAATCAAAACTGTATTTAAATAAGAGAGGAGGTGGTGAAAAGTAAAGACAGGGATGAGAGGACAGGGATAAATCTTTCCACGATACTAAGATAATAAACATAAACGATCCAATACGGACGTATTTCCAAGGAAGTGGAGAAGGAGGAGAGAAAGAAAAAAAATGGCAGGAAAGGCCAAGGTCTCATCTGTCATTCAATTCCTCGTCTCTTTTATATCAGTGCTGGTGAACAGGCATCTGGTGGGGATTTGGCCTTGTGAGGGATGGCTCTTTGACGTAGAATCCGAAGACATGATAACATGATTGAATTGATTTAAAACAGGAAAACCAGTGCAGAGCAGATGGGAAAGCCTGCAATTACATCCAACTGAAAAAAAAATCACTGGATTTTAAATAAACAAGTAAGTGGGACTATCCAGCATAAACCCTCACTGTTTGTTCACTCTCTTCAAGACGTGCCATCGTCACTCAGACAAAACAGCTGAGTAAACTTCAAAATTCCTCTGTCTATAGGCAGCGACAGCATGGACACACTCTCCAATAAAATGAACCAATCAACTCTATTCTTTGTGGTTTTTGAGGATACCCAAAAGGAACCCCCCCCACCAAAAAAACATATGGTAGAAATCTCACAAAGAATTGTAACATTTGCCTTCCTCATTATTCTAGTAATGGGAAGCAACAACTGGATGCGTAGCCCCAAATATGCCCTATTTTCATGAAAAGCATGACAGCACCAATGTAATGAATGCAAAGAAGTACATTTGTCTCAGCCGCATGAAAGGGGAAGTGGAAGAAAGAGAGATGAGTAGCGGGGGCAGACGGAGGAGGGAGAATGGGGGGGGGTGACATTCCCTAAATTCTGATTTCTTTTAGCAGCTTTAGATTAATAAAACAGTTTAATAGTATTGAAATTCATGTACAGTGCATGACTTTACACTGATCTAAACACACATGCACACATAGTCAATACTTGTGTCAAAGACTAGATGTGGAATCTATTACACCATTGCCATTTCACAGAGAGGCAACACAAAAGCACATGTTTATACACAAACGTGTACATTCCCTGCTGCTTCCTCAGTGCCTTTTTTTTTTTTTTTTTTACAATAACAATGATAACAAATTGACTTAATCCACCGCAGCACGCTGCATGACCTGACAAAGTCCAGTCAGCTCTGGTTTGGAAGAACTTGACCTGCTGACCTGTTTATAATTGCACTAAAAATGCATGAACCGGATCCGACAAAGGAATCTTCGCTCCCACCCCCTCTTCTCCCCATCCTCCTCCATCCTTCCATTCCTCTTCTCTCTGGAGCCCAGCCACGCTCCTGCAACCCTCTGGTCCTCAGCAGCCGTGTTTGGATAAATAAACTGAGCAACTGGAGAAATGACAAGCGCTGAGCTGTGGGGAGAAGAGTCAGTGTGACTACTGCAGTTTCCTGACCCTTCGCACTGGTTATGGACAAAAGGACGCCGGGCGCACGCAAGCACGCGGCCTTTCTTCAGCTGCCACAGCAGAGAGACTGTGTGCATGAGGAGTGAGTGTGCGGCTCTGACCCAGGAAATGGCAGTATTGTAGAGGGATAGTGTCAGGCCTCTGGGAGGTCCACATGCCTGTCCAATCAAACAGCATCTGTGGAGGCTCACTGTACATAATCCCAAACATATAAACACTCCACGCATATATGCAGAAACCACACGCATACACTATGTGCTTGGTACATCAATTAACACAGAGAGCCACTCTGAATTGTAACACATGTCCTATTTAAGTCTGTCATTAGGAGCCATTGCATCAATTAGATGTCAGCCAATATGAGTTTGTTTTTGTTTTTTTTTTTATAGTCAATGCTGTTTCAGAAACCAAGGCAAGATCAGCATTTTGGATTGCACACACATTTTTTTAAACACATTCAAATAAAAATAATCTAAATAGTACAGGGCTCAAAACACAGTAAGAGAGGAATACATCACTGCTAATGAGATGCTAAGTTTTGACAGCTCTGTATTTATTGAAACCCTAATTACACTTGAAGTTCAAACTGTAGTTATTGTCAGCTCAAATATTTACTGTTCAGCTGTTGTCTTTGCTGTGTGTGTGACAGACAGGAGAGATTACAGCCCAACTTCTTCCCTTTGGCTTTTCCCTTTAGGGGTCGCCACAACGGACCAATCTCATCCCATCCTACCTCGTCTTTCGCATCTTCCTCTGTCACAACCACCAGCTGTATATCCAAGTTTAGATCAGTATATACCTCGACACTAAAAGAGTCACTGCTTATGACACTTATGGATCTCAGTGGGGCTGTTATTCCTGAGTCTTACGCTGGCGAGAGATAAGCTTAAATCTCCTGAAGTGACTCTTCACCTAGCAAGCAGAGCAAAGACGGGGTGGCTCTAAGCTCTTAAACTCTTAGCTCCCATCCCCCCCAAAACAAACAAAAAAAAGCCACTGTAGTTCACTTGCAATAAAATAATAAGAGCATGCATTTGGTGGATTTGGGCAAGTGAAAAACACAAGACACAACTTGTTGCAGTCATGATGAAGTGTAAAGTTTCCCCCTGTTGAGAGCAGAAGCTGTGCGCACTTCAACATGGCGCTGAGCATCATGTGCATCAGAGCTGCTGCACCTCCACAGCATCACAGGGAAATAAACTCTCAGAGGTCTCAGCTTCCAGAAACGCGACTGATAATATTTGAGCCTTTAATTATTTATTCCTCCTGGAGTAGTGACCAGGCATCAGCGCTACCACTACAGCCACTGCTTGGTTAAGGCTCACTGACAGTACAAATTAAGCAATGCGCGGTTGCTTGCATTTTCTCTCTAAAAGTAACCTTGCCAATCTAACAAATTAAACATAGCGCTGTAAGACAAGACTTTAAGACTTAATGTTTTCTCTCAGGAGGCTTAGACTTTTTTCTCCCTGTTCCAAAAGTTACTGGAAACACACTGGAGCAGCGTCATGTACTCAACAACACAGGGCTGCCCACAGATACACCAGCCTGTTCATTGGCAAGACATTCTCAGGCGTTCGCTGATGCCAATTATTAGAAATGGGCAAAAATAGGCTTGATTAACCGATTCATTGGCCGACGTCAACTACAAAATGATGTAGTACTTACCCACTGGAAGTACCGAGCGACACTGTGCTCAGTGAAGAGTTCAACTTCCTGCTGTCCCAAAGTCTCACCTCCCGACTACGCATCTACACACACACAAAAACAAGAAACTGAGCACTGTAAATTGTTAAGTTAAAAGAAGAGTGAAGCAACACAGTCTTTAACGTGTTGATGTCCCAACTGTTTTGAAACCCATGATGTCAAATGTGAAGGGCATATTCATCTTAAAAAAATGCTTACATTTTCCCAGTTACCGTGTATAACATGTAGTATATTCAAAGATTTCTATTCAGCGTTTTATTTTTTTTTTCCAAATCTTTGTAATCTTTTTTCTTTTTTTCTCCAAATACAGTATCACTTTTTAGAAAAAGGAGTTGAAGGTTCCAAATACAATCTTCTGTGATCTGTGCCCGCTTTCAAAAAAAAAAAAAAGAATAAATGAATATTAATCCAATCGCATAGACATAATGCATTATCGTTTGATTAACAGCACATACAGGAGCCGAAACAAAAGACTCCAAGTCCTTTAAAATGATTTAATGAATTATGTTATGAAGGGCAAATAAAGTCACGAGAATAAACTGAATCGTAAGTAAATAAAATAGTACACTGTATGCTGTAATTTATGTACTTTATGCACATGGTTTTCAGAAATCCCTGTTAATGAGAGAAAAAGACAAACACTATTGCATGTCTAAGATGAGCAGGCAGATCATTCTGTGGCTGCAATGACCTGTGAGCTAGAACCAAAACAGGCTGTGCTTGAAGTTTCTCACCATATCATATCCAGTGGTCACTAAAAAGTCATCTTTGGCCCACAAGATGCGAGAATCTTTGTTGTTCTGAAGGCTCTTGGCACTCTGAGGGACACATAATGGAAAGAAAATGTAACAGCCTGCGGTATCAAAGTTAGACAGTTTAAACACATCTTACTTGACGCCTCAATAAGGACTTTTTCCAAGTCCCTTTGATGAACTGCAGTATAAACATAACCTAGAGGTCTAGTTAAAGATAAAGAGTGGAGTGATGAGTGAGGGATTTGCAAGGAGGAGACAAAAATAGAGTAAGAACAAGGAGTATGGACACGATTCCTAAATGCATCAGATCCCTGCAGCAGAACAGAACAGGATTTGTCCTATTAAAAGAATACCTGTTGTTGTTGACATAACAGACAACAAGACATCTGCCCAGAGTGTAGCAGAGAAAACTGACATAACACATGTGCATGTGTTCATGGTGTTGAGACTGGATGCTTTGTATCCATTGTGAATGTGTGTCAAAACAGCACTGGAAGGCTGTGCTTAATAGGTGGTCTCTTCAAGTGTAACATGTTGACAGAAGTAATAACCAAACGAACCCTGGAAGTGTTGAAATGAGGAATGTTTGTAAAGGCAGAAATATATAAGTGAAATGGGTCATGCAATTATGCAGGATTGTTATGTATTGCGCTGAGCACTGAGATGCTTTTAAACCTGCCTGATTCTTGAGAAACTGGGCTTTGAAAGCTCCATTATATTACTCTTTAAAACCTGTCAGGAAAGGCAATACTGTAATAGCTCAACTAGTTATTAAAGAGAACGTGTACATTATAACTTGTTCAATACATTGAAGAATGTTGACATAATTTACAGCGATCCGTTATGTCACTGTCCATTTTCAACTCCACCCACATGCTCAAATCCCACTGCATTTGCTTCACCTTGGAAGTTGAAAGCCAAAACCTTACCGACATGCAACAGAGGAATTCTGACTAATTTACCAACTGCCAGCTGGCTGTTATGTTACTTCATCATTCCTACCTGCAGCATCATAGCACCATATTACAGATATCTGGGCCAGTTGTACACACCTCTCACAAAGAGATTGTGTTTAAATGAAGGTTTAATAAAATTCTGTGTCTGTATGGTAGCAAGTATGGTAGAGAGAGCATGGTTCACTGTTTGTGTTAGTTTGAGCTCTTGGGCTAAATAACAAACTCTCTCACACGGTAATCACACACCTCAAGGGTTACTGAGTGTAACTGTGTCCAAATTTACATATAAATTGCACCTTTGAATTAACTTTGAACTGCTGAACTCTGTTCAATTTTGTGCCTATCCCGTCAATCCTGAGACGGTAATAAACAAAGCAAACAAAGCAAAACACATCTTACAAGAAACAGGAAAAATGGTGCTGGAGTTGTAGCTTAGCCAGCTATAACCATTCAGTTTGCAAAACATTTCTGTCATGAAGAGGAAATTCTCTGTATCCAAGAGGAAAAGAATTAGGACGGGGGGGCAGGCTGGTGAAGTGGAGTCGTGTGGCTCAATCCACCACCTAAAACCATCTGCTATGAAAAGGGGTGTTAAGACACAGTTATAAAGTAAGCTGCTTATTATCTGTGGAGTTTGCCACAGATATAACACATCTCACCTAACATCTCACGGGAGCTCAGGAAATTATATAGAGTCTTTTAAAATGGGAATATGTCTCTTTTAAACTCCCTAGTTACTGTACATTAGTCAGACTGGCATGGGGTTATGGATGAAATTTCCATGGAACAGGAGCTGTTAGCCCCTCGGCCCACTGTGTCTCCCCAAATTACTGTCATCATTTTTTATGGCTGCACTAACTCTAAAAAACATTTCTGGGTGCCTTAGCAAAGAAAGAAGACAGAGGCTTATTTAGTAAGTTTTATACTCACAACTTTTCTCCAGAGTGTACAGCCCCATTCCTTTGTAACCATTAACTGGTCACAGATGACAACTTGTAAAAACAAATGGGGAGAATTTATACTGCCATGTTGCAGCCATGAACACAGCAGGTTAGAGGTTAACAAGGACCCGACTGTTTGAGTCCAATGGGCACTTGCTAGATCTCACTAGAGCCGAGGGGTGGGAATAAGGTGAGAAATACAGAATAATTAAATCCTGTTTAAGAGGGATTCTGCACATGTGCGTTGGAAGGGAACAACACACGCAGGTCTTTCAAATAACAATTGTTAGTCCCACTCCTGTTTTCTATTATCCAATGTCTCCACTCTGATACTGTACGTGCACACTAACTAACAATGACTGTTAGTTGGTCTGGACAGAAGGAAATGGAAGAAAGGATGGTTGTTTGATTTATTAACTACGGAGCCCTGGAGGGGACATGAAGAAAAAAAAAAAAAAAAAATAGGAAAAAAAATTTTTTTTTGAGAAAAAAAAAAAAAATAGGAAAAAAAATTTTTTTTTTTGAGAAAATGTAGGAATTTTTTTTTTCCTCCAGTTTGAAAGTCGAGATCTCGAGTTTGAAAGTCGAGATCTCGACTTTCAAACTCGAGATCTCGAGTTTGATTTGCAATGCACTTTTTGGCACTTTTTGATTTGCAATGCACTTTTTGGCCACCAGGGGGCTGTCTGAAGCAACACACCTCACAGTCGTAGTTGTGACACACCTACCCGAAAAATGCCATTTGAAATGTTGAATGTATAATAATAATAATAATAATATACATTGATTTGTTAGTGCAAAAATCGTCACTTTATCATCGATTGCCCGTTTTAGCTATGTAAAACAAGATAGGATTAGGTGTCGCATATGTTACGTCACGCACATCACGCGCACATTGCTAAACGTCAGGTTCAGCAGGATTGCTTTTGGTCTCCTTCACGACGTCGTCATCATGGAAAAGGATTTAGAGGACTTCCTCTATAGCAGAGCCCTGTCACAGGACAGGATTGCTCTAATGAAGAGAGAAAAAGGTGGGTGAAAAATGCACTAAATATAGTTAGTGTCATAAGTATGATGTGTGCACTGTGCGGACAGAAACTAGAAGCCTAGATAACTGATGGCAGCCAGCATGCTAGCTAGCTCAAGTGGTTAGCGCTGTATCTGAGCAGCTTTCTGCTAAGAATAGCTTGCCATCACATCAGAAAATAATTAAATTTAGAACTTATGTTTACGTTATACCATAACTGGCTTAAATCTACCGCAGTCTAACCCATTCGCCTGTAACGTGTGTGGACTGCTATCTAGCTAGCAATTTGGTCCTTCGAGCTGACGTCGAGTAGCCTAACAGTATTATTTGATTGCATATGGCTCGCTGTGTATTTTTGCGATTAATTTATGGTCTTATTAATTTTTCTGGGCTTGTTAAACGGTCTACTCTGCATGAGTTTATGTTTCAAACTATTTTAACGGCTTTTCTCCATCGTTTGCTTGCAGATTGACAAGAAAGTACTTGTACTTATGACGGATGCTCAGCTTGCACGATACATTCCAACATACGGTGATCGACTTGCTACAGTCTCTTTTTGTCATCAGCAGCAACATGTCTCAAACAAAGAGTCTATCTTAGAGAGGATAAAAGAGAAGATAGGCGGTAGGAAGATGCCTAATAAGGGTTACAGCATGTCACCAGAATCGCATGGATTGAGACAAAGTAACAGAAATGCAGAAAAGCAAGTACGAAAAATAGAAATTGGATGGCTTCACTACTCAGAGCCCCACTACACCCAGGTCAGAACGAGGCACGGTGGTGGGACAAGATGTACAACAGTTGACAAAGAAACTACTGTCAAGCAGTTGATGGACATTGCAAAGCAACTGTTTTTTCCACGTGGTTTGTCCACTAAAGGGCCACAGGAAAATTTTGATTTTGAGATGTGTGACTTCAAAAGGAATTCCATTCCATTGGAAGAGACTGTGGGTGGCTTGTATGAGTCAACAAAGTTGAAGATTCTCCGTTTTTACATCTGCTCCAAGGACAAATTTGCAGATCAGTCCTCTGTGGAGGAAGAAAGTGACTTCTCAACTGAAGATGTCGAAGGGGTTTGTTACTGATATTCATTCTTGGTCGTATTGACAGTAAATTATGACCACAAAAAATGGCATTATGTGTCATAGGATTCAATATTTAGCAGATATTTTTTGTCTTTCTTAGCAGCTCAGAGATAAATGTATACATTGCACTTTATCTTGCATATATTGCTCGTGCATTTTTACTTTGAATTAATTTGTTGCATAATTTAAAACTTTATTTGGTGCAGAATGACATTGCAGACCCAGGAACATTACCCCCCAACATTTCCAGTGGGAAGGAGGAGGAGGATGACGCTGAGTCCATCTTGGACATTGAGGGCACGGTATGAGAGTATTTATACATTGCATGTGCATTTTAATTCATTTGTATTCATCTGTTGCATAATTTTAAACTTGTTTATTGCAGGATGTCATTGCAGACCCAGGGACATCATCCACCAACATTTCTAGTGGGGAGGAGGAGGAGGAGGAGGAGGAGGAGGAGGAGGAGGAGGAGGAGGAGGAGACTGGGTCCATCTTGGACAATGAGGACGCTGTATCCGAGTACTCCAGGACAGATTTTGCTGTAAGGGAGTTACACAGCCACTTCATTTTTTTAAATACCACTTAGCAAACTCTAAACCGATTTTTAAAGGCAATATCTCCTTTTGTACAAACCCCAACTCCATTGAAGTTGGGACAGTGGGTAAATTGTGAATAATAAGAAAACTATGGCAGTGTTCTGTTTGATTTATACTAATTATTTTCTCAACCTTAGCTTAAATTATATGTAGTAACTCAAAATGGCTGCTCTTGTCAGGTGGCCATCATACATCATTGGAAAGATGCGATCCCAAACTTTCAGAAAAGGTATGGCAGACTTTGCCACCTTTTCGGTAGCGGCAAATAATGTAATGCAATAATGGAGTTGGGGTTTGTATTGTACATGTACTTTATGGATAGCAGAAAAAGTTCTATCGAAGCTTATATATATTTTTTATTCCTAATGTTTGTATGAACATTTTCAAATGCAATATGCTATAAGTTTCCTATCAAGTTTCTTCAGGAAATTATTTTTGTTTTCTGATGTTATCCCTTTCAAAATATGCTCTACTCTTACTCAGTTCCCCTTCTGCAAAGTTTCAGTCCTTTTTTTCAATTTCATGTCAGATGTGAAAACTGATACTTAAATTTCATAAATCAGTTGTGAAATACAAAAAAAGGAGTTAAATCTCCCACAGCAAGTTAAAGTTAAAAGTTCATTTTAAGAAGATACAGGGTTGAGAAGAGGAGGAAAGGAGAGAAAGGAGACGACAGGATGAGGAGAAAGGAAAGGGCAAAGGATAGAGTTTAAAAGCACTAATGTCTTATAGGGGTGTAACGGTACACAAAACTCTCGGTTCGGTACGTACCTCGGTTTTGAGGTCACGGTTCGGTTCATTTTCGGTACAGTAAGAAACATAAATGCAAAATATAAATGTGCTAGTTGTTTATAACACACTTTTGTGCTTTTTAACAATAGGAACATTAGCCTATACAAAGCTAGAATTCTGCTCAAAAATATAAATATAATATTCTAAAATGTAGATATTTTGAAAAACAAAATAAAAATAACATTGGCTCAGACTTTTGCTTAAAAAAATAATCCATCTGATGTGCAAAATTGAACAGTTGCAACACTGAACAGTTTCAAGTTGTAAGTCAGATTAAATAACATAAATAAGGCTCAGGGTGTTTCTTTAAAAACGAATCTTTTTATTCTTTCATAAAGTCCTGGTATGATTTTCTGGCTAAAATGTGGATGAGAAGGTTATTGATATCGGGGCTCAATTACCTTTATCATGTGTTTGAAGCCAGCGTTCTCTACCACTGATTAGGGTGTTTGTGTGCACGTGCGTCGCCTCGCCTGTGTATGTGGTGACACGCGCCCAGTCCACACACAGAAACTTGGCTGGCTGTGCACTGAGCCCGGCAGAGAGAGAGAGAGAGAGAGAGAGAGCGCGGCTCGCGAGACAGACAGCAGCCAAGTGATGGCTTCAAACCTAGCGGTTTGAGTGCGCGTGAGTCTCAAAATCACCAGAAAAAGTAGCTAGATTTGTCGCTAGTCGCTTTTTACAAATTAAGTTGCTACGGGGGTCTGGAAAGTCGCTAAATATAGCGACAAAGCCGCTAAGTTGGCAACACTGGGTGTGTGCACAACTGCGCATGTGCGGCTGCAGCGCTCTGCTCCACAACGTGCGGTCCTCTACTTAATATGTCCGTGTGGAAACTCGTTCGGTACGCCTCCGTTCCAAACCGACATACCTGTACCGAAACGGTTCAATACAAATACATGTACCGTTACACCCCTAATGTCTTATCATTGTTTTACAGTGCCGTAACATTTGGTCCATGGCGCATAGGAACAAAATTCCAAGTTTTATAAACTTAACCTATGTGATATCAGTACGAAATGAGTGTGTAGATATGTGAAGTTTATTTGTTTATTTTACTCTAGATGTTAACATTTGTGTCATCTTCCCTAGTCTTCTGATTCTGACATAGAAGTCACAAGCCAGAGGAAAATCAACGATGCCATTGCAGTCTCAGACTCTGACACAGTTGAATGGCGTTCGGATTTTGAGCCACCTTCGGAGGATGAGGTGTCAGTCAAAATGCCAGATCCAGATGCAATACAGGTAAGTACAAAGTCCATGAAACTTTTGAGGGAAGCAGGTTATCCAACTGTTTCACCAATTGACCCTTCCGCGACTCCACCCATGAACGGCAACTGACCAATCATCAGAATCAGTTTTATTGGCCAAGTTTGTGCACACAAACAAGGAATTTGACTCCGGTTACTAAGCTCTCTGTGTACAATTAGAATAAAAATAAAATAAAAATATAAACAAATTACTAGCACAACATATACAACAATATACAGAAATTTTGTGCAATTTTTTTTTTTTTTTTTTTTTTTTTTTTTTTGTGCATTTTTTTGTGGTTCTTCTGACACTCTGTGACTGTTAAGAGTTCATCAGAGCGACAGCCTGGGGAAAGAAACTGTCTCTGTGTCGGCTGGTTTTGGCGAACAGTGCTCTGTAACGCCTACCGGAGGGGAGGAGCTGGAACAGTCCGTGTTCGGGATGTGAGGGGTCTGCAGAGATGTTAGCTGCCCGTTTCCTGACCCTGGACCGGTACAAGTCCTGGATGGAGGGAAGGGAAGGTCAGCACCGATGGTCCTCTCTGCAGACCTGATTGTCCGTTGCAGTCTGGCCCTGTCCCTCTTAGTGGCTGATCCAAACCAGACAGTGATGGAGGAACAGAGGACAGACTGGATGATGGCAGTGTAGAAGATGGTCAGCAGCTCCTGTGGCAGGTTATACTTCCTGAACTGTCGCAGTAAGTACAACCTCTGCTGGGCCTTCTTCTGGACAGTGTCTATGTGGGAAGTCCACTTCAGGTCCCGAGAGAAAGTGGATCCCAGAAACCTGAAGTTATCCACAGTAGACACTGTGTTGTTGAGGATGGTGAGGGGGGGGAGTGTCGGAGGGCTTCTCCTAAAGTCCACTGTCATCTCCACAGTCTTGAGCGGGTTAAGCTCCAGGTGGTTCTGACTAGACTGACTAGTATCCAGTCCCCGGCTACGATGAGAGCCGCTTCCCGCTGGTCAGCCTGAATAGCGGAGATGGCCTCATGTAGCTCGGTTAGTGCAGCGTGCGTGTACGCCTGAGGAGGGATATCAACGGCGCTGATGATGACCGAAGTAAAGTAAACTCACGGGGCAGGTAGTGAGGGTGACATTTCAGGGTCAGGAGCTCCAGGTGAGGCGTGTTAGGGGTGTTCACTGACATTCCTTAACAAGTTTGAAAGCAAAATGTATGCTTCTGTTCTGTCTTTTTTTTTTTCCTTTTTATTTTATTTTGCATTTTGTGAATTACAGTTTAAACATGTATTTACAAAATGCTAAATAAAACCAGAAGCCATGTTTCACTATAAAACTTGTTATGGAATACCAGTGAGTACCACTAAACACTTGGTGAGTTGGACATCTTTGACCTCAAATGTATGGGGTGGTTTTAGGAAAGACACACTCGGCTCCGAAAAATCTGAAGGCCAGCAGGCCTAAACATTATTTAGAAAGAAACTGTTGGAGCAGAGTTTGCTACTTCTTTTTCTTACGAAGGTACACATAGTGTTCAGCACATTGATTCTCTTGGTGTGTGTGACTTTCTTTGTCATACTAGCGTGGCTTTAAGGACAGATACTGACTTGGCCAGAGACGGCCATTCTTGCGCCAATTTATTTCATTCACAGGATAGGGTCTCGTACCAGTATGGTCTGAACCGGTTATCGGGTAGGAAGAGTGAACTATGCTCTGGTTTGAAATAGGGCTGCACAATTAATCGAAAAATAATCAAAGCAGCGATTTTTGGTTGCCACGATTAAAATTTTGAAAATCGTGATTAATCGTGACCATGTACAATGTAGTGTAGGGGACAATGTAGTGACCTGCCTTTGGGCGTTTTTGAAGCTAAGACATGTTTACAGGCTGGTGTTTATGGCCAAAAATCTCTAGGACAGCCTAAGTTTCATGCTATTGCCTTTTATATAATTTGTCCATCCCTTATGCAATACTTTCTTGATTACATTTCATATCGGGATTTTAAATAACATTATGAACAAAAAAATATTTTTTATTGTTGAATAATCTTGATTAATAATCGTAATCGTGATTTTGATCCAAATAATCATGATTATCATTTTTTCCATAATCGTGCAGCCCTAGTTTGAAATGATTGGACCTCCTCTCATGGTCTCACCCAAATGCTGGCAGTTGCCCATAACATTTTTATTTTGATTTCATCATCATTAGCGACCTCTCCAGAAGTTTGCCGTTCTCTGATTGGCTGTAGATTTAACAGGTCTAAAACGCCTCCCACGACACTTAGACCAAACCCTACTCTGTGACCCTACTTGTGTTTTGACGTCTTGAACGTGTACTCTGACACTTTTTTTTTTTTAAAGTAATTGAGTTGTTACTACTTTTTATTTATGTAATAAATGTTGGATCCCTAGGTGTTTGGACCTACTGCAATAACCCTTTTTTGTCTTCCGTGTTCCCTTGCAGTCAAGAGAACTGCTGCCGAGAAGACACCCTTCACTTGAAACCCCGCCTTCACCATCAGCTGCCAGCTCTGGGGATTTTTCTGAAGCACCAATTCAGGTTTAGTGATATTACTTTGAAGTGTACAAAATGTGTTATTTCTATTTTTGGATTAATACATGTTGGGGAAATGTGCAGCCTCCAGTTGTTTGGACCTAATTCCTTAGTGATTCACAGCAAAGAGATACAGGTTCATGTTGGCTCTGGTAGCAGAAGGAGATCAACAGGAAAGTATCCTGTCATTGTGTTCAGTACAGAGATTGACATTAATTAAGCAAATGGTTCCATTCACTTCAAGATTCATGTGTCCACTTGAGGGAATTGACCCTTCCGCGACCCCGCCCATAAACGGCAACTGACGAATCATAGCTTAGCAACTGTTGCTACCTCCCTCAAGCTCGCTATTTTAGTGAATGGAAGTCTATGGGAGACGAGCCCTCAAGTTGGTAAAAATGAAATGATGTGCCTTTAGCGTTTGCAAATCGGACAGCAGATACCCTAAAACTCTTGAGGGAGGGATTAAGTTTTATCCTTTCCAAGAGCCAGAATGAAACATGCAGGCTGTGGATCTAGCAATGTGGGTGACCCCACCACCAACTTAATGTCAGCAAGATAAACAGAGGCACCTACATCTGTTCTAAGGTAAGAAGCTAGGGTTGTGTTTTGTTTGATTCCATTTGCATCTGGTCGAGAGAGTTGAAAACGCAAACAAGGATCGCTAGATATTCCTGTTGTCGCGTCTCGCGTGTAGTGTTTGGCAGGCATTACTGGAGGTGGAAATGTAGCCTACATTTAGCACCACAGCCATCATGTGAATTTCTGCAACATAGCTGTTGCTTGTAAATATCTCCACCTCTAGCGCTCCTTGTTTTTAACCCTCTCGACCAGATGCAAGAAAACACAACTGTAGCTTCTTACTTAGAACAGACGTGTATCTTGTTCACATGCTTGATTCACAGTCTGCATGTTTCCTCCTGGGTCTCGGATTTCTGACAGTAATACACAAAAACACACTGCACAAACATTGTTGATCTTTTATTTCTTTGTCAAGACAAGATAGGCCTACTGCAGAAGTGTGGGGTGTCTGGCTCTTACACTGGGATCTGTACCCTATGCTTCAATGATTATAGAATTTTGCCCTCCATCCTCCACTAATTTCACTGGCTACAAACACGGCAAGTTATGTCATGAAATTAGCCTCCATGTGCGTGTTGCAGACCTTTCTGTCTACTTCGGTCTGAAATGTTCCTGTTTTTCCAGAAATGTCCAATTATTTCTTTTGGCAAAGACGTTATTGACAAAGCCCCAATGTGGGGCTGATATGCAAACTGCAGGGGGTCCTGTGAGGGGGACACCAGTGGTCTGAGGTTTGAAAGTACCTCTCTCTCCATGACCTTCATGATGTGAGAGGTCAGTGCTACTGGCCTGTAGTCCTCCAGTGCAGCAGCACGTGCTTTTTTGGGCACGGGGACTAAGCAGGAGGTTTTCCAGAGCAGTGGCACTCTTTGGAGCTGGAGGCTCAGGTTGAAGAGATGCTGGAGGACTCCACAGAGCTGACTGGAACAGGCCTTCAGCTCGTAGGGGCTGATGCCGTCTGGTCCAGCAGCTTTTCTCTGTTTAAGTCTCTCCAGCTGTTTCTTCACTTGTCTGGGTGTGAAGTAGAGGGGGGGTTGGGGGTGGGGTGGGGAATAAGGGGGAAGAGAAAGAATAGGAGTTGGGGTGGGGGGAGGGAAGTCTAGGTGTTAGTAGAGGGGAGATAGTATTTGTTACCAGGGGGGGTGTGGGTGGGGGGTGGAGTGGGACAGGAGAGGGATGGCTGGGGGGGGGGGGGGGGGGGGTTTACAGTACGATGGAGGAGACCAGGAGGTGCGAGCAGGAGAGGGGGAGGGGTAGAACCTATTGAAGTACGTGTTCAGTTCGTTTGCACGCTGCTCGTCCCCCTCCACTGCACCCCCACCCCTCCTCTGGAAGCCGGTGATCTGTCTCATGCCGTTCCACAGTTCCCTAGCATTGTTATCTCCCAGTTTGGTCTCCAGTTTCCTCCTGTACCTGTCCTTGCTCTGTTTGGAACTGAATATAAATCTTTCAGCGCTATATGTTAATCCCGCAATGTAAACGTTTTAACTATTATTCATCATATTCTCTTACTGCTACTGCTTAAATTTTTATTTATCCCCATCACATTATTACTATTACCCTTACCTTTTCAATTGTATTTATAACTACATCTCTCATTACCCTTACTTGTCTGTCTTTCTATTTAACACAGAATTTTAATCAAGGTTCAGTTAGTTAAGGGAACAGGATTTCTTTATTCTTATATGGAGTTGAACTGTCTTTGCTGCCATGCAATTAGCTTTGATTAAAGTTGCTATGATGTAGGGCAAATTTAATTTTGCAAAACTGTTGTTACATTGTTAAGTAAGTACTTATCATTTTAGAATTGCATGCCATGTAAGTGCTGCCTAAAATTACATACAGAGATGCCTCATTAATTTGTCTTTTTGTTCTAGCTTGAGGAGGGATTCAATTTGCCACCACAACATTTGCCAAACAACTTATCGACTGAACCTGGCAGCTTGAAGCATCCAAGGACCACACGACGAGCGTCTGTGCACAGGATAAAGGTCCTTGAAGATCTTGTGTCTGTGTTTAAGGACAGTAGTATTCTTGATGCGTTTTTAA
This sequence comes from Hirundichthys speculiger, assembly GCA_018398805.1. Classification (NCBI taxonomy): domain Eukaryota; kingdom Metazoa; phylum Chordata; class Actinopteri; order Beloniformes; family Exocoetidae; genus Hirundichthys; species Hirundichthys speculiger. The sequence goes on from JAGFBZ010000958.1 coordinate 841,899, forward strand.
AGATGGATTTTATTAATGAAAAAGCCATTGATGATGCAGGTGTTTCTAGGGAAATTTATACTGCGTTCTGGGAGCAGTTTCTACAACAGTGTGAGGGGGGAAATGGAGCGTGTTCCAAGGCTTAGACCAGATTTTGGTGAGGCTGAATGGCAAGCTATAGGTAGAATATGGGTGAAGGGTTTGCTGGACCATGGCATTCTACCTGTGATGCTTTCCAAAGCTTTCATTTTGGCCTGCATCCATGGGATTGAGTCTGTTGATGCAGAGATTCTCATGTCGTCTTTTCTCAATTACCTAGCTCCAGTTGAAAAATCAGTTGTTGAAAGGGCAATAGAGGGGACCATGCAGGAAGGTGATGAAGAGGACCTTCTGGACCTCTTCTCACAAATGGGGTCCCATTACTATCCTCCAAAAGGAAACCTGAGATCAGCTCTTGAAACAATGGCTCATAAAGCCATTCTTCAACAGCCGAAATTTGTGCTGGATAGCTTTAGGTCCGTTACATCTTTAGTTCGTGCAAATCTGCCAGAGAAGGACAGTGTGGTAAGACTTTATGACTCAAAGAAGGCCACTGGAAAGAGAGTGGTGCAGCTATTGGAGACCACAAACGTGGTACTTTCACAGAGGGAACAGACGGCCTTTAGCTACCTCCAGCGATACGTAAAGAATGCTGATGACCCAAAAGCTGAGAGATTCCTACGCTTCTGCACTGGTTCATGCGTTATTTGTGTGGACAAAATTATCGTTTCTTTTAATGCAGAAAGTGGGCTTGGCAGGAGACCTGTGGCCCACACATGTGGAGCAACCCTGGAGTTGCCATGCACATATGGCTCCTTTCCAGAATTTCGTACAGAATTTGACCATATCCTCTCCAGCAATAACCTTGCCATGGACATACTATAGTAAGTGGTAGTTATCTGTCCCATGTATAATAACCCAGTCTGTAGTGTTTTCTGTGGAAAAAAAGTGGTCAAACAAGAATATGGTTCTTCTTTTCTTCTTTTGCATTTTCTGATCAAGGCCAGCTGTGTTTGAGTTCTTGGATGTCTTAGGTTCATGTGTCAATTGAAGGTTTTTGGTATTACGAAACCTGTTGTAGAATATCTTTATTTTTATATATTTTATATATTATTTATATTTATATATTTTTTTATATTTTATATATTTATTTTTCATATTTTGCCATTTCATTTTGAGATGGATGTGATATTTTGCAAAAAGTGCCTCATGTTTGTGCCTTAAAGGCAATATGCAGCACAAAATGAAAATTGGACCATCTAATGGTCGTGTATGGTGAGGAATGATTCAGGTCCAGATCATGGCATTCTGATGTAAATTATTTTTGAGGTTTCAGCTGAAAAAAAACATGTAGCCCATGCAAATGGACGGGCCAAAATGAAACCTCAAAAATGGATAACATCCGAATGCCACGGCCGAGACTACGGAAGAGTATTAGGGCCACTTAAAAAAAAAAAAAAAGAATTCTGAGAAAAAAAAGTCAGAAGTCTGACTTTTTTTCTCAAAATTCTGACTTTAATCTCAGAATTCTGAGATTAAAGTCAGAATTCTGACTTTTTTCTCAAAATTCTGACTTTTTTCACAGAATTCTAAGATTAAAGTCAGAATTCTGACTTTTTTCTCAAAATTCTGACTTTTTTCACAGAATTCTGAGATTAAAGTCAGAATTCTGACTTTTTTCTCAAAATTCTGACTTTTTTCACAGAATTCTGAGATTAAAGTCAGAATTCTGACTTTTTTCTCAAAATTCTGACTTTTTTCACAGAATTCTGAGATTAAAGTCAGAATTCTGACTTTTTTCTCAAAATTCTGACTTTTTTCACAGAATTCTGAGATTAAAGTCAGAATTCTGACTTTTCTCAAAATTCTGACTTTTTTCACAGAATTCTGAGATTAAAGTCAGAATTCTGACTTTTTTCTCAAAATTCTGACTTTTTTCACAGAATTCTGAGATTAAAGTCAGAATTCTGACTTTTTTCTCAGAATTCTGAGATTAAAGTCAGATGACTTTTTTTTTTTCACAGAATTCTGAGATTAAAGTCAGAATTCTGACTTTTTTTCAAAATTCTGACTTTTTTCACAGAATTCTGAGATTAAAGTCAGAATTCTGACTTTTTTCTCAAAATTCTGACTTTTTTTCACAGAATTCTGAGATTAAAGTCAGAATTCTGACTTTTTTCTCAAAATTCTGACTTTTTTCACAGAATTCTGAGATTAAAGTCAGAATTCTGACTTTTTTTCTCAAAATTCTGACTTTTTTCACAGAATTCTGAGATTAAAGTCAGAATTCTGACTTTTTTCTCAAAATTCTGACTTTTTTCACAGAATTCTGAGATTAAAGTCAGAATTCTGACTTTTTTCTGAAAATTCTGACTTTTTCACAGAATTCTGAGATTAAAGTCAGAATTCTGACTTTTTTCTCAAAATTCTGACTTTTTTTCACAGAATTCTGAGATTAAAGTCAGAATTCTGACTTTTTCTCAGAATTCTGAGATTAAAGTCAGAATTCTGACTTTTTTCACAGAATTCTGAGATTAAAGTCAGAATTCTGACTTTTTTCTCAAAATTCTGACTTTTTTCACAGAATTCTGAGATTAAAGTCAGAATTCTGACTTTTTTTCAAAATTCTGACTTTTTTCACAGAATTCTGAGATTAAAGTCAGAATTCTGACTTTTTTTCAGAATTCTGAGATTAAAGTCAGAATTCTGACTTTTTCAGAATTCTGAGATTAAAGTCAGAATTCTGACTTTTTTCACAGAATTCTGAGATTAAAGTCAGAATTCTGACTTTTTTTCAAAATTCTGACTTTTTTCACAGAATTCTGAGATTAAAGTCAGAATTCTGACTTTTTTTCTCAAAATTCTGACTTTTTTCACAGAATTCTGAGATTAAAGTCAGAATTCTGACTTTTCTCAAAATTCTGACTTTTTTCACAGAATTCTGAGATTAAAGTCAGAATTCTGACTTTTTTCTCAAAATTCTGACTTTTTTCACAGAATTCTGAGATTAAAGTCAGAATTCTGACTTTTTTCTCAAAATTCTGACTTTTTTCACAGAATTCTGAGATTAAAGTCAGAATTCTGACTTTTTTCTCAAAATTCTGACTTTTTTCACAGAATTCTGAGATTAAAGTCAGAATTCTGACTTTTTTCTCAGAATTCAGATTTTTTCAGAATTCTGACTTTTTTCTCAGAATTCTGAGATTAAAGTCAGAATTCTGACTTTTTTCACAGAATTCTGAGATTAAAGTCAGAATTCTGACTTTTTTCTCAAAATTCTGACTTTTTTTCACAGAATTCTGAGATTAAAGTCAGAATTCTGACTTTTTTCTCAAAATTCTGACTTTTTTCACAGAATTCTGAGATTAAAGTCAGAATTCTGACTTTTTTTCTCAAAATTCTGACTTTTTTCACAGAATTCTGAGATTAAAAAGTCAGAATTCTGACTTTTTTCTCAAAATTCTGACTTTTTCACAGAATTCTGAGATTAAAGTCAGAATTCTGACTTTTTTCTCAAAATTCTGACTTTTTTCACAGAATTCTGAGATTAAAGTCAGAATTCTGACTTTTTTTCAAAATTCTGACTTTTTTCAGAATTCTGAGATTAAAGTCAGAATTCTGACTTTTTTCTCAAATTTGACTTTTTTGAATTCTGAGATTAAAGTCAGAATTCTGACTTTTTCTCAGAATTCTTTTTATTTTTTTTAAGTGTCCCTAATACTCTTCCGTACGAGACCATGCACATGACCACTAGATGGTCTAATTTTCATTTTGCTGCATATTTTTCCTCTTAAAGGCATGGCTGGGTTTTACAGCAGGTTAATTATCAATGTTAAATGGGATTTTTTGCTGTATGTAACCTTACATTTTCAGTGGTCAGATAACCCAATTGTGAAGTGTCTGAGGCCAGGTTTTCTTTTCCCTTTTTTTAAACACAGCTGAAAGACAAGTTAAACAGTTTCTGCCCTGAGAAGGCCTGGTTTGTTGAATAACTTAATTTGTCTTAGTTTAATTTAATTATGTAGTTTAATTTGTTTATTTTGTAACAAATGTCATTGTTGTCAAAAGGCCAAAACTATAACTATTTTCATTTCTTGATAGCTGGATTTAAACGAGAAATCCGGTGTGAAATGGCTTAAGTAGTGTTAACTGTTGATGCTGAGGGCTAACTTTTGCAACATACCTCACCTTGCATCCTGCAAGTGCTGGTTAGCCGATGCTAAAATTGTTAATCATGTGTTAACATTACTTAAGCCATTTCACAACAGATTTCTCATTTAACAGCAGTTTTTTACAATAGATGACTAATGTCCCTGGGTAGAAACTGTTATAGTGAGTATTATGTTTAATAAAAAAACATTTGCAGTGCCTTTTTTCTTGAACAATAATAATATTCTGGTCATTTGTCAACATTTTGCTGTTTTAGTTTTTTTTGGTGAAAGATAAACAGGGAATGGACTCTGTTACAGTGCGGTACAACAGCACTTCTTCAACACTACCACCCCCTAGTGATTCTGGGGTTCTTTGAGGATGTAAAAATGAAGTTCAGTTATGACATTGGATATAGTAAAGTGAAGAGAGTTGTTGTCTTTTTTATTGGGGGGGGGGGGGGGGGGGTACAATATATACAATAGGCTTAGTATCCATTCCATTTAAGGCAAAGGGACATTACATTTTCTGACATTTTGCTGTAAAGGAGCACTATACGTCTGGTGGACGGTACACATGGAGTTAGAGCGTACATGTTGATTTAAACAAACTTAAAACAATGCTCTTTGAACAAATGTTATTTCTGACTTTTCAAATCATATTCTGTTGACAAGTTGAAGTCTGCAGTTCTTGCAAAAAAAAAAATGGCTGTAACAGCAAACAGCATCTGGTGGTTGTAAGTGATTTACAGTGCTGCAGTAATAACATCTCTCAGATGCATATATAAGTTCAAAGCCTGATAAGGGTCATCAGGCAGATTCAGCTGAGATTCAGCCATGAGCATGTTGCAGAGATGGTATACATCTGGGTCGCATGGAATGGGCTGCCGAAAGGTACACTCAGTAGCACACGCTTCAACGGCAACCTCGTCAACAGAACAAAGATGGTCTGTGGCCTGGTACAGCTCTGGTACAGAAAACATTATATTGGGCCGACCACTGGGAACGTTGGGGTTTCTTGAGGGTCGGATGACATGGGCATTCCAGGTCCACGCAGTGTCATCCAGTTCATCCTGTTTAAAATACACATTCAATTATTTGCCTTATTGCACTGTACTAACTTGACTCATCTAGAATTTTCTCAGCTTTAGTAGTAGTTGCTTATTGCCCCCCCCCCCCACACACACACGCACCTCCACCCTACTACCACCATGCACATCAATTAACTATATGGACGAGCCAAATAAGTTCTCACCTGGATCAATCCCATGCAACAAAACTGAATAAGGTTTTTGTCCAGAAAGCCACCGTCAAAGAATCCGCGATCTCTGACGTCCCCAAGGAGTGTCAGCCAGAACTCCACGCATTGGCGGCGCAGAAACCCCCCCCACCAATATTCGATGCGCTGGTTAGCGGTACTGGCTCCCTGTAGGTAACTGTCAAGGGTATCGTCTGGTTCCACGGGGACAAGGGCATGCTGGAAGGCTCTCACATGTCCATTTTCAGTCCCAAGATCACCCCTCACAATTCTTGGACAGCCCCTTAACCGCTGCACAGCTTCTATGTAGTACCCTCCAATTACCTTTGGGTCACTACTTGTAGTGTAGGCATTAAGCCAGATCATTTTCCTTGAAAAGCCATCAATGCAGCCATTCACACAAATACCATACGGCTTTAATTTATCGTAGGAGTCTATGTGCCAGATAAAGTTGGGGCCTTTTGAAAAGTACCTCCTTCGTGAGAGACGTCCTGCTTTTCTTAACTGAACACCCATGGGGTCCAGCTCTTTCAATACCATCCGCACATCCTCTTTCCTTACACGTAGGCCATATTCCCTGCATTTAGAGTACATCCAACGATAGCCATGCAACTGGCCGGAGTGTTGCAGTTGATTTTGGATGAATTCGACAAGCTCTCCTAAACCCGAATAATCCAGTCGTCGATTAAGTCCCATTTCTGCGATCTTTCTCTTTAAATGTCGGAGACTGATGTGATAGTCGTGTCTCCTTGCCAATGCTACCCGGATATCTTTATACTTCAGTCCAAGATTAAAATAAAAACTCTATAAATCTCTCCATTTCTCGTGGGCTAGCCTACCTCGAATCACTGTCACGCTCCTGAGCTCGTACTGTACGACTACCTTAGATCTAGGGTTGCCAACCGTCCCTTGAAAAACGGAACCCTCCCCCATTTATAGACTCGTACTTTAGTTTATAAATAGGGGAGGGCTCCGTTTTTCAAGGGACGGTCAGACAACAATGGAGACGTTGCTTGGCAACCACGGTCACTCACCGGACAGAAGCAAAAACATACCAGGAAAAACAGCGAACGGCAAGAGTCTATAATGGCTTCGATACTCCAATGCAATGTTTCTGGCATTGACCTAAACTGTTATGGTGCATGGCAGGGGTGAAGGAAAAGAGATTCCTAACCAAGCAGGCATATTGAACACTGGCATGCACTTTGTAATTCATTAGGCCTACTTTGTAATCTCATCATGACAATAAATGCATTCTATTCAATTTTTTTAATATTCTATTCTATTCTATTCTATTCTATTCTATTCTATTCTAGACAGTACCATATTTTGATTTGATGTGATGGCGATATCCTTCTTCTGGTAGGTGTGTTGCTTCAGACAGCCCCCTGGTGGCCAAAAAGTGCATTGCAAATCAAAAAGTGCCAAAAAGTGCATTGCAAATCAAACTCGAGATCTCGAGTTTGAAAGTCGAGATCTCGACTTTCAAACTCGAGATCTCGACTTTCAAACTGGAGGAAAAAAAAAAATTCCTACATTTTCTCAAAAAAAAAATTTTTTTTCCTATTTTTTTTTTTTTTTCTCAAAAAAAAAATTTTTTTTTTCCTATTTTTTTTTTTTTTTCATGTCCCCTCCAGGGCTCCGTAATTAACTGTATGTAGCCAAAGTTTTTTTTTTTCCTCTCCACAAGACACTAATAATTACCTCCGCCAAGGAGGTTATGTTTTTGCCGGCGTTTATCTGTCTGTTTGTTTGTCTGCTCGTCTGTGTTCAAGATAACTCAAAAAGTTATGGATGGATTTTGATGAAATTTTCAGGGGTTGACGGAAATGTGAAAAGGAAGAAATGATTTCATTTTGGGTGTGATCCAGAAGAAATTCTGGATTCCAGATCACTTTCAAATTTTCGATAACATTGCGGTAAATGGGGCCAAAAAATTTGTTTCTCAATATCTCCGTTAATTATTGCCCAAAACTCATTAAATTTGACACAGGGATTGACAATAGAAAGCTCTATCATATTTCAAAGGCTAATCCGGATCTGATCCAGAAAGGCGTATTTTATCGCAATCTGTAAATCGCTATATGGGGGAATTGTTGTGCTTAAGGGTGGTCTGCGCTCTCTGTGTTTTTGAATAGATTCGTAGTGTCTACATTAACTAATACTTAGACTCATGCACTCGCCCAAATATGTACAGTCAATGGTAATCATAGATATTGCTCAATTGCTCAATATTCAAACAGATGGAGGTAAATTATGCTAAAAATGACATACAGACTATAGTAAGGCTGTTCAATTATAAAACAAAATCGTAATCAGAAGAACAAATAATTGCCCACTGACTTCTGAAAGATGATGCATTTGTCAAACTTAGAAAGTTAAACTCAAAAAAAGAAAAAAAAAGTTTCAATTTCCTCCTCAAAATATTCTTGAAAGGTTTTTGGTCACAAACACCAGTGTTACTCAAGCGTGGTATTTAAATAAATATGCTAAGCACAAACAAGAGGAAGAAGTTACTCATCTATGAACAAAAAGAGGACGCAAGACAGAATATGTAGTTAAATTACAGTATTTCTTAGATTACATTGTTTTCATGAGTGTTAGGAGCCGAAATTGAAATCACAATTACAATTTGATGAACTGCAGAGTCGTGGACTACAGTTCATAAAGTACCAAGGTAAAATATGTAAAAAATAACTTAAACATTAGACATTATTCACAATAGTTATGGATTGAAGTTGGGTTTACAAAATGTACTTCCTCCTGTTGGTATTGGAATGAAAAAAACAAAACAAAACAAAGAATAATAATAAGTATTGTTCATCTGTAGTTCAATCGTCTCTTTACAGCATCAGTTTTAGTTACAGAAAACACAGCAAGAAAACAACAACAGAATTGATTCAAATGCTTTCAAGATTCAAGTAGGTCTTTATCATTGTTACTTATACATAACATTACCACAAAAATATAATGATGTTTAAAGTAAGAAACAGTAATTCAACAGTATTAATTTTTGCTTTGATTAACAGTATTTTCACTCTTGTACAAGAACATATAATCTATGTTCAGAGCTGATGTCATCTAACTTTACCAGCACTGACAGTCGACAGCAGTGACTTTCAAATGCACAAGCAAGATGTAAAACAAGTTATGGGTCAGGTTACAGAAATCACAGGTACAATTTGTGAAATTAATTACATTTATTGTCTGTGGGTCCTGCAATGTTGACATATTATAAGGTCAGGATGGCTATCGTGGATAAAAGTCATATTATTACACATGCATCTATTGGATCCTGTGAGTAGAGGCAGATAATTATTGCTGAGGCTTCGGATCTTCAGAAATACTACTATAAAAAATGCTCTAATTAATAGCAGAATGTTGTGCAACAGCACAAAGCCAATGCAGGGCAGCATTTATATACATCTGCTGCAGCCCTGTGGTTTCTATAAACATCAGCGGCTAGTGCAGAAAGTAAAATGGAAATGTTCAAATCAGCGTCACAGGATGTTTACCAGTCGTTACCCTTCTACCTCTGGTTTTACAGTCCAGACAATGTTCTCTTGATCTCGTATAAATGGACCAGGTACACAGTATTTGTGCTGAACAAGCATCCAGCCTTCTGCAAACTCTACCCAAGAATTACCCCTTGATTAAATCCATTTACAGTCGTGAGAAGGTATGCAACATGGACAATCTCACCTTGTTTGTTTTGAAGATGAAAGGGTAAACTGAGTCCTCCTATTCTGACCAGGATTTGTGTGCAAAAGTGGCCCAAGATACATATATTATATAAACAATCATACGGCCTAAAACTCCCTTAAAACTCCCAAACTGAAATGTTTGCTTGCATGTTGATGTCAAAATTATATAAACCAAACACAAATTGTAACTTAGACCACTCTGAAAGGTTTTATTTTGTGGACAGAATTGTTGCAAAGCTAAGATTATATCCTCCTGGATTATGCTCTGCACTCCCAGACTGGCATGAAAGCAGTTCCAGTATCATCTTACTTTAAAAAAAAAAAAAGCTCTGTTAGCTGTTTCCTCTGTTAAACTATAAATCATGTTCAAAAGAATTTTGGAAATGAAATTTTTCCTCTTATTGTAAAGTTTAGGCCAAGACGTCTTTATTCTGTTTCAATGACAGGGACAATTCTAATAAACTACAAATCCTCAGCAGCTGACTGAATGGATGCACGTGGGCCACGCTGGTGATTCAAAAATAAATGTATTGTTTTCAACTATGAAGAAGCCTGATATTGCTACATATGCATGCGCTAACATCAAAAGTGCACTTCCACTTCTGCACCTCTCTCAGGGATGATATGTCTTGGTCCATACCAGAGTTTTGCCTGACACCATCTGAATGTTAAACAGATGTTTTCTGGCTCCCGCTGTGCTCCCAAATGCCTATATCCACTAAGAAGGTTTACGAAACACTCTACCGACCTGGCTCTCAGACATGCTTCTGAAGCTAACACTATAAAAGTTTGCACCGTTGATAATAAGTCCTGGATTGAATAAACACCTCCATTGCAATTGAGGGTCATTTTTCAATGTAAAGGCAGCTACTATGTCTCTCGCCTTGGTAAATCCATGCAGGAGAGTCTTTTGAAAAGATAATCTTGATGAGCAGAAGAAACTCAGGGTAAATGCAGACTTTAAAAAAAGGCAATATATCTGAAAGAAGTGAGGGAGGAGAAAGACTGAAACTGGTGTGGTATAAACAAAGAGAATTTATTGCCTCTGAACTGTTCATCACTGACACCACTGGCTGATGTCCTTCTACTATCTGGACAAAGGTTCGGCATTCACACTTCACACAAACTTGAAACAAGTGGCACAGCTTTGACTTCTATCCTGGTTCCTACTCCTACAGGAGATTTTAACTTTATTTATCCAGTATAACACGCAAAGGTAAACAGAATAAAATGTTTCCTGAATGGATGGACTAGTGAGCGGTTGGGGTTAGTTATTGGTGGGATGGTCGCATTGGAATCATTAAAGGAACTATCTAATGAGATGAGGAAAAAATGATATTGTATATGAATAAAACTACACAACAGTGCTACCAGATTTGAGGCAGTACTGAGGCACAACAGTGCTACAACGCTCAAGCTGATGTTTAACAGATTTAATGTCTTCCACATCTGGCTAGTCAAGCGCACACACTGTGTCTATGAAGTACTGCTGTTGTAAGTTGTGTGGAATGAGGTTTGGCATTGTCCTGCAGAATAAAGAAAAAAAAAAACAGACATCCCAGGAAATGACATCATCTTTTTGGCAGCATATGTCTTGCCAAAATTCCAATATATGACTCTGCACCACTACTACCTAAAGAGATTCAATTGTTGCGAGAATGGAATTTACCTGGATAAATGAGAATATCCACAGACCTACCTAAAGAGACGCGCAAGTCCATCCACGCAGCAGACACTAATGCACCTCCTAAGTTAAAGAGACTAGCTTTTGCACCTTTGGCTGATATAAACTGTCTGTCTTCTTCATTTTTATCATGTAGAACCCAACATCACTTGTGCTGTTCAGCCTGTTTTTCACAAAAGCAAGCCAAAAAGAGAACTCATTCCATCACAAAACGTGTCCGCTCTCTTTCAGCACATTTGAATGAAAACAAGGTGGCATTTCATGCAGAGTTGATAAATGACTTCAGTTTAATATTACATGTCTGGATGCTGCGGCAGGCTGTAACATTGTCGAGGATTTCCAGAGTATTTCTATTTTGTAGTTTTTTAGAGAATTTCTACGATGCGACTATATTGATAACAGCGACATGACGGTTTTTCATGCAGAGCTGCCTGAGGGCTTAAAAGGCCATGTGTGGATGAAAGTGGTTTTTGGGTCTTGACTTTTGAGTACTGAAATGTCCCCAGACTACTTGAATTTAATTATGTACTGCAGATGCTGAAAAGCCTAAGTTCTTTACAATTTTATGTTTAGGGATATTTTTAATGTAGTGACCAATGATTATCTCATAGCGTCTGGCACAAAGCGGTGAGCCATAACCCATTCTCGCTTGGAAAGACTCGGTGTTTGGAGAACGCTTCTATTATATCCAACTCTGACACCCAAAGCAGGTACTAATTAACCTACTGATTATAGATTCTTCCACAAGGATGTTAGATGTTTATTCTATAATCTTTACTGTATGTTACCTCGATGTTATTTCTGAGTGTTTATATGAAATTCTGGAGTTTGTAATAACATTTTACTTTAAAGTTTCCTTAGTACCTGTGCCTGTTCAATAAAAATAGGAAAAAAAAATTACCAATTTACTTTTTGTGGCATGTTAGAAACCCCCCCCTCCCCCTCCACTTTTCTGGAAATGAGGTTTGCAGAGGCTGAATATGGAAAACATCAGTTTGAGCAGAAGTACAGGTGACTCACTCCAAAAGGTTTGGGGTCCAAACCTTCTGTGAGGGATTGGACAGTTTTCCTGTGGCTGTTTAAGTTCCCCAGCTTCCTCCAACAGGCCAGATGTTGTATGTTTAGTTAACTGGTGAACCTCAAAGCACAGTGGGAGTGAAAACATGAGTGCATGGTAGCTCGTCTATCTTTGTTAGGCCTCTGATGGACCATTGATAAAAATGGGCATAATTAATGTTAAAACTGACATTAATTACGAAGTACGCCCATGGATGCTAGAGGCATCAATGGTTATTCTGGTTAAGGTGAATTGCCTAAATAATAAAAATTAAATTAATTTACATTCCACTGCGAATGCCTACAGCAAACGGCTTTGCAATCCAACTAATAAATGCTGAGATATTTCTACCTCGCTGTGTCTTTTCTTTTATGACATCAGCGATATCTGTAAGGTGAAAATAAACCATGGCATGCCCAACTATGTCCAACATGACAGAGCTTAAATTCATCAAACCTTTTATCAGGAATGAGAAGATGGTGTAAATCCATTCAGCTGGATTTTACTGGCACAAAGGTCTCAGTACAGTAACCTAGAACACTTTACTTTTAGCTTTCCAGAGACACAGAGAGAGGGCACTGCGACCTGCAGTCAGGGTTTATGTTTTATGACAAAAAAGACTTTGTATGCTGTTAAACGTAATTCTTCAAAAGGAAAAAAAAAAAGAATCATCCAGGTTTAAACACAATCTGTGCACGACTGGCCTTTTTTTTTCTCCACTCAAGCTTTAAATCACACCCACACAAACCTCTGTTCACATCTGAGACCTTTCTGTGGAAGCAGGGAGGACAAAAATACAACTTTCCCATTCAGGGGATCAATAAAAGTACACAAAGATAGATCATCTTTCTGTGAACCAGAGAAAAACGTAGTTTTGCCATTACAACATCTCTTAGGTCTTTACTACACTATCTGAGTAGCCACACAAGGCAAATAAACTAGCCTTTCGTCTCTCAGCAAACAGTATGTACCATAGATCGCACGGCCAAGCTCACACATGCACTGGAAATCTAAAGCAGTTTTAACCCTTCTGATGAGATCTCACACCAAATATTTAGCAATGTAAGAAGTGTTTGAGCTGAAAGAAACACAATGCAGGTACGGCTACTGTTACTACTCGGGGCCAGCAAGAGGACACAACATCTGGAGCTTGTGAGTGTGTGCATAAACGTTGGAAAAACAGCATCCCTCCTCGCCAAGGCATATAAATAACTCAGATCCTATTCACTTAGATCCTTCCTCCCCGCAGCTAAATTTTACCAACATGCAACAAATTAACCATGACACGCTTGAAAACAAGGGAAGAGAAAGAGGATGGGCGAGAAAGGAAATGGCAGCCAAACGAAGGGTCCAGTTTGATGGAATAACACAGTTGGATAGAGAGAAGAAAGAAATTATTTATGAGTAGTAAAGTATGCGCGGGAGGTGTAGGGAATCAGCTACACCTGCTTGAATGGCTGGCTCGCATGGAGAGTAAAGGGAAGGGAGGAAATGACATCACATCTTGGAAAAGAAAATTACCAACACAGGTGTCAGCTTCAATGGTATGGGAAACTATTTTTCAGACTGCTGACCGAAAAAAGAAAAAAGAAAAAAAAAAAAGAGATGAAGGAGCTCTGTTACGGGTAAAGTGAGAGTATTCAATCAAATTAAAAAGACAAGATGAAAGCCCTGCTGAATGAGATGATGCAAATCACTCTAAATGACATCGGGCAGGGTTTACAGTGAGGGTGAGGTTAAACCCTTTACAGGCTGGGATGTACACACTTTAAAGCACCAGTCTGGCCAATTATGGTTTTATGAGTCTATTAAATATCCTCTCTCAATATAAACAAATGAGGATCACTCTTTCTCCTTCTGTCCTTCTCCCTCAGCTATTTAACTCTTGAACTTGAACAGACGGTGTGCACATCTGTGTCATTCAGCGAGAATGTTGATTCACCCACCAGGAGGAATATCAGGTGTCTGTTTGAACATATGGGATCTATCACAACTTTTATCTCTTTAGCTAACTCTTGTTCCATCCATTTTTCCACTGTGCTGTAGATTGGTTCAATGGAGGTGTAAGGAACTTGCATTGAGCGCAATTGCTGCAAAATTTAACTGATTATTTTCACAACTTCATCCAGTCTATGTGTTGACAACTTCAAGTCAAATAATGCGTCAATCACACCCTCCTCCTCTAAAATGCTTCCATTATATTCTACCTTCGTAGAAATCCAGCCTCAAAGACCAGTTTTTCTATTTTCTTTTGGCAGGAACAGAGGAACATTTTGGGAAATACACTGGCTTGCTTTATTCATTTTCTATTTAGTGAGATTAAAAGATCAATATAAGACACCAAAGTGTGCATGCAATTTATTGCTAAAACCGCTCATCTTTTTAAATTTGCTCATCATCTTCTCTTTTTTTTTCCTCAGATTTTCTCAAGGCTTTAAGGGTGGACTGATGTTAAAGAAATTATTTCTTCTTCCCCTTTTAAGTTCCTTTCTCTAATCAATAATCACTGCCTTTGTAGCTTTCATCACAAAGAGACAGACCTCCTCTCAGTCTTTTCATCCATCCCTAATGAGTCTGTTCACTAATTACTAGGTTTTCTTCATCCTGTTCTGTCTTCATGGCCCATTTAATATGTGTTTCAGAAAGTCAGGATTGGCTGCAGCAAATATAAGTAACTCCACAGAAGCTTCTTGAAATAGGATGGGGGGGTTAAGAAGAAGAGAACAGCAGGGTTGGAAGATGGAAATCAAACCCGCCACTCTATGATTTCACTTCCTCGGATGACTACCACCACTTTTTCTCTGTTAATTGAAACCATGTTACATTTCGTTCATTTCTCCATAAAGTCCAGAAGCCACAACCTGTTATTTTTCATTACTTCTTTCAATACTCTCTCTCTTCTTGCAGACAAAAATAAATGTGCAGGGTTACAGAAGCTGGACAGAGTGTGTAAACTAAGGGAAGGACGAGGCGGTAAATCTGTAGGTGCAGCTGTAGCAGCAGAAACATAAGATATTATCCATCTGAAGGGTCAGGAAAATACAGTTTTTAACTTTGTTTTTCAATTTGGCATATTATATTTACTGTGAACATTATCCCCCATTTTTTAAAATCCAGTTAACTGTTACTTTTACTTCTGTTTTAGTGCAGTTTGCCTCTGATCTTCAGTGGACCAAAATTCATCCAGGCAGAAATCAGTGGTCTGGTGTCTTGCCTGTCATCCATTTGCACATTTTGCCTGCAAAGGTTCATTGTTAATACACATTATAGATATTTATACAATTTGATGAAATTGTAGCCTATTCATTTTGCCTACAATTTCTCTAGTTTTGCATCAAAGTCATTTTTAATCCACAGCTACCGCTTTTATTCCAGATTTGTCTCCCCTGCAGTCATTCTTTCCCCTCTCTCATTTCCTCTGTGTCAGCAAATGAAAAGCACAGTGCAGTAAAATTCAGCAAAGATGTGAGCCAACAAGACAATAAGCACAAATTTAGAACCAGATGTACTCTGCAGACACCAGGCAGGACCTGCAGCCCCCGGAAAAGTACTGCAGACTGGACTGCTCCCCAGTTACTTATTGTGACCAGATAAAATGAGATATCCAGAAGTGTTTTTCTTTCCCAGCCAGTTGTTTCTTTTTTTTTCTGTTTTCTCCTTCTCTTCTCTCTCCACCTCGCCTTGACTTTAGTGGTAACAAGTGCAGGGAGCTTAAAAATATTTGAAAATGTATCCCAAAGGAAAGGAAAATACTTTTACATACAGAAGGTGCATCAGTCTCAGAAAATTTCTCAGAGTATTTCCTCAGTTTCATTCTACACCAGTGGTTCTTAAACTGGGTTCAATCGAACCCCAGGGGTTCGGTGAGTCAGTCTTAGGGTTTCGGCGGAGGTCAAGACATGCACCTGAGTCATATGATTAATGATGACACGTCCCACTTGGCCATCACTGGCTACAGGTGATCATGTTACATTGCTTGGCCAATCTGTGCTGCAGGGAATTTGGTGCGGTCAGTAGTCGACCTGTGACTGTTGTGATGGTACAATCAGTGATACATTCATCATACATGAATTGTATTGGTTTTGTTTTTTGAACACAGTGATATTAATGTACATTTTATTTTGAGCACCAGTAAAACATATACCTATGTCTTGAATTTAAAAAATAATAACAATAATCATATTTTATTTTTCAATAAAGAAGGGTTTGGTGAATGTGCATATGAAACTGGTGGGGCTCAGTACTTCCAACAAGGTTAAGAACCACTATCCTCCACACTCCCTACATACTACATGTCTATGTTATATCCTAGACCCTCTATATTTTAAGATGATTGGTGCAATACTATGATGAAAGACAAATGTAATGATTTGACTAAGAAAAACAGCAAATCTTCACTTTTGAAAAGCTGAATCGCTAGAACATTTAGATGCTTGAATATGGTTCTGCTGATCATTTTTTTCTGTCTATTAACTACCACAGTTTTTTCCTCATCTCCATTGCCACTTCATGCTTGGTGTGAAGATTTGATGCAGTCTGTTTGGTTCCTTAGCCAGGCTGTTTTTTACAAATAGGCATTATATGAATTCTGAATCCTGCACTCATTTGGACCCGAATACCCAAATTAACATGTGTAAGACTTAAGTTGGATATAATTTGGACTGAGTCAGATTGCGCTGATTGCGTTTTATTTAACTCTGCAAACTTTGGGCGTTTTTTTGAGTTGACTTTGTTGTAAATTGGTGCAATACAGGCAAAAGTGAAATTAATTCTTCTTTTTAACAACTATCTGCATATATATTTGATGCTTAGTGCCAGAATCTAGCAAAAACCTGGATATATACACAATTTAATCTTGCAGCAGGTGTCAGTTTTCTTGTGCGTAAGCGTGAGTGATAGTGAGTGTGTCCAGTCCTCTTTGACAGGCTAATCTAACATGCTTTTTTAACTTCTAAAACCTTGATTCTGTCAGAGAGGACTTAAATCACTGACAGTGGAGTACAAACTGACAGATAAAGACACTAAACAAGAAGACATAAAACAGACAGTGATGATGTGGTGTGTGTAATATGTGTGGTGTAGTATGTGTGAGTTGTGTGGCGTGGTGCATATAGATGAATGTGTGGTGGTTTGAGTTACATTAGTGTTTGTGATAGTGTTTGTCTCCAGTATCCTCCCCAGAGATAAAGCAGTCCAGCAGCCAGACACAGAACAGTGAGCAGTGATGTTGGCCTCCAACGCCTCTTCAGCACCAACCAGAGACCACAACCACGTCTACAGGCTGGACCACAGTCGGTGCTGGAGTGTTGGGCCAGTGTCATGCAGCAGACCTCCACCAGTGCTCTGGATTTCCCTCCAGGCCAAACAGGAGCCATCCAGACCGGTCACCCACCGAAGACTCCCAAGCCGCAGGGGTCACCGCCTCTTATGGGGATCCAGATGGAAAGAAGTACCATGGTGGGCCAGGTGTCGAAGTAACCGAGGAGCTGGAGTGCCACAGTGTGCCCGCGGGTATGCCCCCGCCACAGCGAGCCAGCCCCTGCACAACCCGCCACCGGAACCAGAGGGGGCAGCCCTCACATCACCACAGCCTGCCCAAGAGCCAGCCACCCACATGCAGCGAGCCAGACCGTGGGGGGGAACAGGGAGATGGAACAAAACCAGGGAAAAGGATGGACAGCTGCAGCTTCTGTACATCAAGTAGGACTTTGTGCAAGACTGATCACTGCCAACTTGCCGGCCTGCCACAAAGACGTCAACCTGTGTTTTAATAGGGCCGAAAAATACTGGACCGAGTAATGACTTTACTCTATGGAAGAATGCATCTAAAAAGTTGTGACAAAGCGAAAAGAAGCATATGAAAAGAAGGGGGCTTAGCAAGATATCAGACGCCTTCTGTGGCATAAAAGACAGAAACAAATTGGAAGACAATACTCAATTGACAGAAAGAAGAAAAAATACTGTGAAAGAGCATGAAGATGTGTGGTTTTGGCACAGAGTAGATGAAAGCACTCACAGAAAATGGATGTCTTATGTATCAATGCTATAGCAGCAAAGAAGAGGCTCTAGCACATCAACTCACCACTGCTGCTGTTCTTTCCGTTACATCGTTAACATTTAAATCCTTTTTTTTTCTAAAACTGAAAGGGTTTAAAACTTGCAAATTATGAGATCTCATGTTTTGTTCATTTTTAACTTGGGTGGCAAAAGAAGCATATTTTTCATATTTTTTCTTCTCAAACATACACTTGATGTTAATGCTCCCCTTATGCTTTTATGAAATTACTTAAAATGCTGAAGATTAAAAAAAAAAAAAGTCCACATAAGAAGGTGTTTGATGTAAACAGCCTGTTGCATTTGACTTATTGAGGGAAGTTGCTAATTTTTTCTGTTGTTTGCAACCATGAACTGTTAATAAAAAGGAAAAAAAAAACCTTTGTTGCTTGTGGGAGATCACTCATTAATTTGTGGGTTCCTGTTTTGAAGAGTTGTGGTTTCTGGATGTCGCCTTACTTCTTTGACACCAGACTCTACAACCACGACGTTGATCATGCTGAGAAAACATGCTAGAATATATTTACTCAAGAGAGATCATTAATTATGAAAAATTAAATGATGCTGAAGTGAAATGGATGTGGAACAAGCAACCGGGACCATAAACTGACAAAGAAAAAAAAACTGCAATGGTGAGAAACTGAGTGAGAAGTAGGGTCACTTTCCCAGACTAACACAGCTCTTTTTGTAACCAATCATATTAGTCAATCAAATATAGCCTATATCTATTCATCCATCCATCCATCTCAATAAATGTGTTTTGCATTTTTTAATCTTACGCAGCTGGAGAAAATCAGTGCTATTTCTTCCATTTGGTAGGGAAGCCAATTCCACAATGTGTTCCACTGGATTATATTCAGAAGTTCCAAACTGCCAAACTCATTTCGATATTCTATCAATCATTTGTCTGATACATCATATTTTAATTTTGCTTATTTGGGATCATTCTGGACAGTGAGAGATCGTCGGCCAGGAACAAGACCAGTCGAATTCTAAAAACTGAATTATAAGACGCAAATTCCTCTTTTATTTCATGTCTTTATTTCATTATTGTCAGCGAAAACTGCTGAAACCATCACCAGACCTGTACTTTGAAGGCTGTTTGAACAAATCAATTGAAGAAGTGTTAGAAAGACTGTGATTAGTGAGTCACTGTGCTAATTGGGAAATGTGGCCACAGCAAGAAATCAAACAAGCCAACCATGCCAGTCTGGGTTATGGACTTTATGAGGCCTGTAGGGATAATAAAACTGACCTGCTTGGACTATGCTTACTGGCAGCATCCCCTGGGAAACTACCCAGGATTATTCAGACTGGTCTTGGATCACTGTACCAAACGGAGTTTGTTGGTTCCTGGAACTAACAAGATTAACGAGACCACTGAATTGCCATTTGTGTTTTAGTCCAAAAGAAGCAATAGCCAGCCAGGGGAGATTTCAAATGCACGTCTGGTGATCTCCAGGGTTTTTGATGGTTATTGTGGTTGATGTTCCAGCAATGAATATTCTAGAGATGCACTTAGTGGCTTGGTTCTTTGAATGCCAGCAGGGATCTGTGAGGCAGGATGGGGCACTAATGACAGAGGAAGGAATGATGCCGCTGACAACCGCAAGAAATCCTGACACCCTGGGCTGATGACCATCTGCATGCCAGACCTGCTCAACAAAAACAGGGATGAATACTTGAGATGAAGCAGACTTATGAAGACAGGATGGTTGTGACAGAGCAGGAGCACAAAACATACATCTAATCGTGCCCATACTGCTAGTGGCACCACGAGGCCTCTCAATCTCTGCAGCCTGACCCAGCCCTCTAGTGTCTGTTGTCATTTATGGCTCTTTCAGAGCTGCAATGAATACAGCTGGCTGACTTTACTCCCTCCCTGAAACCACATCATAGAGGCTTCACATCTTCAAAGTACCCCCACACATTTGTATAGAAGCTCGGGTCGTGAATAGCGAGATTCAATTGAAGCACATGTGTGCAAAGCATGTAACGTCCATGCATGCTGTTAATGCGTAATCAAAGACTCTTTTAGCCTGTTTTAAATGCTGAAGGCTAATTTGTGGTTTTACCTTCCTTTCTTAAACTAATATGGCTTCTCACAGTTGTATTAGGAATTCCATGCATTTGAGAAATGAAAGAAAAGAAGAGAATACATGCCAAACTGCAGGCAAAAATACATGCATTGTATAACATGTTAAATGTGTTTACAAATGCAGGAGCAGGTGTTTGCATAAACTGACAAAGCAGCACGACAAGAATATGACATGTAAGCTTCTAAAATTTAAAAACTGGATATAATTTCAATGCCCTGAGCCCCAAGTAATGACTCCCGGCACACTGTAGGTGAAGCAATACTTTATGGGGCTTCTGAGTGACAGCTTGATTAATCACCTCATCTTCACAATGCTAAACAAACACCTCAGTCTCCTGCTGCTCACACTGAAACATTCACAAGCTTTACTCAAGGACAGCTTCCACTTATCTCTAGCATGAAACCACAAATTACAGCAGAATTTGTTGTCTTTAGAGGCTCAATTAATAAACGATGACCTAAGTTGGCTTTTGCTGGAAAACAACGATGCATTCATGAGACATGTGCGACGCAGATTTCCGGACCCCCTATGCTCAACAGTTTCCACTGTCAAGAAGTGGAAACTGTTGAAAACTGCCATAGAAGACTGCTTTTCTTTTTTTTTTTTTTTTGGGGGGGGGGGGGGGGGGGGGGGGGTGGGCTCAGAGAGGCAAAACAGCACCAGTGCAGGTATGCACTGGTCCCATGTCTCCCATGTCCCATTCACAGCCTCTGCTCATTCACCGAGACCTTGCCTGCGAGACAGTGTAAGGGGCGAAGTGGACCACTGTCATGGGGCAATCTAGAGCCAACGACTGAATCTTTGTAATCATTGTCTTTGTTTTAGTGCATCAGTCCAAAAAAAAAAAAAAAAGTCATTGTCTTATTAAATCACTACTACGATCCAAACATCTCCCTTTACTTTGAAAAAAAACACATTTACTTCTGGGTCTAGAAAACATAGGTCATTTAAACTGCTGCATGTGGGAAAAGAAGGAATAAATAAACACATAGAAAAAGTAAATATATATATAAATCAAAGCAATGTTTCCACTACTCACCACCAGTGATTCATGGATATAATTTGTTACATTTCATTAAAACAGTTCTCTTATTTCTCTGCTTGAATAGTTGAATCAATTATACCTAATGACATGATTACCTTATAAATTGGTTTGGCAAAAGGGTTTTTGTGTATTTAATGAAAAGCTGATTAAATAAAAATCATTTAAATTACAAAACTGAGAAAATGTTTGTATATTATATCAGTTCCCAGACATTAACACAGCTAATTAATGGCTGACACTAATTAATATTGATGCTGTAATATGCATCACCGTCTGGGTTTGTATCATCTAATGGGGAAAAAATGAATGAATTAATGAATAAAGTTGCATGTACACCCTGTTTTGTTTCTGTCAGAGTATGCTCCTCAGTATTTGATCAGCTTTCCCAGCCAAGGATGTAGCCCAGATTTCATGTTATTTCTTTCAGGGGCTTCTAAGATTGGTCTCAAACCCTTGGCCCTGCTTTCACTTTATCCATTTACTTTATTATATCAGACACATACAGGGGTTGGACAATGAAACTGAAACACCTGTCATTTTAGCTTGGCAAGGTTTCATGGCTAGATTGGACCAGCCTGGTGGCCAATCTTCATTAATTGCACATAGCGCCAGTAAGACCAGAGTGTAAAGATTCAATTATCAGGGTGAGAGCACAGTTTTGCTTAAAATATTGCAATGCACACAACATCTTGGGTGACATATCAGAGTTCAAAAGAGGATGAATTGTTGGTGCACGTCTTGCTGGCACATCTGTGACCAAGACAGCAAGTCTTTGTGATGTATCAAGAGCCACGGTATCCAGGGTAATGTCAGCATACCACCAAGAAGTACGAACCACATCCAACAGGATTAACTGTGGACACAAGAGGAAGCTGTCTGAAAGGGATGCTTGCATGCTAACCCAGATTGTATCCAAAAAACATAAAACTACAGCTGCCCAAATCACGGCAGAATTAAATGTGCACCTCAACTCTCCTGTTTCCACCAGAACTGTCTGTCAGGAGCTCCACAGGGTCAGTATACACGGCTGGGCTGCTATAGCCAAACCTTTGGTCACTCATCACAGTGCCAAACATGGGTTTCAATGGTACAAGGAGTTCAAATCTTGGGCTGTGGACAAGGTGAAACATGTATTGTTCTCTGATGAGTCCACCTTTACTGTTTTCCCCACATCTGGGAGAGTTACAGTGTGGAGAAGCCCCAAAGAAGCGGACCACCCAGACTGTTCCATGCCCAGAGTGCAGCATGGAGGTGGATCAGTGATGGTTTGGGCTGCCATATCACGGCATTCCCTTGGCCCAATACTTGTGCTGGATAGGCGCGTCACTGCCAAAGACTACTGAACCATTCTGGAGGACCATGTGCATCCAGCAGTTCAAACATTGTATCCTGAAGGCAGTGCCATGTATCAGGATGACAATACACCAATACACACAGCAAGACTGGTGAAAGATTGGTTTGATGAACATGAAGTTGAACATCTCCCTTGGCCTGCAGTCACCAGATCTAAATATTATTAAGCCACTTTAGGGGTGTTTTGGAGGAGCGAGTCAGGAAACGTTTTCCTCCACCAGCATCACGTAGTGACCTGGCCACTCTCCTGCAGGAACAATGGCTTCAAATCCCTCTGACCACTGTGCAGGACTTGTGTATGTCAATCCCAAGACAAACTGATGCTGTACTGGCCACAAAAGGAGGCTCTACACCATACTAATAAATGATTGTGCTCTAAAACCAGGTGTTTCAGTTTCATTGTCCAACCCCTGTAGATGTGGTCATCTTTGTGCTATTTGTTAAAAGTCTGAATGGTGGAGCCCAAATGAGTGCAAGCTGCAGCACTGCTGCTTTCAGCTACTGCACCCCCCTGAACCAGCATTAACCAGCCAAGTTTAAACCAAAGACAGGGAGACAATTTTCCCCATTTAAATAAAATGAATGGATATAAACAAAGTTTAGACGTTCAGTTGCAATTACAGCCCACACTGTAGTTCCTGAAAAATGAGAAACAAAGATGGAGACCGAGGGCTCAGGAACATATGAGAGACTGTGTTGACTTAGTATTGAGGTTAAAGTACCATTGATTTCAAAGTTAGAATTTTATCAATGAAAAAGAATTCTATCTTTCCGACAAAAAGACAAATTAGCAGATAAATGATTCACATTTGAACTTGGCCTGCTTCTCATTCTTTAATTCAGAAAATGATGTTCAGAAAATGGCACCTGAAAAAGATACTTACTGTCTATATACTATAAGCACATACTGATTTTCCCTAAAATGTAGTACGCAGGCACAGAAACAGTTTCACAATCTCCAAACAGCGAAGAACACCCAGACCACATGTGTTACTCCTAGCACCACTGCAGTGAAACCTAGCCACAGTGGTCATGTGGCCCACTTCTGGTTATGCTGCATCACGTTCACTTTTATGGTGGCGTGATGCGTACTAACAATGACTGCCACACCAGCATACAGCATATACTGTGCTATATGCACGGGTGCACAGTACACGGTTTCAAAAACTGCCACTCATTTCCCATGTTGACGGCTTTTCACTCTTAAGATGGAACAACAGAAAGTGCAAACCGACAATTTTCAGTTCCAGGTGCGATCCACATGTGCCATAGGAACTTAATTAGAGTCTCAGAGCAGCCAGTTAATGAGGCCTTCGTTCACAAACAACACACGCACACACACATATGTGAGCAAAGAGCTCACAACTCACAAAGAGTTGTTGCCAGCTGGCATTTACTTGTACCCCTTCACTCTAAAAATAATGAAATAAATGCATAAAATCAAGCACCCCACCACCCCCGGAGCACACACCCACAAACACAAAGATTATCCCTGTTTAGTTAAAGCAGCTGAAACCCCATCACCTCCAGTTCCCTCCAACTGTGGACTTCTTGACCCCTCAGCTTTGTCCCCACCATTCATTAAGACATGCTTCTGTTTATACCCGCAGAAAAACCAGATTTAAATAATACCATCAAATCATACCCTCTGCAAAGCTATCACATTGCTTACAAAGAATCCAAGCACATGGAGGAGTAAGTCATAAAAAAAACTCAGTCATAATTGAGACAGACTCCATCCAGCAGAGTGAAAAGAATATCCAGATTTCATGCCACTGTTTAAACTGAGAGTTCCATGATAAATCCTCGTCTCCTCATTAAGAAATACTCTTTCCACTTTCGCCATAGCCTGTGGGACTAACCAAGACTGGCAGTGGGGCAGCGGCCAATAAGGTAAAGAGCTGAAAGACGAAACGAGAATACAAGAACGGAGAAAAACAAATGAGGCACATCATCTGGGCTGAGTTTACCACGGGCAATTACCAGGTCCTGAACCCAGCAGGGCCTGATGAAGAAATATACATGCGTGAACTACTGGATACGTTAGTGATTGGGAAAGAAGGTCAATGTTGACAAAAAAGACAAACCATAGAAGTTAGACGGAGACGGCAGGTGAAGACAGAATAAGACATATCTGCCCTTAAGTCTGAAGTCACATCTCTAACTAAGCTCTTCTGTCATTCAAATCTGGAAAGGTCATACATCACACCACTATGTAAAACAGTACAGTAGACTGATGTTGAACAATATTAATCAGTCAAACACCGTGCTTAATGGCTCATAGGAGACTGCCCATTAACTTTTTTCCCCACCTCCAATGGTCCTGTTCCAGTCATGATCATCTATGAGGACAAATACTTTTCAAGAACGCAGAAACATTTTTGGCTCAGTTTTTTTTTTTTTTTTTTTGGGGGGGGGGGGGGGGGGGGTAAACTATGCTGCTTGTGAGGCTGGAATTCAAAGCTTGCCATTGAGTGAGCTTAAGACATATTCTTGGAAAAACATGCTGTTCTTATACTGCCCACATTTGATCCCACATTTCATAGCATTGACATTGTATCCCAGTGGTGTTGGTATTAAACATTCCCCAAATAAGCTTCATTTTGCGGAAAGCATCAAATTCATCCTTTGGCAAGCGTGGATTTTAACCAAGACAACATAATTTGTTGGCACTGCAGAGTACTGGTCATTTTTTAAACTATGAAAGGAATTTTTCAAATCTGATGTATACTTAATGGGATGTGGTTTTAAACAATAAATAACAGATCTGCCTTCGAGCAAAATCTGGACTCACAGCTCTGAAGTAGCACTGATCAGAGCCCAAACAATAGTTTAAAAATATATTAAGGCAGACCAAATCATTTCTAACTGACAAACCAGTATGTTGACTGTTATTGTTTCTTTATAATACAAATAACAATGGCAAAATACTGCTATATCAAACAAGATATTTTACACATCTATAAAGTTAATATTATGTACTCATAACAGTAGCAGCAGTCATATATTTCCAAGAGAATTACAGCAAAATGTAATGCACGTCTTTAAAAACCCTCAAGAATGAACTATGAAACTCGATTTTTCTGCCATTGTTGATAAGAGGTCGCCAAAGTGTTATGGAGAGCCACGTGAGTCCATGAAAGCTGGAAGCAGGCGCTGAATGGTTGCAGAAGCAAAATTGTTCTGTCAGTTCACATTAAGAGAATTAAAACAACATACATAATACAGATGAGACACTGCAAGTCATTGTACAACACTTGGTTTCAACTCCCTCGACAAATGGGCCATAACAATTAATCTCTCATTATAAAGTGACAGCTGACTGGCTGATCTGTAATACAGATATCATAAAGCAGAAATCTGTGGGAAAGCTGCATCATTTCACTGTGATAGTTTATTTAGCTTTAATCTACTTTTTTTGAACATGGAGCTGCACAAGAAAAGAAAAAAGACAAAAAAAAGAAAAATCTCTGAATGTTTCTCCTTCGCACCTCACCCTCTGGGTCTAAATCAGGCATACAAGCTTAGCTGTTCTCCAGACTTTCATTGTGTTCCCTGACAACATCCAAACACATAATAGATGCTCACCATGTTTGCCTGTAGTTTATTCTGCCTGTAATGAGATATTTATTCCCAATCTAAACCCCTCCACCTTCAAACATACTACAAAAAAAAGAAGAAAAAAAAGACACAAATATAGACCAAACAATACAATACAAGTGTATTTTATTATGCCTGTAATAAGAAATACAAGAATGGAGACACACACCTAACAGGGAGTTTAAACAGTGTAATTTACGGCAGGGTATAAAAGATGCTACAGCACCGAAACCACTGTGCTTTTCCTTGGCCCTGCCCTGCGCTCCTTCATCACATCCAAACCCAGTCCAGCCCATGGTCCTCTCTAATTTCACCCCAAGCAGCAGAAGCTTGAGCTGAAAAAGAGGAATCTGGCCCCCAAATTCAGCAAACTATTCCCTTTTCCTGTCTCCCTCCTCTTCCAGCAACCACAGATCGACAGCTCTACAGCCAGCAGCGGCCCAAAACTATGAGGGGTATTTTCAGCACTGTAATTCGAAACACATATGGTACACACACAGATGCAGAACCACACACTCAGCAAAAACAAAGACATTGGACACAGATCAAAAGATGCAGGCGACCAGAGAAAAGACACAGATGCCCATAAAGGCGCGTGTCTCATTATGCTCAGGTTGGTCTGCGCCTGTTCTCCTTGAAACAATCTGAGGAGTCTTACAGGCGAGTGCAGGAAAGCAGGGTGGATGCCTTACTGCATAGAGATGCAAAAGAAACTCATCTGAAAAAAAAAGAGGCCAGTATAGGGATGGTATGGTAGCAGAGTAGAACCAAGAATAGGAAAGAGAAAAGAAAACACAAGTTTATGTTTGGAACTTGATGATTCACCACTTTGCCATTCTTACAATTTTCTTCCAATTTATACCTGAAAAATAAAGAAGAGGTTTTAAGTGAGTTGTAATGAACTTTGTCACCACCAATTACGTGGAGCTCCTGGGGTAATTCAACAATTGAAAGGAAACAAAAAAAAAAAATCTTCAAAACAAAATTCAAATCTCAACTTCAACCTGCTGTCAGTGGTGGGATGCCACATGCAGAGACGCTCTTTCCTCATGTGTGCCAACTAAATACAACACTTCCCCTGATTACAGATGCAGTGGGCCAATTTCAAGACCTTAATTGCACTGTGCAGTTTTATTTCCCATAAATAAAGCGGGACCAGGGCTGCAATTAGGGCCTATATTTACTTCACCTGACTGGGGGGAAACCCCGTTCAGTGCGAGCCACAGGGATGAGCCAGCTCCAATCGGGTGGAACCAGAACACCCATTAACACACACCAGAGCTCAGGCGCCAAACAGAAGAGGGGTTGTCAAAGCTGAATGTCTTGGGCCTTGTCGACTCGTCAAGATGTATTCAGTATTCAAAAGTAGAAAAACTTCAAACAACAGATTAAGTGCTTCCTGATCTGATCGTAACTCGATCCTGAAAACCAAACTGGGTTGTCAGATGGACTCTAGAAGTAGAAAATCTAAAAAGATGAAATGGATACAGATTAGGCCACGTATAATATGCAAAAACACATGAAATTATGAATCTTTCCATTCACAGTAGGGGTATTCAGTATCAAAAAAAGGAATATCTCCCTTACTCTAACGATTTCCAGCTTTCATCAGATATTCTTCCCCAGAAATGCTTTCAGAGAAGAGTTCTGGCTTCTTAAATGGGACAATCAACTGGAATTCATGTAAAAAGCCTAAAACGACCTTCCAATGAGGTGACAAATTCAAATAATTTGCCCATTTCTCTACATTTACATTACACGGTGGCCTTTTCTTACCATCAAATCCCATCGACAACAACAAACCAATCAAAATCCAAGCAGGAAAAAGTGCTTGTCACAACAGGCACAAACAAAAGATTTTGTGGGAATCTTCCTGAAACCATTTATACAATAAGAAATGCCATGTTATATTGTGTTTTATGGAGTTGAACAGCTTTGTGGGTTCCACTCTTCTATGCAATCAAATTACTGGACTCTTAATGTTTCAGCGTGTTTAGGATTCATCACCCGCGCCCTGTAAACCACTCTACAGCAGATGGGGTGCTCAGAGGAGATGCTGTGGCTCTCCAGTCCTCCAGAGACAGCTGCACATCTGAAAGCTGTCAGGGTGAGGCTCCCCCCTCATCCCGCTCTTAAAGGCCTCAAAACCAAACGATCCCATAGCAGAGACACAGAGGGGAAACAAGGAAGAGAGAGAATGCAAAACCAGAGGCCAGAGCAACCCTCTAATAACTGATCTGTGGCTCAACTCTCCAAGGTTTGAGGTGGTAAAGTCACGCGCTGTGTGCTGACTCACTTTTGCACATCTTGGTCCTCTCCATGGTAACGAGAGAAGAAGGATTAATCAGAGAGTTCGGAAAGAAGAGAAAGTGGCAACACTAATATAGCAGAGAATGGAAGAGTTGGCTTAATGGTCCCTCAGTTTCCTCGTGGCCCCACAGGCCTGACGGGCCAAGGCAACCTATTTTACACCGCAGAGCCTTTTTTACATTGATAATTAACATCAGTCTTCTTGTGGGCTTTGGCTTGATTTTTAAAAGAAAAAAAAAAAAAGAAAACCAAAAGGAAAAGACATTGTGCAAAGGAAAGCTGAGCAAGCATAAAAAACAAAGCTTAACTTTCATTGTGGCAGCTTCCTAAATTAAGAAAATTAAACACCAGAACTGAGAAAAAAAAAAAAAGAAATACAGGTGTGGAGTGAATAACTGAGTGCCCACACATCTGTAACACCATCTATATATCTCCTTAACCAAGCAGCTGGAGGCTGCATTTTAGCATCAAAATTTTTCCAAAGTGTCCAAAGTGTTTGTAACTGTGTTGTTGAGTGACCCTGTTGGATTTTGACAGAGAAGAATTTGTGAATTGAAGTTACATTTCTGCTGCATCGATTTTAAAGCAGTGGTTTTCACTGAGGGTCAGTGGAACGCACAATTCTAAGCATTCAGACTTCTTCCTTTCTATCCATGATTTAGTTATCTCCATTGTTATTTGTCTAAGAAAAGTGGAAAATGCCATAAGTCTAAAATTTCCTTGAATGATGCTGCCAGCATTAAAGATTAAAGTTATTCAGTACACGTGCAGTTATATTTGAACTTAACTGGACTTTATTTATCTTTGTAAACATGAGTGCTTTCTATGGCCTTGACAATTTTGTTATGAAATGGAGGTATTCAAGTTAAGTGAGTTGAGTTATTTAGTTGGACTACAGTCCAGAAGTACAGCAGGGGAAACCATTGATTGACTGAAGTGTGTCTGACTCCACAACAGTAGATGCTGATGTGCTCCCCTGTTGGGCATTAGATGACAAAAGTTTCTGGCAGGAAACTGGTATCATGTCAAGCAGTGAACTGGACAGTGTTACAGCTGTGCACAATTCATGCGCTCTATATGTTTTTACCATTTGAGATGCACAATTTTCTGACGTCGCAGCAAGGTCAAAGCCCTTGGCAAAAAACTGTGGAGCACGCACTAAGCACCTCAGCCAGCTTCACGTCAGTTTAAACACATGCAGGAGTCATTTAAATCCCTGCTGCTTTATCTGAGTGTGTTGGTCCGACTTTGAGAAATTCAATTTAGTATAAATTCAATAAGACAGAAAAACATTTTAAAAGTCTGGGAAGCGTACTGAGAATTCATGACCTCCAGAGCACTTGCCTATTTTTTGAACAAGTAAGGCATGACTTAGTTTTATGAAAGCGGAAACCACAAATTCCCATCCTTTTGCATCTATTAACAGTTTAATTAATTAGTTTTTGTGACAACAGTCAACTTGCACTGATAAGACAGCAGCGACAGGACTTTTTATACACTTTCTGGATACATACAAAGCAAAAATTACTTTGGTTTATCTTCAGGAACCCCAATCACACTTACTTAAGAGGAATTACATTTTTCAATCTTGACAGTCTTGACAAATTAGCCATTTATTTGCTAACATTAACTTCCGTAAAGGTTTTCACTCAAAACGGCTTTGATTCACATCATTTTGGTCCCCAATGAAAGTCTGAACTCCATGTCATCTAATAATAGACTTAGGGTTATTTGAAATCTGTAAAGTTTATTTAAATGTTTTTTGAACGTCTCTTTTTTTAGGGAGAATATATAGAGTGGTAAAAGGGCTTGGAATAGAATTGTGTCGACACTGAATTGAACATTACAAGCAGCCCTCTGTGTGCGATTACAGAGGGCTGCTTGCCTAAAGTGCCTTGCTCTGACACATCTGACACATCTCCAGTTTCAAAACTGGAGTCAGCTGAATCAGTTCATGACACAAACAGGGACACATGCAAAGTAGTCAAAGTCTACATTACAAGGGCATGAAGTGCAATGCATTTTAAAATCACTGAGATAACACGCTGTTCCTTTGGAACAACACGCCTTCCAGAGAGGTCTCAGAAAACACATGGTTGAAGTCATACTGTAAACGGCTGCAAGAGTCTGCAGATGTACATGGGCGCATGAACCCGCAAATATGCTCCCTCTCATTGCTGATCTGCCTCCCGTGCGCTTCTGTGATCTGAATATGATTTTTGCGTTCTGCTATAGCACATTGTGTTTTTGCAGGATTCCTCATATTTACAAACCAGAGAGGCCACGAGGCAGGCTGAGCATCCCAGTAATTAAAACACGCTGGGAGGTCCGTCATTGAAATGTGTGAGAATATTTGCTCTAAAGAAAGCAGCCTCTCCCGACTCTCACTGCCCCCCCTCCTATCTTCCTTCAACACACAAATACCCAACCTCTTCACTTCCCCATTGCTGCTGCAGAGATGGAGTCTTATTGACTCAGACCTGGTGATCATTGGTGAAAGATTTACATTAAGGGTTCAAAAAAAAAAAAAGGGTGGTGTGAGTGGAGAGTTTCACACTAGATTAGTGTGGGATGGGTACCGTGGGAAGCAGAGACCAGCACATTCATAAATCAATGCAAAATGAGTCACTGAGAGTTGCCATTGGTGAGTTTTCTGGTCAACATGTTTACGAGATGTAGCGTGG
This sequence comes from Hirundichthys speculiger, assembly GCA_018398805.1. NCBI lineage: Eukaryota > Metazoa > Chordata > Actinopteri > Beloniformes > Exocoetidae > Hirundichthys > Hirundichthys speculiger. The sequence continues at coordinate 872,913 of JAGFBZ010000958.1, forward strand.
AAAACAAATGTACTCACAGTAAATATCCGTGAAGCGTATTATTCATTATCATCGTTCATCCACATCAACTCTGTTTTTGTCACATTAAGGAATGGTAATTTAGAAAACACTTCACAAATTCAGCTTGATTCACACGAACTCTGGTATGACTGCACCGTTAGCCCAGATCATTTGAGGAGGTGCAAACGCCTTATGAGGATTTAAACATGAGTTCATCACGGACCAAAGACAGGCAAACGTACAGTAACTGATTTTTGATTTCAAACATGATTTGGACTTGGAAATGTAGCAACCATGTTGAGCATAAGAATCAGTTTTACTGATTCTGAGCAGCATTTTTTTTTTTTTACTTGTGTGTGCAACATTCTGTTTTGACTTCTTTACATTCCTTATTTGAAAGGTTAAAGATTTTTGTTTTTCAAGGAACTTACCTGAACAGGCGTCAGCTGGGCTCTAGGATCAAACACTCGCAGCATCTTGTCCTAGCGAAGCATGAGGAAAAAAAAAAAAAAAACTATAGAAAACCTGCATTGAAATTATTCATCATATTTTTTTTAATTCAGGATAAAACATTTTCAGATACGTCTAAACTCAAACTTTCATCATATAGACTTTATTTTAAGCAAACATGGTCATTCTCAGGCCATTCTATGAACAGCATCAGTATAATAATGTGTAAAATCTCCAAAGGTAGAAGAAGTTTAGCTCACAAAGGAGGTCAAAGAGCACATGTGAGTTCAAGATTTCCAAGTTCCCTCAAAGAAAATGTGGAAGGCATTACAGGCTTCTCACTTTGCTGAATTATTTTCAAGCAAATTAAATGGACAACTGAAATATTACAGCTACACATTGAAAGTATTAAAAGATTCTCTCCACCTCCGCCTATGTCAGATAAAGAACACCACAAGTTCGCAGACGTTTCCTCATTTATCAGTGCGATCTCCCTGATTCATCGTGAGTAAACGCAACGCGGTGACCTCTCCACGGCCTTGTGTGTCTTGACCTGGGCCAGCCAAAACACACACATTCGGCATCAATCAAAGCGGCCAATCAGAGAGGCTCCGGTGTGATTGGAAGGAAATGGGGCCTAATGAGATCAGGCTGTGTGGGACATTTGTGTCTGCAGCCGTGTCACTCAATACTGCTGAGTGACTGTGATCACAGGAGCAGCCTGACACACGGAGCGAATGGCAGGTAATTCTAAGAAGCATTTAGTCTAAACCATAGATACAGCTAACACGATACATGCCAAAGGGAATCAGGAGGCTGTCTATGACACAGTATAGCAAACATCGAAACACATAAACGATAGGGAATCACTGTCATTTTTATCCACACAGAATATTCATTCAGGCAGGACATGCCTTTCACCGACTTCAGCGGGTTGCCTGCAATGATGAAATACGTTAAAAAATTTGACCACAGCCTTTTTTTTTTCTTTTCATTGAACTATTCCCAACAATCAAAGCTGGCATGTATTTGCTATTCTTGAGTTAAACATCAAAGGGGGGTTTTGACAAATGTACCACTTTTTTTTCATGGCCCATCTTGTCAGGATTTGACTGCAGCCCACCCACGAATGCGATGCCCCACAGACATGTCTTGAGGCCTCTGTGACCTGGGACGATGCCAGAGGCTCAGAAAACACTGCAGGAACAACACACACAAATACATGCAGATTTCCTCTCCATGACCTTTGGGTAAGAGTCCACCTGCTCTCAGCGAATGTGCTCTAGATATTCCCTGAGACGTCCATCCAGGGCTGCTGCAGCTTATCATTTCCATTTATGTCCTCAAATGATCAGCTTTTAGAGACCAACAATGAATAAAACAGATGCTCCTTTCTACTGTCATGCTTACAAAACAAAGTAGAAATATGTCTTGGTTACTAAAATTATCATCAAAGCATCCATTGAAAAGAAAAAAAACAGCCCACCACTATCAATAAAAGATACAAGCTTCTTAAACTTTACCACTCACTCATTAATCTGCTCTTAAGAGCACACCCTAGAATGGCTATACATACTTGTAGTAGATGTAAAGTCGATTAAAGTTGATGAGTGCCATTTCTTTCTAAGTGTTGTAGTACAAACGCCGCACGAGGGAGGAAACTATCTGGCTGTGCAAACGCACAAATGAGGGGCTGTTTACGTGCAGTCGTGCCCACCAAGCAACTACACACACGCAAGCGCGCACACACACACACACACTCAAGCAAATACACACTCTCAAACCTTTGACAATAACACATATAAGGGCGCACGCAACTGAAACTCATAAATGCACAGATGAGGGGGGCCTGGATAGCGTGAGTAGATTTGTGTGTTTGTATTTGTGTGTGTGCTGAGACAGCAGCTGTTTAATCAAAGAGGTGGAGTCTCATTCTCAAGCTGCTGTTAATGAGTTTTCACCACAAGCCTGCTGCACATAACTTTCACATGTACACACACACATGCTGGGAATCTTCACCCAGGGGTGCTCTCTGTCACTCACTCTACTCATCAAACATACAGCTCTGCCAGACTGCTGTTGATAGTCTCCCATGGTTACGAGCATCAAAGCCTGCCGTCATGGGCAGTGTGAGACTGCGGGAGCTTCTTCAATTATTCCACGCGCCATGGGAAATACAGTATAGTGTACAACTTGGCTTAATCTAACTTCGAAAATTTAAAGTAGACCACGGACCCCAACTCCAGTCACATTTTTTGAATTTCTAAAGAGCAAACCATTCAGTCTCGCCCATCATTCAGATAAACACAGGCTCTCTTACATCTCTGCTCACACTTCCTGTGGATTTCACTCCCCTGAACTGAATGATGCCTTTCTTTACAAGCGTGTCATAAATACACTTTTCTAGAGGTCCAAATGAGGCCTGTCACGAGTCCTGCTCTTTGGGGAGGGGGTCGCCCCTTCATCTTCCCCCAACCAAGTTCTGCGCCCGAATGTTTACCCTATAGGAAGGCTGGGGATTGAACCCACATGTTGGCGGGTTCTATTTGCTTTAATAACTTGGATTTGAGAGTTTGAAAGGGGCCTTTCTTGTTAAATGACACCAGAGTCCAACAGGACTGAACACCCCCCCCCCCCCCCCCGAAGAAAACACACTTTCTTCTTAGGTGTTTTGTTCTTTCAGGCTCCACTGAAGCTGATGGTAGCTGATGGTGATGACAATTACCCTGTCAAGGATGTCGTGATCTAACAAAGCCTGTGATGGGTGGAATAATTTGTTACTTGTCAGAGCAAAGGCAAACAAGGAGGTATGGACGAACAATCATATCTATTAAGTATGTGCATGTGATACATTTTTGTGTCAAAGGTCATTTGGTCTCAAGTTCAAGTAAGCTCACTGGGGCCCTGTCTGACATAAAGGGACTTGGCTTCATTTCCCAATCAATCAAGGTGTGTGCTATTTAAACTGAGGGGAAAAAAATGAAAATAGAAGAATTATAAGATGCTCCACCGACAAAAGAAAAAGCTTCTGGCTTTTCCGGTGAAACAGCTTTGTCTTTTCCCTCTACGTAAACGTCATATATCTGAATCCTTTCTCTTCCTGCTTCTATAATAATATCAATGTCATCATAAACCTTTGGCAATAAAGATGCACTTTACTATGCAATTACTGCATGTCTGAAAGAGGTGTTGGTTGTAAGATGCTAAGAAGACTCGTGCCACAAGAAGCATGGACTCAAAGAGTATGGGACTGGGATTCGGTATCAGATTGGGCTGAAACAAATTTAGAGCAAGCATTGATTAAACGTTCACATGTGGCCGCTTACCATTTTAATGCTTTAATTGCCAAGTGAGGAGAGCTTCCAATCTGATGAGGAAAATCTCCCCAGGGCCTCTATTAATGTATTTGGCATCATTGTTACAATACTAAAATAAACTGGCAATAACATCTTGTTTCTTAAAGTGGTCTCGTAGTTGATCCATTTTCCTCTGGAAAATTGCTCATTCCCTTCTAATCCATTATGTTACAGGATTCCCACCCTTTTTTATGAGCATCACCCCTGCTGATATTTTGATTAAATAAGTTGCATACAAACAAAAAAGGTGTTCAGCGTGAGGTTTGGTGCTCTGAATGTGAAACACTGGCTTCCTCTAGTGGCTGCAAAATGCAGCTGCAGCAATCGAACATGGGCTCACACAGGCATGAAATGTTTGAAGGAGCCAAGCAAAAGACAACTTTAAAATTTAAGATGAGCCATGCATTATATTATAAATGTTGTGCAGTGCGAGCCTATCCTTACCTTGCAGGAGGACGCCAGCAGGGAGCCATCCTGTTTCCAGCTCAGACTCTGCACCTGGTCACTGTGCTGCTCCAGAGCTGCAGGGACACACACACAATCATTTAGAGAAGTGAGAGAGTAAGAGGCACCATATTTATGTACGATAATAAATTAATAATCAAAGGAAAGTTGTAAATACTTAGAAAAAGAGGACAGCACGCACGATGGACACCGAGTGATGGAACATACATAGACAAGAGAAAGGCACACACAAGTCTCAAGAGGACAATGAAGGGAAGGACATAAAAAATTATGAGTCAAGCACTGAAGAAAAAACAAACTCATAGAAGTAAGGAGGATTTACACCAAAGAATGGACTTCTTGTTAAGCCACATGTGAAGAATAATAAGCATTATACACATAAGACTGCAGTGTCATAAGTGAGCACAGCCCAGCTTGTGTGAATTGCTCAGTTTAACTGTAACACTTAACAGATGAAGAAAGGAAAAAAAAATGAAGGGTGCTTTTGTTAAAACAGTTACACACGTGTGGAGTGAAAAAAACAAGAGCCCAAACACACACTCATTAAGAAACACATTTATGCCTTCAGATCTTATCCCTTAACCACATATGAAAAGGAAACTCCAAATGAATGTGATAAATATGTGGGTGATACAGCTCATGAAAGGCTGGATCAGCAGTGAGTAGCAGCAGCCAGGCCAGCTCTCATGGGATGTGAGGGGGGAGGGAAGGGGGGGTGAGGCCAGAGGATAGTGACCATATCCTGAGGCCAGTCTAGGGAGACTGGGACCAGGACTGCAAATCAAAACATTACCTCTGCTGCTCCGGCACATAGACAGAGCCACAGGGCTGTAAAACGTAGGCAGTGTGAGTCAGACATTCTCCAAACAAAAAGGCCAACCAACCAATTCACTCCAGTCCAAATACATATTTATGTGACACACATAAACAACATGACACAACATAAACTGAAGACTAACTGACAGAGACTGAAATGCTACATTTAAAAGACACTTGACAATATACATGAAAGACTTTGATAACTGTCAACTGTTTATGATGTACATTTAAATTAGATGGTGCGTGCATGCGCAGCACATGTTTTCAACTGCAGCTACCTGCTAGCGGTGTATCCTTGCGGCTGGTGTCCCAAATCAGAGGAGACTTAGAAGTGCCAACAGCCAGCAAGCCAGAAGAGGTGGGGTGGAAGTGCACCAGTTCCAGCCTGCCTTGACCTGGATGCAGGGTGAGCTCCGGACTGCTGGGCTGTTCCTGCTCTGGATCACACAACCGCCACAGCTTCACCTGAACACGCAAATAGGAAGAGGCTTAAAGATGTTCTTTTCTATTTCCCCCCTCACTAAATACCCTCCCAAGAAACAAGTCTGTACACATAGAATGCTTTGCAGTACTTTTTATGATCTGATCAGCGATTCTGTGCGTTAGTGTGTGTTTACCAGATTCATCACCCACACACATGGAGATGAGGTGGTCCTCGGGAGTTATGTATGTCTCTTAATATTATACCACAAAAAATATTCAATTATGTGGGGTCTGGGTAGAGGTTTGTATTTCTAGCTGACGCTGATTTAAAAAAAGAATGTCTGCTGGCATAAGATAAAGAAATAAATTCTTTTTTTTTTTAAACTAGAAGTGCTTTGCAGATGCTGGTCACTGCAAATCATTTCAGTCTGTGTGTGTGTGTGTGTGTGTGTGTGTGTGGCCGGATGTGTTTGCACAAGTCTGTGAGGTAAACCGAGCTGCTGAGTTTGAGGAGGCAGATCCACACTCAGCACCTGTAGCAGAAGACAAGGTGCAGGGAGGAGGGAGTCTTCAAAAGGTCTGAATAACAAAAGCCTAGAGGGTTCATGTTACATTTGAAACCCTGCCAGGAACAACTAAGCTCGAAAGGATGAAAAATGAAACGGTTAGGTACACTGCAGGATGATACAGCAAGATAGAAATTGTACAAACAAATGGATGGACAAGGTCAGGAGGGAGCAGAATATTAAAAAGCTTACCGTTTCATCTGCAGAGCAGGTTGCCAAGAGATTCTCATCGAAAGGAGAAAAGTCCATATCAGTCACCAGATCTGACAAGGAGGAAGAAGAACTTATGGAAGTTAAAAATCACTTCTGCGTCACAGCTGTTTGACCAGATTTCACTTCTGAGGAACAACATGAACATTTGCTTTTAAATTACATTTTCAAACAGTACAATCTCATGTGATTAAAAATAAATACTGTAATAAAAACATTAGCTTTTTGTGTGTTGTCTTGAGACACTGAACAACACACCAAATGGATAGAGTAGTTTTTACTGAATTAAGAGCATACTGTGGAACAATATGTGCAAGAGACACTAAATGTACCCAAATATTAAGATGCATGATATTCCGTACATTAATTCATGACACCATGCAGGAAAAAAGGATTAAAAAAAAAAAAACAAGCTACCAGAATGACAGGAAATCTGAGTGACTGTCCATTGGCCATTTGGACCAGGATTGACTGAAGTCATGCCCACCATGCCTCCACCTGTAGACACAAACAATACAAAGAAAAATCACAGCTCCAAATTAAATCCCCTGAGACTGTGCAGGTTTCCATCCACCTCAAAAAGGATTATGGGAATCCAGGCTTTTAAATTGGTTTGTTTATTATTATTATTAATTTTTTTATTTACTGTTATTATTGCTGTTGATTATTATTGCTGTCATTTATTGCTGGAAAAAAAAACCTTACTACAATGTTGAATTTCCCTTCTGGGATTAATAAAGTATTTTTCATTTCATTCATTTTTCATTTCATTTCATTTGATTATCACATTAAGCACAAAATAAACATACTTAAACATAAACATGGACAGGGCTAAAAGAATAAAAAGGTGGATATGTCAATCTATGTATTAAATGTTTAACTGTTCATTCACTATTTTATAGTCATACCAGCCTGGTCAGTATTGAAAGCCACCAGCTTTGAGCTTGCTTTGATGTGGTTTCCCTGACAGGAAAAGGAGCCAGCACGGACATTGTTGATCCATCCCTAGATTTAAAAACATGAAGAGCATGATTAAGGGATAGTACTGGATGACAGTGCAATATATGACCAAATATAAAAACACACAACACTGAGAAATCCATCTTATTTTGCAATGATGAATCAGTATACACAACCAAGTTGTTGTAACATCCTTTAATGACAAAAAAAAAAAGGAAAAGCAAAGAAAAAGAAAGTGAACTCTGCAATAAAGAGGAAGGCTCTAGCTGAATGCACACACATTTGAGTACTTTTGAATGAGCAAAGTGCTGAGGAAGTGGAAGGGCTCCCTGCGTTGTGCAGCAGAGAACCCTTAAAACCTCTTGCATAACATTAACAAGGCATGAGCAATATGTCTGTACAACATGCTCCAACAACTACTGCTGAGCTGCTCCTCAGAAAGCTAAAGGCAACAGAGACAGACATTGTGCCTTTTATTCAGAGGGAATTTAAGGGTTCCAACAGCTTTGCTTGGGATAAATGTTTTTCATGCAGCAATGTGCTTCAGAGCACCTGAGTGAAACACATATTTAAAACAGGACTTCATGTCCCACACCCGTTTCTGTCAAGAGAAAAGAGCACAAAACATGCAAATGTCCCCAGACACTGTGTAGGAGCAGTTTTAAAAACAAAATTACTCTGAGTTGCTATCTTTTCACTGGCCTCCCTGCCTACTTTTGTAATAAATGTAATGCTATTTTCTCCCATATCTATCCTATGTGCACCTCTTTTCTGAAAGCTTTTTCGGGATCCAGCGACACAAAACCTGCAGAAAGATCTGGTTTATTACAATAAGGAGATTTAATCAGTGTGAACTGAAAGTGGTATGCTTTTCTACATTTTAGCTTCTCAGGATTGAAAAGTAAAACTGAAAATAAGTCACTCTGTGCTATGAATCTATCCATAATGCTATGACTTTAAAGAGACCAGACATGAGTGTGCTCAGAGCAGCAGCTCAGTATCTGTCAAACAGGAGCAGGCTCAGTTAATTTCAAAAGACCTCCGTGAATATTCGCTGAAGTTGCCATTCAAGATCACTCTGACGAGACCCATTTTTGCTGAGCTCCTTAGCTTCTCTCCATTCTCATAAGCCAGCCGCTCTACAAACTTTGTGCCTTGTTCCATTTTCTCTCTTGCAAAGTGTTTGACAGCACACAAGCACATGACTTTGGCATTGCAACGCCTTCATGACCACATAAAGTATTGGTTTAACATTCACAGGAGCAAGGCACCACCTGCTGTCTCTGCAGAGATTGGAAAGTTACCAAGACCATCCACTATCTCTGCATGCCAAGCATTTTACTGTCTCTGTGAAAACATAGGATTACATAAAACATAACAGAAAGAGGGCTGCAGGCTGTGAAACTCGTAGCCAGTGGTTTCAAAGGACAAAAAAAGCTATTTTATGCAAGATAGTGTAGGTTTGGTTTAGACACGTGGAGCTTTTCAACCAATGACAACTGTCACCCCAAAACAGGTATTGCATTAGCTGATGTGTTTTTCCATTCAGATTTGAATCTTTCCCCTTGGCTAGGTAACAAATCTCAGCAGACCCAAACAAAACTCAAAGTCACCACAAAAGCGATGTATAAGTTAAATAAATGTGACATGAAAGTGAAGATGGACATCACTGGAACATCTGATAAAGGCTAGCAGCTTCATGCAATCACATGACATGTAGTTTTTACAACTAGTCTGTAGTTTGTATGAACACTGACATATGGATTCATATTTTAGTTCACCCTCTCCTACTTAGGCTTCAGATGCAGGAAGTTGAACATCTCTTGCAGGCAGGCGTTACCCAAAGTAGCTCAGCTAATTACCAGTGCTAATGTTAGCCGTAAGAGATGTTTCCACCCAGAAGCTCGTGCGCTACTCACATCTTTCTTGGCAATTTTTGGAGTGGTGTTTTTGAATTTAGATGTCTTGAAGCGATTCATGCTGCCCTCTCAAATTGACTTTCGTGCCTTCCGGGTGTCTCTGTCGAGCTGGTTGGTACTGCAGAGTGCTTCTGCCACAGCTGACAGTTTAGGTTCGCTGCGTCGTGTTCGCTCGATTTGCTTCACCGGGCTTTTCCGATTGGGCGGAGAAATATTTTTTGTAACACAAAGACAACACAACGCATTGTCACGCGCTACCCCGGGTCATAAAACGTGATTTTTGCACGTCACTTGTTTCTATCACAATAAAAATATTATCTGAACACTGTGTGTCAGTCTTATTTATACCAACTGTGGACACAAGGTTAATGTTTAAAATATTAATAAAAATGGAAGATACGAATAAAGATAAACTGTACGACTCAAAGGCAAGGATTTTGCTCTCTCTCTCTTTCTCTCTCCACTCCAATGATTGACGCCCACTCCGTCCTGCGCACGCGCAGTGGGTTCAGAGCGGTGGCCAATGTAAGGAATGATGGCGTCTTCGGCTGTCCGGTGCTCCACACGCTGGATTACAGTCGTGGTGTCCTCAGGGTGCCGAGGTACTGTAGGGCGCCGTTTTCACCGCTGACCATGGAGGGGTCCGGCGTTTGTCTACCCTGGGAGTGGAAAAACTATGGCGTGGAGGGGGCCTTGGGTCAAGCGGAGCAGGAAAAGGGTTGACATTGAGAGGACTGTCAGGTGAGTGGCGTTGTAGCCATATGATATTAGCTTAGCCTAGGCTAAGATAGGCTAAAGTGTAATCTCTTGTTTACTCAAGTGACGTGGTGAAAAAGGCCATAACAACTGAGTTGATATGTGCTCAAGCAAACAGTAATGATAAGAAGAGCTTGTAATATATGTATTTATTTTGAAGTGCATGACAAGATGATGTAATCTGTCTTGCTAACTTAACTAAGTAGTTGAGTTTGTAAAAGGGGTGATGGCGGTGTAGCAGCAAAAACTGGACACTCGTTTGTATTTTCAGCTACTGCAAACGTTTCATTGTGCTTTTTTTTTGGTGTGTTTTCATTGCTACGTTTCGGCAGAGTGCTGTCGCTGTACTTCTGATCAATTTAATTCAGCAAGAACAGCAATATCAGTTTCTTTGCTTTTTAATCATCAATGTTTGCATCCGGTGAGATATTATCTAGAAGTGAAGACAAACCTATATTATAAAGCTGCTGTTGTCATAGTTGTGATAATCAGTTCAATATCTTAAAATAAAATGCTTTTGACAAGCAGTTGCCAAAATCTGAAATCTACGTGTTAGTCCTGTGGAGCATTTCTTTTATTGCACTGTAAGTTACACCAATCCTGTATGACATTATGACTTCCCACTTAATAATGAGAAAGTCCTCCTTTTGCTCTCAAAACAGCCCTGACTAATCACTGTCTGGACAAAGAATATCTGAGGGTGTCCTCACGTGTCTTCTTTGGGCCCTGTTGCAGTGGGGTCTCTGTGGAAGGGGATTACCTCCCACAGATGCCATCAGATTGCCATCTGTGGAGTTGGAAGACCAAATGAACACATCATATTCTTTGCTTTGCTCTTTGAGCACTTAATAAAAAAAGATTTCTGAGGGGCCTACTGCTGACCTGCTTGGGGAGGTGGCTCTAGACGGGAAAATATCCTACCATGCTGAGGGTGTAATTGTATGCAAAATCTTTTTGGTAGGTGCCAAAGTAGGATTAATGTGAAAGCCAGGATCCAGGTTTTCCCAGCAAAACATTGAACTGTAACAAGATGAGTACTCACTTTATGTGTCAGTGGTCATAATGTTATTCTTTATTGGACATAGTGTAATGATTACACATTAAAGAGGCAAAGTGTATTGTGGGGTTAGGGAAATTACAAATTCCCTGGAAATTATTACAGTATTTGGGTCACAGACTCAATTGTAGTTAGTTTTTCTCCTTACCTCAAACTAACAGTAACCCCCAATAGCTGTCACATCATCGTTGGAAACCAAGGGCAGTCAGTTATACGTTGATGTCTGGTTTTGGTTACAGCAGTGTTCTGTAGCACCTCTAGATAACATTTGCTTAACCTGTCACCCTGCTGTACACCTTTCAGGCCTCAAATCACCCCATGCTGTCAACATACAGTCCTTTCACACAAGTGCCCCTTCCAGCAGCAAACAGGACTACTACCAGATTCTGGGAGTACCTCGCACAGCAAACCAGAAAGAGATCAAGAAAGCTTATTACCAGGTCCGTTCTTTGCTGACACACACTAAAGTTTCTGGAAGATGTTTGCTGGACTAGCATCTGAGTAGTTGACGGTGTGTTTGTCGTTCATCAGATGGCCAAAAAGTACCACCCTGACACCAACAAAGATGACCCACAAGCTAAGGAAAAGTTCGCTCAGCTCGCTGAAGCTTATGAGGTTTGGTCTCAATCACTGTTTAAGTTACTGCTCAGTATATCTTGAGTATAATTTTTTTTTTAATGTTTTAGCTGAAATATATGAGTTATCTCTTCCTACTTTAATAGTCTCATGTGACTGAAGGATCCTCCCAAACCTTGTCCTTTGTCCCTCACAGGTCCTTAGTGATGAAATGAAAAGGAAGCAGTATGACACATATGGTTCAACAGGCTTTGATGGTGGTCAGGCAGCTGGAGGGCAGCACTACTGGAGCGGGCAGACCAGCAACATTGACCCAGAGGAGCTTTTCCGTAAAATCTTTGGGGAATTCTCAGGAAGTCGTGGCTTTGGAGATTTTAACGCAATATTTGATCAGCCACAGGAGGTTAGTGCAATCTTACAAGTAGGAGTGGAAACCAGGCAGTACCTTTTGATTTTATTTTTTCATTTTCTTTTGACAGCTCATCTGGTAGTTTTGCTTATGAATATTCAGAGTACCTAACCTCTGGGTCCCTCTTTTTTTTTGGCTCAGTATATCATGGAACTGACATTCACCCAGGCAGCAAAGGGAGTAAACAAAGAGATGACTGTTAACATAGATGCAACCTGCCAACGCTGTGATGGTAAGGGCCATGAGCCCGGCACCAAGGTTCAGCACTGTCATCATTGCAATGGCTCTGGCATGGTAAGATTACTGATGCACAGTATGTCTTCAAAGTGTATTTATGCTGTATTTCTTAACATATTTTTTTGTGCCTTCAGGAAACGATAAACACAGGCCCATTTGTGATGCGCTCGACATGTCGCCGCTGTGGTGGCAAAGGCACAGTCATTTCCACCCCTTGTCACTCCTGCCGTGGCATTGGACAGACCAAGCAGAGGAAGACCGTAATGGTTCCTGTGCCTGCAGGTCAGTCACTCAAACTTCTGTTTTATTGGGTATGTACAATCTGTAAATATCTTAAGGATTTTTGTTCTTGTAACTATGAATAAACATGAAAAGTCACCTGGTAGTTTTGGCCACGATCAGAGTTGATCCTTTTATGGATTTTATGGTTTCATCGTACCAATGAAACACTATTTAATGTGCAGCTGCACTGATAAGCAGATTTCCTTACTAAAGAAATATCTTTTTGTTTTTCCTGGCATAATTTTACAACTCTGCAATCATGCAGCTGTAATTTAAATTTCAGAAATCTTTTAAGCATGTAAAGGTTTACACTTTACCAGTTAAAGGTTTAAGTTTCCTGAAAAAAAATATATATAGTTTTTGCTCCTTCATAATCAAATATTCATGTTTATTTAATAACAAGATGGAAAATAGTGCTCAGAAATAACATGGGAATAGATTATCCACATAGTTGGGCTTTATCAGTCATATGAAAAGTAAATATACACCTATACAACATACATAAACATGTTGATTTGTAGCCCTGCTAAAAATTAATCATGGTGTCTTGAGTATAGTTTGAAGATGGATAGCTTCTCCCCACATTTTAAACCTGATGGATTTGATAGAGGTTTGTGAATCAATTCTGGGGCCCAAATGAATTGGAAAGTCATGTGTAATTAAATTAAATATTGTTACAGCAGCAAAAATACAATTCAAATAATTCTATTTAAACTTGTCTTTGCTTTTAGGAGTGGAAGATGGTCAGACAGTCAGAATGCCAGTTGGAAAGAAGGAGATCTTCATCACATTTCGGGTTAGTGTTCTCTGTAGATGAGCTTCTCATCTCACGGCGAAACAAAGTTATTTATAAAAAACATAGTATGACTTAAATCCAATTCATGGTTTCTGCTTCTGCTAGTTTGTAAGACCTGCAGAACGTAACATTTGCGTTTTGCAGTAATTGGCAAAGGTCCATAAAGTCCATCTGCATCTGACTAAATGTGCCTGGATCAGTTTACTGTTGAGAAAAGGGGGGAAAAAACAAAACACACACATCTGTAAAATATGACAAGCAGAAGAACCACATGGACCCATGCTTTGCAGAAGAACCGCTGTTATCCACACTTGTACAGTGTACAGTAGACTGATGACATGATGACTGCATCCATTAGCATAGACCCAGTCAGTAAACAAATGAGGCTACCATGATCGCCTCTGACATTGGCACATAAGACGACCTATGCTGTACTAGCTTTTGAAATTGTAGCATGTGTGCTTACAATGTGTCCAGGTCCAAAAAAGCCCTGTGTTCAGAAGGGATGGTGCAGATATCCACTCTGATCTTTACGTCTCTGTGGCACAAGCCATCCTGGGTGGCACAGCCAGAGCACAAGGCCTTTATGAAACACTCAATTTATCTGTAAGTAAAGACACAGATTCTCCAGTTGTCCAGATTATAGATGAAGATTGACTCTTGGATCTTCTTATTCAGATTCCAGCAGGAATCCAGACAGATCCAGAAGGTCCGTCTTACAGGAAAAGGGATTGCCCGTGTCAGTGGCTATGGCTTCGGAGATCATTACGTCCATTTCAAGATAAAAATACCCAAGTAAGATTCCACAAGCATCTTGTATCAGTAAAACTTTTAAGTTGTTCCAATTTTCACCAAACAACCTTAATCAAACACAGTGGCATAATGCGATTTTAAAACTTCTGCTTCCTTGTGAAGGACTCTCACAGACAGACAGAGAACTCTGGTGATGAGCTATGCTGAGGACGAGACAGATGTAGAGGGGACGGTGAACGGTGTTACTTCTACCAGCACAGGTTTGAGGACTGTCTCTGACAAATCTGCCTTATTTTTCCCCCATCAAACTATCTGAATTCCTTTCTTTTTACTTGTTGTCCTGTACATCTCTGACCCACTGAAATAGGTTTTTAACATGGAAAATTGTTACTCAGATGCAGTCCAGGTGGGGGCAGCAGTGTTATGCGGTCTGAGACAGGACAAAGCAGGCATGACAAATTCTTAGCAGTTCAAACTTTCTTTTTAAATTAAAGAAATTTAGTTCTTCCTGACAGTCATAAACCAGGTTAGGGCTCTATGTGAATTTAACTTCGAAAAAAATGAAGCAGATGAAATTACCTGTGTATAAAACTATACACTACAATTTTTGCCTCTTTACATCATCTGTTGCTACTTAAACAGTGATATGCACCCATGTAATCAGATAGATATCCAGTGAGTTTGTAGCATTTTTTTTTTTTTAATTACTTGTTCTTAATTTTTCCAGTTCTGAATCTTTAAATTTTTCTTTTTTATTTTCAAGGTAAAAGATCCTCCTGGAACTGAGGTTTCAACAGCAGGTCAGATGACAGAGAGGACAGCATAAAGCAAAGGCACACAAGCAAAGGAATGAGGAGTGTTGGATGAGATCTGCAAGGATTTTTGTGGATTAATCATTACAGACCGACCCTCTAAACCTTGTACTGAAAAAAAATATTACCTGCTCTGTTCTTTTGCCCTCGTGGATCCACAGATAGGAAGGTATGCCAGTTTACCGGATTCTGCTTTGTCCATCGTCCATGGAGGCCAGTGTGGCTGCAGACTTTCTCATAGCACTTGGTGCATGTTGGGTTTCACTATTAGTTGCCAAAACAGGCAATGGTGATAGCATAATCCACCATTGAGAAATAAATTATTGTACTTTAAAAAGTCTACAAATTCAGTCTAGATTTTTTTTTTTTTTGGATTACTCTCACCTTAAATTCTGTACCCAATGGTGTTTTTAGGTGTGAATCTTTTGTCATCACCATCAGTGGTAACAGGCAAAACAGACTACATGTTTACAGACTACACAACCTTTTGAAAGGTGTAAAGGTTTGTCTGCATTTGATAATGTCTGTAATGGGGGGTTAAACTGTGGAAAGGTTAGGCTTTTCCTGCTCTATGAACATTCATAGCGCTGATGTGTCCCTCTTTAACCTTTTGCATAATAAGAAAAACCAGTTTTAGTTCTGAACTATAATCACATTGTACATAAACAGATGTAGAACATGTGTTCAACCATTTGTCATATAGACACAATATACTGTACAGTTATAATAAAGCTATTGCCTTGGAAAAAGTCTGTGTTGTAAAAGATGTACTCAGTGGCGACACTTTCAAGACTGTAATGTATTTAATGGCACAACTTTGGATAGTGAACACGGCTACTCGACTTAAGTCACTACACTACAACTTTTAATTTTTCACTAAGTGGGGGTGTAAACTCTTGTGGCAGGAAATAAAAGCCAGGTAATCTTTGTAAGAATCTGGATAAATTTTATGTAGATTGGTTTGATTATTACTGAGATGTTTCATTTCAGACTGATTACCAACTATGCCAACTGAGATAGCCAAATGTCAAATTAAAATGAAAAAGATTTAAAAATGTGTAACTGCTTAAGGCATGAATATTTGAGAATCCCTTGAACATCAGGCTTCTTGGCATTAAAAAAGGTTGTATTATACAGTCCTTATATTTTTATAGTCATCCAAATCAACTGGCAAATGAATCAATTCTCAGTATTAAGAGTAAAACAGTTTTTATTTCATTACTGACGGCACAACATTATCCAGAATTTTCATTCTCATATGATAAGTGGATTCCAGCCAGTCACTAAAAGCTTTACAACCAGAAATTAACAGCAGAGCTAATAAAACTGCAAGAAAATTCAAACACCACCAATTCTTCTAATTCTTAAATTTATGGCCATAAGGACCTGCACTCCTGAGATACAAGAAAGTGACCCTTCAATATGTCCAAAAATATTGAAACATTCACATATTATATTTGCATCATAAATGAAACAAGACATGGAACTAATCAGGCAGAATCTGTACGAGTCACCATATGTAATTCATTGTATTGAACCTGAGACTCAAATACAAATCATCACTTGGTTTGCCATGTCTAATATTAAGCAGCTGCACCACCGCTGTTTACCAATGCAGAAATAATGCACATCCATTTAAAATGAATGCACTGTGCAAATTAAAAGCACATGCAACAGCCAGAATAGCAGGCAAGAGCAAGTGTCCATTGGGACTGTGTTAACCGTTTGAAGACGATAAAGCAAAATTCCTAAAATGCCATCACTGTCAGGGCAAATACAGCTAACACTGCAGTTACACTGTGAAGTTCACACATTACAAAACATTTGTCCTTATCTATGATGAAAAAAGAAATGAAATAGTAATGTTTTTTTTTTCCAGACAATTTTGGTAAGTGATTCCACAATTAAAAAATAATGTGCAGAACAACATTTGGGACAGAAAAAGAAGACCTGAACTGCTGCAGGGTCTATATATTAGTAATGATATGAATAATGAACAATAGCCCATCACACACACATTTACTCCTCATGCAGATGAGCTGTTTGAATAATGTAGTCAAAACATTATTACAACAAAAAAAAAGTCGAACAGTTATGCTCAACTATATTAACACCTATGTCCTAATATAGGCTCCTTGTGGTAGGTGAAACTAAAATATGACATAATCGACAACCCATTATATTACCCTCAGTTAAAAACTTTAATCTGTTGGCTTTGTGGAAAACTTAGAACTTCCCACTAAAACACTTGTCTCAGCTTTTAAAGAAAGAAATAATCACATAAAAACAAATTGAGAACTTAGACATTTTGTTGTTGTAACTAATTGACATATGTTGCATCAAGGCGTAATATGATAAGCTGTGCAATTTAATCAATATTCAGTTTAAAAGAAAATCATGAAATATGGTGGTTTTTACTTTAGGTTAAAAAAAAAGAATACAGTATAAGATAAATTATACATTTCTGCATGAAAACCTTTCGCTGTGACCTCATTAAAGATAAACACTTGCAAAAACCTACAGTGCATGAAACATGCACAGTATGTTTTAGAATGATTTATTCAATTGACCATGCTTTCATAAACTAATAAACCATCATACAGTAAATTAATTACAGTTTGGGGAAAAATGCCACTTCAATCTGGGTCTGCCAAAATAATTAAGTTATCAACTAATATAGTAAATGGGCGTGACCTCTATCATTTTCTTCTATTTCATCCCTACACAAATGGCAACACATCAGGGGAAGATAAAGTGTTATGCCCTTGAGGCTAATGTTCAAGACACAATGTTTGGAAGAATAAATCAAATAAACAGTTTTAAACTTGCACTCTGAAACTAAAGATACCAGAACATTTTCCATTTAAGGTTCAATGAGACCTTAAAAAACAATAACGCAAACTGGCTGGAGTGTCAACACTGCTAAAAAAATCAGTGGAAATGCAACAAGCCCAAAAACTCCTGTCAACACATAGAAATGGGACTGCAGCCAGTTCCAAAATTCATGACTCACCAAATCCCAGTGGAAAATGTGTAGTATTAATCTAAGCGCTTTTTTTTGTTTTATTTCCTAACAAATCTAAATTTACAGATCTTGCAATAGAATTGTTATAGTGCTTTTTTTTTTTTAACATAATATCAGAATCTTTATCACTATCAATGACCGTATATCATCCAGAAGAAGGAGTTATTATGACAGGCCTGCTTTAAACAAGAGCTACAGCAAGTCTAGGGACGCAACCAAACACGCTGGAAGGACAGAGACTGGAAGGATATTGCACTGGAGGTAGAAAAGTAAAACATATTGAAGAAATTGCAAAAAGTTGTGCTTTATGGATGGACTTGACATGCTAAGGGTTCTGTCGTTCAGTATGTTCAAATTTGACTCCTAGAAACAGAAAATTAAAACTTCAATATTATCTGAATGCTTGCATGAAATGGTCAGTGGTGGACATTTCCTAGCTCTTACTGTCCTTTCTTTAACGCTTCTTGAACTCACAGCAGCTGATGATCAGGCGGAGGGACAGTTCACATTAGATACCATGCAGCCAATCCAGCCAAGGCAGCCAACCAGGAGGCAAACAGGACCTGTCCAGTTGGGTGTCTAAGAACGGCCATTGCCAGCTGACAGGCATATGTTGTTCCACCTGACGCAGCTGTGAAAAAAAAAAAGGAAAAAAAAAACGATCTAAGATGACAAATTAAGCTCCAGCATTATTTGCAGCTTGTAAATAGTTTCTTTCTTAAACAGCAGCATCCTTACCCATTTTTGCAGCATAGTAGGGACATTTGTTGATGTCTCCACCCATTGCTCCATGAACAGGCATGCCAGCATCCGAAACATCCTCCTGGAATGTTTTGCCGATTTCTTCTAACTCCTCAAACACCTTTAAGAACAATATAAAGTACGTAATTTTTATGTAATTCTGCGACCCCTTTGTAGATACCTATCGATCTATGACTTGATATATAGCCAGATGCACGTCTATTTTAGGCCAAAGAGGCAAAAAAAAAAAACAACCACCCAAAAAAACAGAAAGAAAATGCCACGACAGTCACAATCAAGTATTACTTTAATTGTAATTTAATTAGGATAATATTTAAGGAGAAAACTACCTTTAGGAAGAAACACAAAAACCTTTGTTCCTCAAATTTAGTAACTTATCCAAGCGTGCACAGGAAGTGCACAGTGTACAAAAAGAAAATCTTTATTTAGGCCATGTAAACCATAACCACTACTGACAAGACCACCAGACCCCTGTTTGATCCCTTACCTCCATGTTGAAATGAAAGGCTTTCACAGCTTCATCCACCAGTCTCTTCTTTGTCTCCATGTCCAGGTCCAACTCATTCATGCGACTTCGATACAACTGCTTGAATGCTTTAGCACTATGGATGCCATCAAACTGATAAAACTCCAGGCCCTCTCCTGTGGGTGGCAGTTTCAAAGCTCTCTGTGCTACCTTTTTTAGTACCTGGCCCCCAGACAAGTCCCCCATATAGCGGGTGTAGGCATGGGCCACCAGCAACACTGGGTCCTCCTGTCCGACCTGGTGGATACGGTCCACATAACCTTGGGTGGCTTTGGAACATCTTGACATGGCTCTGCCAATCTGGACCATAAAAGTATTCAAGGTCACGTGCCAGAGCTTCATGGCGGTGCAACTCAGCAGGAAAATAAAGAGGGGCAAAGTGTGGGTGGTCCCTGTTCCTTTCGATTTCCTCCTCCATGGCAGTATATGTGTAGTAAAGTGCAACAGCACCAAGCTGTGGAAGTAAATACCAAAAGATGAGTGCAGCAGCCGTCTTTTCCTGTACTTCTAAAGCAGAATTGCAAAACTATTCATATTTGTTCGTTGTCTGCTTTTTTACTGAATCTAATATTTGTGTCTTCTTCCATTTTTTTTGGTTTTACATACCACTTCTTCAATTCTACACTTAATGCACACATCTTTGTGTTGCAAAGTACTCTTTATCACTTAGACTTAAAATTTTCTCTTCTTCCTTTTCTTTACCCTCACCTTAAAGAGCTCTCTGCGGATACGTCCCCTGAGGAAATCTTTCACAAATTGTGTGTTCTCAGCTTTTTCATGAACTTCCTTGGTCCCTGCGGCCAGCACCTCAGACAGGTCCTCTGGACTGGGATAGGAAAAGGAAGGGGGGAAAAAAAGGAAAAGGGCATAATTAGATTATAATTGAATTTCATTTTCAAAAATAAGTTACATTGTCACAGGGAGCATTTACCTGAGGGCATCATCTTTTTCCTCATATGAAGGCCCTGCTCCATTAGCCACATTTGCTGTTGTCTCCATCTTCTCCGCTGACATTTGTGACTTGATTTTTCCTACTCCAAGTTCACACTAGAATGAGAGGACACAAGAAAGTTACATTCAAATAAGATGCAAGTTTCATCACCTTGCATTTAAGCTACTGATTCTTAAGAAAATAAGTCCTGTTACATTTTTAAGCAGTTTGGTATGCGTGTACACAATGGCAATTCTGTAGAATTGTCTTACTTCACAATTTTACCAAAACATATTGAACTATGTTTTGTGTTCTGATTACATAACTGCTATACAAAATACACAAGACCGTTATAGGGCCGTAATGGTAACTATGGATCTAGAGCTCTACTCAATCCATAGTCATTGAACAAAAAAAAAATTGCATACAAGAACAACAGACATGCCATACATCTCATTATTGACTACCACTCACTCAGAGTAATAAGAAAATACTATAAAACATGATGTAGACCACCTATTGAATACATTACTTATTACAGCAACAGTATTTGATCCAAAAGCACCAAATTGAGGCTGTTGACAATGTTCTACTTAGTATCCCACTATAATCACTCAACGAATCCGAGCAATTTAACGCATCCGGTAAGAAGTTACAGCACTAACGGTATCAATTTAAACACAGGCAAGTGATGCATATGTAATAATGGAAACTACTGACTCTCACCCAGGAGATAGTAGAGAGGTGGTCAACAAATAGGAGACGCAAATATCATCCACTACTCTTCACTGTGATGTTATGTCGCACTAGGATGAAGATGGGAGAGAATGAGAATACACCTTTCACTATCTGGTTCAGCTAAATGCCTCACCCTGACAGAAAGACAAGGTTTTGTTGTTGTTTTTAAATAGTGAAAGCTGATAGTGATTCTGGCAGGGTCTGGTTGGTTTACAAAGCTAACCATCAACAATATACGAGCTTGAACTGCGTCAAAATGATCAAACAAAAAGCAGCTCGAGACAACACAGGCCTTCTGGGGTTTACCATGAATCTGCAAGGAGAATAAGTAAATCCATCGAGCTGCTGTTTGTATGTAAGAGCTTGACAAAGTGATTACACTGACTGTAGTTCTCTCCAACCCAAATAATAAGCTAATATCGTTTTTTACGATGTATGAATGCAACCGATAACGGTCCCGTCCTCTTAACTTGGTGGGAGCATTATTTAATAACAATAGCTAACTTTAGTAGATGACGCTAGCTGAGTCAGCTAAAAGCTAAACAACGTAGCACAGTATCTAGCTAACAAACTCGTTTAAGATTCGACAAGAAACGTTTGACACACTATAGACTCGTTGTGTTATTTCAGTTAGAGGAATCGTTTCAATTGCGGATTGGAAGATATCATTTCCCTAAACTGTTAAGCACAACAAACCTTCAAAGTAGCACAGTAACGAATGACATTTACGAAACTAGACACAGAGTCCCCCGGAACAACTATGTACGTCCCTTCTCGATGTTGACAATCATGCCTGTTTAACCGGAAGTCCATACATAATTCTGTAGTTCTTAATCGAGTAATTTGTAGTTTTAATACAGCGCGACTACATCTACCGTCACAAGTGATACTGTTACCACTTCGCTTTAAAGTAGTTGAAAAGAAAGTAAGTAAGATAAAGGGTGTTCTCTTTTTCTCTGCTTTTAATTATTAAATCGTCTCACCATTTGTTACATTTTAACAATTTTATTGTCTATACGATTTTTTAATCTTACAAACTATTTTCTACTACTCTTTTAAATTGTCCTTTATCACAACTTTCACGTAATTCATTTGCAGATACTGTGTATCGAACTTTATTTTTCCCCTTTAAAAAGTATTCAAGCAGGTATATATGATTTATTGATAATGAATGGATAACTGGATTTTATTTTTCCTTTTCCCATTTCTCTGATGATCTCTTGCTATCTTTTTGTATTTTTTTTCTTTCAAACTAGAATACTCATGATAAATTGACTGATTTGAGTAATGTAAAAAAAAAAAGGGGGGGGGGGGGTCATACTGTGTACATTTCAGTGCATCCCTCTTTGTCCAATGAAACCCTGGAGATTCTATATACACACAGCTATGGCCGTTTATAATGACTCTTTGAAGAAGTGTAACTAACAAAAGTTACTCCAATATCCAATTTCCCTTCAGGGATAAATAAAATATTACCGAGTTTAACTGAAAATATCTACATATTCTCAAGAATCTCAGTGCTGTCAGAAGCATACAAAAAATATACTTTTTTAGAATCTATGAAGTGAGTGCATAACCTTGCTAAGTGCCACATATGGATCCAAGAGAAGGCTTTCCTCTAATATTCACTATGCTGTTTTCATGCTGGTTCCCAAGTGAGCTAATTTGCATGTTTAATGTTGGATTAAAATGCTGTTGTCTCTCTCCTGAACTCATTCATATGTGACACGAAGCCTAAAACTGCATACTGTAATTATCATTAAAACAATGAACCAAGAACTTGTCACCATTTAAGGAGAATAACCAAAAGATGAAAATGTATTTATTTATTGCTAATTTATAGCCTTGGTTGGGGCTTCATAGTCAACAACAATGGAAATATTATTCCACCACATTTGATTTATTATGTATTGGAGATTTGTATTTGTTCCATGAAAAAGTAACCCATCATTCAAAAATTTGGGTAAATCTTATAGTCTTTTTAACATAACTTTTGAACTTTTGAAACTTAACAGCTGACTTGACTCATTTGCAAATGTGGAAGTGAGAACTGAAGCATTCTGATTTTTCTTCCTGTGTGTCTCTTTCTATATAAAAACAACTCATCTTTCACAGCACCTTCTGTTGCTCTCAAATAAACGATGACTGATTTGGCAACATCAATGACAACAATGACTAAAAAATTTACAAAAAGATCGATCCGAAGAGATATTTATTAAGTCCTTGAGGAAGAAGAGGACTAAAGGGAGAAATTTGACATTTGAATCCAAGACAAAATTCAATATTAAATATGAAACAAAGTCCCACACAATGAAGAAAATTAATTGCAGGTGTAAGTTTAAAAAAAAAACTTCAAGTGAAGCCTACCATTTTCACAGTATTCTGTGTAATGACTAAAAAACTGCTTTTCCAGAGTGAGCTACAAATACACCAGAATGTTAGCTTTCATTCCATAGATAACTGAAACATGCTGGCCTCACAGTGTTGTGCGCACAAAACAAGTTGTCTGTAACAGATCCATATCAGAAAATGATTTCATAGTTGTTTTTGTCCATAACTGTTACATGCAAGATGTTCATGCATTATGTAGAATGTGGTTGTTTCTGCTGAGCAGATTTGTCTGTCATGGATATGCAGGGTATATTTGAAATCCTGTGTGTGTGTGTATATCTCTGTGTGTGTGTGTGTGAGCCTGATGTCAGTCTGGAAGCCGACTTTGGTGTCAGATGCTTAGATAGCGGGGCAGCTGAGTGCCTCCCCCATCGGTCTGCTAGCAGTGACTGAACCATGGGAGGCTTGCAGGGGGAAAGATAAGCCAAAAAGATGATTCACTTCACTCCAATGGGGCCAACAAGCTGTCGCCACCAACTTCACATTTCTTTGGAAAATGTTTTTGGGGGGAAGACTTAATCTATTCTTGGATACTAGTTTTATAGACTTATTCTTGAAAGTGCCATAAAAAGCCTCAAAATAAAGCCTAAGTATACAAATATGTTATCTGTATTTTTCAAAATCTTTTTAGCATATATATATATATATATATGTGTGTGTGTGTGTGTGTGGGTGTGTGTGTGTGTGTGTGTGTGTTCATTACTCCTTTCTACTGAAATTTGAGTGGTAGTGCTATAGTGTTTTGGGGTGGAGCATGGGATTTATTTTCTCAGTTTACTGTATCTAGAGATTATTTATTTACCAGTGACTCTGATGCTTTTCAAAGTCACCAGCAGGTGAGGCAGATGCACCAATCATATCAATTCTTCTGTGGTGTACATGAACCATGACACATGCATTAAAGCATACACTGTTTAGTGTTTTGTGTGCAGTTCTTTATTTCATGGCCAATCACTATCAGGCTGATGTGGTTAACAAGCTTCACGTCTGAGTAAAGGTTTGGCCAGGCTGCATGGCCAAGTACATATGTTAACCTATAATATTCAGTGTGCAGTATACATACATATGTGCAGTGATCATTAAGTTTGACATCTATATTTGAAATAGAAACAATTATCAACAGACTCAAATTACTCAAAGCCTTCTTTCAAATCACGTTTTCAAAGAAATGTAATAAAGGTCACTTACAAGGACAGCAATCAACAGAACTTAGTATAAATAGGACTTTGTAATTCAATTAAATACAATTCAATAATACGCTATTCATCCCTGAAGTGAAATGAATTGTTGCAGTAACAATCATTGTTTAAGTCTACCATAATAGTCATTGTCAGTCATAATAATCAAAATGATGAATGAAAATGAAATGAAAAATTCTTTAATAGTCAATTCTCCTCATTTGAAATTTAGATTTTATGACATATGCTAGTCATGAGCCTGAATAAGACACTGTTGGGTGCCGGTAGAGCTTTGGAATGTCCTATGCATGTTTTTACATGCCATTAGTAGCGTTGTCCTCTTTAAAAGTATCTGAAAACTTTTTTTATTAGGACAAACTTTTAGTTAGTTAGGGTATTTATATAGGGTATTTTCTTTTTGTCAGTTTAACTTTAAGATTTTTTTATGTAAACTTCATGGTTTTTATTCTTACTTTATGGTTTTGACTTTTTAATATTTCACTATTGAAATATTTTTACTGCGAAGCATATTTTGACAGTATTTTATTGTTGTATTTGATTAACTGTATTTTAATGTTCAGTACGTTTTGACTTTCATCTGTGAAACGTTATTATAATGTTAAGCACTTAGTGGTGCAAAAGTGCTATATGAATAAACTTTACTAACTTTCGTACTTTTTAGTAAAATGTGGAACATTTAATACAGCTAAAGTTGCTCATACCAACAGAGGACTACAAACCAGCGTCCCTGGTTGCCCTGACAACTCTCGCGAGAACTAACAACTTATCTTTCTTTCTTTTTTGTTTGTTTTTACGTCGTATAGAAGTGTTCAATTTGTTATTATTATTGTGCTTTGCTATTTTATAAAACTCATGACGATGTATTTTCACATAAGACAAACAAGTGTCACCCCACTAACTAACTTCATGAAAAATGATTAATCGAACCTTTCTAGCGATGGGGGGAGAAATGTGGCTTCCGCATCCGTTAAGTGTGAGTTCGCGGGTCATCCGGAAAATGGAGATGTCGGCCAACCTGAGTTTTATTGCGTGCCTTCAGAACGTGTGTCTTGTGGTATAACCTAGCATGATAAATGACATTTAGTCGTGATTTTGGCTTTGAAACTAGTATTTTTGTACTTTTAACTCTTTGTTTGCTGTTGTGACGGGAGGAAACTAAGAACACAATAAGAGGCAAACATCAAGTATGTCACTACTTTGCACGGTTGAGCAAGCTATTAAGTCGTACAAAGCTGAACAAGCCAAGCTCAATGACACCACTCAGTTCTACAGAGAACTCCTACACAACTTGTAAGTACTTATTTATTATATGCAGCTTTGCACAATAGTGCATATATTTGATATCATGCTGTGAAAGTCCCCTGGACGTATTATAAGTGTAAATTTGGAAGCGCAACACCTGGATCTTTAGAATAGAGATGCTGGAAATTAGATAGAAAGAGTGTATCCGTCACTGGCAGTATATCATATGAATTGACACCTGGGCGCGTGGTGCAACATCCGGCGCTGTGGCTTAGTTGGTTAAAGCGCCTGTCTAGTAAACAGGAGATCCTGGGTTCGAATCCCAGCAGTGCCTTTTGGTTAAGCGTCTCTGCAGTGAGCTAGAATACGAATCAAATGGTCTTTATACATAGTATTATGTATGTCGTCACTCACCAATGTTCAGTAAAATGTCTGCTAATATCAAGAAATTATCTATCAGCCATCTCAAGAAGATGCAATCATTCATATTTTAGTACATTAAGATTTACCTATTATTTAGCAATATTCCTGTATGATAAATATAATAAATAATTTCTCCCATCACCTGATACATTAATTTCTTAGCTTTTAAGACTAAAATAAGGCAAATCATATCTTTAACATGAATGAAATCACAACATGTAAGTTTCTTTTGCAGATAAAATGACTTTTATCAATAAGAAATTGATTGTTTTATCATTATTAATTGAAACTGTGACTCAGCAATGTATTGTTTCAGCCTTAATGTGATAAATTTGAGTGTAGTCACATGAAGTTGTTTCCTTCAGAACACTGCAATCCTTGGGGGTGTCAGAACTTGGAGACAATGACGCTGCTGCAGGTAATTTGAGGAGAAAAACACTTTTGTTTTAATTATCAGGAGAAATTAATCAACCAATAAAAACCTTTACCTGTCTGCATGATGCTGTGTTCAGATCCAGATACCTCACCGAGGGAGAAAGAAGATATAGCACTGCTTGAGCGAGCACTGGAAAAAGCCCTCATGGTTCGTGCTAGCTCAAAGCCTTCTCAAAGAGATGCTAACAGAAACAGTCTCTCTAGAATTCAAAAGGAAAAAGACACAACCGTGGATGTGCTGGATTCATCTGCAGTGTCTAAAGGAAGCCAAAAAACACTCAAATTAATGTCTAAACCTACCAGCCTTGACACAAAAGGGTCCAGTTTGTCTGGGTTATCAGCTTGCACCACCCTGAGCTCAAGACATTCAACAAGTCACACACATAGAGAGTCTAAAACCAGAATACGAAAATGTACCTCATCATCGGCTCAGGCTGTGCATCATCAGGAATCTAAGAAATTTCAACAGGCTGTCTCGGCATCTGCTTCACCCGATCAGATGACAAGCTCACTCTCTAAAAACAAGACGGTCAACCGCAATATGGAGAGAAACAATGACCCAAGCAAAGCTGCATCAGCGCTCATGCCTTTTTCAAATGACATTTTGCCTTTTTCACGCACAGATGAGTCTGAAGCGAGTCATGTCCAACATAGAGGGTATGTTTGACTCAAGTGGAATATAACAATAATCATGCTCTGTCATTTTTAGATAAAAGGAGTGAAAAAAAGTTTCAATTTCTCTCGACTTGCCAGGTTGCCATCTGAACACACAACAAAATGGAAATCTCTAAGGAGCAAGCAAAGCAGGTAGCTAAAATTAGATTTAGTAATCATAAAATTATTTCAAATTTCTTTGTGTTTGGGGACAAAGTTTAATTCTCTTCATGATCTTTAGGTTGTGGGAAAAAATCACTGAGCTACAAAGGAAACCAGTGCCTGGGAGGAGTCACTTCATGGAGAGAATGAGAGCTACGGTATCCTTCCTTTTATCCTCTCCCTCTAGTGAAGCCACAGCAGGCCAAGTGATAGCAGAAATGTTTTCCAACCTTTGCAACCCTGAGCTTGGAATTATATGTTACTACAGTAAATTAGCGCCATTTTTTTGTTTCGATTTGATTGATACACTTTTATTTCTAAGAAATGTCTCCACCCAGTGCGTCATCACTTATCATGTTCCTTTGACCTCCTCTAGTTTCCCAAGGATTGGCCGTGTGGTAGTCCAGACCGGACCAGGGCTCTGCTGAATAGACTGGCTCACAAAGGGCTCGATATTGCACAGCGCTGCCAGTCAGAGGTGTTTCTTGCTAAGCAGAAACCAGAAATGACCACAGACCTGGGTAAAAAGCCTGAATTTCAATTTTTGAAGCAAACATTTAAAATTAGAAGTTGGGGAATCAGTAGAAGTGATGTCGACTGATGACACAAATATGTGGGTGAGAAAAATATTGACTTCGTGGGAAACTGCTCAAGAGTTGGCAGGAAGTGACTTTGTGAGAGCTATTTGGATAAACAGAGTGTTTATATTAGTGTTTAGGCTTGTTTTTGCCAGAAAAAGCCCAAGATCCTGGACAGCTGAGATTATTCTATAATTGTTACAACTATTATGGGCTTATAGTAACTGCCAAAGCAATGGTCATTGCAGAATGAACACAGAGGAGTTCCTTCTATAAGTTTTTCTATCCTTTTACATTTGTAATTATTATTATTATAATTCATTTTTTATCATGTGCATCTCTACAGGTGGTAAGCACATAAAGAATGATTCTTGTCTCATACTTGAAAAGTTGCAGCTGGCAGAGCTCCAGTTCTTTGCAGATCAGCTGAAACAAGGTAAGAATCTTATTTGTCGAAAACAAAATTTGGTTACACGGCACATGCTCTCCTTATACAGAGAACATTCATGAGAGACAATAAACTAGTCTTTCAACCACATGTTTGTATTTACACGTATAGGTACAGAACAGTTGGCACAAACTATATATTCTTCATCCGGGTACAGTTTCCATTATCTCCCTTCATACAGTTACCACGAGTGCCAACAGAACTATCAAGTGTTCCAGTCACCTTCAGAGTGAGAGATTTGTTTATGTCTACGAGTTAGATTTCAATTGCACGACAAGTATGCTGCCAAAGCTGGTGTGAGAAAGAGGTTTTCAGTCATATCTCAGCCCACACACCAACATCTAGCATCTCACACCCAAGACTAAGTTGGTATATTATTTCAAAGCCTTTTATTTTCTCCAGAGGAACTGATCATTGATTTTATTTTAATGGCAGCTGAAAATTGTTGCGATGGCTGTAGTGTGCTAACGAGCTAACAAGCCTCTCCATTTTGGCATGTGGAAAATGAAAATAGAGCCGCAGTGAAACCTCACTGCCGGATCAGTACTTTCCTGAGCCTCATCAGATGCCCTCGCTGTGACGGCGGGGATTTTAAAGCCGTTTCTCCTGACGTGGCTAGACAAGGACCCAGCTATTTAAAGCTTAGGCAACGGAGCAGAAAAACGTTTTCGGGTACGGTTGCTCACGCTCTAAAAATAACCATATTTTCCGTCAGAGTGGAAAGCATGGGATCGATGGAGGCCAGAGGGAGGTTGTCTTTGCCCCGCTGGGGCAAACGATGTACGTGGAGATGAGATAACTTCCCCTTTGCCCCTGACTGTAACCTATAGCGCAGAGGCAGAACTTCAAGAGTTGGAGAGGCTGCGGATGACGGTGGCTTTACTGGAACAAGAGGTTTACCTTGAACAGGTGAGAACTGTCTTCTTGTAGCACCTGGACAAGAAAGCAAAATTTGCTAATTAATTACTCTTTGTTTTTTTTCCCAAGTAATATTTATACATTTCTACCGACACTATTACTTTGAAATAATTTGCTGACGTCTCCTCCTCTGTTTTAGGTTCTATTGGACACTCTGTCTCCTCAGTTTTTGTCCATAGTACCTGGACCTGGATGTCCAAATCCCAGTATCCTGAGAGACATATACTCGCTGCTGGGTGAAGGAGGGGAGCGTTTCCCAGCCATTGTCCTGGACTCTGAGCCTGAATGACTACTGAGCAGGTTACGCTCAGAGCTACTAGTTTATAAGCTTGTGTTTGCAACAGGTATGCATACACGAAGACAACATCTCAGTATGCTGAAGTGTCGTGGAACAATAGTGTCTTTCATTCCATTCTGAAATGGATAGTTAATCAAGAAAATGACCAAACTTTCCTCTGTGTTTAAGTGTCTCTATGAAATGAAAATGTAAAATGTGATTCGTTTTTTTCTCTCCGTCAGTCCTGATTTCTACACTGCATCTGGCAGTGTACAACTCATTATTAGGTTCAACATCTTCTAGCCCTTCTGTGATCCTAAATGTTATAAATGAAAAATGTACAGAAGTCTTAAACCCACCCCTACTTTTGCTGTTTTATCAAAATTTTAATGGGATCAATATTTATTGACAAATGTCTTACCACAAACTTTAAGTGTGCTTAGAAGCCCAGAATAGACTTGGACTGTCTGTCTGCAGCTTACCAAAGTTGCAGGTAGTACGAATATCCTTTTTTACTTTTAATGTAAATCAGTTTGATCTCAGATGATATGAAAATGTTGTCGATTAAATCTCTCAGCATGGATCTTTGTAAAGTACTTTGTGTTTTATTTTCGATGTCCAAATTTTATACCTTTTTGTAATTTTCTTTAGTTGCTAAAGTATTATAATTCCCATTTCATACCACAGATTGCGTTGAAAACAAATAAACCAAACTGAAGCTGTTGATGGTGGCAGCAGGTGGCACTTGGCATGAAACAGAAGTGGCTTCAGGGCAAACTAGTAATTGCTGCTACTTCTCTAGTTGCTCTACATATTACTGCTCTGACAAAATCAGCCAATAAATTATGAGCTGTATTCAACCCCTGATCTAAAATTATATTTGGATGGAGGACTTTTTTATTTATTTCTGTCTTTCACTGAAAACTGAAAAAAAACTCCAGTTTCTTCTTCCAGATCAGAGTGTCAAAGAACCTTTGTAACCAGGCAGTGACCCGCAGCCAGTGTGTCTCACTTCTTATCTCAGTGTTACAGGCGGGAATTTAATCTACTGTATAATTTCACACTGTGTATTAGGGGTGGGCGATATATGAATTCAGTGTCATAATTAATTGCACATTTCATTCCATTACATTCAATGAGTGATTATTTAAGTTTTTATTTTTTGCCCACATCCATCACTGACAAGGTTTTTTGCTCCACACGTGCTGTGTCTCTGATTTGACATTCGTGATTTTACCCACATGTTTTGTACATGTTTATCTCTGTGCAGTCCTTATGAACCGGCAACCTGTCTAGGGTTAACAGCTGCGATAGACTCCAGTCCTCTGCGACCCTGCGCAGGATGAATGGATTTGAGTGCCTCAAATGTGATGTGAGGGCGTATGTGAGATGCAGGAGGTCTAATTGGCCCATGCCCACAGATGATGTGTGGATGGCAGGGGCTGTGCCAGACTGGGCGACAGGTGGCGCTGGGTTCACACAGCAGGACGTGGGTGTTCAAGCCCTGCTGCACTAGCCCTTATGCACACACAAACACATGCACACCCAGAGCCGGCTGAGTCACAGAGACGACGTGCTCGGGGGCCTGGCTCTCCCCACGCTGCAAGCTGGAAAGGCCATGTTTCCCTGAGGAGAGGAACAAAAATAAGATTATAAAAGGGGGGACTATTTCAGTTTCAGTTGGGCTGTTGTGTCCTAAAGAGCAGGCTGGTAATTCAAATGACCACTCCTGTCTCGCATGAAAAATACATTCACACATGTTCGGAAAACCATTACTGTTCCAGCACCAGACGTGTTCCACCATTTTTGGATTGGATCCATGTCATCTGGATGAGTCTATGGCAGTTCGCTGCAGGCTGCCCACACAGTCTTGGATCAATGTATGAGAATGAAGTAAAGTAGGAGGCAGGGAAGCATCTTTGAGATCACGTCAGCTCTACACACAGATCCCAGTGGGAGTGGCACCTGTGTAACTCAGCCTTCCTGTGACCTGCATACATCAGCTGCTGTCACCAGTACGGCTCCTCTACTCCCACCGTCGTGGCCTGGCCCTGCCCAGGTTACCTCTGTCTCACGCCTTTGTTCAGTTTTTCTCACGCCTCTTTTTGCCACATAATGGAAGATCCAAGCGTTTTACTTTCCGTGGTTTGAGCTTTATGGAAAGTACCCCTGTCTGTCACCCATATCTCTCAGAAACAGAGTAGGTTACCAAATCAATTCCTTCCCATTCTCATTTGGTCTTTCTCCAAGTCCACTTCAATGAGAGAGTCCAAGTACGAATCCACAGAAACCAAACTGTGCTAAAAAGAATCCACTTCTCTGCTTTAAATGCCTCTTGCTTTTGAACATCTCTTTTCCCCTGCAACCCCCCCACCCCACCCCGCCTCCCACGTCCCTTTACAAACACATTCCTCACTTTCTCCCTTTTATTCCTGTTTGGCTCATGTGCTGGGTGAGCTTGTTGTTAATTCTGTGTTATTTAATTGCCCCCACTGATCT
This sequence comes from Hirundichthys speculiger, assembly GCA_018398805.1. NCBI lineage: Eukaryota > Metazoa > Chordata > Actinopteri > Beloniformes > Exocoetidae > Hirundichthys > Hirundichthys speculiger. The sequence continues at coordinate 904,967 of JAGFBZ010000958.1, forward strand.
GCCTGTCCAGTCCCCCCACCACCACCACAGTGTCTTAACAACAGTTTAACCTGTGCTTACAGACAGAAACATGCTTGTCATTTACAGGAGAGTATTAAGTAGCTATTTCTTAATCCGTTGGTGTGTGCCTGAAAGGTACTAAAGAGGAATCCTTTCATTCACTTAGAAGGAACAGACCTGTTGTTGAGGTGAAGTCATACTGATGTTTCATTATTAACATCAACTGGCCTTTGTGTTGTTCCGAACAGACATCTCTTTTGATATCCCAGATATGAATAACACATACATTATAATGTGATCTACACCAGACATCACCACCAGTCCACCAGAACCTCCCCCCCCCCCCCTTTGTTTTAAACCATTTACTTTTAAATTGCCACAGTAATTATTACTCAACTTTCATGACTCCTCTAGAAAAAAGATAACATGCAACTACATTAATACCAGGAATCCCTGAAGTTAAAGAGTGACATTCAAATTTGTACTCATTTATCTTTGTCTGTAGTAGCTTTTCAGGTGTGGAGAAAAGATTACCAAGCAAAGTAAAAGAAGGCTGTCTGCGTTGATGTTATTCTCATGGAAGAGTGAGCGGAGCATACTGGGAGATTAACTACTACCAGGTTGCCTTTCATTCAGAAGGAACTGGCATTTTCGGCGTGTGTGGGTGGGAAATGAGAGGGGGCAGTCTGTCTTCAGTCGTGTCTGTCTATTCACGCTCATTGTAGTAGCTCTGCATATGTGATGCATTTCATACAGATCCGTTTACAGGTCAGGTGGTTGCATGCGCATAACAGGAAGAATATGTGGGTGGTTGTGGGCTCTGTTTGATTTCTCTGTGGTTCCCACATGGATGCAATCTGCACTGTTGTATATGGGGAGTTATGTGTTTCCTGTCCACTAATAAGTTGAGGTGAGGAGGGATTCCCTTCTCTTCTTTAATTTCCTGTCAGCAGCATGCTTTTGAGTTCCCACTAGGAGGATTTTGTTTCTTAGAAAAATAGAAAAATGGTAATTGAGGTGCAGTGATGGGGACACGAAGAAAAGAGGGAGCAGTAAAGATTTCTCCCCTCCCCCTTCCTGAGCTTCCTCAACCCCTTCTGTGTTTGATGTCATCCAAAAACAACCAATCATGACACTTGGACTTCCCAGTTTTTCGTGCCTTGCTCCTCCCACACCCTTGATCCTTTAAATACCCCTGTCACTACGATCTGCAGAGTGTACAGTGTGCTGCTGAAAAGCCAGCCAGCGGTGTAGAGAGAAACAGCCAGAGAGGGAAGGAGGAGAAGGGGAAAATGTGAGTGAATTTCAGCGCTGACCTCGAAGCCTCCATCTGAAATGTTCCAGCCTTTATGGCTCCAGTCGTTTCCTCTGTCTCATGCAGACCTTCTCCTCCCTTCTCTCTCGTGCTGTCTTTCTTTATCTCCCTCTGTTTCTCCAGGCCAGAGCTGACTACAATTAGGATCCCGGGGAACCAACGCTATTGATCCACTTGGGATCCACCAGCCCACACAGTTAGGATGGGCTGTACAACGGGCCATTTTGCTTGCCAACCACAGCCCCAAACGAACTCAGGGCAGGAGACTCAGTCCCTGGAGGCTGGTGCTGCCAAAGTCCCTGAAGTACTCTCTTCCCTGGAGCGCTTGTCACAAGCCACTGGAGGCATGGAGAAGTCCTGGTACCGCTGTATATTTCCCTTTGGAATCATCTCTTTGGTCATTGGGGTCGCAGGAACGGGAGTTACTTACACTTACAATGACCTGCCCCAGACTAAAGTGGTATCGGTGGTGTTACTAGTCATGGGCATTTTGCTGCTATTGATGGCAACTGCTTGTTGGACTGTTCACAAGAAGAAAAGAAGGAAAAAGAAGGAAGGAGGTTCTTTAACCTCTGAGCAGTGTCCCCTTTGAAGCACAGGAAGGATTACGATTATAGGAACTCAAAAAACAGAGCTGTGCTCAGAGCTGGGTGCCCAAAGTCTGGCTTTTAAAGCCTTCACTTCGCGTCCTCACAGTACTAGATCACCTCTATTCTTTATCCCGCAGACCGGCTCAACTCATATTGGCGATAACTTGGGTCAGGAAATCAGAAAGAGTCAAAGGACAGATAACCATGACACTGAGGATCTATTTAGGCAGGATTTTGGATCGCCCGTGCCTCACACATTCTTTTATCATCAGACACCAAGTGTCCTATGTCAAAACAAGCCCTGAGGAGACACACACAAATATGCATTGCAGACTGCATGCATATTTACATGCACGGAAAGACCCTCGCAGACCTACAGTTGGAGCTCGCACTGACACCTAACACGCTATGCAGAGCTGCTGTTGGAGTCAATGCTGGCGTCACTAGGCACGTCAGTCACAGCATTCCTCTTACCAGGATAGGTGACTCTCCAAGAGGCCAGAAGTGGGCCAAAGACGGCAACCCGATACCCAGCTGAAAAAGCAGCGCACCCACGTCAGCGGCCAACGTCATTCACTCGTCCTGTGACACTGCAGCAATGTGTTGGGGCTTTTTTTACGCAATGGGATAGTGGAACTTGAGTCCAGCAGGATCTCGCTGGCATCTGTGTGGATGATGAGCTGGAGAGGGCAGAAGACCTGTTTGGGGAAGTGCAAGGTGTTTGTGTGTGCTTAGAAACAGGTTTGGTTGAGCTGAGAGATCATTTTGGCACTTGGTCCTGAACACTAAGGAGCACAAGATTTGCACATATTGCCATGTCCAAACAATAATTCTTTTTAGTAGAGCTGCATATTCTGAAAAGCTTCAGCTCCACATCACGGGAATGTGGGGTACTGACATTCTGACTGACTGACTGCCTTCCTGTCAATGTGTGAGCATTTACACCCAGGCCAGTGTCGTGGGGGCACCTCAACTCCACACAGTGGAGGCCAGGTTTATTGAAGGACACTGCCCGAGGGGACATGCCACTGCAGGGGACACTTTGACTGATCCTGCTCCTCTGGCCCCTCCCGCTTGGTGCCTTGAGCATGTACTCATGGAAAAAAAAAATCTTTGTCACATTCCCCCATTTCCATTTGAACTTATGAGATTTTACTCCCTTGCTCTTTCTCTTTTTGCCCAACAGGACTCTCCATATTTATCCCCTCTTTTTCATTCTTCATACACACTCAGTTAATCTTACTCATTTGTCCATTGTTACATAGCTGAGAATGTGCATGCAAAGTCTTTTACATAACTTCAAGTTTAAGTTGCATAGTCCACAGCCATTCATATAGTTTTTTTCCACAGTCTTTCCCCTTTCTGTCAGAGAAATTTAACTAATTTCTCTTTATACATCCATTTTCTATACCTGCTTAACTCTGTTCAGGGTTGCAGGATCCTGCTCTCAGCTGTTAGAGCCACCAGTTAACCAAGCCTTATATCTCTATGGGTTTGAACTGTGGGAAGAAGTTGGAGAAAACCCAAGCAGGCATGGGGAGACTATGCAGAATCCACAAAGAAATGCCCTACCTGGGATTTAAACGCCTCGCTAAACACCACACTGTCATGCAGCTCTGGTTTTGCTCTCACAGTGGAACAAATGTTTACTAAATGTGAGTGACAGATCTCTTTTTCAATTTGAAAATAAGTTGCAAAGTTCTCTGGTGAATGATAAATGCTGAGGCCAAGAGTGACTTTGGGGTTTCCCTTTCATGCACATATTCTTTCAGCAGGCAAGTGAAAGTAACTGCGCTGACTTCTGTGAATAGGGCTTTTCTGCTGGTATTTTTTTCTCATGGGAGGAAACACAGTGGCACTGTAGTCTTGTCTTAAACATTTCTTTATGTGATTGAATGTGACATAAAATTTTAAAACATGATAGGAGTAAGTGCAACATACAGAATGCGAAAGTGGTGTGCATTGCTTGTCTCCTCATGAATAATTCTGAGAGCACTCCTGTATCCTTGAGAAACCATCATTGATCGATGTTTCAGTGATTCTGACTGAGGGATCATTGTGATATTTTTGGGTGTTTGCTAAAGAAAATGTGTCTATGCATGCAAGGGTAGCAGTTAACACAGTGCCAAAAACTGCGTCAAAGGCCAGTTTACCAATTCCTTGGCTGCATTTGGCTCCTGGCTGTGCTTATAGACATGACGTAATTAAGTCTTTTTTTCCACATTGCGCACCTCACTGTGCATTCAGATCTTGCTTTGCATACTGTCAGCCAGACTTTTGCTTTAAACAAAGGGAAACAAGGGGAAATAATGAGGTAATGGTGGAAGTCAAGGGTGGAATTTTGAAAGTCATTTGACTTTTATGTGGGAGCAGGGAGCTACCCCTGCAGCGAGACTGCGATCAGCTCTCCTGAGCAGAACAAAATTATTAACAGCGGACATGATGCATTACCGTAGGCAGCCGTGAAAATGTTCAGCTGAACTGGAGTGGAAGTAAACCTTCTGTGAGCTTTTACACTCTGACAAAAATTAGAGCTAAGATAGAATAAACCTGTATTTCCAAACACACGCTTACTTTGATGGTAAATGTCAAAAGAAATGCGCATTAAGCTTTTATAGAATTGCCCCCTCCTCTTTTTTTTATGTTGGTCTGTGCAATAGTGTCCTCTGAAAAGCAAAACAAGTGAGAGGAATTACATTCAGTTCAGTGACAGTGTAACAGGCTCTCTGGCGATGTCGTGTATTTGTCTGTCCTATTTTCACATCTGCTCACTCAGGTGTGGGATTTGGGGGGAAGATGGATTTCATGGGACTTCAACATATATGTTTAAATGAAACTTTTTTAAATTTTTTACTGCATTTACATTTCATTTTTTTTACAAGGTCATAAGCTGTTGTACGCTACTAGTAAACAGAAAAGGTGTGGACGATGTTCCTTTTATTGGGGCTGTTTGGTCAACAGAAGGAATAAAGAGATAAAGGGATGATTGATCATTTTATTTGGGGATAAACAGTGGGAATTAAGAAAAAAAAAGACAAGTGAGGTACATGCTCTTATATTCTTGCCATTGGATTGTGCACCAATACAGTTTTCACATGTATAATTACACAGTGATAATAATGTTTTTACATAGTTATACTTGCAAATGTTTAAGCTATATTGTGCCAGTAAAATTTAATGGATGGTGACCAGATATTAGCTGTTAGAGACGTGAAATGATTTCCCTTTTGCCTTCTCAATTATTTAAGGGAAACTCTACCTCTCTCTGCTAAAGGGATTTATGTCCCTTTCCCGGAAGACAGCCATGCTGTCTGCTTTTGCTGTTTGTCACTCCAGTGAGTGACACTAAATATGTTGGTTTGTGTGGCCTCTAATTTTTGGTGCTGTATATACAATTTCTTTTATTTCTTTTTTTTTTTTTTTTTTACTGTATATTTCTACTTACTTGTGAATTTTTAACTCTTTATGTATGTATTGCATTTAATAAATGTTATCTGAATGACCGTCTTTGATAGGTGTGTTCTTCTGAAAAGGTTTGTATGTTGAGATTTATTTACTATTTATTGAGCAGTTCATGTGTTTACTTTGGGAAATTACACAGGATTCTTTGCCGGGCAGCAGCCTTTAGCTCTGCCCTGACAGATCTAGAAGATTCTCTGGACAGGGCTAAAAATACAGAAGACAAATGAGGAGTGGACAGTGAGGAGACAATAGACTAACGCTGTTTAGACTGTGGTACAGATAGATTACAATTGTCATTGTACGTTTTCTTAAAACATCAAATGTGGTTTTGGCAAAACCACCTGCTTGATATTCCTGTTTTGAAAATAGACACATTGTCATGTGCTGTCTTGCCAGATTGAATGACTCGTTCAGATGCACTGAGACATGTGCGATGATCTGGTTGTTAAGAAAACAGACTGGCCACTATGAACCGGAATGAATGACACCCCCTACTGGCAAACTACCCTCACAGTGACTGAGAGATCCTACATGTTATTAATAAATATGAAAAAAAGAGTGGTACATCTGCTTAGATTGAGAGAAGATTGTTTTGAATGATAGATATGATAACAGTTCATTATATGATTTTTAACCGCCGGTGAAAGTTATGTGGGTGTAGGCAGCGAACGTTTAGATCTGGCTACAGGGTGGAGGGGCCAACAGGGGCAAAGTGCAGATGGGGTGGAAGTGGTCATTTGGATTTCAGGGGACAGCAAAGATTACAGGAAACCAGATGGGAGCAACTCATCCGCCTCTGTATCTCCAGGATTTGGCTTCAAACCCAAGCATTCAAGACTATTTGGCTTTTATCAAACTTTGAATTATACAAAACAGACATAAATTTAGAGATGCAACAGGCAGCACAACGTGACATTATGAAATGTGAGTTTGAGCCATCTGGGGCCTGATGACTTTATTTATGTTTTACTCTAACTCCAAATCAACAGCATCTGTGCAAAAGACAAATCTGTCTGTATCTGATTAGTCACTGCCTGTAGCAAGCTCCAAATTATACCTCAGTGGAAGGATGGGGTTACATTTCAGTTCTCCCTCAAATATTGTGACAGCTGTTTTTGTAGACAGGTGTGGTAGAGATTATGCATGCCTGACCAGACAGTCAAATTAAATCATAAGCAAAATGATATTAAAATGTTGTCTCTGTGAAGGTGTTATGCAAACAAATGAGATGAGTGGGTATAGGATATCATGATACCAAGTAATAAATAACTGTCTCAAAAAGTGAAAGTGGATCAGCTTTGATTATTTCTGGATGCACATGGACACGAGCCATTTTTAAATTTTCCAGGAGGTAGTTTGTGCTCTTTCCATCAGGGCAGTACTTTAAAATGAAACCCCTTAAGTTGCAAAATTATCTCTCACATTTTCGTCAGATCAGATGTACCTGTTCTGTATTTTAAGTTAAATGATAAACCTCACATGGTGTGTTGTTTTTTCTTATATTGTTTTAAATTTAAGGCCTCGTGCCATTAAATTGCTTGTTGATTACCACTCACTTTGTGTTTTCACTGAGGAAGTGGTTGAGATGGGTTGGAGTTTCTATGGAAACAGTGCATCTAGTTGAGGATGTCAAAGCCCCTGCCCTGAGTGAGGTCACTCAGCTACAAGATAATTTGATCACACTGGACCTCTAGTGTTAACTAGAGCAAGAGTTACATGCCTCAGTGACTGTAGAGGAAAATAAAATACATGTGTGCCTTTATTCTCTACTACTCATAGAGGTTTACATGTACAGAGAAATTGTGTAGAGCTGACTTTGTGCATTCTAGACTAACATAAACATGCAAACGTATTTTTCTGTGTAGTAGTTTATGTTTATGATGATGAGATTGGCTAAGCAGGTGATGTGCAGATCAGTGGAGAGCATGAAAGGAACAGCGAATTACTGTCCGTGTTCTTTACTCTTTTATGAACCTCTTCAAAAAGACAAGCAATCAAGATGACACTATTCAACTGAGAGAGTAAGTGTATTTTTTCTCAGTGGAGATGCAACAAAAAGGTCTTAATTATGTAATTTCATCAAAGACAGCTGCTTCAGAGGCCCAACCAGTCTGTTGATTTATTCATTCACATCTTTGCAAGGTCACACAATTAGTTTGTGTGTGTGTGAGTGTGTGTGCTTGTTTGATGTGCAAAAGGACAAGGCCGTGATGATAATGATTTCCCGGCTTCTTTTCGGCTATTATTATAGAAGTAAAACAATGTTCAGCAACTATAATAAAAGAACATTGCCGTTTTTGAAGAATAAATTCTATTTTGCTTAATGGTTATAAGTTCACAAACACATAAAGTTACTCTACTCTACTCTACTACATACCTACATGAGAAAAATATTTAGACTTTTTTTTGCAACATTTGGTATCTTAGAAAGTTTTGAACAAATAACAAATCAGTTTCAACCATAAATGTGGCACAGGAACACTCTCTAGCACTGACAAAGCAAAATATCCACGGGCCGATTAAAGTATACCTGTCCCTTTAAATAAGGTACCTTTAAACGGGAGTTTTCCTTTTAACTACATTTCCCATGCTCCACTCAAAAAAAAAGGTGGTACTTTGAGCAAGCTTCATAATCAGGTCAACCAACCACATAAGTTTTCTGCCGAGCGCGTACTTCGAAATGGCGTTACACTTGCCAATGAGCTCATGGTATTTTGCAGTTTATATCGTTTGGCCAATGGGTGTCACCGTTCTTCACGCTGACCAATTAAAAGACAGCGATGTTGAAGAAGGGCGTCATCACTCTCCTCCAATCAGATCAAAGGTGGCGTTTAAACCGTGAGCGCGGGCGGTCCTAGAGTAATTTTGGGGCGGGGTCCAAGTGAGGACGCATGCTTGAGTTTGAATTCAGGCAAGCGCTAACAACTTGTTAGGATACTAGACAGTTACTACAAGACAGCTGACATCCTAACAAGGCTTATTTTGTTCTCTTATTAAAAAAACATATATAATTTTGTATATATGAAGCATTAACTTATTCTACCGTTACATTTACGTCGCTTCTCAGTTTTATTTCTCTTGGCATTGCTGCTCACCGTGAAGACAGATCACTGTACTTGCAATGAAAGCGGGCGGTAAGTAACTTTTTTTTTTTTTTTTTAGCTTTACTTGTTTTTACCAACAAAATTCAGAAATGATTTAAATTATGCAAGTGTTTGATCGCTTGTATATGATCAAGTTTGCGACGTGTAATAGCAACCAGTCAGTTCATCTGTTAACTGCTGTAGCTTAAGGACTCCAACTGGCACATCCAGGTGAGTTTGGTCAAATTGTTATTAATTATGCAGCAAAATCCCGTTTCATCCTGTGAATGGGTGTGTTATATTTGTGGTAATTAAAAAAAAAGAAACCATAACTGTATGCCTGATGAAATCTAAACGCAACTTAATGCAATTTTTATTGATCCATAGGAGGGAAATTTGGGCGCTCACTTAACTCGACTACTCCCATTCAGATGTTATTTTTTCCCATCTTTTGATTGCTCTTAATGCAAAGAGAATGGATTTTTGTTTGCTAATTTTAATGTTACTAAAGTAATCACGGGTCTGCTGATTGAAATAATTTAAAATTTAACGACAAGGTTGGAGCAGATCGCCCGGGGGTGTCTTACGTTCGTCGTGATTCATTGACGGAGGAAGTGGACATTTGCCTTATTTTAATCACGATGAACTACAGTTTTAAAAGTGCTCTGTTTAATAGAATAATATGTTCATTAAAACAACAAAAAGTAAGTTAACTATCAAAACTAATCAATGCAGAAATGTAACATTAGAGTATAACTACTAATATTCATCCCTGATTTATTTAAGAGCAGACTTTAGTGTTGAGTGAGGAGCTCACCGTGAGCTGTTGTATTTAACTGCACCTAGATATCACTTTAAATGTGTATTGATCAGTGGATATTGATCAATCAATAGTTACTTAGGCTATGTTTTGCACAAAGTTTGATGGCTTTTTCATGACTAAATTTCACAATTTTTTTTAAGTTTCTCATACGCTGTATCACCTGTACAAAAACAACTCAAAGTTCTACCTATTAATGCTTGAGTAAATGTACTTGTTATTTTAATTTTCCACCCCAGTTTATTTTGAACGTGGATTCTAAATCTGTTGACACACTAACCTAAGAGGCATCTGGCATGCTTTAAATGTAGTACAAATATTTGCTTTTCCTAAATGTGAGAATTAGTCCCATCATCACACTAGCTTGTGAATTGATTTTGTTTTGTGTACACTCAAAATGCGTTCGCTGTATCTTGGGATGAATAAAAAAAGCAGTAAAAAAAACAACCCAAAAAGTCCCACTAAACTTCTTGTTCAAAATAAATGAGCTGTCGAACTTTAAATGTCTTTTTTTTCTTTCAGTTGTCCACTGCCGTTGTTCAAAATGCTACTCGGTTCCATCCCGGAAGCGGGTCCGTAAACGGTCTCCAGCCCTAACCTTGCTGTCTCTACCTGAGGAGATTCTTCTCTATGTGCTGCAGTGTCTCTCTGCAGAGGACCTCCTGTCTGTCAGAGCGGTGAGTGAACATACCATGGGAGACCTTTAACATGTATCTGCTGTTTTATCTCAAATTTGAGGCTCAGCATCTTGTAACCAGCATTTTGTTTTCATCAGGGCCTAAATATATCGGCTTTTGTTATAGGTTCATTCCCAGCTGCGGGACATTGTTGACAACCACTCCAGTGTGTGGGCCAGGGTCAGTTTCAGAGAGACGTGGCCAGCCCCCAACACCTTATGGCTGTTTGAAAGGTATGCTTTCTTCCTATCAAAAAAACAAAACAAACAATATTGTTGTGTAAAGTGATTTTCACCTGAAATTCTCTCCTCATTTCAGAGCTGCTGAGAAAGGGAACTTTGAGGCTGCTGTGAAGCTTGGGATTGCTTATTTGTACAATGAAGGACGTAAGTTAAACAAATTTTTCTCCCAATGTTGCTTAAATATAAGCACAATAAATATCTACTTAAAATGACATGTTCGTTGAAGCAATTCTTGATGCAATGACTGCACTTCTTCTCTCTTGTCTCCAGCATTGCTGAGTGACGAGGGCCGGGCAGATGTTTGTGGTCGAAAGGCTTCTCATTTCTTCAGTCTGGCGGAGTGTCTGCGCTCTCCCAAAGCAGATCCCTTCACTTGGGTGTTCATCCGTCCGCCATGGTCGCCCACTGGCAGCTGCTGCAAGGCCGTGGTGTTCGATCGCCTGAAGGCTGAGTGTGATAACAACATGGTGGGTTCTGCTGCTGCCAGCTCAGAGCAAATGTTCTTGTTCTTTATTGAAGGTTTAAAAAAAAGGGGGGGGGGTTATTTTTACTATTTAAAGGATGCCCACGAAATCAGCAGTGGCTTCGATGCACATTGTAATTTTGTTGCATTTACAGTCACTTGAATATTTCTATCAGAATGAAAAATACTTAACTCCATCTGCTGCCTGTTTTTTTTTTTTTAATGTGAAAGAATGATTTAAAATATATCAAGAGCTCACTTTTTTCCTCCTCCTTTCTTTGCAGAAGAAGAGGGGCCCCCTGTTGCACTGTTTGGCCAGAGTGTTGCTGCTGTTTGAGGTGAGTGAAGCTGGCACTGAATCTGACTGACTGCATGTTCAGTTTTATTAGCCTCTGCTGAAAAAAAAAAAAAATTTAAATAAAATTGAAAAACATGTAGGTCTGTTTTCTGCTGTCACGAGGGACGAGGGGGCAACTGTTATTGTTTTAGTTTCGGGCAGTTCTTACGCACGGCTCCCTTGCACTTTGTTGTTTAAGAGTGTGACACATCATCAGGAGCCTTCGTATTTGCTTTTTCACAAGTGTGGGAACATAATGCTTTTGTGCCATCAACATCTGGAACTGTTGCTTGTTTTTTCAGGGGGATGAACGACGTTCAGAAGCAATATCGATGCTGGAAGAGTCCTCACGGGCCGGCTGTCTGCAGAGCTCATACCTGTTGTGGGAGCACAGTCGTAGAGCAGCTGTGAGTTCTATTATATTATTTTATTTTATTATTTTCTGAAAACCCTTCTTTGAAGAATGACATTGATTAAGACAGAGAGAATAGGGGCACTGAAGTGAAAGATTCTTTAAAATGAAAAAGCTAAATCAAGACATGTATCACTGAATGCACAAGAAGCTTCTGCAAATGCATCAAGTGACAAATGAGGATGTGAGACGAGTGTTTTGTAAATGTGTTTGGATCTCAGATGGCGGATCCTGGAAGGTACCTCCAGTGTGTGCGAACCCTCAGGGACTATGCTGCCAAAGGATGCTGGGAGGCACAAGTAAGTGATAATAAAAAAAAAACACAACCAAACAATAAATGAGTTCTGTTTGTTCTGTGTTTTATGAATGCTCGCTTTGTCAGAATGGAGCTTTATTCTTTTTTTTTTTTTAGGGGGTGGGAATGTTTGTCTTTTGACAACATTTCATTTGCTTTCTTTCTCTGATTTATTGTCAAACCCCACTCCTCCATTTTAAATTGTGATTGAAGTGCTTTCATGCAGTGTTAAGAGGCCTTGACAGTTGTTGACATTCTAGTTATTTTGTTCATCACCCCAGTGAATCACCTTAGTGTGACTCATCTGAATTACAAGAGCTGCAATTACAGCAGTAAACTAATTCAGTGCTCAATCATGTTATTGTCTTTTTTTTTTTAGTGCTGAACAGTTTCACAAGCTTTTAAGCCCCCTTTTGCCATTTTGAAATGGTTACAGTAACAGTCGTGGTCTCTCCCCAGCTGTCTCTGGCTAAAGTGTGCAGCAGTGGAAATCCACTGGGTTTGGAGTCCAAGGCCAGCTCCGACTTAGTGGCCCAGCTCTTCAGTTCCTGTAATACAGTGTCACGACGTCAGAGCGTTCAGGGCATCCTCAAGCGAGGCATCAAGGACACTATGAGGTAAGGAGAAGCAGAAACTTGACCACCATATTGCTGGGATGATTGCAATCATTTACTGTGTAATATCTTTTGCAATCAAGCTTAAATTAGTCATTGTGATGAGTCACTGTGTGTTGATCATCTTGCCTTTTATTTAACGACATTAGTGAAGAACAGATAATAATGCACCGCTCAAAGGTCTCTGTCTGAAAATGATATCAAAGTTGAAGGTGTGATTTTGCTAAAATAATAGAAATAGGTCTGTGATCTGGTTTAATGCAACACTACAGCATGTAATTTAATTGAAAATTGTTATGCCAGTTTTGATTGCTTATTCATTATCTGCATTTAATCTTCTCGATTCTTTTCTCCATTGTGTCTCTTTAGGTACATCCTTGTGGACTGGCTTGTGGAGGTGACGACCATGAAGGACTTTTCCAGCCTGACGCTACATGTGACCGTAGGCTGTGTGGACCGCTACTTGGCTCTGCGATCCGTCCCAAAGGCTCGCCTTCAGTTGTTAGGAATCGCCTGCATGGTCGTTTGCACACGGTGAGGATGCTCACATGCCGAGATTTTTTTTTTTTCTTTTTTCTTTTTAGTGCTAAAATCCTGGAAATATTGCCATTTCTTTTGAGTTATTTTGATTCCTTTCTCTTTCAGATATATCAGTAAAGAAATCCTAACCATACGTGAGGCCGTTTGGCTCACGGACAACACCTACAAATACGAGGACCTGGTCCGAATGATGGGCGAGGTTGTGTCGGTGCTGGAGGGAAAGATCAGAGTAAGGAGAACGACCATCAAGTAAAGTGTACCATCCAAGAACCACTGAAGGATCTTGTGATCTAACAGAAGGGGTGTTTTTCTGTGCTGCTCCTCAGAGTCCCACGCTGCTGGACTATGGGGAGGTCCTGCTCTTTCTGCTCCCTCTGGAGAGGCGAACCGCTCACCTGTTCAGCTACATCTGTGAGCTGTCGCTGCTCTACTCTGCCCTCACCACACCGCCTCCTGCCAAACTGGCTTGCGCTGCACTACTTCTTTCACGGGCACTACATCACTACGGTAGTAACATATACAACACCTCTCCCCCCTTCAACAAACGCAGTTCATATTTTCAAACAGACAGAAATTATAGTTCTAGTTTGGTGTGAAGGTTATGTTTCTCTTGACCTATGTCTGCATTCTTCCTTTTCTGCAGGCCCCGTCTGGCCCGGTCTGCTAGCAGACTACACAGGGTTTTTCGAAGCAAGAGCTTCTTCCTCCTTTCTGTGGTGCTCTATGTCAAGTGGTAAGATCCTCAGTGTATGTGTGTGTTTGTGTGCATGTCTTGACTGGATCTGTAGCAAAGTAATTAAATTTCACCCTCACCTAGTCTGTCATAATGCAGAGACACTGAGGTCATGCAGCATTAAAACCTTTAGCGACTAGTCAGTCATCATGAGCCCACCTCATCTCGCCCTTAGCTGCGTTTTGGGGTCTTGAATCCAGTCAGGTAGATTTTGTCGCAGTTCCTCAACTGACCAATGGATGGTTGGCTCCAACAATAAGTCAGTTTCTATTGACCCCCTGTTAAAATTTCCAGATCTTTACCAGAAACCCCAGAACCAGAACTCCCTCCCTACACTGTGTAGGGAGGGGGATTTTTTTTTTTTTTTTTTTATAACCCCATAAGGAAAAATTATATATTGCAACAAATTTCTTTATATTCAGGGATGGGGTCTTTGGCTGGATGCTGGCATAGCTAAAGGTTAGCTGTCATCACTTTTGTTACTTGGTATTGACCTCTGAGCTGTGAATAAAAAAAAAAAAAAACCCTAATGAAGCACAGTCATTCTTATTTTAAAATAATATATTTTGTTTGCAACACACTGCTTCAACTGGGCGTGGGTTACCCTGGAAAGATACGAGGACTGAAGCTGGGGATAAGCAGCAGGCGGCTTGTATTAGTACAGTGTCAGTTAGATGCAGCGGTCATCTCTAATATCTGACCACCAGCTCCTTCAGCCACGCCACGCCACGCTGGCTGACGGAACCAGGAGTCACGTCAGGTATCATTTCAGGACTCCTTCAAGCAGAACTCTGCTGGACCCAGTCATCCCGTTGGGACTGGCAGGTTCCAGCAGAACTCTTTTAGTCATTGTTTCAGTTCTGGCAGCACTTGGTTTGGATGTTGTTTCATTTGTGACATTAAAATGATGACGTTTGGATAGATTTGATCAGATTTAATGTAGAGTAATATTGATTAGAATCATCAGTTAACATAAGCTAAGCCAGCCGTCCCGCCCTTGAAGGCGTAACATGGCGCCGCACAGTACGAGGAAAAGGAGGCTTCAAAAGCACTCTTCAGAAACTTATAAGTGACATCTCAGGGGGTTTGTCCAGTTCTTCTTATACAGTCCATGCTTGTATCCTTATCTGCACTTGTAGGAAGAGGCTGTTACCCTGAAGTCCCACGTGATCAAAAGTCTCCTGAAATGATTATCCAGTTGAAACTGTAGCCAGCAAATATGCTCTTTTTAAAAAAAAAAAAAAGTCAGTTCTAGATGCATATTAATTCAATCACAGTAGACAAGAAATGTAAACAAACAGCTTGTTGGTAGAATCAAATATTCACAGATTTGAATCTGTTTAACATTGTTGAGCATTTGTGTAGGTCATTTTATTACATAAATTGTTAGTGTTGGAACTTCAATTGCCATGGTGTGGTTTTGATTTCCAAAAGTTTGCCACTATGGACATTGGATCTTCTGGTTAGTAATGACACGAGTTTTGACAGACTAGATTTTATTCAAAAACCTGCATCCTGAAGTTGGAATAACAAGTGCATTCTACCCATGCAGCTGTAAAATACTCTAGTCCACTCTGTTACTGTACCGTGACTCATTCATGACCTCAACCTTGCAGTTCCTTTCTCCATTAAAAGAGATAACAGGAATTGATTGGTGATGTGTCTGGCTGTTTTCAGCATGCCCATATTGATTAGATTAAAGAGGTTTAAAAACATCTGGTTACCAAGAAAGGGGACAACCATAAGGTTTTCAAAACAATTGTAAGGGTGGAGGGGCACTGAGTTTTAGAGGCACCAGGATGCTTTTGTTGATGTTGGTCTGGGTGGTTTTGAGTCACTTTGATAGGTTAGTGTCATAGCAACCATCTGTAATTCTCAAATGGACAACTAACAAGATTTGTCTTCAAGAGTGGATTAAAGTGTTGCAGGAAGGAAAATGGACCTGTCTTATTTTTTTCTCCTTCTTTTCTCTGCCCCCCCCTCCACCTCTCTCTCTCTCTCTCTCTCTCTCCTCAGTTTCAGTCAAGATGTTCCCAAAGATTACAGGCACATGTCTCTCACTGGTGTTAAACAGCGGTTTGAAGATGAGGCCTACCAGCAAATCAGCAAAGAAAATGTATGTGTCCGTACATGTATTTCTCTCGTTTAAAGGCATGCCTGATATTGGTTTCCTTAATCTAACATTGATTTTCATCTAATGGCCTTCGCAAGGTGATGGATTTTAAAGAGCTCTGTCAGATCTTGGCGATTCCGGACGTTGAGCCTCAGATGGAGCCTCCCAGTCCCACTGGTGGTCAACCAGCAGACATTCATACTTTCCTAGCCTCTCCATCAAGCACTAACAAGAGGTAAGGCAGCTGCCAGCAGACAGATTCCTCAATAAGTACGACATTTTCAGCTACTTGAAACATCGAAGTTTGCCCTCAGTTTATACAATAACAGCTTCAGCTATGTAGAGACACAACACTGGGATGTGCTTATTGTGGGGTAATAATACTGAACATGACAGTTGATTGATCATGTTTTTGTATCCCACTGCCATCTGGGAAATTTTAATTAAGTGAGCAGAATGTGTGAGTTTTGTAGTTATATTATTTACCTTGGTAGTTGTGTCAAAAATTGTGTCATATCCAAGTGTCCTTGATGCAATCTTTATTTTGAAGTGGTATTTATTTTCTGTTGGCATGACCATGAATGGCCACCAGCAGTCAAGAATCTGTCTCAGCTACAAAGCCTGACAAGATTAGAACAAAATGATTTCATTCTGTTTTCTGTGTGTTAACAGCTTTGCAGCACATTCAAAGGTTTTACTTGTACAACAGTCGAAACCCTAATAAAGAGATATTCACTGACAAGGAAATGAGCAATGTCTCCGCCTGTTTCACCGCGCATTTAGCAGTTCTCATCGCCCCCTGGTCATTGTGACAAACAAACATGTGAAGCATCTTATCCAGGGGGTGCTTTGCTTTGTGCCATCTGTGAGAAGCTAATGTGACTCACTGTAACCCATCCGCTTGTACACTTTCTCTCTCAAAGGAGACGTGATGACAGCATGGAGTCCCACAGAGGCAGCTTTGTGACCACGCCAACGGCAGAGCTGTCCAACCAGGAGGAGATGCTACTGGGGGACATCCTTGACTGGAGCCTGGACTCTTCCTGTTCTGGTTACGAAGGCGATCACGAGGAGGAGAGCGAGACGGAGAGAGATGGAGATTGTGAGTATGAGGAAGAGAACGGAAAGGGGGTGGGTACATTAATTCCAGTGGGATTATGAGCAGGCTGTAAGGTAATGCATATAAATGAACTAATCTATAGCGGGGGAGGATAATAATGCATGAGCCCCTCATTCAGCGGTTCCATTCATTGCCTTAATAGTCTGGAATACAAGTGAAGGGTGAATGTGGAGTGTTTTGATCCATTTGTTTTTGTAAACTCTCCCACTTTTTCTCTTTTAACAGCTTCTATGATCTCCATCAAACTGCGTCCACTTGACGATGATGATGACAGTAGACTCGAGAACTGCCGAGCTCTGTCCAGCGATGAAGACAGCTTCTGTGAAGCCAAAGATGAGACAAGCAAGAACTGCCAGGGCCAAGAAACCCTCTCCTCATCTACAGACCATCCTAGTTCAGGATACTCGTCTGTCCAGAGCGTCAGCCCCTCATCCACATGCTCTTCGTCCTCCCTCGTGCCTTCTACATTCAAGATGTTTACAGCCTCCCTGGGTGCCGCCTCCGCTAACGCCCAGCCAGGTTTTCGCCTCTTAGTACCCATGCAGAGGCCCCGCGGCACCTCCACCAAACAAGTGAAGCGAAAGAACATAGCTGCTCATAGCGGAGGTGAAGTAGAAAGAGAGGAGGAGGGTTTGGAAGGAGAACAATATCCTGCCAGTGCGGGGTTTCTGAGCATGTAGACCGTTGCTTTAATGAGCTCGGGCTGTTCGCAGACCACCTCCCCAGATTCTAACCTCCAGCACTTCTCGTTTGTTCGCGTTTTTGTTCCTGTTGCCTGCGAGTCCACACTGTTGGGTCAAATGCAGGGAGATTGGAAAAACTTTGAGGGCTTAAAAACAAGGAAAGGAAAACAACTCCTTTCTTTCACGTTACATTTCAAGAGTATGTTAGCAGGCACGGGGAAATAAAAAATACCTCCGATAAAACAGGATTCAGACAGCTCTGAAACCTGCTGGAAGACAACTTGACTTTCCTCAGCAGCCGTGTACGATGGTTGCCATTTCAGTCAGCTTACAGCCTTCTACAACAGCCTAGCTCAGATCATGTGAGATATGTAAAAAGAAATAAAACTTCATTCATGTACTTTTTTCAGAAGAAAAAAAAAGTTTATTGAAAAGTATACCACTTACATTTTTGTGACATTTTGGAGCATCAAAGACTCTTATGCACTGGATGTACAAGAATCGATCTTGTACTGGGTGAAGTTTATTAAAATGTGATTTTTTTTTTTTTTTTTTTTTGTCTAGATCTGAAGCCTAAAAAAACAAAACAAAATTGTAGCAACTTTTCTTGCTCAGTTCTGTTTTATATTGTTTTAATACGTTTGACAAAGGTACTGTGGTGTCATTTGTTTTTTCAGGATTCGACCAAAACGACTGTGAAAGAAAAAAAAACTTTATTTAGTAGTCTGAGTTGACTAGTTGAGTTATACACCAGTTTTGCTGTTGATGAATGTTTTTTAATAACCTGTGGCACACTAATCCCATCAGGAGCCCCACATGGTTATTAATGTATTCACTAAGATGTGCTGATAAAGAACAAAGATTTAAGAATCACTAGCTGGATGATCTCATACAAACCTCAGTTTATTATCCAACATTCTTATCTGAATCAGGTTTCGCACTTTTCTCATCACAATGCTAATTCACTCAAATGTGACAGGTTTTATGCTTGAACAATCAGTAAAGAAGTATTTGTAGTGGATTTGCTGTTTTGTTGTTGTTTTTGTTTTCCCAGGACACAAATGGAAGTTCAGACACTAGTGGATTTTTTTTTTTTTTTTAAGTACTCATTCAGGATACAGAGCACATAATGTCTCGGTGACTGTGACTGACTGTAAATATACTCTGAACTGTTACTCCATACAGGTTATCTCTTGCTGGTCTTCTTTTTTATTAATGTACATAGCAAAGTATGTATAAATGTGGACAGATGACATGTCACAATTACTTGATGCTGTTTGTGCTTCATTCCAAAAAGGCAGTTTTTCTTTGTGAATTTGTATTATTTTTCTCTACAGTACAGTGTTTTGTTTTTTATTCAAGTGTTATGTGATGTACATATGTAATTTTTGTACCAACTTCAAATTAAAAAAAGAAAAATCCATCATGCTTTGCCTTTGGTGTCACTTTTCATGCTTGGCCGTCACCAAGACACAAAGTGTGATTTGATCTTGGAAAGCAGTACCTACTGACATTTATTATAGTAATCTCTTACGGTCTGTTGCATTCTTGCCAATATTGTTTAGTTTTTGAGGGCCAGATGACTAATGTTTTCAGATGGGGAAAACAAATGGATTAACTGGAATTGCACTGTAGACCTTGACAGGAAATTAAAGAACTAGAACAAGATACAGATTTCTACCAAACGAGGAGGCGACTCACATTTGTGTGTGTGAGAGAGGGAGAGAGATCCCAAAGATAATTATGATTATAACAGGCATAATTGAAGGACACAATTAAGATACATTATGAAAATGATGGGATCTGGCCATTTGGAGCATGATAATGGGGTTTAATGTTTTAATGCCTTTGTCTGCTGTATTGTACCGCTCTTCTGCGTTTTCTCTTTTGTTGAATTTAGCTTTTGTAATTCCCCCAGGTCTATAGAAGCTCAGTTCAGCAGAGTAATAACTTAATTACTAACATGAAGTACCTATTGAAGTATTGGTTTATTATACATGGCGTAATTGTGCTTAGGTTTCATCTGTAATTTAATATAAAACAATGTACAATTCTGATAAACTGTTGCTATTATATTGTAAGACAGGCTAAATATATGAGAAATATATAATTATATTGGGGTTTGTAGGCACAGCTTTATATCTTTGGGGTCACGTGACACTCTGCTCCACTGAGGTCACGTGTTGTGCTTTGTTGACGTTTGTCGCTGCGTTTTCTACCATGAATTTCCAGGCTCGTCCAACCGCTGGTGCAATGTCATCACCTCGCTAGCAGGCAGCAAACTGGAAGGGCTAGAGCTGGATCCGGCTGCCGACACCCTCAGCTTCCCTTGACGCCAACCAGAATCGACTGTGTCCGTGAAGGGAGAAGGCCCGCATGGATGCTTTTAATGCCGGCTTGAGACAATAAGGAAGAACTGTTTTCACCTCGTCTGGAGAGAACAGGGACCAAACGGCTCGTGCACTTCATGTGTCGAAACCTCTGTTTTTGAGGTAACTGAGCATATCTGTGTAATAAAATGTTAAATAATCAGTTCAGCCGGGATATGTGATGAATAAGGTGGTATTAAGTGATATCGCAAAGAGAAATTGTTATATAATATTCCGGACATTCTTAGCTTTTTATTTTAGCTCCATCTTTTGCATTCATTAGACTCCATCGGGATTGACGGGCATGTCAGTTGTCCAATCAGGTGATTCAAAAGACAGCTGTGGACCAACCAGAGAAGAGAGAAGTAGTTTTTTTTTTTTTTTTAAAGGAAAAGTCCATGCCCCCTAAATAGATACGTTGTCTGTTTTTCTTTTTCTCTTTTTGTGCCTGCTTCAAATACACTAATTGAGAAGTGGTTGCTTTTAACATGTTGCACATGGTCCTCTGAACCCAATTACACGGTCGCTGTGTAAAATTGCTCCTTATTGGCCCTGGAAAATAGACCCAGTGTCACGACGCTGAAGTTAGCATCCGATTCGCCAGCCTCCGATTCGCCATCCTCCTATTCAGCAAGCTCCAGGTCAAAAACTACTATACCTAGACTGCTCAAATCTGGACTAGATTAATCTACAGATCCTGAAGAATCATTATAACACAGTGTCTGATCTGTGAAACATTTATTCGATTTGTGAAAATGTAATAAAGACGGACTTCGCCGTTTTTTTTAACATAAATATCACATTAGACCTGGTCCACATCAAAAACCACTATACCTAGACTGCTCAAATCTGGACTAAATTAATCTATAGACCCTGAAGAATCATTATAACACAGTGTCTGATCTGTGAAACCTTTATTCGATTTGTGAAAATGTAATAAAGACGGACTTCACCGCCAGCCTCCGATTCAGCACTTAAAGAGAAGGGGGAGATGAAAACAGCGTCCAGCTTCCGATTCGCCATCCTCCTATTCAGCAGGCTCCAGGTCAAAAACTACTATACCTAGACTGCTCAAATCTGGACTAAATTAATCTACAGACCCTGGAGAATCATTATAACACAGTGTCTGATCTGTGAAACATTTATTCGATTTGTGAAAATGTAATAAAGACGGACTTCGCAGTTTTTTTTTAGCATAAATATCACATTAGACCTGATCATCATCAAAAACCACTATATACCTAGACTTCTCAAATCTGGACTAAATTAATCTATAGACCCTGAAGAATCATTATAACACAGTGTCTGATCTGTGAAACCTTTTTTCTATTTGTGAAAATGCAATAAAGGCACATTTCACTTTTTTTTTCAGTATGTAGACCACATTAGACCTGGTCCACATCAAAAACCACAATACTAGGATTCTCAAATGTGGACTGGATTATCCTAAAGAGGCTAAACGTTCATTATAACACAGTTTCTGATCTGTGAAACCTTTTTTCTATTTGTGAAAATGCAATAAAGGCAATTTCACTTTTTTTTCAGTATGTAGACCACATTAGACCTGGTCCACACCAAAAACCACGATACCTAGGATTCTCAAATGTGGACTGGATTATCCTAAAGAGGCTAAACGTTCATTATAACACAGTTTGTGATCTGTGAAACCTTTTTTCTATTTGTGAAAATGCAATAAAGGCACATTTCACTTTTTTTTTCAGTATGTAGACCACATTAGACCTGGTCCACACCAAAAACCACGATACCTAGGCTTCTCAAACCTGGACTGGATTATCCTAAAGAGGCTAAATGTTCATTATAAAACACAGTTTCTGATCTGTGAAATCTTTTTTCTATTTGTGAAAATGCAATAAAGGCACATTTCACTTTTTTTTCAGTATGTAGACCACATTAGTCCAGGTCACACCAAAAACCATGATACCTAGGCATCTCAAATGTGGACTAGATTTCCTAAAGAGGCTAAACATTCATTATAACACAGTTTTTGATCTGTGAACCTTTTTCTATTTGTGAAAGCCTCATAAAGCCTGTAGCGCACTGGATTATCCAAAAGAGGCTAGATATTCATTATATCACACGTTAGCAGTTAACACACATTTTATTATTATTATTGTCCATAAAGAGGGTGAGCGTTGTCGTTTCACATTGTGTTGATTGGTTGAATTAAAAGTAAATTATTTTTTATAATTTTATATTTTTTATATTCTTTATAAGTTTTATATTTTTTATTTTTTAAAAATCAACCTTGGTTGATTTAAACGTGCCGCCTTTTATTTCAGTCACTGTCACTGCTTCGTGATTGGTTTATTTTGAGTTGCGCTTGGTTGAAGTTCGAAGTTGAAGGAGTTTTTTTACACTATTGCACAGAGATTGTACCTGAGATTGCGCATCTCAGGTGCTCCGAGCGCAAGTAGCGGGCCAGCGCACAGAGAGATATGCGCACAATTCAAGAAACTGTGATCAAAAACAAGATCAGAAACTGTGTTATAATTAATGTTTAGCCTCTTTAGGATAATCCAGTCCACATTTGAGAAGCCTAGATATCGTGGTTTTTGGTGTGGACCTGGACTAATGTGGTCTACATACTGAAAAAAAAAGTGAAATGTGCCTTTATTGCATTTTCACAAATAGAAAAAAGGTTTCACAGATCAGACACTGGTGTTATAATGAATGTTTAGCCTCTTTAGGATAATCCAGTCCAGGTTTGAGAAGCCTAGGTATTGTGGTTTTTGGTGTGGACCAGGTCTAAATGTGGTCTACATACTGAAAAAAAAAGTGAAATGTGCCTTTATTGCATTTTCACAAATCGAATAAAGGTTTCACAGATCAGACACTGTGTTATAATGATTCTCCAGGGTCTGTAGATTAATTTAGTCCAGATTTGAGCAGTCTAGTATAGTAGTTTTTGACCTGGAGCCTGCTGAATAGGAGGATGGCGAATCGGAAGCTGGACGCTGTTTTCATCTCCCCTTCTCTTTAAGTGCTGAATCGGAGGCTGGCGGTGAAGTGTCTTTATTACATTTTCACAAATCGAAAAGGTTTCACAGATCAGACACTGTGTTATAATGATTCTTCAGGGTCTATAGATTAATTTAGTCCAGATTTGAGCAGTCTAGGTATAGTGGTTTTTGATGTGGACCAGGTCTAATGTGATATTTATGCTAAAAAAAACGGCGAAGTCCGTCTTTATTACATTTCACAAATCGATAAATGTTTCACAGATCAGACACTGTGTATAATGATTCTTCAGGGTCTGTAGATTAATTTAGTCCAGATTTGAGAAGTAGGTAGTAGTTTTTGACCTGGTGCTGAATAGGAGGATGGCGAATCGGAGGCTGGCGAATCGGATGCTAACTTCAGCGTCGTCCCAGTGTCCGGATCAGACAGTCCCATCTCTGTTGGTGTTATTACATCTGCAGAAAGTGGAGTGCTGTGAATTAGGTCTTGGGTGAAGTAAAACGTCTGTGTTATGAGGTTTCATTTCGGCGGAACTAGTTCACGTGGCCTTAACTGTACACATTTACTGGCAGTCCTGGGTGGACTGTGTCTATTTGCTTATCTGTACCAGTGTAAAATCTACATACTTTCTTGGCAAATGTCACAAAGACCTCTCTGTCTGACTTAATGGGCGAATACCCAATGCTTTTTTTTGTCTTGATTTTTCTCAGTTTGAGTTATGGACACTTCCACACCAAACATCTGAGTAATGATACAGATGATTGCTCAATTTCACTTCTCTTTTTTTTTTTTTTTTTTGTTTTCTTCAGTTTTTGATAAATGGAAACCGAGAGAACACAGTTCCTTACAGCCTTCAAGTCTGAACAAAACAAATAAATAAATAAAATGAAGTAAAAACCATGCTCTGTTTGTCTCCAGTCTCTGTAGAAAGCTGCCTGGACAGTCTCTCCTGCTAAAAATGGCGATCATGAGACAATTTGGACTGCTGGTGTGGAAAAATTATCTTCAGCAGGTGAGTAGGAAGACAAAACCTCACCATCTTGCCTTTATGAGTCCATATGAGGTACTTTTTGGGTTTGTGGCTGTTTATTAAGTAGTCGGTAAGTAGTCATGTTTACCTATGCCTGTCTAACACTACTTAAGTGTGGACACTTAAGTAAATACAGTAAATGGCTAACGTTTTGCTTCAACACCTTAAGATACTATCCAGCTGCAGGCAGTCTACGTGCTTTCTCACCAATGGAACTCAAAACTTGTACCTTTTATTGTCCCATTTGAATCTTTCAAAATTGTTTCGACCTATGTCTTGAGGCCAGCTCAGAAGACAAGTACCACTGCAGTCAGATTTTTTTTTTTCTCCTCAAACATTATATCATCGCATTCAGTGTCTTGTCGGTTTACAGAAGATAGGCGGTCTTTTTTTTTTCGCCTTCACAATGCTTCATTTCTGCTTTCATAGATTATTGGAACATTTCTGTTTGTCTATTATCCTGAGTAGCTGCTTGCATAAAACTTTAATATCAGTCTATGATTACACAATATTACAGCTATTGAGTAATAGAATGGGCTGTGGGCTGCATGACAAGCATGCTGTGAGGTTGGGACTTTCAAAGCTTTTTGCATTCTCGTTTCGATCTGTGGAAGCATTAAAACAGCTGTCAGCAAAGGCCATTTGTATCTAGTACGTCATAGCTGACATATTTCCAGCTCAGCCACATCAGATTTAATTGCTTTAAATTCTATTGCTGATTTGAAATCATAATCTAATTCTGTCTATGATCAAATGAGCACTTTTTACGTATTTTATTTATTTACTTGCTTTCAGTATATGACCTTTCTTTTTCCTGGTTGAGGAAGGCAGCAGCTCATAGTTATGAAAAAATGCTTGCATTGTAGCCACAACGTAGGTTTTTGCATACAATTGAATAAAAAGTGAACTAAACAACAAAATCAGAACTAGGATTCCAGCCAACTCAGGATCAGTGATGCTCAGTGATAGCATATACAGTCATGGAAAAAATTATTAGACCACCATTTTTTCTTCACTTTCTTGTTCATTTTAATACCTGGTACCACTAAACGTCATCATGTGACTAAAACAGACAGAAAAGAAAACACTGAATGCATAAAAGCAGTGTTTTTGGCAGTACAACGCCATAGCTATTGATGTAAAAACTTAAGTGATTTAGGTTATAATCAAGAAAACCATGGAAAATGGTAAGATATCAGCTCTTAAATAAAACTCTTATGAGCAATCTTTGTGGTTATCGTTATGTTTGTCCAAACAAATGTACCTTTAGTTGTACCAGGCATTAAAATGAACAAGAAACTGAAGAAAACAAGGGTGGTCTAATAATTTTTTCCATGACTGTAATCATTTTATTGAGGGATTAAAGGTAAAAAAAAAAAAAAAGAAAAGAAAAGAACTATGTAATACTTTATTAGATCACAAAGAGTAATTGTATTATTGCAGTATAAATTGTTCAAGGAAAAATAAAATCAGGCTTTATTAATAAAACATGTAAGACTAAACAGAGCAACCTGGGCTGATAAAGTTCAGTGATGAACAACATTAAGGTTTGGGATGGTTTTGTAAGGTTTGTGATAAGCCAGTGCTCTTTAGTAGATGGTATCTAATGCATGCCAGCATTGCAAAGGAATGTGAATGTGATGGCATGAAAAGACATGATGAATGCGAGGCTTAAAGCAGAATTCCTTGGTATATGTCTTGAGATACCGACTCATCAAAGGCTTGAAATTTGGTTATAGATGAAAGATTCACTAGCTTTGATTTTTTTTTTCTTTTCATTTTATAACATCATTAGTTTTCTTTGTTAGTATTCAGAACATGTTTTAAATCACAAAAAGCATGCAGAATATTAAAAGCCATGCTCTCTGCCTGCTACAGCTTGCCAAGTTCTGAAGCACAGTTCATTACAGTATCATAACCGTAAAATGGAATTTTGCTGAAGAGACATTTTAATTCAGATTTTGACCAAGAGCATTACAGTAAACTTCAAAAAAGAGCTGCAAAAATGAAGCACCATCTCTGTAACTCATGGAACATTTCAATCAGTGTAATCAAGTGAAAGCAAAGTTAACTCTATAATGTCCAAAAACCTATTTGGGTCACTTTATAATTGAATCATGTGACAGAAGTAGGTCGTCATACAATATGAATTATATTACGTTTCAGTGATATCCAAGCCAAACTTTAACTAGAATAGAACATGCTGAAATTTTCTATTTCCTGTTTTGCTGTACTTAAAGCAGTTCATTTCATTTTTTGGGAGGTTTTGGGGGATTTAAATGCCTTTATTACCCTGCCAGGTATTGTATTAAATCTTGGTACATATTTCTGTCTTTTTTGTATTAGTGATAATACGCTTAAATTGAAACACTCTCTTTTTACTTCTTATTTACTCTCCAGAAGCGTCAGATCCTGGTGACCCTGGTGGAGATATTCCTGCCCCTGCTCTTCTCCGGCATCCTTATTGTGCTGCGTCAGAAGGTCCCTTTTAAAAACTACCCAAATGCCACAACCTATGAGAGCTTCGCCGTCGACGTTCTCCCGAAACCGTTCCTGCAGAACTTACAGCTGGCTTACGTGCCCAGCAACTCCAGTGTGGTGCGTCAGGTGGCGGAGGATGTGCGAGGCAGCCTGTCTCTCTCCTCAGGTGAGTGATAATGGAGTGGGGGGAGGGGGCAGACACCAGGTACACATCCCCAGTTTAACTGGTGGCGCCACTATTCTGACCAGTGAAACAAATACTGCAGCTTTGTCAACATCTGTAGTTCGGGATAGATCTGGGAATACTGGTTCCTCGAGAAACAGTCCTCAGGAGGGAGGCCACACCTTACTCTCCTATCAGCTGGGCATTAGGCCGGGAATGAAAGGACGTGCTCGCTCTGTATGATTTCCTGCTCCCTCAGGGAACCAGCACACATTCACCCGCTGGCACACGCCCTCTCTGCCTAACAAGTGATGACAAGTGGGCAAACAGGTTGTTTACAGATTTGGTTAGGCACATAGACAGACATATGGTGTGGCTGCTGTCTGAGGATGAGGGCAGGGATGAGCACATAGCTAGAATTGTTTAACTGCAGGTATCCCAGTGCACTGCCACCTGAGATCCCATGTTGACTATTAATGAATAATTTAGGAAGTCTTGGTGTACAGAGGTAAAGGTGGCAGGGCTTTATTAGTGCTCAATTGCTGTATTTTCATGTACATACAAGAGCCCAGAATTCTGTCTTTAAGGCTATAAAGCTTTGACATAATGCCTGAGGTGCACAGTTTTACCCATTTAATAACTGTTGGAGATGTCAGAGAGCCCAGACCCTGGCCTAAGCCACTTCTCTAGTCTTCCATTAGGATCGAGTCTTCCACCAAACCCATTAGAAACATATGGATGTTTTGCAGAATCAAACTGGTAAAACAGCAGCGTTCATCGAGCTGTTCCTATATCCACGCTGCACCCTTCCACCAAGTTCCAACAAAATCAGTCATTTTTAGTCTGTGTGTAAATCCTGGAGTCTGGCACACCAGAAAACAGCCTTTGAATTGCTGTGTACTTCTGGGTTTGTTGTTAAAATAATATTCCATTAATAATACTGCATTTTTACTGCATAATCTATCCTTTGTTTTGTTTTTTCAATTAACATTTTTACATTATTGGTTAGAACTTTTTTTTAAATGCATTGCTGACAAATTTCCCCAAAGTCCCAAAGGAATTGTTAGAAAACCACACCAAGTGTATGTAACAAGTACGGGTGCGGTTTGTTGCTGTTTAGACAGCAGTCTGCAGTGTTTGAGAAAAAGGTGTTCTAACCAGATAAACTCTATGACCAACTCCAGCCGCCCGGTCAAGTGTGTTTATTTCAACAGATCATATAAAGTACAGGTGCTATGTGATTCGGTTCACTTTGCTTGAGTTGCGTCATTTCACGGGAAAATAATCTTGGGGAACTTTACACAAAAAGCACACAGAGTTTCCAAATTTCAGTCCAATAAAAACAATCCAATTCTGTCCAGTCACGTTCCAGTTCAGCAGCGATCCAATTCATTCAAGTTAAGTCCAAAATGTAAAATTCACATTTATTTATTTACTTATTTATTAGCTTTTATTTAACTGGGGAGAAAAACTTGATTTAAAATCTATTTTTCAAGAGAGTCCTGGGCAAGACAGGCAGCCGCTTAGAGCAGCTTAAAATGTCAATTCATAAAAAAAAGATAAGCAAATGAACAATTTATTTGGAAACTCTACTTTTTTAAATTTGGAAATGCAGAAGTATTCCTCTGAGTACATGAAACTGGAAATTACTAAACGAATCTGCCTACAACCATTTCAGTAGTGTACTAAGTGGCTGTTTGAGCCTGCAAATTTCCCAGCTGTTTGCGTTTGCCTTCATGCCCTCAATGTGTCTTTATGCAAGTGTTTATTTTATGACGCTGACCTGGATTTAACCCTGGCTCCACTGTAAAATCATGTCACTTATTGCCAGACTCAGAATTCCATCATGTGTGTTTGATAGGGGGATAAAAATTGCTTGTGTGGCGAGCCAGGAGAGTAAGCTGTTTATTAATCAGAGAAGAGAAACCCAGAAATGTTTCTCTGCTTGTTCACTCTCTTTTGGAGTGTTCAGGTTTTTCAAGCTGTCTCAGTGTCACGCTTTAGCGTTTCATTGAGCCGGCATCTCCACTTGTTTCTAAGTCATCTAGCGCCTCCAGATTCAAGTGCACCGCTTTCTCATTGGGATTTAACTTGCATTGCTAAAATTGGTCGCAGAATTCAGTATGCTGACCGTGCCATGAGCAATTTCCTGCCTGTCAGTGGGAAAAGTGAGGAGCAAGGTCAGGCCATGAAACAGACATAGATTCGCCCGTGCATGAGGTGAATACCAGAGCATGGCTGATGTGATGCTCTGTGTGATTGTGTGTGTCTGTTTCTGTTCCAGTGCGTGGCTTTGAGACAGAGGAGCAGTTTGAGAATTATGTGAAAAATGACCCCCTGTCAGGAAATCTGCTGGCTGCTGTGGTGTTTGAGCACCCGTTCACTCATGATGACGAACCCTTGCCCCTGAAGGTGAGAAAACCAGAATACACTCCGTCACACGGTGCAAAAAAGCTGTGGCAAGTGCTCAGATCTGTTTATTAAACAGGAGAACAAGAAGGTTTTTGAACTCAACACTATGTAGAGAGATAAACCAGAAATGCTGGTTTTGACGCTTTTCTTGATGTCCTCAAATTCAAACTGTTTTACTTGGATGTAAATGAGTCAAAATCTAACCGATGCACTTGTTTCGGTGCGATTAACAGTTGAGATGAAGCATCCTGTCCAGATCTCCCAAAGCTCACTGCAGTAAAAGAGATAAACTTTATTTCAGGATGAACCATGATCATAACCAACCTTCCTTTTTGTCATTTTGTTTTATGAGTTTTTGTGTAGCTGTCTCCCTTTATTTCTTTGGGCCTTTTTACAATAAAACTCAGCTGTGGTGAATATCGATAGCATCACTGATCTTCTGTCTTTGTCTTTTCGTGCGTGTCCTGCATTGTTGGCACTCCAAGAGCCAGCTGTGTCCCCCCCCCCCCCTTTTTTTTTTTCAGACCCATTGCCAATTCACTCACTGAGAACTTATACTGATCGGGCGTTCAGAGTAACAAATGAGCTCTGTACGCTAATATGGCATAAACGGTGTCATTCTTGACGTATGAGGCTTAAGTGTTTAATGAAGTTCCTGAATGTTAACACGTTTAAACACATCCTATGGAGTCACAGCTATGTTTGAATACTAAATTCTGAATTAATAATTGCTAGACTTTATGCATATATCACTTTGTTTTCTGTATTTTATTGAATAATATGACTGCTGTTCCCTTCTGCAGTGTTGAAAACCACAATGACAATACGACTTGATATTTAAACAAATACTGAATTATATAATATCGATACGCTTTGCTGACAGCATAGACCACAGACTATGAACAGCCTGTTTAGACACAGAAAAGGAAATGAAGTGTGTTATTCGTACCACAGCAACATGATTTTATTTGAAAAAATAAATTGTAGCTGGCAACAACAATTTTGTGATGAACCAACATAGCTGCATGAAAATAGTGTCTTGATAGTTTTAATAGAATATCTTCTTGCTCTCTTAAAATATTTTCTGCTGTGTTGGGGAGAATTAAGTAAAGATCACCAAATAGGATGAAAATACAAAATAAATAAATAGCTAAATAAGGGCAGTGGCAGTCCATCTTCTTGACCAGATATATTACTGACCTGCAGGTGTGAATGCGTGGTACTTAGTAATATAATAGTCGCTTTTATTGCAAAGTATTTTTGTTTTTGCGATACTGACATGGTGTCAATGTACATTTTTGATATATTGCGCAGCCCTGTTTTCTAATAAGACTTTGCTTGTTGTCCCGTGTCTGCGTGGATTTTTCTCGGGGCTTCCACTTAGCATCCAAAACTATGCATGCCAGGTTTTATTTGTGATACACGATCTTCCGTGTTAATGAGTGAGAGCGTTCAAGGCTCTCGAATTGAACGGATACATAAAATTGAATAAACACATGAAAAAATATTTAGACAAAATATAAAGACATATATAACTCACTTTTTGTCACCAACAAAACGCACGTTCCCGTGATAACACCGCGCTCGGCCTGCAGGGGGCTCAGTGGGTTTCATGTATAACGTTCCCTCAGCTGAGAATCATGCAAGTTGTTGATTCAGCCTTCTAGTCAAAATTATTGGTTTTTAGTCAAGGTTAAATTCACTGAATCAACATTTTCTCTGTGGTTACATCTAAAATGTGGTATACAGATTGACTTTTAACTGTAACGTTGATGTCAGACATCAACATACTGTATACATAGTCGGATTTTCATTCTCACAACCCGCTCCAGAGCAGGTCAAGAGTTTAGCATATGTTTTTGCCATTAAAAGATAGCCCTCTTTCGGGACAAGGAAATCTCTGACTATATCCCCAACGTGCTGTACCTGACTGAGCTATTAATCTGGCTTTGCAGTACACACATCTGAAGTGAGCAGTTCAGGTGAGGAAACCAAACAAAATGTCAAGGTTGAGGTTGAGGTTGTTCCACACTGGGAAATGTCAACTCCTTGAGCAACAAAAGTGATGAACTGGAGATACTGGTGAAGAGTCAGAAAGTGTGCTGTGAGTGCAGCCTTATGTGTTTTACTGAAACCTGGTATAATCAAAACATCTCAGACTTCATCGTGGATCTACCTGGATTCACCCTGATACACTCAGACAGAGATGCTAAAGCTAATGGGAAGAAGAAAGGAGGGGGGCTGGCTTTATTTGTGAACCAGAGACGGTGTAATCGTGCACATGTAACTGTCAAGGAGCAGATGTGTTGTTCAGATATTGAATTATTGGCAGTTGGATTGTGAGCACACTATCTACCAAGAGAATCCAGTCATTTAATAACAATATTTGTTTACATTCCACCCAGTGACACGGCTGAAGTTCCATGTGACAAACTACATGAATGTGTTGCTAGGATAGAGCTGGTGAGATTTTTGAATCTCCCCTTTGAGGGATGGATAAAGTATATCTAAATCTGAAAGTCCTCCAAGCTGACATGCAGAACTGATCAGCAGTTACTGGAAACATGTAGTTGCAGTTCCACTGTGGTGCTGCTAATGGTGTCGGTGTCATGCATCAGCAGCATGTGTACAGGATGTGCTTTGTCATCTGGCCGCAGACACAAAATACAGAAGAAACAGACTTAAAAATGTACTTGTTCTTGCTGCAGTTGGCTTCTTAACAACTCTTTGAGAGGTGTATATGTTTTTTTTTTTCTGGCTGTACATCAAATTGCCCCTTGCTGATGATAAAGACACTTGAATCTTGAGTTATGGCTTATATACTGTCTTATATTGGATCCTGTTCAAGTACAGTCAAGTATGAAACTTTCAAGCATCAGAGCCGAGGGATTTCCATTTCATAGAGGTGGGGATCTTTTCTGTCACCCAGCAGTTTAGAATATTTTGTATTTTATCAAAATTAAAAAGGAATATTGAAAAGAAGATTCTCAGGAACACTTGAAAATGATACAACTTCATGCATTCTTTCAATTACTCAATTAACTGAAGCAAAAGTGATTCAGAGACAGTATAAATGATATGAAGTCTACTCCCCTAAACTTTAGCTTTACTCATTCCGCTTTTTATCGTGATTTGACTTACAGGTTAGCTACCACTTGCGCTTCACCTTCACGCCGCGCAACGCCCCCGCCAAGGAGAAGTCAGAGCTGAACCCGAACAGCGACCTCGACTGGCACACGCTCAGCCTCTTTCCACTCTTTCAGCTACCAGGCCCACGGGAGCAGCATGACAAAGATGGTGGCACACCAGGTGAGATCTTTGATTTGCCCCAAAATAAATGTAGAATTGGCTTAAATATGCATCCTAACATTTTTTTCCCCCCACATTTTCAAATTGATGAAAAGCTTTTAGTTTGACTGCATCTTAAGTGACAGGCTTCTCCTCAGGCTGTGTTCCTATGGCAGTCACATCTCTGCACATTGTTGGCATGATAAGTGTCATCTAGATTTTGGCAGGATGCAGTGTGTTATGACATCCTTCGTGACAAACATGTGAGCTGTCTGAAACTGTTCAGGAGGCATCAGCTGGTGTTGACTTCATTTTTGCGTTCGTCCTGTTATTGTTTTAGTTGATTATGTGACACTGCTGTTCCCTCCTAGTAGGACTAGACCTTTCTTTTTTTTTTTTTTAGATAATGATGTTTGCATATATTTGCATGTAACAGTGGGAGGAAGAGACATACTCAAAAGGGTGAAGTCACCTTCACAGCATGATAGAACCTTCAGGATTTTAAAGCCACATGAATATGGATTTGCATCCATCATGTGCAGAATAAACATACTGTTTTACCAGTGAAGTCAGGTTTTTTTTTATTTTGATGTTTATTTCTGCAGGGAGCCTCCAAAGCTTTTAAGCTGGTTTGACGACATGTCCTGTTAGTGTTAAAGTGCCTTTGTTTTTTTCCAAGGCTATTTCCGAGAGGGCTTTCTGGCGGTGCAGCATGCAGTTGACCGAGCCATCATCCGCTCTTACAACAGAACTGCTGCTGCACCTCTGCTGGGGCAGATCCGAGTGGTCCTGTCGCGGTTTCCTTACCCTGCCTTCATATATGATGTCTTCATCCTGGCTATTCAAAACCAGCTGCCCCTGCTACTGGTGCTCAGCTTCACCTACACCGCCTTCAACATCGTGCGAGCTGTCGTGCAGGAAAAGGAAAGAAAGCTCAAGGTGTGATTGTGAGCCTCTGTGTGAGCAGTGCTGAAATTAGCAACTCAACCGCCAGACTTCCACTTGACCTCTGTTTTTTGTTGTGCAACTCAGGAGTACATGAGGATGATGGGTCTCAGCAACTGGCTCCACTGGAGTGCCTGGTTTCTGATGTTCTTCCTCTTCCTCTCCATCTCAGTCTTCTTTGTTACTTTGCTCCTCTGTATCCAGGTGAGTTATGTGTGCAGGTTGTTTGCACACCACATTGCAGCCTGTAATAAGACACCGTCATTACCTGCATTGTATCAAGTGTGAAGCTGCTGTTAACGTGTTGCGTGTGTTCATCGAGTGTCCAAATGTGAAACTAAGTAGACATTTCATGCCTTAGTTAGGCAACAATGTTCAAGGAGCAGTGCTTTTAACACGGTTATAAGAACAACTAAAACCAGCAGAGGAAGAGGTGTTTCCTGTACAAGAAATCATGAAATAGCACATTAAACCTTTTATTTTGTTAACAGCTGTTGTGAGTTTAACAATAAAACCACAGCTTAACATGACAGGTCATACCTCCCACAGTGTTGTTTTTCTATGTGCATTAACCCCTTTAAGCCCTCAAAAGCCCCTTTTATTATATTTTCACTCACAGTGAGCTCATATTTTTTTCACTGACATATAAAATACAAAGGGCTTTATCACTGTGGAAACTGTGCAACAGAGACATTTAGTTATTTACAGGATCTCTGTACTGCTAAAATAAGTCTTTTTTTTTTGACAAATGCTAAAATGAGTTGTGTGTTTTAACATTAGATGTGGTTATTTTTCCTGATGTGACCATATGTCTCATGTACTGGATTGAGGATTATTTAAAAAATGAAAACTTCCTGTTGCATGTGCCTGCATTGGACTCATATGAAAAGAGGGTGACTGGCTTTGCTTGTTTCCTTATCTACACAGTTTTGTTGTTTTGTTTCCTGTTGCCCTTTACTCCTCCAAGCTTGTTTATTACAACCATGTGCCACTTAACTGTCACCGTTACCCTCCTGATGACAGCCGCAGCCTCGATCGATTGTTCGTGGAAGCGTTACTTGTAAACACAACAACTTGTGGTCAGTTTCGCATTTCAGCCTTACGTCAGTTCCAGTGACGGCAGTTGTCAACAGCCACACAAAATAGTGATTTTATTCTTTTTCTGGTCACATTTTTTCTGTGGCTCCCAGTTTCCATGTTGGCAATCTAGTAATCTGCAATCCCATATTTTATAAAAGTCAGAGAAAACAGATTAATTTGAATCTCAAGGTACTTTTTGCTGCTGAGGACTTTTAATGATGAGCTTCTCCTTTCATTTTTGTTTCTATAACAAGGTTCTGGATATATGTGGTAAACCTGTTCTAGTGCTTGTAAACACAAATAGCTAATCAGCCAGTCACATGGCAGCGACTCAGTGCATTTAGGCACGTTGATGTGCTCAAGGCTGCCTGCTGACGTTCCCACCGGGCATCAGAATGGGGAGTAGAGGTCCACTTAAACTGAGTGTGTTATTGTAGGTGAGTCCTAATGGCGCAGTGCTGACCCACAGTGACCCCACGCTGGTTTTTGTCTTCCTGCTCGTCTTCACGGTGGCCACCATCAACTTCAGCTTCATGATTAGTGCCTTCTTCTCTCGTGGTGAGTGTTTGTTTCTTTACTGTCAGTAAATGAACTTGGCGTGGCCCCCTGTTTTTCCAGAAATGTGCAGTTTGTCCAGTGAATGTCCTCCCTGAAACGCTGCTGCACGCTTCACCCCTCCCTGTTGGTCTGAAGCATAAAAGCAGCAATCAAAACACAGCAGAACTGAGCAAGCATGAGTGTGGAAATAATGAACTTATGTTGAATATTTCCTGATCCAATAAGCTGTTTTTTTGGGGGGGGGTGATGAGAGGTGTCTTGAGCAAATCCCTTGTAACTCAGGGCTCCTCTGCAGGCGTGTGAAATCCAGGCATAATGTCCGGGCCTGAACAACCTCAGGGAGAAAGAAAACTATTTAAATCTCTTCATTCTCAAATCCCTCTTCCCCCTCCCTCTTTGCTCTTTCACTCATTCAAAGCCTCTCTTTCAAACCAGCATCCATCCTCTTCCAGCAAAGCAGCTCAAATTGAAAATACCTCTAAAGCTACTTTTTAGTGGCCTTTGGCACAAATAGATTATGATGGCTATGATTAAACCTTAAAACCATTTTGTCCATAGAGATTGTGTAAAAAAAAAAAAAAAAAACAACAACCAAAAAACAAAAACGTAGAAAGCTTCAGTTTATTGTTCACACTGTGATGTCTCAAATTCAGATGTATTGTATTTGTGTTCTGAGAGATTAATTGGAAGTGATTTTTCACCTGCCCTGTCAGTTTTCCTATGCTACTGTCATAATGAGGAGTAATTTATTAATCCTGCTTACAGCTCTTATCACTCTGCCTGGCTTATCTTTGCTGCAAGAACGGTTATCCACTTGTGATATTCGCCAGCTTGTCTTGACTTACTGTATTTAAACGGTGCCGTGCCAGCTGTTGCCAACTTCACAGAATTATATAGCAGAAACATCCATTTATGTTTTTTCTTATCTTGTTAACACAGTCCATAAGTGGTTGCAAAAAAGCAAAGACCCTATTAAACTATATGTAACTTTAGTTTCATGATTTGTAGATGGAAAAGGAAAGAGGGACAAATGAGGTGCTCAGCCAACAAGAAAAGCTCCTCGTGTGACCTCATCGGCCCTCTTCGAGCATAGACAGACTATATTCCTCCTCTTTGTGATTGGAGCTGTCTGGACTGCCCACCCACTGATGTACTTTTTCAGAACAGATAATTGCACTTGATCAATGCATGTTCTGAACAGGCTCAAAGCATCACATCGCCTTCAACAAGTGGAGAGCTCTTGTCATGCTTCTTAGAAATAAGAGCAAAAACAGCCCTGAATGTCTTTTTTTCCCCTGATTCACATGACTCAGCTTACTCCTCCCTTTGTTCCCCTTTATGTTTAATCTGAATAACACTTGTGCTTTCGCTCTGCCATTCCAGGAAAACATTTTAATAGTTTGCCCATCACCTCCCCCCTGGGTCTACAGATGCTTGAGTGTGTGTTGGAGCTCATCAGCCTGCGGATGAGCTCTAACAGTCTACACCTGCGACAACAACGTTCAAGAAACAGTTGTTTCTTGATCAGACTCCTCCCGTTGTCATCTAACACTGATTCTTGCTTTTCTGTATGATTGTAGCTAATGTGGCAGCAGCAGCAGGTGGCTTCATCTACTTCCTCAGCTACCTGCCTTATCTGTTCTTATGGCCACGGTACGACTTACTGAGCCATGCCCAGAAGGTGTCAGCATGCCTTATCTCTAATGTGGCCATGGCCATGGGAGCACAGCTCATAGGAATGTTTGAAGGAAAAGGTAAGACTTGAGATTGTGATCCAGCCAAAACCCATACATGTGGCATGTGGTTTGCATATTTTAAAAATTATTACTTTCCTTGAAGTTAATTTTTTTTTTCTTTTCATCCATCTCTTGCTCTTCAGGTACAGGAATCCAGTGGTCAAACCTGTTTGACTCTGTGACGGTGGACGATGACTTCTCCCTGGCACAGGTTCTGTGCCTGCTGCTGTTCGACTCTGTGCTGTACGGGCTGGTGGCCTGGTACATGGAGGCCGTTTTTCCTGGAGAGTACGGAGTGCCTCTGCCTTCTTACTTCTTTTTACTGGTATGCAGGGGAATGAGCCGCCTCTCATGCATGCAGAAATTAATTTGCTTGGAAAATAATTATCTAAATACTCCGTTGATACATTTGTGTGATATACCTAAGAGCAGATACTTACAAATGAACTCAAGTTTCAGTTCCGATGTTTGCAATTTGTGTCTCGTATCCACAAGACATACATCAAAAGGGGAAGTGACATGTAAACAAATACCCCTAAATGCATCGGTTTCTCTTATGTAATCCTTTTTCCCACAGTTAAACAGCGTGACATGTTTCCTTGTATGATTTTCAGTTCTTCAGAAGAATCAAACTGGTATGCTCTATCCAAGTGCTCCATCAAGATGATGTTTAGCACTAACAAGGCCATGATAGGCCAAGGCCAAGCTCTCCCCATGACTAAAATGTGTTTAAGACATGGCTGCCCTCAGTAAACTGATTCTGAGTCAGTGAGAGTGGAAGGAATGATTAGAAATGAGAAGTCCCTGCATATCAGTTGGAGGAAGTCTTCAGGTTCGGCTTATTAGAATAGCAGGAAAAGTCTTAGTGTCTCCAACCAACAGCTACTGTTTATCTTTACAACAGCTATGCACACACACACACACACACACACACACTTGTGCTTACATAAAAGTACACTCAGGCTGAGCCTTTTCCCAGTTATTGGGAATTTATGACATTGCCAACAGGGTGTGGATTAGATGCTGGCGTGCTTCACTCTGTGCCCATTATGTGTGCGGATACCTTTTCCGCAGCATGGAAAATGGAGACTGGCTCTTAGGAAGTGCAAAAATGGGTGGCTTGGTCAGGAAACAAACCCCTCTAGTGGATATAAACAATAAAAACATTGTTCTGCAGGGCTGCCTCGTTTCACCTGATGATTAACTGGGTACAGTGATTAGTGACAATTTGCTGTGTTCACAACATATGGCAGCACTTTAGATTTCGGAGCGTAAATGATGCAAGAACATTTCTTACAATATTTCTTCTTTTCCTCTAATTTACAGCCTTCATACTGGTGCAGCAGTCCTCGTATGGCTTTGGTGAATGAGAAGGAGGAGGAGGAGGATGCAGAAAAGGCTCTGAAAGGAGAGTTTATAGAAGAGGAGCCAGTTGGACTAGTGTCTGGGATTAAGATCAAACACCTATGTAAA
Organism: Hirundichthys speculiger; assembly: GCA_018398805.1. Lineage (NCBI taxonomy): Eukaryota > Metazoa > Chordata > Actinopteri > Beloniformes > Exocoetidae > Hirundichthys > Hirundichthys speculiger. Next base: position 942,980 of record JAGFBZ010000958.1, read on the forward strand.
GTAAGGAGTCAAACACTGTGACCCACTGTGGGTCAATGTTTCTCCCTTCAGTGTAAATGATGCAAATAGTTTCTGTTTTTCTTTTCAACAGGAGTTCAAAGTGGGTAGCAAGAAGCGAAAGGCTGTACGAGATGTGACCCTGAACATGTTTGAGGGACAGATCACAGTGCTGCTAGGACACAACGGTGCTGGGAAGACCACAACACTGTCCATGCTAACAGGTTGGCACATATCAAAAGGCATGAATACGTATTAAACTCGCCACGTAAACAATATTAACCCATCTGTCTTCTTGTTCAGGTCTGTTTCCCCCCACCAATGGCAGGGCCTATATCAACGGATATGACATCTGTCAGGACATGGCCCTGATCCGACGCAGCCTGGGACTCTGTCCCCAACATGACGTGTTGTTTGATAACCTTACAGTGAGAGAGCACCTGCTCTTTTATGCACAGGTATTGACCCACACACCAAAGTATGCACAAAGTACAGATGGAAATTAGCTTGTGGCTAACTCTGGTGCAACCATCTTTTTAATGTACCTGCACATTGTCCTTTAAATGAATAAATTAAATTAAATTAAATTAAATAAGTATACACATACACTATATGCACTATTATGAGGCAAATGAGTATTCTGACCTTATAATATTCTCAGTTTCCCAACATTCTAATATATGAGTTTAAAAGCTGACTGGATTTAGCTGTTTGCACTCCATATTCATTTGTGGATAATTATAAGGCACATTTTACTCTGCTGAAGTTACATCAAGGTGTCAGCTGCTCAGAGACAGTGGTCAAGTAGGCAGAAACCCGACCACTGCTGTTGATGTCTTGATGAAGCGGATGGATGGATCAGTACTCGAATAATAAAAGACCAAGACACGTCTTCGAATCAGGCCCAGAAAGGTGGAGAAAGATATTGGGACGGGCTAGATGGGCTCTTTCATTTTTGAAAATGGACTGAAATCTACTCCAGAACCTGCTGTCAGTTTCTGGAAAATATTTCCTTAAAGGAGCCCCATCACATCACAACCCTGGCTTCTTTCTTATCCAGCATAAATCTTTCAGACATGAGGAGAGAAACATCACTAGGAGAGTAGACAGTACACCACTTCTTTGAACAATATTTGATGCTTTGATGGCTGCTTTGGTGAAAGTTGATCATGAACAGATCAAGAAACTGGCAGGTTCCACGAATGGAAGAATAACAGGAGCGTTTACAGCACTGCTGATTGTTTTGAAATGTACAAGGTCATAACTGCAGTTAATTTTTTTTTTTTTAATAACTGTGCAGATAAGTAAATTCCTTTAAAAGACAGGCAGAATTCACATTTTATTTCACTGACTTTAAATTAATGCAGTGTTTTATTTACTATTAATGTTAAACTTTATCTGTTTGTAGGAGAAATATGAAATATATTATATTATAATTATAATCAATCTAAAGATCATTTATTTATATGTACAGATGGAGGTTTGTATTTTTTTTTTATTTTGTCTTGGTTAGGACTTTTTAAAGCTTTTTTTTTTTGATTGTCCTTCACAAGATTTCAAAGACACATGTAGACACTTTTCACTTTGAGGTAAACTGGACGCCGATGGGACAATTGAGAGTATTATGTTTTTGTGATCCATGTGTTTATCTCCTTTGTATCCAGCTAAAAGGCTACTCCAGAGACAAGATCCCAGACGAGGTGGATCGGATCATCCGCATCCTCAACCTCGAGAGCAAGCGGCATGCTCGCTCCAAAACCCTGTCAGGCGGCATGAAAAGGAAGCTTTCTATTGGTATAGCACTCATTGGAGACTCAAAGGTTAGAGCCTTCATCAGCATGATTCACTTTTATATTCCATTTTCTTTTTTTTCTTTTTTTTGGTCTTCTTCTCCTTCACTAATCTACTATCCTCTCGTCTCTTCCCACTCTCCAGGTCGTCATGTTAGACGAGCCCACATCAGGTATGGATCCATCAGCACGTCGTGCCACCTGGGACCTTCTGCAGGGGGAGAAACGTGGTCGCACCATCCTGCTCACTACTCACTTTATGGATGAGGCCGACCTCCTTGGCGATCGCATTGCCATCATGGCAGGAGGAGAGCTGCAGTGCTGCGGGTCGCCTCTGTTCTTGAAGAACAAATATGGCAAGTGAACTGATCGTTAAAAAATGTCTTCAGATGGCTTATTTTTTAAAGAAACACTTTGAATATGCCTTTCTATTACATATTATCTGATGAATCTGGACACTCAAAGGAACTGAAAATCCAGTAACCAGGGCTGTGGTTAATGACCCAGGTCTGTCCGTCTCCTTGATTCACCAGGTGCTGGTTACCACATGGTGATAGTAAAGGATGCTCTCTGTAACGTGTCCGAGATCACCCGCCTTGTTCACATGTACGTACCTAATGCTACACTGGAGAGCAGCGCTGGAGCCGAGCTCTCCTATATTCTGCCCAAAGAAAGCACCGGCAGGTGAGGTCTATTACCTAAACAGCAGTAGCTACATATCTACAAGTCTTTGACTAAATGATGAATATTCTGAGCTGTTTGAAAGGACATGAAAATGATTGAATGTATGCGAACACGCTGTTGGTGAGCTGATTGTTATGAAAACAGACAATGACAGCAATTTTTGCAAGATCTGTTTCCAATACAGTTATGCAAAAGAAATGAAAATCAGTGTGGTAAATCCACCATCACTGAGCTTTGCATCTGTTGCTCTCTTTCCTTCCAGGTTATTAGTATCAGCTTCATACTGATATTCCTCCTTTCCAAATATCTTTATATAAATGATAATATAGTTATATATCTTCGTTAAATTGGATTGAAGCCACCAAGTATTGTGGCTTGTGGGTCCTGGAGAGATTCTGTGTGACCTACTTCCCTTCTGCACTTTTTGTGTTCTTGCAGGTTTGAATTGCTGTTTGCTGAGCTGGAGATGAATAGAGAGGAGCTGGGCATCGCCAGTTATGGCGCCTCAGTGACAACTATGGAGGAGGTTTTCCTCAGGTAAGAGATATGTGATTTATTTTTATCCTTTCTAATTGGTGGAATCAGTGGAATCTGACAATGGATAACTGTCCTATATGTATGGACAGTTTCATGCTATAAACAGTTGAAACTGTAATATTCGACAGGTCAAACATTTCAAGCAATGTAGAAAGTAGGTTAAGCATACTACTTGAATAAAAAAAACATTCTATTGTAATTTTTCACGTAAGATTTGTACAAAATTATTTCAGCATTTGATCTTTAGCTTCAAACCCATAACACTACATAAGGTTGTTTTTTGTTTCCCCCTCAGTGCAACGTGGTGCATTTATTTAACAGCACGCGCTACAACATCTGAGACAAGTGTTCGACATCATAATTGGTTCTGGCAAGCCCTCATTATTAACCAGTCACACTGAGATCCCAGCAGTGGGCCTTGGCTATTTGCACCACCAAACAGCAAACATGACACCAAAGCAAGCTGTTGCTTGAACATTTGGTCCTTTAAAATCCTTGTGTTAGTCAGTGTTCTGTTGCTAAGTGCTCGTCACTTAGATTGTAACACACCGACCATTTATTAACTGATTTATTACATTGAAAGCAGTGTTTTTTTTTTTTCGCTTTTTTTTTTTCACTTTTAGGAGGTATGCTGAAGAAGAGCTTACACACAAAAATGTGTTTTCCAAGTTTCCATTACTCCACTGCACAGATCAGAGGAGTAAAAAGAGAAAATTAAATAGATGAATGAAAGTACACTGTCAGTTGGCAAAAGGATGAGTGTCTTTCTCTCACTGGCAGCTGAATATTTAGACCCAGAAATAGGTTTGTTTGTAGACAGCCCTGGCTCTTTTCACCTCACTGGCCTGCTGGGGAAAAATTAGGAAAACTGATTTTCTTTTTTAGCTAAAGAAAGCTTTTCACGATGTGTGCCTGTAAGAACAGCTTTTAATTACTTATATAGTTAATTTACTTTGTTTTAAGGACTTCATAAGCTTCTTTTTTAATACCACCAATTGATAATGTACTACTGATGTGTGTTTCCAGGGTAGGAAAGCTTGTGGACTCTAGTTTGGACATCCAGGCTATTCAGCTGCCAGCCCTGCAGTACCAGCATGAGAGACGCTCCCATGACTGGACCACAGACGACACAAGCAGCATCAGTGGTCTGACCGACGTCACTGACTTCACAGACAGTGGAACACTCATTTCAGAGGACTGCTCAAACATTAAGTTGAACACTGGGGTAAGGTTGCAAAAGCAAATGGTTGTGCAAGTGTGTGTATGTTTTTTTTTTTTTTTTCTTTCTTGCATGTCATTTATGCTGCTCGTGTCTAAATGTGCATGTTTGCTTCCACCAGGTGAGATTACACCTGCAGCAGTTCTATGCCATGTTCCTGAAAAGGGCACTGTACAGCTGGAGAAACTGGAAGGTGATGGTGGCTCAGTTCCTGGTCCCTTTGATCTTCACAATTGTGGCCTTATTCGTGGCGCAGACCTTACCGAATCACATGAATGCCCCTCAGCTGAAGCTGAGGCTCAGTCGATATGGTCCCACCAAGATCCCTGTGGCCCTGCAGCCCGGGGCAGGTCCTGTCACCTCAGCTTTGGCAGATGCGTACACTTCCCAACTCACGGACCAACTAGGTCAACTTATCAATGTCACAGGTAAGCGCTGAAGGAAAGACAATGGCTGAGCTATGCTAGCTATGCTAGCCTGATTAAAGTAGTTCAGAGCCTGTGTTTGAGCTTGTGTTGTAGATTAACAGAAGTCCCAAAGGTTTTTGGGAACAGTTTCATAGAAACTTGGAGTGGTCTGATGATCCCACTTAATCCCACTTGATATAATTCCTATATAATCAAGTTATATAGGAACCTTTACAGTGGTTTCAAAATGAATGGTTTGTAGTAGGTTGGTGGCAGTGAGACCCAGGTGTTTTCTTACAGCTTCATTTCATTTTACGGTCTCTGTCCATATAATTGGACACCTGGACCAGGAGTGGTCTTGAATACACCTAACTGCAGAAAAAAGGTTCTAGGAACCAAGTATCAGAGTAGGATATCTTACACAGTTTCAGAAATGAGAGTTTGAAGTTAGTGGAAATTTGAAGGTATTAATTTTCTTTTTTTTTTTTTACTTCTTACTTTCTTGTGCATCACATTTAATCTCTTTAATCTATTTTAACTGTTTATAGGTATGAATCCTTGCCTTTCAGAGACTTAAAACAAATACAAACACTAAAAGTGTCAAATTGTTTGACAGGAACTAGTAAGACACAGACTGATTCAGAGACAGTCAAAGTTATTTAAAAATCAGTGACAAAGAAACTTCATATGCAAGACATGGGGGGGCCAAAAAATGTAAGAAAAGAGAGACAAATGATAAAAAATGATAATCTTTCTTTGGATTATTAGAAAAAATATTACCTCAGATAGGCGACAGCTCCAAAGTGGCTCCACCAAAGCTCTGGAAGTGATGTTTATGTGCTTAATCCAAGAGTTTTGCTCCAGTGGTACTAAGGAGGATGTAAAGGATGTTTTACACAAGCCCTGAGAGGCTTTACACAAAGGTGCCTTGGCTTACAATCCTCCCATGTTAGAGTATTTATGCAGCGTGTACCTTCTTTCTCTTCTCTTTAGACTTCACTGATTACATCCTAACTCAGGCAAAGGAAGAAGGTGGCAGCTTCAATGAGCACTGCGTCGTGGGAGCTGCTTTCCGTGGCAGAAGCAAACAGTTTGCAGAGGCAACAGCCTACTTCAACAACCAGGGCTACCACACACCTGCCACGGCCCTCATGATGGTGGATAACGCTCTGTTCAAACTTCTGGCTGGACCCAATGCTTCCATAGAGACGGGCAATTACCCCATGCCACGTAATCTGTCTGAGACTGCACGGAGTCAGCTCACAGAGTGAGTAAAGGAGGACGGGTTCAGTGTTTGCTTAATATTAAGTAATTAAAATGGTCTGAAATAATGAATAGGAATACATTGGGAGAATATTACATGTATGCAGCCACGTGAAAAAGAAGGGACATACCAGGACATTAAAAAAAAAAGTAATCTGGTCTTTACTAAGACTGCTTGTGCATTTTGACTTAGTTTTTGTTCAGTAAAAAGTGACACTTTGTAATATTTAACACGTTGTTGTTGCTTATGTGAAGTTGTATTTTTCTTAATTTCAGACCTGGTGAAGACTAGATTAATTTTTTTCATGATACGTAACACTTTCGAATTGAAAGAGGGTGCACTTTTTGATCACATGATTGCATATTATTCTCTGTTTCTTCTCCGTTAGTGGCGTCTCCTAACGGTTCCACTGTTTTCTGACAACTTTAGGAGCAAGACGGGTTTTGCCATTGCCATCAACCTAATGTATGGCATGGCGTCCCTGTCCAGCACTTTCGCCTTGCTGCTTGTAACAGAGTCCTCTATCAAGTCGAAGCACGTGCAGCAGGTCAGCGGCGTCTACCTGTCGAACTTCTGGTTTTCAGCGCTGCTGTGGGATTTGGTCAACTTCCTGATGCCCTGCCTCCTCATGCTGGTCAGTATGCTATCTACCCCCGGTTAACGTGATAAAAATCCAGAGGTTTTATCTGTTTAATGTGTTTTTTTTTTTTTTTGCTCTCAGGTGGTATTCCAGGGATTTGGAGTCAAGGCTTTTGTGGACAACAACCACCTCATTGATGTGCTGTTGTTACTGCTGTTGTACGGCTGGGCTGTTGTGCCTCTGATGTACCTGCTCAGCTTCCTCTTCTCCACTGCTGCTACAGCTTACACGCGCCTCACCATCTTCAACGTGATTTCTGGCACGGCCACCTTTCTGGCTGTCACCATCATGACCATCCCAGGTGAGAGGCAGACCATCAGCAACACATTCAGTGCAAACAAGAGTTAAAGTAACATTGATAAGTCAACTTATTCTTCTTAATAATTCTTATGTTCATTTGAAGGAATATCATGACTTGAAAGCTAGACTGGATAGTAGATTTAAAGGCAACCTGCATGAAAGAAAAAAAAAAGAGATCATACTGTAATTATTCCCGACTTAAAGACAGCATGTTTCAGCAGAAATGGATCTATTCAAGTCTTCAGATAACACATTTAGCTATAAACACAACACTGAAGAAAGAACAGAAATATGTCATTCAAATCTTTGTCATGTGATCCTGGCTCATTCAGTACAATATGAAGTATTTATGTGGGAAGACAGTGAGGGGTCGTGCACTGAGACCTGGTTAAATGAAGTGCTTTTGTGGAGATAAGTGGGATGCGTGAACGCCTTCCAGAGATGTTTTTACAGAGCAAGAGATGCCTGAAACTGCACACATTCATCTGGTTATCATGGGAGGGAAAAACACCAGCACATCCTGTAGAAGATGAGGAAAACACCAACAGAAAAAAAATGCTACTCACTGTCTCTTTTTTAATTTATTTTTTTGATGTATTTAAATGTGTTACTGTCTCTGTTTTTATTTAGAGTTGAAGCTGCAGGACATGTCGCACCTACTGGATAAAGTGTTCCTGATCTTCCCGAACTACTGCCTCGGCATGTCTTTCAGCCAGTTCTACCAGAACTATGAATATATCTCATTTTGCACTTCCAGTCCACTAAGCGGAGCAATCTGCAAGTATTTCAGTAAGTACCGGTACTACCTCAGCATAGCCTGAAAAAAATCCCCCCAAAAAACACTGAAGCTGTTTTTGCCCATTTATATATTTGTAGGTATAAAATATTAAAAAATTGAGATTGTTATTCTTTGTTACAGTGAAAGGCTGAAACACCCAGACAGGACAGAACTATAAAACTGATTTAAGTTTATTTATTTATTTTGTAAGTGGTGCTGTGTGAAGTACTTTTGTGTAGTTAGTGTCATGGCTGCAGTAGACGGCAGAGGAATTCTGATGGGGGGGCTGAGATAACAGCTGCTCCATATTAGAGCACTAGAGGAGAGAATTATCGTGGAATAAATAACTCAAACATCATTAATTCCAGCTTTCTAACTTTGATTCCACTTCTTTTGCAGACATCACATACCAGCCAAACTACTTCTCGCTGTCAGAGCCTGGTGTTGGGCGCTTCCTTGTCGCCCTCTCGGTGCAGGGTGTTGTCTTCATTATTCTGTTGTTCGTCATCGAGCTTCAGTGCGTCCGCACTCTGCGCCGTCTCCTCACCTCCCTGGGCAGAAGGCGCAAACAGGTAGATGCAAACATGTGTCTGTAAACTCAGCTTATGCTGCACAGGAAGTGGTTTCATTCTGCTGAAACTTGTTCAAGCTGAAGCCTTAAAAGGAAACTCCCTGAAGACAGTCTAAGCAAAGCGGTGCAGTCGTGTAAAGCTCCCTGAACCATAAAAAGAATTGAAATAGCTGGTAAAACAGCAACACTGCTACCAGGCTGGTTCATGATTTATGTCCGCCTGAAGGCTTAGAATCTTGCCAAGACAATCATGTGCAACTGTAATGAATAACATGATTACATTTATTTTTTATTTTTTTCCAAATGACATGGAACATTTCATGTCTTATTAAATTAAACCAGATTTTCAGGCTGCAGAAGAAGCAACAGGTGTCACCTGAGACTCCATAAACTTTAAAGATGTTTCCACTTCCTCATTAGTCAGCACTGAGGTTTTTTTTTAAAGGATTCTTGACATTTAATTCCAGATGAAATAATAACTTCTGTATCTGATTTATGAGAACAGTTGTATTACAATGTTTTGAAAACAATAATTTAGCACTAAAACCTGTCAGTGAAACAGCAGATTATTCCACAACCGTTTTAATGATCAAATAAAATCAGCTCATATTTTTTATATAAAGGTAGCAATCAAAGCCTTTATTTGTTTTTTTGTGATGATTTGTTGGCTTTCGTGATATACACTGAACTGTAATAAATATTTAATAAATATTTAGTTTTTAGGCTTCAGTTCAGACACAAAAGCTTACTTGGAAAATTGGGAATAATGTACAAATTTATGAGTAGCAAAATAGCCTAAAACCTTGAGTCTTTAATAAGGAAATGGCAGATAAAAGTTCCCAGAGTCTCAGTTGTGTAATAGAGCTAGGTCCGCCTAATCTCATTAAGTTTTAAAACAATTTCAGTCTGCATGAAACAACAAACCTCAAATCCAGTGAAAATACACAGAATTTTCTTGAGGCTGAGTTAACTCTTTACATCTCATGGCTAATATTTTCTTTTATACTATATAATCTCACATGTTGGCCTGTGTTTGTCAGTTGCCTCTAATAGATGATGCAGTGCTCCTTCCAGAAGACAGAGATGTGGCTGAAGAGAGGAAAAGGGTTCTGGAGTGCCAGCCAGTTGTGGAATCAATGGTCGGTAGCCCGCTCATACTGCAGGAGCTCAGTAAGGTATGTAGCTCTGCTGCTTCAGTGCCGAAACACGTGCGTCTCTAAAGATAAGAAAAGGTGGCACTGACCCGCTGCTCCCTCTCCATCTCAGGTGTACAGCAGTGGGGAGAGTCTTCTGGCTGTGGACAGGCTGTCTCTTGCTGTAGGGAAAGGAGAATGTTTTGGCCTACTGGGCTTCAATGGGGCAGGGAAGACTACGACGTTTAAGATGCTGACAGGAGATGAGACCGTTACGTCTGGGGACGCCTATATTGACGGATACAGCATCTTGAGGGATATTAAGAAGGTGAGTGGAGGGGAACTGGAGGGATGTGATCTTTGTGGAATTAAGTTTGAACTAGATTAGTGCAGCATTATGTGTTTCTAAGATCAAAATGACAGCATTCATCTCTGAATTGCAGGTTCAGCAGCGCATAGGTTACTGTCCTCAGTTTGATGCCGTATTGGATCACATGACAGGAAGAGAAACTCTGAGTATGTACGCCAGACTCAGAGGAATACCTGAGAAGTATGTGTCTGGCTGTGTCGAGAATGTCTTAAGATCACTGCTGCTCGAGCCTCATGCTGATAAACTGGTTCGCAGCTACAGGTAAGAAGATCATTTTATTGTACAATCTACAAATTACTCTGGTTATTTCTTTGTTTTGTTGAGAATGTAATTAATTACTCTAAACACATGCAGTGGTGGTAATAAGCGGAAGCTCAGTGCTGGCATGGCTCTGATTGGTGGGCCTCCGGTTATCTTCCTGGATGAACCGTCAACAAGGGATGGACCCTGTAGCCAGGAGGCTGCTGTGGGATGCCATTACACGCACTCGAGAGTCTGGCAAGGCTATAATCATCACGTCTCACAGGTGAGCTCGCTGCAATACGCTGATTGTCAGTGGAAAGAAGTTTTATTGTTCCTTACACTATTACCTGACACCTGGATGTATTCACTCATCAGTATGGAGGAGTGTGAAGCTCTGTGCACCAGACTGGCAGTGATGGTCAACGGTCAGTTCAAGTGCCTGGGGAGCCCTCAACACCTGAAAAGCAAGTTTGGCAGCGGCTACACCCTGTTGGCTAAAGTTCATGTGGAGTCTGAGCTGGAGGACAGCGACCTGCTGCTATTTAAAGATTTTATCGAAAGCACCTTTCCAGGTCAGAGAATGTCAGAGGCAGAAAAGCAGAACGTAATCTGTTAATGTGACAGTAATAGTGGTTTTTTTTTTTTGTCTGCATAGCAATTCAACAGTTAATGCAGTTGTTATGTCAGTGTACAAGATTAGCAAAGCGTGTCTATCTTTGTGTGTTCCCCTGCAGGAAGTCAACTTAAAGATGAGCACCAGGGAATGGTGCACTACCATTTGACTGACAAAACACTAACCTGGGCACAGGTACTGCAGCAGATCACATCAGTGATGCCATGTCTCCCTCTACTGGACAAGTTTATAACTTAATTGACAGGAGTCTTTTCCTTCTAAAGTCAGGGCTAACAGAGTTTCTTAGCTGTACTGAGACCTCGAACATCTAACGTGTTGGCAGTGTGTCCCATTACCTAAAGTTTGCTAAAGTTGTTTACATGGTCTATAATTTGAAACTGAAACTGCATTTGTATTCAGAAATTTTAATGACCCGTGGAGCAAAACACGGCCACACTGAACAAAACAACATTTCATTAATCAAAGGAACAAAACCAAAACCACCACAGCTTTTTTGAAAAGCCAAGACAACTCCAGAAAATACAAATAAAAGACATAACAAAGCATTCAAGGAAGAATGTTTTTTTTTTTAAAAGGCATCATTGCAGATAATTGTGGAGCACCATCTTCTAGAAACATTTAGATACAGCATAGATCAGCTTTTTAATGTCGATTTGTGATTACAAAGATAAATTCATTCACAAATTCTGTGCACGTTCTCACCTTCACCATTCTTCCCGGACAACAGGTGTTTGGCACTTTGGAGGCAGCCAAAGAGAAATACCAAATTGAAGACTACTGCGTGAGCCAGATATCACTGGAGCAAGTGTTCCTCAGCTTCGCCCAGTTCCAGCACTGCACACAGACTGGGAGGAAGTAGGTAAAGAGAGGAATCCGTCCATCGTCCATTTGCTACAGTGCTTATGTATAACCTGTGTACAAAGACTTGCCTCGGCCACACGGCAGGTGTGACCACCGGCTGGAGAAGACCGCTGTTTATCTCCGGCTCCATTTTTAACTTGAACATGGACACTACGCTGAGTGTTCCAGTCGCAAACTTCAGCATTTCTTCTTCTGCGCCACTTTTCTGTGTTTTTGTTTGGTGATTTATGCTGTCTGTTCTTGTTGTGTGAATGTAGGAACACTGATTCTGATTATGACATGGTCATAGCATGTGGGGTGTTGATAATACCAAGTACTGAAGTGTCAGTTCTGCACCTTTTTAGCAACGTCAAAGACATTGACATCACCCAACCACTACATTGAACTGTACGTGGGACAGGTTTTTTTTTTTGTGCACATAACGTTTGTACAGATTGTGTTTTTCTTATTTATGACTTTTCTTATGTTTCGGATCATTTGTGTTTTATTTTGGTACTCAATCATCGCCACAGAATGAACGACACACTTGTGATTGTGAAAATGTTGCACACCTTTGAGCCTTATCTAACAAATAAGGGGTTGTTGTTTCTTTACCCTGTACAGAAGGACTGATTATCCCGAAGCCTCTTAATGTTGATGCCAGATGTACGTAACGTGATGTCTTCATGATACCCAAACCTTTTACTCAATTCGACACAGTTTATTAGGGCTCATTAATTAATGCATGCATAAAATACATGGAACAAAGCATGATACTTTGAAGGAAAGGAGCTGCAAGCAAACAATACAAGACCGTCCTGATTGAGGATTAATCCTCAGAGTTCATTTAATCTATTATGTGTGCACAAATTGCTCTGCATTTTCAGCTCTCTTGAGGCATTGATGACAATGTAGAGCCATTTGAGTTTGCATAGAATTTTTTTTATTTTTTTTAGAAGGAAATCTTTAAATCAGTGTTGTATGAAGCAAATCATTTTTAATTTGTGACAGAGTTGCAGAAAGCATGACAACACACTTTCTTTAATCCATTTGGATTTTTACCAGTGCTATGAGAGACCTTATAAAGAGACTGCCACTGATTAGTTATCAAACTTGGCTGCTGTGTATCTTTCTTTGTGTAGAGCTGCTCCTTCAGGGAATCTTAAAGAATGCAATAAAAGACCCACCAATTTACAGATGATTAAAACCTAAAGTCCTCTGAATGCAAACATAATTATGCCTTTTCTGTGTAAGAGTGATCAACAGAGTGATGTTTTGTTTTTTTTTGCCTCCTGCATTTGGTTGTCCAGTTCAGAGCGTGCTGATTATTGCATTCCTAAAGCCTTGTTCATACTTACAGAACTTTACAAAAATGTTGTATGCATTGTCTAGAAATATTTAAAACATTTGATGTGTCCAAAAAAAAAAAAAAAAAACAAAGAAAAAAGTGTTGTCACAGTCTCCTGCTTTTCATAAGAATCAATATTGTAACCTGGGATAAATTCAGATTAGCTCAATTTAGTGTGCAAATGACATTCCTGCTCGGAAGTGAGATGAATGTATCCTGTTACTAAGCAAAAGCACCAAGTTACCTTTCTTAACTATTTTCTATGATTTACAATGCTTCCTTCATGCAGCTTGAGTTGAACAAAGTGAACTCATTGCTTATATCTATATATATGTTTTTGCATACAGATTTAACGTAATAATTTTCCATTTTTATTACATTTGTTTGTATATTTGCACAATTCATTGCTCACGTATGACTTGAAAGAACTGCAAAGTGAAAACGCAAAAAATTTGAAAGGCTTGCACTGCTGATGTGACATGATGTCCTGCTGAAATATGGTGGATCATATTTAAAAAGGGAACTTACATCATTGTAATTGTGTACTGTACTGAACCGTACCATGGAACTGACCCTGTCAAATCTGTATGTATTGCCATTCTTTTTAAATTAAATAATGTTCCATACAAATGGAAGAGAGTGCCAGTGTCGGATCTTGGTTTTTCAAGTTTATGCCACGCTTTACTTTTGAACATATGTGCATATAAACTTGCTACTAGACAGGCAAAACTAGAAAAGCACTCGGAGAGCGCAGACCTCCGCCAAGCACAGCAATTCCCCCATATAGCGATTTACAGATTGCGGTAAAATCTGCCTTCTGGATCAGATCCGGATCAGCCTTTGAAATTTGATAGAGGTTTCCATTGTCAATCCCTGAGTCAAATTTAATTAGTTTTAGGCAATAATTAACAGAGATATTGAGAAACAAACTTTTCGGCCCCACTGATCACAATGTTATTGAAAAATTTGAAAGTGATCCAGAATCCAGGATTTCTTCCGGATCACACCCAAAATGAAATCAGTTCTTCCTTTTCACATTTCTGACAACTCCTGAAAATTTCATCAAAATCCATCCATGACCTTTTGAGTTATCTTGTACACAGACAGACAGATTAACACCAGCAAAAACATTACCTCCTTGGGAGGTAATTATGATTATATTGTATTCAGAACACATTTCCAAGACTGTGACCTTTACTTTTATTATTTTGTGATGCAAGCTCAGTAGGAAAAGAAAAAAAACATGTAACTATCACTCTCCAAAATAAAATATAGAGATTTACATGAATAAGGTAATGTGTACTAAACTCTTTCTAGGTCTATTTACTTTTTTCATATTATGCACTTATTCACTTCGTCATAGCTATGCTGCTATAGGCCTACACTGCAGGGGGACGCCAACATGATCTGCTGAGTGGTATCTCCACTGCTCTTCTCCCTTCCTTCCCTTTCCTCCTCCCTCCTCCTCCACCTCAATCCATAGTTAATTAGGAGCACCTTATTACTGTAACTGCGCTCCATTTTCTTTTCTTTCCTGTATGTTGTTGTACTGTTTTGTCCCCCTTCTTTCTCTTTTCTTTCTGTATGTTTACAGGCCAGAGTTTCATGACTTTGCTGACTTGCAGTTCCATCCTCTGGCCATCCCAGCGTTTACCTCCACCTGTGTGTGTAGATGTGTTCAGGGTGCCGGCTGGCGTGGTGACCGGCGATCTCGTCCTCTGACCATCTCACCTCGGTGCTGCTACCTGCATCTGTTTATATTTATGTGGTCATTATATGTAGTCATTTGTGTGCTCTCCTCTCTCTGTCCTACATCCTCTCTTTGTCCTGTCTCCCCTCTTTTCTTTCTTTACCCGACTGGCCTTTAGCGGGAAGGTCCTCCCATATGAGCCAGGTCCTGCTCAAGGTTTCTTCCTCTTAAAGTGGAATTTTTCCTTGCCACTGTTTGGCTTAAAGTTTTTTTTTTTTTACCTGCCATTATCCTTGTTTAGGATTTAATATTATATTTTTAGTTAATGATATTTGCTCGGGGGTCATGCTCTGGGTCTCTGTAAAGCGCCTAGAGACAACTGGCATTGTAACAGACGCTATACAAATAAAATAAAATAAAATTGAATTCTAAAAACAGCATGTAAGATTAACCTACATAACAGTGCATCCCATGCTTGTGATATGATTGTGCCAGTTATTTACTTGTTGTCTGAGGGTTTCATGACAGAAAAAGTAATAAACTGTAAAATGGAGTCACAAAAAGTGACTTCCATTGCAAGTGCTTCCATTGCTTGTGACCGCAGCTTTAAACAGTGTATTTAGTAATTTATTTAGGTAAATCTCTCCTGTTCCACACTGCTCTGCTGGAGGTTAGAGCTTCCTAACCTTCTGCTTAACAGTGTGGTTCACGAACTGCTCAGCTGGTGACAGGAAGACACAGCAGAAGGTGATCAAACAGCTCAAAGAATCATTAGTGATAGTGGCCTTCCATCCTTCAGGGACATATGAGTCATTCTATAATTAGGGGTACATGTCATGTCCATGGGCCTTGTTTATCAACTATAAATTGATTGTTAAAAGTTTATTTAATATAAATTCCTAATTTTATGTCAGGGAACATTTCCCTTTCATTTTATATGAAAATCCAACACATCCCATCATTCATTTTTGTTAAAAAAAAAAAAAAAAAGAAGCACATTTTGTGTTGAAATGTGCTGTTTTTGGATGTCTGAATTGCTAAATATAAGGTTTGGTGCTTCAAAAGAACTCAAAAAAATTTTTTTGCACACAATTTTCAGATATTTGTTAAAAAACAGTAAAAAAGCATGAGAAATGTGTTTTTGAAAGTGTTTTTGTATTAATGTACATTAAAGAAGTAATGTCAACTGTGTTACCAGTTACGCAAATATCTAAATAATGGTTCACTCCAAAGTCCAAAGTCCAACAACATGTGATATCTTTTTGGAGCGGAACCTGAAGATACAGTGGTAAATATCTACTCATCCTCTTCAATATTTTCTCAATATTAGTGTGTGCGCATAGAGCGGGTTAATTAACCATCAACTGTGTTACCAACATATTCTTGTGAAATTTCTATTGTTACTATATTTACAAATATGCGGAGAAGGTGAATAAAAATATGAGTTGATCAAGGTCTTGTAGTGAAGGATGAGAAGTATGCAGTTAGCACAAGGTCCCAAAAATGGGCGAAATGTCAACTGTGTTACCCCTTATCTGTAACACAGTTGACAGGGAGTAACATGGTGGACACTTTGGGTAATTTATTCTTCTAATCTATGCCCATATTGATTGTTTGTGAAACAAATCATGATTTTTTTTGTTATTACACACCTTATTAACTTGTTATACTTATATAACATATTAATTATTTATGACTTGCTTAACAACATGATTTACATCAGAGGCAATAAACTTCGATCAGAATTCATGGAATAGTGATTATTTTGATGATATCATGGTTTGAAAGTATACTTAGCCTACACAGATGAGTGATTTGAATGTTTGAAGTCAAAATGCGAAAATCAAATCAAAATTTTCCAAAACTTTTTGTTAAGTGGAAACAACTGCTTATCTCAGAAGCAGGCATCCTGTCAACTGTGTTACTGCTGTCAGCCGTGTTACTTTGCCAGTCAACTGTGTTACATGTGTTATTTTTTGTCATAAATGTTTCAAAATACTCTAATAAACTGTAACAAACAAGACTGTGTCTCTCTCTGGATAAATATATTGAATAAAGATGGTAAACATTTCTAAATTCAGGGTTAGGTGGACTGAAAAAGATCCATCCTTCATGTTAGTATCCCACAGAATCAACACTATAAAGCTCAAAATTCATATCATCCAATTATTTAAAACACACAACCTCAAAACCCTTGGTGAGTGGACTTAAAAGCTTTCAAAAAATTGTGGTATCAAATCTGTAGTACCTCAATACATGTTTTCTCTGACCAAACATTTGTCCGTAACACAGTTGACAAAGTATGTGTCCAATAATTATTTTCACAAATATATTTAAATATTCATTAGAGATTAAGCTTGGCAAATTATGATTTTAACACATTAAAGGTGTATACTATGCAGCCATCAAGATAATTTTTAATAAAAGAATACATATTTCTTCTGGTTTTGGATATGTTGAAATGTACCCCTAATTACGGAATGACTCATATACATCAATAGGCGCATGAGCAGAGCTCCTTGTATCATGAAGAACACCATCCATCCTCCACATGGACTATTCTCAAGGAGAAGGCTGCAAAACAGTTATAATATAACCTAAGTTATAGTCAAATTTAAAGCCAGCTTCTACCCAGAGGTCATTAAGACCAATGAAACCTACCGAGAGGAAACCAGAACTTTCCATACACTGTATAAAAAGACACAGAAGCATATTTTTTTCTCACTATCTGATGTTAAATCAGACTAAACATGTCTTCTTTTTGGTCAGTTAGGATGATTAAAATTATTACTTTTACCTAACTGCCAGAATAATGAGAGAGAGAATTTTTTGTATACAATTTTCTATTATTTTCTAATAAGTCAGAAGTCTTATAAGTCAGACGTTTACCTACATTTCCTTAGTATTTGGTAGTATTGCTTTTAAACTGTATGACTTAGGTCAAATACTTTGGGTTTCCTTTCACAAGATTCTCACAATAGTTTGCTGAAATTTTGGTCCATTCCTCCTGACAGAACTGATGGTTGTCTTGCTCACACACTCCTTTTCTGCTTTGCCTGCAAATGTTCTATAGGACTGAGATCAGGACTTTGTGATGCCACTCTAAAACAATGACTTTGTTTGTAGCTAATTTGATTGTATGTTTAGGGTCATTGTTCAGTTGGAAGACCCATTTGCTCCCTGGCTTTAACTTCTTGGCTGATGTCTTGAGATGTTGCTTCAATATTTGTATATTTATCTCCCTTTTTAGGAGGGTCATTTTCTGGTTATTTTGCTGTTGTATTGATCTACTGCTGTCCCTAGGTGGAGATATTGTTAATGTGTATTGTTGATTGTTTTATGTTGTATTGTTGTTGGCCATGGTGGCAATGCAGTTTCCCCTTTGGAGATTATTAAAGTTGAATCCATCCATCCATCCATCCATCAATCCATCTATCCATCCATAATGTTTTTTTTTTTTTTTGATGACATCTGTTTTGTGAATCGCACCAGTCCCTGCAGCAAAACACTTAAACACATAACATGATGCTGCCACCACAGGTCTCGCTGACCTGTGGCCTTCAAGGCGTCCACTTTACCATAACACAAATTAAACAATAAACAATGCTGCCTTTGCACCTTTCAGCTCTTTGTATCTTGGTTTGACTGAATTACACAACTAATGAGGACCTTTTGTTGTTTGCAGAAAAGCAAATCTGTGGAGACTCAGCACGCTGAAGTGATCTCCCACAGCAAAAATAATCAGCTATTAAATATCCCGGAGGTGGGCGGAGCCTGCCTATAGATACACTGGTTCTTCAAGGTCTTGTAAAGGCACCCAAGCCACAAACTGACATCAGACTAAGGAGTGACAACAGCAATCTTAATGGGACCTTTAATGGAATTCATTTTGTCTCAATTTTCCAGCCCCACCGCAGTGATGGGAGCTGTGCTCTTTCTCCTCACACTTTATCTGTTCTCTCTTGGATCCACATCGAGGGAAAATGGGAAAGAGCCTCCTGGACCCAGGCGACTGCCGCTGCTAGGTAACCTCCTCTTACTTGATCTGAAAAGACCTTACAAAACACTGTGCGAGGTGAGTAAGTAGGCTACACCCAGTTCAAAACAAAGCCATTATGTCACACATTCATTTAATATTATTCACTTTCCATTTGACTATAGTTTTTCTTTCCTTCAGCTTTCCAAGACATATGGGCCTGTATTTACTGTTTACTTTGGAGCCAAAAAGGTGGTGGTCCTGGCTGGGTACAAGGCTGTCAGAGAGGCGTTGGTCAGCTGTGCAGAGGAGTTTGGAGACCGAGACATTTCACCTTTATTTAAGGATGTAAATGGAGGTCATGGTATGGCCCTTTACAGTAATAAAAAAAAAAAGTTTGATAACAGTGGATCATATCGTTATTGAGGCATTTATTTCCATGTTCACCCTCGTCAATTTTCAATTGCTTTATCCTGTCTTATATCAAATCAAACACCAAATCAGAAAAGATTAAGATGATATGCCAGTTACACAGTAATTCTTTGTTCACTCTTTTTTTTCTCAATTTTATTTCATTGCAGACAATATAAACCACAGGTCTTATTTTCTACCTGTGCATGTGGAGATGCTCTTATTTTCTTATTTTATTTTCTTTATTTTCATTATTATACACTGCTTAAGTTTTACTTCAGATTTTTTTTTCAATTAGGCTGCAGCAAACATTAAGTGATCGCTGATCACGATCATTCAAGATGTTTTTCCAATCACATTTCTTCTTTGAAGATGAAGGTTCACCACTATCTTTCCAGCTTTTAATAATTTAGACAGTTCTTGATCCAATTTCAGAAGTTTTGACCCTTCCAAAATAGAGTAACATCATTTTCATGACTTTTTCGAGGATTACTGGATCAGTTGGGATTAAATAACTTGTTTCCAGCTGAAATATATTTTGCAGCTTCTTTTCCAGTTGAAGGCTCATAACTTTTTTTTTGCAAGCTACCAGTTGTATTCTAACCAAACAATTTCATGAGATCACAAGGATAAAATGCCTCCTTACTCATCTTTTCTCTAGTATTTCTACGACTGATCCAAATGTTTGCTTTTCACCTGTGTTTAATAAAAAAGTGCAGTTTCCCAGAAAAACCATATATCTAATGTGCATATGGTCATACATTGGGACCTAACCCTAACCCTAACCCTTTTTTTAATGTGCGTGTTGTGTTTAAAAGGAATCATCTTTGCAAATGGAGAGTCGTGGAGAGAGATGAGACGTTTTGCCCTCTCCACACTCAGAGACTTTGGCATGGGAAAAAGAATTGCTGAAGAAAAAATCTTAGAGGAGTGTGACCATCTGATTCAAGTGTTTGAAAAGCATGAAGGTAAGATGTTGGGGTGTTTTGACACATAGCACACAGAAATGCTTCATCAAAAAGAAAAGAAATATCTGTTCTGTCCGTTCATTTTGAATTATTAGCACACCTCTACATCAGTTATTGAGAACATCATTTACAACCGTAAACTGTTAAGCAATTTGCAGGCCTTTGTAAAGTACGGTGAGGTGTTGTTTTTGACAGCAAGAGATCGTACTATTTGCTTTATATATTATTCTCCCTTTCACTTTCCAGGCAAAACCATTTGACACAGCGTGCCCTCTAAATTATGCCACATCCAACATAATCTCCTCTATTGTGTATGGAAGCAGATTTGAATACAATGACCCTCGATTCAGAACGATGGTGAGTCGAGCCAATGAGACGATTCGCGTGACGGGATCAGCATCCATTCTGGTAAGCTTGATTCTTTGAAGAAGCTCGACACGAGAGTCATTTCAGGGGTCAAGAAAAGGCATGCCACGATTTTTGAAAAAAAAAAAAAAAACGATTTAAATTGATTTTTAAAATAAAATTCGATACGAGAAAAATGACGATGCTGATGTAGCACTTGGCTTCACTGTGACTGCGGTGGGATTGATGCACTTTAAATCTTTACAGACAAAACAATTTCAAAGGTTATTCTTTGTTATAAGTTTATCTATATTTCTTTATTTCTATTTCCCTTAATGTTAATAGGGTGTACAGAGTTACAGTGTTATGCAGAGGTTTACTTATAACGCTTTTATTGACAAATAAAATATATATAGTCAAGTTGGGGATGGATGGGGTGGGGGGCGCAGCAGAAAATAATTCAGAAGCGCTGAATTAAAGGTGGGGTAGGTGTTGTTTGAAAAACGGTTCCAGCAATCCAACTTAAGTGAGATTTTGAAAATATACACTCCCTCCCTCCTCCCAAAGGCTCCGCCTCCTCCTCTTCAGCTCCCCCCATGAAACCACGCCTTCACAAGATTCATGACTACATGAACCACAGGGAGGGAGGGAGGGGTGGGTGGGAGTGCATTGATATTTGATGGACGTATTAAAAAGTGTTGTAAAAAAACAACACCTACCCCACCTTTAAGCCATAAATCCCGATGTGGCCTCCTGCCCAGCAGAAGGTGCTCTGGAGTTAAATTACATTCTTGTTTAACGTCACTATACGTGTGACGTACTACATGCTATTGCTGTTACACATCTGGGCCACTAGGTGGAGCCGCATCTAAGTAAACAGTAAGCGAATGGAGCATCTCAGTGAACATCTGCGAGCAGGATTTGATGTAAAAAGGAGGATCATGCGACCGACTCGAGCAAAGGGGTTAGAAAGTTTTGTTGCAGTCTAGAATTAGTTTTTTACAGACTGAATTATTAATGTTGTTCTTGACACCGAATATAACTCGACCTTGATGGTGATGCAGTTATTGACATCATTAATGCAGTTATTGATCTACATGGCTGTCGCTTATTCACTGAGTCATAGTCTCAGATTTGAAGAGAATACAGTTTATTAAATAGTACCATACCTTGATCTTCAATAACATGGAAACCTGACACGTACCTTACCTTAAGTATGGTACCAAACCTCCTAAAAAAGATGAAATCATTAAAATGTTTAATACACAGCAGAATGTTATCTCTGTGTGATTTTTTTTCTATAGTAATTGTACAATAAAATGTTGTTTTATGAATAACCTTATTGTCTTCATCATATTTTTATCTTCTCAAAATTATATTTTAAAAATAAGGGTTGTCTTATAATCAGAGTCGTTCTATATTCAGGTGAATACGGTGAATTGGTGGAATTAAATTTTTGTTCAGACAAAAATAAATATGCTTTAGTTTGTGTATGACTTATCTACCTCAGGTGCAATGGGATAAATAAAAAAAAAAAAACATTGATACAGTGATCCGGAATCCAGGATTTCTTCCGGATCACACTCAAAATGATAGCAGTTCTTCCTTTTTTACATTTCTGACAAAATGTAAAAAGTTTCATCAAAATCCATCCATAACTTTTTGTGTTATCTTTATCACAGACAAACAAACAAGCACAGACAAACAGACAGACAAACACACAAAAACAGGCGGCAGTAATAATTAGACACATTTATAAGAACTACAAATCATTACACTGTGATTTTTAAACTTAACTAGACATTCAAGCTTTTTTGTAATTGGCATTGCAATCTTTATAAAAGGTTATGCAGATACCTGAAGAAACCAAATAACAGAAAAAAGCATATATATTGCATTTGATTGATCGCTGTGCACTTAAATGTCCAAATACAAGGCCAAAAGATTGGACAACTGTTCACATTTGATCCAACATATTCATTTTTTACTTGTACATGTGATATGGATGCACGTGTAGCAAACCACATTTACGTACTTTGTATAGGACCCATACACTTCCATAGTTATGTTTTTTTTCATCCTGAATCTAATATAAGCCTTTACATTTGTTTCAAAGGAAAGCGGTATTGATTTTTGATCACTGTTTTAACTCACAATGCCGTCCATGAATCCAGCCCAGATGTTTTGAATAATTTCAGCTTTTTTTTTTTTTTTTTTTCAAATGTAATTTTGCAGCTTTACAACATGTTTCCCAGGCTGGTCAGATGGATAAAAGCCCGACAGGTGATTTTAAATAATGTTGAGGAAGGCCGTCAGAGATGTGAAGGATTTAATCAAGCCCCTGAAAGAGACGCTGAACCCCCAGATGTGCAGAGGACTCGTGGACTGCTTTCTAGTTCGGAAGCAGAGACAAGAGGTGGGGAGACGTGTTCCATCTTTTTGACAATAACAACGGCCTTTAAAGTGCGTCTCACTATTTAAATTTTATTTATTTTTTTTGTCTTTTTAGGACCCTGCTGTCAACACTCACTTTAATGAAGAGAACTTGATATTCACAGTAACCAACCTGTTTTCTGCTGGCACCGACACCACAGCCACTACACTCAGATGGAGTTTGCTGCTGATGGCCAAATATCCACATATTCAGGGTGAGAAGCCATGAAGTGATGCTTGGGAATCTTCTCATATATTTATTTAATCCTTCATTTACATGTTTGTTTGTTTTTGTTAAAGGAGTTCATGAATTTTCATTCACCCAGTATGAATTTTTGTGCTTTTTACTTTGAACTTTACTTTTTGAAATTTCATGATTTAGTATTTTGGTTTATACCTAAATACCACCACTGAATAATGAAATTCCCTTTTGTCTCGGAAGTGTTTTGTGCTTGAGAAGAAATGGCAAATGTTCAATGTCCGGACCGCTGAACATCAGCGTGCTTGTGAGCATGTCCTCAAAGCATGCAGAGCTGCTAGTATGCACACAGCTCTGACAAAATGGATGCTGGGAAAAGTTATTCACTTCTCCTTTTGTTTCTGCAGACAAAGTCCGGGAGGAGCTGGCAAGGGTCACAGGAGGCCGTCAAGTGCAGGTAGATGACCGGAGAGACTTGCCGTACACCGATGCTGTCATCCACGAGACGCAGAGACTAGCTAACATCGTCCCAATGTCTCTTCCACACAAAACCAGCCGAGACGTCACCTTTAAAGGATACTTTATCAAAGAGGTTGGCAGCTCACTCTTGTCTCGCAGCTTCCACAGAACATTGTTGTTAGTAGGAAATAATAAATACATTATAAGAGTTCTATCGACTTCAGACTTGATATATATGTTTTTTTCGCTGTCAGGGAACGACTGTAGTTTCCTCTTCTTGCTTCTGTCCTCCATGATGAGAGTGAATGGGAGAGCCCTCACTCTTTCAACCCATCTCATTTTCTTGACAAGGATGGTAAATTTGTCAGGAGAGATGCCTTCTTACCCTTTTCTGCAGGTAAAGCAACTATATGAATAAGCTTTTGCTTGTAGCCATTAGAGATCAGTTCCAACTTGCCTGGGCAGGATTGGATTTAAATGCTTGGAAGTTTTTGCTCTTGCAGGGCGCAGGGTGTGTCTTGGAGAGAGTCTGGCTAAGATGGAGCTCTTCCTCTTCTTCACCTCCCTCCTTCAGCGTTTTCGTTTCACTCCTCCCCCAGGAGTTTCAGAAGATGAACTGAATCTAACACCGGCTGTAGGCTTCACCATCCCCCCTTCACCTCATGAGCTTTGTGCTGTCGCTCTGTCGTGAGAAAGAGGAGGATGTAACATTATAGCTCATGCTTGTAGCTATATACGAAATGTTGTGTAACCCGTCCTCACACAGCAGACATCTTCATACTCGATAAGTGCTTCGTGAGCATAGGAAGCTGTATGTAGATCATTTCAATCACTTTACATTAGCTGGTATTGCAGTAATAGCAGTGGTATTGCTGAATATCTCTTTACACAAAAAGTAATTTTAAAAATTGAGGGTATTGTGGTGGTGGTGGTGGTGGTGGTGGGGGTGTATGTTTTGTTTGTCCACCTGCACTGGATCAGGTTAATCTAAAATAAAAAAGAGTGTTTAATGGTTCATTTGGGGCTTTTTATCAAAATGCAGAGGTATCAGATAGCACTAGCAAAACTGAACTCTCCAAGTTGTACTTTGGACAAGTTTCTGTCTCCAGATTTGTTGTCTTTCTTTTCTGAAATAAAGAGCACATAGAAATTCGGGTGGTACATTGAGCTGCTGAGCGAGTTTTTTTTTTTTTAATCCATTCAATGGCACGCAAGGTACAGATTCAATTTCCTTTGCTGACAAGATGGTGAATAGGAGGAGTGTTTGGTTAATCCAGACTGACACCTGGCTGAGTTCCTGCCGATACTCAGACACCAGTGGTTCTGCCAAAAACTGGTTTCCCTCCATGTTTATGTGAAAGAGAGTCTGATCAAACTTTGGTGAAGTTCTGATTCAGCTATTTGATGGTGAGGTGGCTTTGGACTAAAGAAGAATTTTCATTTCTTTTAAAATCTTTTTAAAAATAAGTAAGTGTAAGAGCAGAGGTTAAGAAAATATCTAATAAATAGAATTTAAAACATTCAGTGGGAACTTAGTGTTCTTGTTGGTAAATAAGTCTTAGATGTCATCAGGTCAACTGCTAAAATGTTCTGTTCAGCCCTCACAGGAAAAAAGTTGGAAACTGCAAGACATTAGAAATCAAATAAAGCCAATGAAAATTTTTTTAAAGGCCTTTTGTAAAACTGGACGCCGTTCAGTGGCATATTTGAGATGGCCCCTTATCAGCTTTTAATTGGAAAAATCAAGAATTTTGTTAATCCTATTTAGACACGGGTGGATTTTAAACAAGGACCCCTAAAACACCTGACAACTGAAGGAACTGGTCATAAAAGAACTGCCTTAAATTTCAGCAAGCCAGTGTTACTAATTGGTAAACAACTATGCGAAACTTCCACATGAAAAGGCCAAAGAACTTCATATGTGTTCCTTATTTTTGTAAAACACATTATGTAAGAAAATTTTCATTACTGTATAACTAACACTTTTTGTTGGCATTGTTTTGAGGAAGATTAAGTATATATATATATATATATATATATATATATATATATATATATATATATATATATATATATATATATATATATATATATATATATATATATGTGTGTGTGTGTGTGTGTGTGTGTGTGTGTGTGTAGGAAGAGAGAGAGAAAGAGAGAGATTATTTTAGGGTATATATTTGTAAAGTAAAATTAAGTATATATTTTAGAGAAAACAGAAAAAAAAAATATAGGATGTACTTTTTAAACCATTTGTTCAGATGTGAACAGTGATTCATTGTCCCAAATGTTCTCAAGAGTTTGCATTTCAACAGGACAAAACAAGAAGTTCTGGATGTGACAACCAGATAATTACACCTCCAGTTCACGGAGGACTGTTGGTTATGAAAGGAGCTGTACTCAGAGTGAGGACACGTGCGCAGTACAAAAGATTGAGTTCCTAAGAGGAGTCAGGGAAAATCTCCAGGAGATCATCGGGCCATGTTGGAAGATATTTTTCAGTCCCCCTCTTCAGTCTTACTGTTTGGGGTCGTTAGTGTTCTGCTGGTCGTCCACCTCTTTTATTTCAGCTTCAGGTCTCCAGAACAGCATGAACCTCCAGGACCAAAACCTTTTCCTTTGCTCGGTAACCTGCTTCAGGTGGATCTAAGAAGGCTTGATCAAAGCCTTTTTGATGTGAGTGATGTGTTGTTTGTCTCACAACCCTTCTGTGCATTAATGACGAGAAGATGAGATTTTTGCAGTCAGCATGGGACTGTGAGTCTCACCTTTAGCTCATTTTTTTTCTTTTTTTAGCTGTCCAAAAAATATGGACCAGTTTTCCAGATCTACTTGGGACTAAAGAAGGTGGTGGTCCTGGCAGGTTACAGGACAGTCAAACAGGCTCTGGTAAACTATGCTGATGAGTTTGGAAACAGAGAAATCACTCCAGTTTTCCATGATTTCTGTCAAGAACATGGTAAGAAAATAGTTCAGAGTACAGTGGTACCTCTACTTATGAAATTAATTGGTTCTGGTTTCGTAACCTGAAAATTCCATAAGTAGACACACGTTTTCCATGTAAATGCCCTAATCCATTCCAAGCCCCCCAAAATTCAGACATAAATTTTTTACAAATCATAAAAATGCATCTAAACATGTAACAAATACATGTTACTATTAGATTACTGCACAATAAACATAAATTAAGAGTTGTACATAATGTAAAAAACAAAGAATAAAGTAAAGAGTAAAAATTATGTTCATTTATCTTTTAACGGCTATCGTTTTGCCTTCTTTGGTTCATGTTCTCTCTCAGCAGGGGTTTTTGCCTAATGTTTTGTAAAGAACTCATCCAAGGATGTTTGCTGTTGTCAGCTTTTAATAATCCTTCGAAAATATGCAAGGCAAACATCATCATAGTGAGCGATATCCTGACTAGTGAACATTTTTTCTCGGTGATTCTTTTCAACGAATTCCGAAACTTCATGGAATTTTACTAAAATTTCAAAGGGATGCCAGGAAGATGCTAGGAGATAGCCAATGGCAGAGCAGCTACAAGTATGTTTATGTTCAGTAAACTCTGGGAGCTGCGAGTAGCAGCGCTTACTGTATTTTTGCCTTTCGTATCCTGAAATTTCTTTCGTAACAAGAGGCAATATTTTCCCGTCGAGGCATTTCATAACCTGAAAATTCCGTATGTAGCGAATTTCGTAAGTAGAGGTATCACTGTAGTAAGCTGTTTTTTATTTTTGTCCTTGTTACAATAAGTTAACTTATTTTGTTTACAGGAATACTATTTTCCAATGGAGACTCATGGAAAGAAATGAGGCGTTTTGCTCTGACAACACTTAAAGATTTTGGAATGGGCAAGAAGATGAGTGAAGAAAAAATCATTGAGGAATGTCACTGCTTAATTGATGAATTTGAAAAATTTAATGGTAATGTTATCATTTCTAAAGTATTCCATAAGTTTATTTGATTAGAGGTTTGATAAAATAAACATTGAAGAAATCACAGTTTCATTAGTGGGTCATTGCACCTCAAATGCTAAAAATAAATAAAAAACAAAAAACTACATATAAAACCCACTGAGGATTAGTTGTTGGGTGACAATGTACATTTTTTTTCTTCATATCATAAATACTAAGGTGAATGGTAGATATTAGATATAGATATTATTTTTTCTGCTTTTTAAAAACTCGATTGTAACTTTTAGTTATCAATTATTTGAATGCATGTGTAGATTTTAAGTGTGTCACAATCTCTTGAACAATTCATGTCTTATCATTGTTTCTAAATGATTGTCACAGGTAAACCCTTCGACAACACCAAGGCTATTAATTATGCTGCTTCAAACGTTATATCTGCTCTTATGTTTGGGAAGAGATTTGAATACCAAGATCCTGTTTTCCAAGCTATGGTGGAAAGAGATAATGAGACTATCCATCTGACTGGATCAGCTTCCCTCCAGGTATGACTTTTATTTAATGACTGCAGTTGAACTTTGAATAAATTCAAAATACATATTTTTGTAAATCAGTACAATGTGTAAGGTATCCTCAAGTTATTATCATAATTGCTATGTCACTATATTTTATGTATTTGCTAATTCAGTGCTAGTAAACAATAAAAACTCATGTTACTTTCACTGCTGTTATTTTTTCCCTTACTTTTTACAGTGCACTGTAAACCCAGATAAGTTCATTGTACTGAAACCATTTAAGTCAATTGATTGCCTTAAATGGTTTAAGTATTTGACAGTAGAGAAAAAAAATTTTTCAAGTATAATCAACTTAAATGTACAATTGTCAGAATTCGATCATTTTTAAGTTGTATACACTTAAATTGTTTAAATACTAACGATAGAAAAATTTACAGAATTTACAGAAATAAATTCTAAGTCTAATACACTTAAAATTCTTCTTTTATAAAAATATTAATATATTAAATTTAAAAGTATTATATTTGAGATAAGAAAATTCCAATTAAATTCTTCTTTTATTAATGACCACACAATGCAGTACATTTTATTTATTTTATTTAAACACACAAAACAACAAATATTTCCTTCCGAATACAATCACAGCCGTTTTTGCTCTGTGAACAATTAAAGTATGGAAAAAAAAAAAAAACACTGACCACGTAGCAGCAAGCTGTGAGTGCAAAACTGTATGGTTTGTGTCCAACACAACAAAGCAGGCATTAAGAACAACTATGCAACAAGGACCAGAGTAGTTTAAAAAAAACAGAGTTTTCTAATGCGTATCTTCAGTAGAATTATTTAGACTATAATGTTTAAAAAGCTGTGCTCTCTTCTCACGGATGGCATGGCATTACTTACCTTTTCAAAGCATTTTAATATGGCTTTAAACAAAAATAGTCGGGCAAATGAGGCTATTGTTAAAAGTGGGCACTGACTTTTTTTCAAAACTACAATGAATAATTTGAATTTTACACTACTGTTACAAAACTGTATATAGAAAACACGCAAGTAGAGAGAATTACTCAAACACAATGCTGCATTGTCCAATGCTCAAAATTTAATTAAGTCAACCTCAAATTTATTCACATTCAAGTGTACACATTTCACACTAGAAATGTTTCAGCAGTTTCTAATACTTGAATAGAGAAAATAACTCACCTCATTTAGGAAAATGTACCCTCTTTATGGCAGGCAAATGTCCTCTAAAAGCATCCAAACTTGCTAAAAACAGGAAAAATGGAGGCAGAAAATATATTATCCAAGAAGCATGCAAAGTGCAAAGACCTTACATTGCTCTGTGAAAATCAGAAAATGGCACACCTTTCTCTATAACCTCCAACGAACAGGTTAAGACTTGTCTAAAGTTTTCAGCCAATCACAACAGAGCAGCACTGTGGACTGAGGTAAAACTTGATAGTTTGTTTTTTAAACTTACAAAAATGATTTCACCCAATGACTGTCTCATACACTCAATCAATCAATCAATCTTTATTTGTAGAGCGCTTTTCATGCAAGGATATGCAACACAAAGTGCTTTACAGAATTAAAAACAATTATCACAATTAAAAAAAAAACATTTAGAAAAAAAGCCCCTCCCTCCCACCCTCCATACTAGACACACACACACACAATTACACCCAAAAGGGAGACATGGCACTCTTCATACACTCATATTATTTGAGTAATGCAATAAAACAAAATTTTAAAAGTGGCATTTAGTCAAACTGTTTGCATAGAATGAACGGTCGAGTTAAAAGTGTGGCAGGAATTTTGGTAACAGAACTGAGGAAACTTCTGTTTAGACATCTGTGTAATAAAGTAGCCTGAGATTCCACAATACACATTTTGAATTACTACATGTATCATATTAAGTTTTGAAAAAAAGTTTAAAAATTTAGTTTATTTAGTTTAGTTCAAGTTTTACAACAAGCAAATGGTACAGATTTGGTAGAATGACTCTTATCCTTTGTGATCACCGGCAGTTTTCTAAAGATGCAGTTTGGACATGAACAGGAAAACTGTTTGTTTGAAAAGTGTTTGTGGACAGATGAGCTCAAAATGGAGCTCTTTGGTTTTTGAAAACAAGTAAAACTTTGCACTCAGGTTTGTCAACATTATACTATGTGTAAAACGTGGTGGTGGTAGAATAATAGTTTGAGTGTGTTTTTTTTCCTAACGCACCACTGGCTAACCAACAAATGGTTTATAAAAAAAGTTGGTATTTTGAAATGGCTAAGTCAACATTCTGATATTAATACAATAGAAATGTGAAGGCTCCAAAGTCAAAGTCATAAATGGAAATTCTTCTTCATCCAATAGTTGAAGCTGTTTTTCACACAGAATTGTGCTAAATTTCCTCCAACTGAAGATATAAGACTGATCAGAAGTGTATGGAAACATTAGCTGTAGTCATAGCACATGTTCACTTATTTGTAGTGGTTAGCATTGTTGGTTCAAAGCAAGAGGTTTGCTGATCTGAATCCTGCCTGGAGCCTTTCTGTGAGGAGTTCCCATGTTTTCCCTGCGCTTGTGTGGGTTTTGTCCAGGTATTCCTTCCTGTCAGGCTTCAAAAATGTGCATGACTGCTGACAAATGTTTCTGAATTGTACATACGAAGGAGTGTGGGCATGTATGGTTGTTTGTCTTTGTAGATTTGAATACAATAAAATGAGTTTATATATTGGATGGAAGGGTGAATTTGAATATTTAATTAATCCTCAAACTGAAACGTTATTGTTGATCTATAAATTGAGGAAAATTGAATCGACAATATGATGTAAAATTCAGTTGACATACTGTTGGAAAATTAGAAGATTATCAGAACGAAAGGTGTGGATGAAATCTGCAGAAATCAGTTGAACTGATGAACACAGGCGGTGTTGGCGGGTAACTTTAGAGGAATTGGCGAGACAAAACACAGACATAATCACACAGTCACCGGTTAAAAATCCAGGATCCAGACTCTCCTTCAAAGCAAAGGATTATTCCAATGTGTAGTTAACATGATTAACAATCGGTCCACACTGCTCTATCTCTAGTCTTTGTCTGTCCATGACAATCAAAGGAAGAAATTATTTAATTTCAAGTAGCTTAAATTTGAACAATAATTGGTTTGTATGTGAACATTTTCAGATATACAACTTTTTTCCTTGGCTGGGACCCTTTCTGAAAACCAAGAGCCACTTGATGCAAAATGTGGAAGATGGCAAAAGGGATATAAGGAACATTATAAGAGATCTGAAGGAGACTTTGGAGCCGGAGATATGCAGAGGTTTTGTAGACGTATTTCTGACCCGTAAACAAAACCTGGAGGTAAGCAATCGAAGTTATTCATTCACTGATGAGTCTGTTACCGCGTTGTAAATGCTGAAGTATAAGTATATTCCTTTTTTCTTTCTGTTATACAAGGAGAGTGAAATCAACAGTTCATACTACCATGATGATAACCTGCTCTACAGTGTGACAAACTTGTTTGCAGCTGGAACTGACACAACAGCGACTACACTGAAGTGGTGTTTGCTTTTCATGGCCAAGTACCCTCATATTCAAGGTGTTGAAAGTCCTCAACTTGACTCAGTGTTAATCTCTCATGTATAAGAAAAGGATTTGAGCATAACCACATATTTTCATATTAAATTTTAATGTGCATGCAGACCGGGTTGTGGAGGAGTTGAACAGGGTGGTTGGAAGTCGTCAGGTTCGAGTAGAGGACAGAAAGAACCTGCCATACACTGATGCAGTCATCCATGAATCACAAAGATTTGCCAACATTATCCCGATGGCCATTCCTCACACAACAAACAAAGATGTCACCTTTCAGGGCTACTTCATCCATGAGGTCAGATGGTCACATTAATCAGCTTCACCGCAAATGCTTTTGCTCATTGAATAAAAATTTTCCAAGCCTTTTTTTTTGGCTACAGGGAACCATGGTCATTCCACTTCTTACATCAGTCCTGTATGATGAGAGTGAGTGGGAGAACGCTCGGACTTTCAACCCTTCTCACTTCCTCGATAACGAGGATAAATTTATCAGGAGAGATGCCTTCATGGCTTTTTCTGCAGGTACTTGACTGGACTATTTTCTCAAGGCATGAAATAATGCTCCAGGTTTTTGATCATTAACTTCTTTTTTTTTCTTGTCAGGTCGAAGGGTTTGTCTTGGAGAAGGTCTGGCCAGAATGGAGCTCTTCCTCTTCTTCACTTCCCTCATTCAGCACTTTTGTTTCACTCCTCCACCTGGAGTTTCAGAAGATGAGCTGGATCTGACACCAGTTGTTGGCTTCGTCCTCTCTCCTCTGGCTCAGAAACTGTGTGCGGTCAGACGCCAGTGAAAAAAACCGCTTTGATAATTATCTTGCACATGAAAAACTTGCACTGTAAAATGAAAACACTGCATGCAGTAATGCAACACACTCTATTTTCTAGGAGTCTTCATTTAGTCATGCATGCTTTGCACATAGTTAGAAACAGGATAGCAACTTTTCTATTGCATGGTCTTGATTTACTAGTTAGTTTGACTCACTGTCAACACACAGTCCTCGTTTCTGCCCAGCCATGTTATTATTTCTTTCTTTTTATTTTTTTTAATTAATTTTTTTTAACCTTTGGTCATGTTTTATCGATTATGGGGAATAGGGGCGGAGGGTGGGCAGATGGGTGGGAGTGACTTTGTTTTTACCTTGTAAAATACTGAGCTGCATTTTATTGTATGGAAAGCGCTATATAAATCAAATTTGAATTGGTTTGCTTTGTTTGTAGCTTTAGCAAATACTTAAATTTAACTCAATGTAATTCAATAAACAGATGAGATGAAAATGTTCTAAGAGTGCTGTGTCTGTATTTTTCAGATTAAAAAAAATGACTATTTTGCAAATTGGTGTAAAAATGTGGAAGTCAGGGTCAACAAGATCTTTGCGTTTGTTCCAGCATTATATACATATATTTTTTTATCAGTTTAGTTTAAATTCTTAAACTAATAAATGAAGTGAGTTTCAACCTAATGGCAGAAAACAATAATTACCTTTCTGTGATAACACAAGTTCCTGTCAAATTCTCACAATGCATTGACAATAACATCACAAATATACTGTGACGAAGTAACCAACGTAACACATTTTATTATTAGAATTCAAAGATAATGTGGAGAGCTTATACAGAGAGCCTACCCGATATAAAGAAGAGCTTTACTGACCAGGCGACCACACAAGAACTAACGAGTAAACCTGCAGTACACCATAGCTCCAAGAGAGGGCTCCAACTCACCAAAACACCATTAAGCTGCTCAGTTATGAGAAAATCTCACATTTGAACACTAAGCTACTTTTTAAACTCTGTTACATTCAGATTTAGGCTGGTCAGATTTCTGTAGTTGAACACATCCGCACTTTTACATCACTTCATCAAACCCTTGCAGCTTCTGCTGGCTCAGTTGAAGATGGGTTTCAAGACAAGTACAAAGCAATAAAGCATTGTGTGTTTTAGGAATTAAATGAAAAAGCTTTCTTTACCTTGTGGACAGGTGTATGAAAATACATGCCAGTCAAAAAAATGATAGACAATAATTCAACAGCGATATATATATACCGCAATGGAAAATGTATCAGTTATGATAATATGACTTTTATAAGGATTTCTGATATTTTGATATACATGAAATATCTTAACAGTGCCAAGAAGTCTGCTTTGTTTAATGGCAATGTCATGTTTCTTGGAAATTTATTGAAATTAAAGGTGATTTTTTTTTTCCCTAAAACATACAGTTTTATGGGAAATTAGTTTTATGTATTTGGCATTTGCATTTTTCAGAGGTATGAGCATATAATTATCCTTTCTGGACACACTTGGAAGTTTCTTTGTGTATCTCATATTATACATATTGATATATTGTACCAACCAAAATTAGAAAATACAGTATATTGTGAGATAAATTTTAACCATATCATCCAGCCTTGGTCAAAAGGCAAACTTATAATAGTATAAAAGAGTGCAAGATGAGATTCTTAAAATTAACAGAATATGGTTGACTATATGATGTTGTTTCTTTTACAATATAACTTAAATGTGGTTTTTAAAAATGACTTATATCCAGCGTAATAATAATTAATAATAATTCATATCATTACTTTGAAAAGTATCTGGCTTCAGGTGTCCCTTTGAAACAGCATCCATCACATCAGCACTAAGCAACAGCAGTGAAGCAGGATGATTTATTTCTTTAGAGCAATAGGTTCAAACTCTCACAGGTTATAATTCATCACACAGAGAAATCAATATTTCGTTCAAATTAAGTTTGCAAATCTCAGTTCCACAAAAATATCTCAGAAATTGTTTAAGCAAAAAACAGATTTTCCATATACTAGAATAAAACAGGAGCCTGTTGAGATTATTTCTTTGTTTTATGAAACATTTTCCAATTCTTGTTGATATGCATGATTCTTGCATCATGCAAATGTATTTTTAGAACAAAATACAGAGGATTAGGATTAAAGTGCCAGAGGTCCCTACCACAATGGATTTGTTGTTTGTTTTAAACAATTCCAGTTAATCACATGGATGTAAAAAACAAGACAAATATACACAACTAGCTGTATTCATATAAGAAAACTTCATTATAAACTTGTATTAGCCACACAGAGTATCTTTCAAAAAGTCTTGACCACCTGTTGCAGAACCAGGTGAATCAGTAGCAACAACGCTAACATTTGAACCATTGTCTCTGGAGGAGCAGTAATGGGAATATTACTGTTCCGTACCCAGGCCTTTCTGAAATTTAAAAAATACTTTTCTGGCTCTTCATTTGTTTTGTGGCTGTCCATAGCAGTCAAAGTATGAAGGGTTATAGGAAATAACCTTCAAAATAGTACCGAGAACCAGAAAAAACAACATTGGTAAATCCATCTTACTGCTGGTAAACAGCTTTGTATAAGACAAAGCTGTACAACTGTTAATAACATTGGTGTTAATTATAGATAAAACATACCCGTGTTGATTGTAAGTTTTTCCAAGTCACATTGTTAGTACTCTTTGTCTTTAAGGAATTCTCAGCAGTTCTCAGTAGAAATGTTAATATCCCAGAAGCTCTGGCTGTAATGAATGGGAGGAGTTTCCTTTATTTTACAAGCTAACTAGCAGTTAGGAGACTCACTCCTTGTTAAGTGCAGTAAAGATCTGGAGCATCATGTTGGAAGCTCTTCTCCAGTCCTTCCCTTCAGTCTCACTGTTTGGGATCATTATTATTCTGCTAATCTTCCACTTTGTTTACTCCAGGCTCAGCTGCCATGAAAGGAGAAACCCTCCAGGACCCAGACCTCTTCCTCTGCTCGGTAACCTGCTTCAGGTGGATCTGAAGAGGCTCGACCAAAGTCTTTTGGAAGTGAGTAATGCATGTTTGTCTGTAAGCCATTTTGTCTGCTAAAGAGAGGCTGTTCTTGCAACATCATTGAGCTGTGAGTCTCGTCTTTAGGTGCATTTTTGTTTTTTTTTTTCTAGCTGTCCAAAAAATATGGACCAGTTTTCCAGATCTACTTTGGTCTAAAGAAGGTGGTGGTCCTGGCAGGTTACAGGACAGTCAAACAGGCTCTGGTAAACTATGCTGATGAGTTTGGAAACAGAGAAATCACTCCAATTTTCTATGATTTCAACAAAGGACACGGTAAGAAAATGTCTTCAGAGTTAGTTTAATTTTCTATTTTGCATAATCCTAGTAAAAAAAACAAAAAAAAAAAAAAAAACTCAACCTAAATTATTTTATTTACAGGTATACTATTTGCCAATGGAGACTCATGGAAAGAAATGAGGCGTTTTGCTCTGACCACACTAAGAGACTTTGGAATGGGCAAAAGGATGAGTGAAGACAAAATTATTGAAGAATGCACCACCTGATTGAGGAATTTGAAAGATTTGATGGTAACATTACTTTTTGTTAAAAAACTGTAGAGGCTTTCTGCAGCACCTGCTGTTATATCCAATCAAGATCAAGTCTTGTTTACCAGTGTTAATGTTATTTTTTTGATGAGATATGAACTGATGACCCAAGTGTAATGGGTCTGCATCCCTTTAAATTCTAATGGAACTTTTAGTTAATAACTGTTCATAAATGTATTTTTGTCATCAGCACATTTTGCTCAACTGGCACTTACTTTGTGACAGTAACATACCTCAAAGCTGATTTTTGTCACTCGTGACCCTGCATAGCATTAAGCAGGCATAGATAATGGATGGATGGATGGTTTTTTTGTCACAGGTAAACCCTTCAACAACACCCAGTCCATCAATTATGCTGCTTCAAATGTTATATCAGCTCTAATGTTTGGAAAGAGATTTGAATACCAAGACCCTGTCTTCAAAGCTATGGTGGAAAGAGATAATAAGAGTATCTATCTCACCGGATCTGCTTCACTCCAGGTATGACAGAATTGCTCAACAATTAATGATTGAATGGCAAGAAATGCTAACCTTTAGCTTAAGTAATGAAATATATTTTTTCAGCAATTTGTGAAATTTTTACCAAATATTTATTTTGTTAGTAGTTAATTATGTCTTATCTTAGAAAATTGAATAAAATGAAATTGAAGATTGTTTCGCATCACGATTATTTTCAGATATACAACGTACTTCCTTGGCTGGGCCCTTTCCTTAAAAAGAGGAGGGATTTGATGAAAAATGTCGAGGAAACTAGAGAGGACACAAGGAAGATAATAGCTGGTCTGAAGGAGACTCTAGACACAAATTCATGCAGAGGTTTTGTCGATGCCTTTTTGATCCGTAGACACAATCTGGAGGTGAGCAGTCAGACTCACATGAGTCCATATCTGGGCTGTAAATGTTGATCAGCAAGCATTTCTTCTTTTATTTTTGTTTTCTGTAGCATGGGGGTGAAATCAACAGTTCATACTACCATGATGATAACCTGCTCTCCACTGTGATGAATTTGGTTGGAGCTGGAAATGACACCACGGGAAACACATTGAAGTGGTGCCTACTTTTCATGGCCAAGTATCCTCATATTCAAGGTGGAAAATTATTGATGTTTCTCAGTTTATGGCTTCCACATAAAGCTGCCTTTGTATTTTAATGTTATTATGCATGCAGACCAGGTTCTGGAGGAGTTGAACAGGGTTGGTTGGACGTCGTCAGGTTCGAATAGAGGACAGAAAGAACCTGCCATACACTGATGCAGTCATCCATGAATCACAGAGACATGCCAATATTGCTCCAATAGGGATTCCTCACAAAACCAGCAAGGATGTCACCTTTAAGGGCTACTTCATCAAAGAGGTCAGCTGCTCAGGTTAATTAATTTCAACACAAGCTTTTTTTGTAATAAAATCTTCTTTCATCCTGCTTTCTCTTTTCCTTTAGGGAACTACTGTATTTACTCTTCTTACATCAGTGTAAGCATTTCCACAAGCACAACGTGACAGGATGTCAGGGTAATGGGACTAAAAAGCTATATGGATGTAATAAAGCAATTTATCTGTGAGGGAAACGAAGGGTAAGAAGACCAGTGGATGAAGTGATGCACCATCATGACTAGTGCTTGTTGTAGCAGTGTTATGATCTGGGCTGCTTCGGTTGAGCAGGTCAAGGTTCATCAATATTACATGATCCAAAAAATGAAATTAGGTTACCTGATAATCTCAACATACTGAATGATCAGGTTTTTCATTTCCAGATTTTTTTTTTCTTTTTGCATTTCTCTATGGAGTGGACAATGTCCAACATAACAATGTCAGGATTCATCAGATTCAAAGAATTAAGTAGTTCATGAACATGAGACATGATTTTCCCACACGGATTGGCCACGACAGACTCTAAGACCTCAATCCCAAAGAGAATCTGTGCTGGATAAGACTCTACATAGCAGCTGGCAATCTTCTCTTCAGTACAAGATGTGAAAAATAAATGCTATGACATTATATATACTGTAGTCAAACAATGCCGCATGAAATGTGTGCTGTACACAAAGCTGTCTACACTTTTTCAGGTGTTCTGAGCAAAAACAGTGTGCGTGCACACATTTGATTGTTAACAACTACACTGTTTTCAATCAGGTCGCAGGGTTTGCCTTGGGGAAGGTCTGGCCAGAATGGAGCTCTTTCTCATCTTCACTTCCCTCATTCAGCACTTTCGTTTCACTCCTCCACCTGGAGTTTCAGAAGATGAACTGCATCTGACGCCAGTTGTGGGCTTCACCCTCTCTCCTCTGCCTCAGAAGCTGTGTGCTGTCAGACGCCAGTGAGGAAGGATCTGGAAACTGAAACTGAAGGGTCTGTTGTTTTACAAGCCATTGTGCCATTTATATGGCACTGAGTGGGGAAACTCCACCTTGTCCATAGACTTCTTGCTTATTTAATTATATTTAGGAAGGTGAAAGGATGTTACACCAATTTGTCGAAGAAGTTTAAACAGTCAGCAGCTGAATGGGTCTACTGATGGAGGTCAGTAGAGACACATCTGAGATAAATATGTGGCCTGGTTAGTTTCTAAAAATCTGTCTGGACTGGAATAGTAGACATTTCTAGTTAGACTGCAAAGCAGGTGGCATGTTGACATGGATGCAGGAAATCAACTATGTGGCTTTTGTGCTCTGATGGATTATGTACAATTCTGTACTTTTCACTTCCTCCGTGTAAATCAGTCCATATTTATTGTAATCGTTTATAAACTGTCATTCTCTTCAAAAGAGCAATAGCCAAAGTTATTCATTATTACAATATTAATTCATAGAAATAGACAGAAAAGGACTATCTTTAGTGAATAATGGGAATCATTTGGTTTTCATAACCTCAAAAAAGAGCTGTATTTAGCCTGAATTTAGTTTAATTTTAATTTATTGTGTTCACTGCCAAGTTAATGATTCACTTTTAACTCATTGGCTGCCATTGCATGCAATGGCAGCCAATGAGTTAATCAGAAACGAATTTGGTTTGTGTGGGTTTTTTTTTGTAAATAATAAATACATTTGCTTTAAAATGATCACTCGGAGAAGAGTTTCTTCTTGCTGCTTTTTAGAGATACTCTATGTTGAATTGTTGGAGGCTCTACTTCAGTCATCCTTTTCATTTAGGACCATTTCATAAACTGTTTTGTAAGATTTATCTTCCTGAAAGGATTCATGCAAAGCTTCCAGGTGAGTTAGGATTATGTTCACCATTCACGTGTGGGGCATGGAAAGTATATATGACAGGGGTCTGGCCACAGGGATGTCTCCCATTGGTTTGTGTACCGACAGGCTCAATTTTGGCGATATACTGCACTTTCAATCGTTCAAATAGACTGGGATCATTTTTAATAATTATAAACTATAGCTCTTTAAGATTGCATCCAATTATTGGACAGATAATCTTCAATATGTTTATTCTTTTTATCATTATCATTATCTTATTATGTCTCATATGAAAACAGAAACATATCTACTACAGTTTAAAAGTAAAATCTTTTCTTTAATGATAATTGAAACCTAATCTGACATTCTCAAAGTTTAACTCTCAAACATCCAGTATCTTTTTATTTTCAGTTTTTTTCACATAACAAACCATGAGGACAAGGACAAGGACAAGGACTATCTAATGTACAGCACATTGTTAACAGCGTGTTGACGTAGTCCAGCGATGCTACTGTCTATGTCATGTAGCATATTACTTTAGACTTTAGACTTTAGACAGTTATCTTTGTAGCTGTTGTGCTGTTCTCTCTCTCTACTCTCTCATCTGTTTACTTGCCTGCTAACAGTCTGGATCATGGTCAGAAAATGTGGCTGATGCACAGGGGCCACTTTAAGTAATAGCTTGAGCCTGGAATAAAGCAGTGCCGAGAGTGACAGGTAAGTAGTCTGAGAGACAGATGGGTTTATAGGTTTTTGTGCCTGTTTGCATGAGTTCTCCTTTCTGAATGTGAACTTTTAGGAGATGGTTATCAAAATAAATACTCTTTTTTTTTTTTTTTTTTTTTTTTGTTTAGGGATTTTGTTGTGTCACTCTTCTTTTTCTTTTTGCACTATTGTTTACCACCAGGGCTGGACTGGCCCAAATAATGGGCCCTGCCAATTTTGGCCCGAAGTAGTCTCATATATTATAGGTATAATCAATTAAATTGACAGATATTGTACTTATAGTTAATTTATAATTTTAAACAACAGGTAAGATATACATTTTAGCAGAGCCAGACATGCAGCCTACTTTAGTTTTTTCTATATCTCTATCAAGGAAACCCTCAGTTTCCTCATGTTAATTTCATGATAGATTATACTTGACTGTTAGGCATTGATTTTCTGAAATCAAGGTCCAACACTGAACAAAGATTCCTCAAGAAGTAAAGTCTGCATCTTCTAGACAGCATGAGTATTCCATCTCTAGTTCAGTCTGTTGTCAGACAGACAACTGACTAACTGACAGACTAAATTTAGGTTATTTGTACCAAGCACTAAAAGCCAGGTTTCGTTGCAGTTCCTCAATTGACCACTAGGTGCTCGCTACAAAACAGCAAATCACCGTCGGCGTCCTTGTTAAATGACCAACTTTGCAACTTCGCCTCACAGCCGCAGAACAAATCTTCCTATAGGTCTTAATTATAACTGAAATATACCCCTGTTGATTTTGTGGGTCGACTGGATGTCACTGTTGTGTAATCTTTTTTCCCTCTTGGTAATTTTTGTCCTGTAGAAACTCTGCAGTTCACAGGAATGTCACCACACCGGAAGCTCTGGCTGTAATGATTGGCAGGAGTTCCATGAATTTTCCAAACCAGTGCTGAGGAGACTCACTGAGTCCAGTCAAGAAAGTGAAGCATCATGTTGGAAGCTCTTCTCCAGTCCTTCCCTTCAGTCTCACTGTTTGGGATCATTATTATTCTGCTGATCTTCCACCTCGTTTACTCCAGGCTCAGCTGCCATGAAAGGAGAAACCCTCCAGGGCCCAGGCCTCTTCCTCTGCTCGGTAACCTGCTTCAGGTGGATCTGAAGAGGCTCGACCAAAGTCTTTTTGATGTGAGTAATGCATGTTTGTCTTTAAACCATTCTGCCCATTAAATTCAAGAGGCTGTTTGCAACATCATTGGACTGAGAGTCTCATCTTTAAGTACATTTCTTTTTCTAGCTGTCCAAAAAATATGGACCAGTTTTCCAGATCTACTTGGGACTAAAGAAGGTGGTGGTCCTGGCAGGTTACAGGACAGTCAAACAGGCTCTGGTAAACTATGCTGATGAGTTTGGAAACAGAGAAATCGCTCCAATTTTCTATGATTTCAACAAAGGACACGGTAAGAAAATGTCTTCAGAGGTTAGTTTAATTTTCTATTTTGTATCATCCTAGTAAAGAAAAAAAAAACTCAACTTAATTTATTTTATTTCCAGGTATACTATTTTCCAATGGAGACTCATGGAAAGAAATGAGGCGTTTTGCTCTGACCACACTAAGAGACTTTGGAATGGGCAAAAAGGATGAGTGAAGACAAAATTATTGAAGAATGCCACAACCTGATTGAGGAATTTGAAAAGTTTGATGGTAACATTACTTTTTCTTAAGCTTTGTGCAGCACTCATGATCAGTCAGGATAAGTCTTGTGTGCCAGTGTAATTTTTTTTTATTTTTATTTTTTACCCAAACTTAATGATTCCACACCATTTTAATCTCTAATGGTACATTTAGTTAATAACTGTTCAAAAATGTATCCCCCCCCTATTGGGCTGAAAGGATTGGAACTGATGTAAATAAAATATTTTACTAATGACTACCTCAATTACTTCTTTATTTATATTTGCTAAATAACAAACAGAGTTTTACATTAAAACTGATTTTTATTTATTTATGTTTTATGTGTTGTAGTCTCCTAATATATTCTATGAATGGCTAGTTCACTTAATCTTTATATTTGCTAAATAATACAGTTTTACATTAATACTGATTTATTTATTTATTGATTTATGTGTTGCAGTCTCCTTGACAAAATGTCTAATGGTCATTTCTAAATGTTTGTCACAGGTGAACCCTTCAACAACACCCAGTCCATCAATTACGCTGTTTCAAATGTTATAGCAGCTCTAATGTTTGGAAAGAGATTTGAATATCAAGATCCTGTCTTCCAAGCTATGGTGGAAAGAGATATTGAGAGCATCCATTTGACTGGATCTGCTTCCCTCCATGTATGACAGAATTATTTAATGATTATTGAGAAATTAAGATGGCAAGACGTGCTAAGCATTAGTTTGAGAAAGTTAAAGATATTGTGTTTTGTTCAATGCTACCAATCATGTTCTGATTTGGAAAAAAAACTAAACCAAAAAAAAAAGAAAAGATTTATTTTTTATTTTTTTTTAAATCAAATAGAAAATGAAAGAGTTGGTATTGTGGATATTTTCAGATATACAACGCACTTCCTTGGCTGGGCCCTTTTCTTAAAAAGAAGAGGGATTTGATGAGAAATGTGGAGGAAAACAAGGAGGATACAAGGAAGATAATAGCTGGTCTGAAGGAGACTCTGGACACAAATACATGCAGAGGTTTCATTGATGCATTTTTGATCCGTAGACACAATCTGGAGGTGAGCAGTCAGACTCACATGAGTCCATATCTGGGCTGTAAATGTTGATCAGTAAGCATTTTTCTCTTTTCTTTGTTTTATACTGTAGCATGGGGGTGAAATCAACAGTTCATACTACCATGATGATAACCTGCTCTACAGTGTGATGAATTTGTTTGGAGCTGGAAATGACACCACGGCAAACACACTGAAGTGGTGCCTTGTTTTCATGGCCAAATATCCTCATATTCAAGGTACAAAGTCATTGAAAGACTTTTCTATTTATGGTTTCACATGAAGCTCTTGCAGCATCATTCCCTGTTATATTTCATTGTAACTTTTTTGTACATGTAGACCAGGTTGTAGAGGAGTTGAAGAGCGTGGTTGGAAGTCGTCAGGTTCGAGTACAGGACAGAAGGAACCTGCCATACACTGATGCAGTCATCCATGAATCACAGAGGCTTGGCAATATTGCCCCAATGGCTATTCCTCATACAACAAGCAAAGATGTCAGTTTTCAGGGCTATTTCATCAAAGAGGTCAGTTACTCACATAAATTAGGTCTGAACAAATGTCTTTGTTAAATAACAGCTTATAAACTGCCCTACAAAAAAAGAGAAACCTCTATATCCCTAGGTCTATGACTTTGAGATCAGTCCTCTGAAAACCTTGAGTTTGAACCAATGAGTGTAGCTGCTATGTTGCACACAGATGGAACGAACTTCTTGCTGATATTAAATGTGTCCAGACTCTAACCACTTTGCAACTGTCCTTTTGTTTAATTTAAATGTGAATTTGTGCTGCACCTATTACTGCCTGATTTTACTTAATCTAAGCTTTGTTTCCTTCCTTTTTTTTGTCTACATGTATTTTTTGTGGTTTTATTATGGATTTTATTTGCATTCTTGTTTTTATTTATTTTCTTTTCGGTTCTTTTCATCTTTTTGGCTTCGTAAAGCACTTTGAGTTGCCTTTGTGTCTGAATGTGCTACAGTTAACCTCGACACACCTTGCTTTCAGGGAACTATTGTCATTCCACTTCTTACATCAGTCCTGTATGATGAGAGTGAGTGGAAGACCCCTCTCACTTTCAATCCTTCTCATTTCCTGGATCATGAGGGGAAATTCATCAGGAGAGATGCCTTCATGGCCTTTTCTGCAGGTACCTACACCAGTATGTTAAGAAATGCCCTATACATGATAAAAACCTTGAAGGAGAATGAAAACCAATCATGTTTGTGGAAGAAATGTAATTATTGTTGGTTAATAGTGAATGTAAAAGTATTTCCACATGCACAGTGTGAGGGGATTGCAAGGTACTGGGGCAAAAAATTGTATGACTTTATAAAGCCACTTATCAGGCAGAAAAAGGAAGGAAATAAAGGAAATATTGGGTTAAGAAAAGCAGTGACTGCACGATGCATCAGTCATGCCTAGTGCTTGTGATAGAAGTGTTATAATGTGGGGTTGCTTCTGTTAGTCAGGTCTCGGTTTGTCAATGGCACAAGCCCAAATTCTAAAATAGCTCACCTGACTTTTTTGACATAATTAATGTTATGACGTTAAATAAACTTGAAATAATGCCACATAAAATGTGTTATGTAATCAATACTGTCTGGCAAAATATTTCATGTAGTGTGAGAAAAGAGTGGGACATTTTATTTTGGCCAGACAGTGTATTTTATGTTTGTCTGCTTGCCACATCTGATTTCAAACTACTATATTTTTGTCAATCAGGTCGCAGGGTTTGCGTTGGAGAAAGTCTGGCCAGAATGGAGCTCTTTCTCATCTTCACTTCCCTCATTCAGCACTTCCGTTTCACTCCTCCACCTGGAGTTTTAGAAGATGAACTGGATCTGACACCAGTTGTGGGCTTTACTCTCTCTCCTCTGCCTCAGAAGCTGTGTGCTGTCAGACGCCAGTGAGGAAGGATCTGGAAATTGATCATCTGTTATTTGTGTATTTTAGGAGACTCCGCCTTGTTTGTGAACTTCCTGCTTAATCAACTGTAGTTACCA
This sequence comes from Hirundichthys speculiger, assembly GCA_018398805.1. Lineage (NCBI taxonomy): Eukaryota > Metazoa > Chordata > Actinopteri > Beloniformes > Exocoetidae > Hirundichthys > Hirundichthys speculiger. The sequence continues at coordinate 987,222 of JAGFBZ010000958.1, forward strand.
CGGCCACGGCATGATATACTGATGTGTAGAGTAAGTTTAATGGTCAGCAGCTAAAACCTGAGCCTGTTTCGGGTCAGCAGGAGGGACACACCTGAGATTCCTGTCTGGAATTTGAGGTTTTTGGGAAAAAAAGACCTGTCTTGCAGAGAGACCTGTTTCTGAAAAAAAAAACCTGTCTGGTCTAGAATTGTTCAAATTCCAAGTTAAGCTATAAAGCAGGGAGCATGTAGACATAAATGTCTTCTGTGTTTCTGCACAGGTGGATGAGTCTGGACGATGGCTAGAAATTTTGGTTTATGCTTAAGGGGCCAGATTAACTTCTGGTTTAAACATGGAAAAAACCGACAGCTTGAATTTAGTAAAGAAGTTCTGTGAGTGTCAGGTTAGTGCCTGAAGGAAAGATGTGTGTACATAGACTTTTGTTTCTGGCCTTGTTGTTTACATGCATAATTATGGGAGTTTTCCTTTTATAAATTTAAAATGTATGGCAATAAATACTCTTTTTGGTGGTTTTGTAGTGATCAATTTTCTGCTGTGTGCACCATTGTTTACCACAAAACACCACTTGCACCCCCGTTTCATCAGAATTTGTGTGTCATTGTGGAAGATAAGATAAAAACTTTAATGTCACTGAGCCAGCGTCCCAGCACAACGAAATTGCATTCCAGTACATCTGTCTTAGAGAGCATGCAAAAAACAAACAACCAGCATCGGACATGGGTCGACGGTGCGCTGATGCTGCAGCCAGGTTGCTGGTCCAGTCTTTATTCTTTAGATAAGGAAATGGGTGACACAAGGAGAAAGGAGGGGAAAAAAAGCAGCCCAAGTGAGTGCTCAGCCTGACCAAGGCGTGCAAGCACTTCCACCTCAGGCTGATGCATTTGGGGGTGTAATGAGAGGGGGGCCAGCCAGAGGACGGTGGGTCAAAGGTGGGTGTTTGTAAGTAAACCTGTGAAGGCAAGGCAAATTTATTTGTATAGCACATTGTACAAGGCTATTCAAGATGCTTTACATACAGTCATGGAAAAAATTATTAGACCACCCTTGTTTTCTTCAGTTTCTTGTTCATTTTAATGCCTGGTACAACTAAAGGTACATTTGTTTGGACAAACGTAACGATAACCACAAAGATTGCTCATAAGAGTTTTATTTAAGAGCTGATATCTTACCATTTTCCATGGTTTTCTTGATTATAACCTAAATCACTTAAGTTTTTACATCAATAGCTATGGCGTTGTACTGCCAAAAACACTGCTTTTATGCATTCAGTGTTTTCTTTTCTGTCTGTTTTAGTTACATGATGACGTTTAGTTGTACCAGGTATTAAAATGAACTATACAGTCATGAAAAAATGGTGGTCTTATAATTTTTTTCATGACTGTATAACATTGGAAGCATTACAGAGCATTCAAAAGTACATTTAAAACAGGAAATAAATAAAATAACATATTTAAACCCTCAAAGAAGATAAAATAAAATGCAAAAAAACAAACAAACAAAATAAAAGAAATACAACAAAAAACTTCTGCCGCAGTTAGTCCCCAGACATAATTACAATGAGATGTTATTCAGCCTTGGTAGTGTACAAGAAGATTTTATTCTTGATGTGGTTCTGACAGTCGGTGCTGCTGTTGGCGGAGAGAATGTGGTTGGACTGGCCTGTCTACCTTTTACCTCTTTACCTCAGAATCTGTGTGTGTCACTGTGGAAGGTTTGTGATGTGCAAGATTGGTTTAAAAGAATAAATTAATTAACCAGCTGACAATAACTAATAAAATGTTCTTGGGTTGTATCAGATAAATTTTTGACAAAGGAAAGCTCCTCTGTGCTACACAACAGAACTTTTGTCATTTTTGGACAGAACCATGTTGCTGATAATAAATGAACATCATTAAACATTAACATAAAATCTATTTGTTTATATTTCCACTCACTTAGGAACATCTCATAAATGTACTTGCACTTCACTGTTCCCAAAATTTTTTGTGCTGTCCTGCATTCCCTGTCCCTCTTTTGTTTTTGTTTTTCTGTCTGTATATGTTTGCAGGCCAGAGTTTCCAGAGCTACATACTAACCTGCAGTTCCACCCTCTGACCATCCCGGCCTTTACCTCCACCTGTCTATATAGATTTACTCTGGGACATCAACTATCATGCTGACTTGCACTCTGATCCTCTGACTACCTCAGTGTTGCTGTCCACATCTGTTTATATAATCATCATATAATCATCTCTGCAGTGCATGTACTGAAAATGTATCATTTAGAATACAAGTACATGGAATTCTTAGTTCTCCAGCGAATGGATAATTATAATTTTCCATTTTGTTCTCAATAATATTGCAAGGATGTATGTCCTCCATCCCTCCTCTTTTCTGTCTTTACCCGGCTGACCTTTGGCAGGAACGTCCCCCCTTAGAGGTCCTGCTCAAGGTTTCTTCCTCTTAAAGTGGACTTTTTCTTTACCAGTGTTTGGCTTAAAATTTTTTTTTAATTCTGGGGGAGGTTTTTTTTTCTTGCCATTTTTCTTTGTGGATTTAATAAGATACTTTTGGTTAATGATATTTATTGTGAATTCCCTGCTGTTCGGAGTACATGTCACAGCAAGCTGCTTCATGCAGAGGCTGGTGGACTTTTTTTGCACATGCACAGTGTGTTGGATAAAGCTGGTTAATTAGCTGGGTTAGTCTTCCACCGATTGTTAGTCCTCTTCCTTGTTCCTTTGTGTAACAGTTTGCGGCTGTAATGATGTAAGTTGCATGATGAGTGAATCTTTAAACATGGTACGTGATGTTATACTGTCCGTTGTGCCAATGGATGTATTGATACGAGATTTACCTGATGTTAATAGTGGGAGCATGGGAGCTGGAACTCCAACATGGGAAGTAAGTAAATTGGTGATTCTCGCTATACATCATGTTCTTTTGACCAGATGGTGGCGCTATGGAGTTTATACAAGATTGTTGTATACACTTGTTCAGAGTAGGAAGAATCATCAAACGTGTCAATTTTGGGGCAGAGTGAAAAAATACACGTGCAACTGAGAGCAACTTTTCCAGTCATGGCGAGATACCAAACTTCACCGTACTTTCATGGTGACGCCCTTCGATAAATAGTTTAGTAAGTAACCAAAGCATCACTCACTCTGTTATTGGTTCTATGGCTGAAATGCAACAGCTACATTTTTGCATTCGCACATCTTGAAGTGAAAGTTTCATGAGATTGAAGTATTTCTCATTTGTGCAGTAAAAATTATCATGGTGGCATGAAAACCTCCAAAAAAAACATCAGGGCACTGTTTAAAACCTTGCCAAAAATTAACATGACATCCTTGGACTGTGGGAGGTAGATGGGAGTTAATTAATGATAATAATAGTAGTAGTAATAATGATAATACCAAATTATAATAATAGTTTTGGATTTAGATTTGCTTTATGGTATGTGATCCAAATAAGTGACTTCAGATCCACAATTGTGATTGGATATCTGATGCTTCCTTTTTACATCAGGTGCATGTATCCAAAGTTTGATCTGGGCTATATTTTCCTTGAAGCACAGGCAAACAGAAGTGTTTTTTTTGTTACTGGTTTATTTGAATTTTTTCTCCTCCAAATCCACCGTGAAAACTAAAGACAAATAATTGACAAACAATATTAATGCAAAAATAACAATAGGAAAGCAGAAGACAATACAAATTAGACGGGCAAATACCTTGTTGGCTGCAAAAAGGGAATAGTCTAGAAGTTGCGACCAGCATAAACGTCCTTATCAAGGCAATGAGACTGGTGTCTGCTGCTTGCTTGCAGGTGCCACTTACAAAATCTCCCTCATGCAAAGCACATGCACACAGCGTCCTTAACAATTTATTGAGCTTACGTCTCAATATCAGAGCATTTTATATGCAATAAAAGAAATAATGCAAACAATAAAATTGGAATGTAAATGAGCTCTCACTTAGTCTTGGAGAAGGATAATGAATATGTTAAATAATGTCAGCAATACAATGGTAACAGTTACATGGGTACTATTACCAATAACCAGATGCATGATACCCGTTGATTGTTACGGGTAGCCAGATAACATCAAGATAGCTGGGATACACTGAACTTGCTTCAAAGTGCCTGACCCTGATCTTTATTTCTTTTATCTCCATCAAGAGTGCTTCATGTCAGTGTGGTTCAATCTGGGTGTTGTCTTCTCAGTGTTTTTGACTATATTTGAATATTTGAACAATAATGCAGAACTGGAGAAAAAAAGCATGAATTCTGACAAGACAAAAATCTCTTCTTTTTAAGGGTATTTCATTATGCATTCATAGCTGGGATCAGAAGTGAAAAAAAAAACCCACACAACTTGGTTCAGGCCTGAAAGTAGTAAATTACATTTTCCAATATTCTATAGTTTTGGAGTCAGTAGCTTGCACTAATCATCACCTTATGTCAAAATAGCTTTGATTAGAGCACGGACAGAGAACATCTAAGGGGGGCATCCAGGATCAGCAGTGTTACTCATTGTTATGGTAAACCTGGTGCTTTGAGGTCTAGAGGTCACAGGGACCTCTTTGTCCAGAGCATCTATGGAAATCATTTGTGATATTATGATATAGCCTCCCATTTAACTGGCCTCCTATTTGGTTGAGTCCTGGCTGACCTCTGGCTACTGGCCCCTTCAATGTTATTGAAAGTGTGTGCTCCAGTTAGATTTGTTTTGTTTTTAATTTTCTTTTTGTGTTCCTGTGTGATTTCATGTTGTTTCATGTTCGTGTTGCGTCACATGGTGCTAAAAGCAATGTCATTTTTTTGGATTCTCATGCTCCAATGTCTGACTATTTCCCTAACATTGTTTGACATACTGTGCACACATATGCCTGGTTGTGTTTCTGACACTTGATAACGATCAGCTTGCATGTTAATAATCATTTATTTTCTCACCTGAATATTACAGGTGACCTCAATATAATCATTTTGACCACTAATTCTGTTGAATATTTCAGCCCTGACCAGTAGAATGGACCTGGGGACATGAATTGGATGGAATGGAGCTGGAGGACACAGAAACACATCTAATACAAATTGTGTTTATGCCATGTCATGAATGTCACGTTTGTTTATGTCACGTTTCTGTCACCGTAATTTTCCATGTGAACAATGTGAAGGTATGAGTGTGTGTGCGTGTCTACTGACTGACCTGGATGACCTGACGCGGGCGGACAAACTGACCTTCTGTGTTTTCGTGTTTGTATAGTGCAGGAGCGACGGAGCTCAGTGTTATAATAGAGACACCAATCTTAGGCTGTTAACAGTGATGTTTGGAATTTTTAGGTGCCAAACACTGGCCACTGCCACTTGGGTCTTCTGTTTACTTCTTGCTTCTGCAGCGACTCGAAACAATGAGGACATCTGTGGGTTTTGTTGTTGGAACTGTTAACTGCGCTGTAATCTTCTAATTTACAGGTTGAGAGATGTCTGTGGTAGCGAGCTGGCTGCTTCTTTAGCTGTGAATGGTTTTTTCCTCGAGCTGTGTGAACATATAGAGAATACTGTGTTGTTGTAGTTTAGGAGTTTGCATTCTGTGCTGACCCAGATCAACTCACAGATAGAACTGCTCAAGACCTTCCAGCCAGTGGGCCTCTGCACAACATACAACCAGATGATTGGGCTCTGATAAAGGGGCCTCGATGGGAACAACTGGAACGCAAGGTGGTCCCTTCCAGGTTGGGCTGACCACCTATACAGCCATTAACATCATCGTGTAGTAGGGGACCTGGTTTTCTGCTGGACACTGTGGGAGAGTTCCTGATCTGGACTGTGGTTCATGGGGTTCCTAGGCCACCCATCACTGGAACCTCTGGGGGCTTCGAGGCTTCCTAAACATATTTCTGTAAAATATGTAAAATTCATATTTTACAGAACTAATTACAAATCATGGTCATAATCCCAGACTCCTCTTTAAAACAGTTAAATCTGCATTAAGTCCTCCACCCAGTCCCCCTATTGATCCCACCCCAGGGAAATGTGAGCAGTTTCTTTACTATTTTACAACAAAATCAATGAAATTCGTCATCAATTCCACACTGACTTTGGAGAATGTGACATCAACCCATGCCTTCCATTCACCTTAACAGAGTTTGACATGGTTTTTCTGTCCACCTTGGAACGCATTGTTGCATGCTCAAAGTCCTCCATGTTATGATATATGATGTAACACAACTGAATAGATTATACTTTACTGTTAGGCATTGATTGTCCGAAATCAAGGTCCAACACTGAACAGAGCTTCCTCAAGAAGTAAAGTCTGCATCTTCTAGACAGCATGAGTGTTCCTTCTCCAGTTTAGTCTGTTGTCAGACAGACTAAATTGACTAAATTTAAGCTATTTGTACCAAGCATTAAAATCCAGGTTTTGTTGCAGTTTCTCAATTGACCACTAGGTGTTGGCTCCAAAACAGAGCGAATCTCCATTGATGTCCATGTTAAATGACTTAGGCTTGTTGATTAATCCCACTTGTGGGAAATTCACTTGTCACAGTAGCAACATATACAGAAAAAAAATAGAACTATAAAAAAATGTAGAATAAACATATACAATATGTAATAAAATAGACAAATGAAATAAAAATAGACACAATATATACAGAAACAATGTGGTGTTTTCCTTTTTTTTTTTTGTTGCAGCAGAAATAGACATGCTTGCAGCCTGGTACAAAAAACCATTTGGATCTCTATAGTTAGATTATACATCCATGATAATTGTACGGTGGGCGATTTATTTTTTTGGACCAAATCAAGTAAGATTTTATCAAGCAATATAAATTTTGGTGGCCAACCAATCAAAAACGGCGTGCCATTTTTACTTAGCAGCAAACCATTGACTGTACCAGTCCATCACTGTTACGAAAGTCACAGTCAGTAAGTAAGGGTCCTAGGTGAATGTGGCTCATGATTCTGATAAAGACATAGCTCGGAGTACACCTCATTTCGATTTAAATGAGCTTGGATCTTGTGTTCGGTTTCATGTAAGAATTATTGAATCCCGAAAGCTGAAATCTGAATGTCTCCAACTTTACTGAATCCTCGTGCCTCACAGTCACAGAACAAATTTTCACACAGGTCTTAATTATAACTGAAATATACCCCTGTTGATTTTGTGGGTCCACTGGATGTCACTGTTGTGTAATCTTTTTTTCCTCTTGGTAATTTTTGTCCTGTAGAAACTCTGCAGTTCACAGGAACGTCACCACACCGGAAGCTCTGGCTGTAATGACTGGCAAAAGTTCCATGAATTTTCCAAACCAGCGCTGAGGAGACTCACTAAGTCCAGTCAAGAAAGTAAAGCATCATGTTGGAAGCTCTTCTCCAGTCCTTCCCTTCAGTGTCACTGTTTGGGATCATTATTATTCTGCTAATCTTCCACCTCGTTTACTCCAGGCTCAGCTGCCATGAAAGGAGAAACCCTCCAGGGCCCAGGCCTCTTCCTCTGCTCGGTAACCTGCTTCAGGTGGATCTGAAGAGGCTCGACCAAAGCCTTTTTGATGTGAGTAATGCATGTTTGTCTTTAAACCATTCTGCCCATTAAATTCAAGAGGCTGTTCTTGCAACATCATTGGACTGAGAGTCTCATCTTTAAGTACATTTCTTTTTCTAGCTGTCCAAAAAATATGGACCAGTTTTCCAGATCTACTTGGGACTAAAGAAGGTGGTGGTCCTGGCAGGTTACAGGACAGTCAAACAGGCTCTGGTAAACTATGCTGATGAGTTTGGAAACAGAGAAATCACTCCAGTTTTCCATGATTTCAACAAAGGACACGGTAAGAAAATGTCTTCAGAGTTAGTTTAATTTTCTATTTTGTATCATCCTAGTAAAGAAAAAAAAAACTCAACCTAATTTATTTTATTTCCAGGTATACTATTTGCCAATGGAGACTCATGGAAAGAAATGAGGCGTTTTGCTCTGATCACACTGAGAGACTTTGGAATGGGCAAAAGGATGAGTGAAGACAAAATTATTGAAGAATGCCACACACCTGATTGAGGAATTTGAAAAGTTTAATGGTAACATTACTTTTTCTTAAGCATTGTGCAGGTTCTGTGCAGCACTGATGATCAGCCAAGATAAATCATATATGCCAGTGTAATATTAACTTATTTAACTTTTTTTTTAAAACCCAACTTAATAATTCTGTACCATTTTAATCTCTAATGATGGTACTTTTAGTTAATAACTGTTCAAAAATGTATTTTCTCCCAAATAGGCTGAAAGGATTGGAGCTGATGTAAATAAAATATTTTACTAATGACTACTTCAATTATTTCTTTATTTATGTTTGCTAAACAATACAGTTTTACTTCAATACTGACTTACTTATTATCTCCTTAATAAAATGTTTAACTTTTTTTTTTTTTTTTGTTTGTCAAAGGTGAACCCTTCAACAACACCCAGTCCATCAATTACGCTGTTTCGAATGTTATAGCAGCTCTGGTGTTTGGAAAGAGATTTGAATATCAAGATCCTGTCTTCCAAGCTATGGTGGAAAGAGATAATGAGAGCATCCATTTGACTGGATCTGCTTCCCTCCACGTATGACAGAATTATTTAATGATTATTGAGAAATTAAGATGGCAAGACGTGTTAACCATTAGTTTGAGAAAGTTAAAGATATATGATATATGTTTTGTTCAATGCTGCCAAACACATTCTGGTTGTTAATTATGTTAAAAAAAAAAACTCAAATAGAAAATGAAAGAGTTTGCATTGTGGATATTTTCAGATATACAATGTACTTCCTTGGCTGGGCCCTTTTCTTAAAAAGAGGAGGGATTTGATGAAAAATGTGGAGGAAACCAAGGAGGACACAAGGAAGATAATATCTGGTCTGAAGGAGACTCTGGACACAAATACATGCAGAGGTTTCATTGATGCGTTTTTGATCCGTAGACACAATCTGGAGGTGAGCAGTCAGACTCACATGAGTCCATATCTGGGCTGTAAATGTTGATCAGTAAGCATTTTTTTCTTTTCTTTGTTTTATACTGTAGCATGGGGGTGAAATCAACAGTTCATACTACCATGATGATAACCTGCTCTACAGTGTGATGAATTTGTTTGCAGCTGGAAATGACACCACGGGAAGCACATTGAAGTGGTGCCTTGTTTTCATGGCCAAGTACCCTCATATTCAAGGTACAAAGTCATTGAAAGACTTCTCAGTTTATGGTTTTCACATGAAGCTCTTGCAGCATCATTCCCTGTTATATTTAATTTTAACTTCTTTGTACATGTAGACCAGGTTGTAGAGGAGTTGAAGGGCGTGGTTGGAAGTCGTCAGGTTCGAGTACAGGACAGAAGGAACCTGCCATACACTGATGCAGTCATCCATGAATCACAGAGGCTTGGCAATATTGTCCCAATGGCTATTCCTCACACAACAAGCAAAGATGTCAATTTTCAGGGCTATTTCATCAAAGAGGTCAGTTACTCACATAAATTAAGTTTAAAACAAATGTTTTTATTTGTTGAATAACAGCTTCTAAACTGCTTTCTTTTTTTGCCCTACAAAAAAAGAGAAACCTCTATATCCCTAGGTCTACAGTGTAGATCCAGTGACCAGTAGAACAGTGTAGCTGGTATGTTGCATGCAGATGGAACGAACTTCTTGCTGATATTAAATGTGTCCAGACTCTAACCACTTTGCAACTGTCCTTTCGTTTAATTTTAAATGTGAATTTGTGCTGCACCTATTACTGCCTGATTTTACTTAATCTAAGCTTTGTTTCCTTCCTTTTTTTTGTCTACATCTATTTTTCGTGATTTTATTATGGATTTTATTTGCATTCTTGTTGATTTTCTTTTCTTTTCTGTTCTTTTCATCTCATTGGCTTCGAAAAGCACTTTGAGTTGCCTTTGTGTCTGAATGTGCTGCACAGTTAAACTCGACTCACCTTCCTTTCAGGGAACTACTGTCATTCCACTTCTTACATCAGTCCTGTATGATGAGAGTGAGTGGAAGACCCCTCTCACTTTCAATCCTTCTCATTTCCTGGATCATGAGGGGAAATTCATCAGGAGAGATGCCTTCATGGCCTTTTCTGCAGGTATCTGGCTGGATTTTGTTCTTTTGGGTTAAGAAAAGCAGTGACTGCGTGATGCATCCGTCATGCCTAGTGCTTGTGATAGAAGTGTTATAATGTGGGGTTGCTTCTGTTGGTCAGGTCTCGGTTTGTCAATGACACAATCCCAAATTCTAAAATAGGTCACCTGACTATTTAGACATACTTTATTAACGTTATGATGTTAAATAAACTTGAAATAATGCCACATAAAATGTGTTATGTAATCAATACTGTCTGACAAAATATTTCATGTAGTGTGTAAAAAGAGTGTGGGACATTTTATTTTGGCCAGATGGTGTATTTTATTCAATTCAATTTTATTTGTATAGCGTCTGTTACAATGACAATTTGTCTGAGCGCTTTACAGAGACTCAGAGCATGAACCCCAAGCAGATATCATTAACTAAAATTTATGTTTGTCTGCTTGCCACACCTGATTTCCATCTACTATATTTTTGTCAATCAGGTCGCAGGGTTTGCGTTGGAGAAAGTCTGGCCAGAATGGAGCTCTTTCTCATCTTCACTTCCCTCATTCAGCACTTCCTTTTCACTCCTCCACCTGGAGTTTCAGAAGATGAACTGGATCTGACACCAGTTGTGGGCTTTACTCTCTCTCCTCTGCCTCAGAAGCTGTGTGCTGTCAGACGCCAGTGAGGAAGGATCTGGAACTCGATCATCTGTTATTTGTGTATTTTAGAAAACACCCCCTTGTTCGTGAACTCCCTGCTTAATCAACCGTAGTTACTAAGGCGACGGCATGATACACTGATGTGTAGAGTAAGTTAAATGGTCAGCAGTTAAATCCTGAGCCTATTTCGGGTCATCAGGAGGGACACACCTTAGATTCCTGTCTGGAAATTGAGGTCTTTGGGAAAAAAAGACCTGTCTTGTAGAGAGAGGTGTTTTTGAAAAAACTTGTGTGGTCTAGAATTGTTCAAATTCCAAGTTAAGCTATGCAGCAGGGAGCATGTTGACATAAATTCAACAAATTAACAATTCCAGTTCAAAATTAATATTTCTTATTCCTAAATACAATATACAATTACGTATTATAAGTGTTATACTGGATTGTCAATAGTAGAACAATTTTTTACCACTTATAATCTACAACTCTTTATTTAACCAATAATTAAATTAAATTGATCTTCAGTGTGTTCATGTTTTGTAATTTTGATCTTATTCTTGATGTTTCAGCCATATATTTGATTCTGTTTAAAAAAAAAAATCTAATGAAATACTGTGTCAAGTGACCCAGAAGGAAGTTGGAATCAGCTCAGCTCTGCGGAGGAGATTTTCCTGTTACAGTGTAGTGGAGTAACAGAAAGGTGGTAATTAGTGTGATTTGTAATCAAATCCCTAATCAATGGAAATGTGTGATTCTAATCAATAATCAGATACAGGATGATTTAGTTAATTTTGTAATGTAGTGAAGTAATGGATCTATGTTAATTTAGTATGTTAAACTTTATTTCTCCTTGGGTCAAGACACTGGGCGTCTGAGCTGTGCCGTCAGCAGCAGAGCCGGGAGCGGGGTGTTCCTTTATGGAATGTCAACAAATGTCAAAAAATAATTCTGCCAGCTCCGGGCTACGAAGACACAACAAGAGCGGAGAGCAGTCTTTGTAAACAATGAGTTTTCTCTGCAATACACACCAGCGTAACCGTGGCTGGTGCTGGGTCAGCCAGGTGCAGAATAGCAGGGCAGGCTGACCTTGGGGAGGCTGGCAGGAGCTGTGGGCTTTGTGCAGAAATATGGTGAATGAGCCATATTCTGGGTTAAACGAATCAATCCAGCAATTCATCAATTAATGAAATTGTGATGACAATGGTGTATAGATCATTAAATAAGGGTTAGCTTTAGCTGATTAGCTTTAGCTTAACGAGCTATTTGCCCAAGAAAAACAAGGTAACCTTGTGAGGAGTGGATGATGTCATGATAATTAGGTGAACGCCTCTGCTGATGTCTGTAACCTTGGAAATGACTGTGTGACACTGTCTGTGAATTATGCATGATGTAAAGGAGGGTTATGTAAAATTATGCACGCCTCTGTATATGTGGATAACCAATCAGAAGTGTTATGTGAGTTTGGGGAAATTATGTATGCCTATGCAAATGTGAGTCGACCAATCAACAGTTGTAGACCCAACCAAGGACATTTTGCAGGCTGATGCAGGCTGATTAGAGAGATAGAGAATAGCATAAAAAGGGAGGAACAGAGAGATTCTGGGTGAATGCCTGGAGCGTCGTTCAGAGGAGAGGAAGAACCAAAGAAGGACCGAGCTGGGACCGAGGAAGAGCTGACCAACATCCGGAGGATAACCTGAGGGGAATTCTTCAAGAGAGAAGGAAAAAGAAGACAGAAGACGCTTAGAACAGGATCACCAAGTTTCCCACTTTCTGAAGGAAGATCAGAGCCTTTTTGGGTTAGCCTAGCTCACTGCTAAGCAGGGAGGAAGAGCTGGATATCAGAGTTCCCGGGGCCTGACCATGCGCTCTCTCTCTACCCTGCATCAGCAGCCTTGACAACGCAAAGTGGCCTTTTGCTTACATCCCAGCCTGTCCTTGGACCAACCAGATGAATCGATTTGTCAGCCACAGCTTAATTTGTCTTTTTCATGTAGAATTAGAATTTGTTTAACCAATGAATGCTGCTGCCTAACCTTGCTAATCTGCTTTAATAAATATAAAATGATCATAAGACGTCGTGGTGGAAATTACATCTGTATCCACAATTGTGAAGACTGGTTATGCCTCTGCACTAACAACACAGGTTCTTGAGGTTCGAGAAAATTTTGAGCACTCGATACGATTTGATACGGTTCGGTTCAGTTCAATTCAATAAAAATTGACAATTTAACCCCAACTACTTATTTTGCTTTATTACTGAGAAGAAAAAGAGAAACACAAATTTCATTTCAAAATAGTATTCTTTTGTTTATTTAATGTCCAAGAGACAGTACACCAGGGACAACATTAACTTAAGCCTTTACAATATACCTGGGGGGATAATTGACATTACATAATGAAACGCAAAACTCGCAATCTGGTGTGCCTCACCTCACAGGTTTGCAAAACTCTGCTCATACTTAAAATCCAATTCTTACTTTCCCTCAACAGAAAATAAAAGATAAAAATGGCACAAAGTTTAATTATTCCTGCTAATGTGAGAATACACTGTGCATAAGGCTGAGGTTAGATAACAAAAATAAAAGTAGTTGTTTATGAAACAATTAAGTTGCCATTAAAGGCAAAAATTCAGAATGACTAGTGATTCAGTCACTAGTGAACTTCAACAGTAAAACATATCACTGACAAGATACATGGATCCAAAACTTTAGTAAGCAGTTATAGAAAATAGCATGTTAAATTCAACATGTCTTTTTGATGCCTTTAACTCTGAACATTAGCTTTTCTTAAAAATTTTTTTTTATCACAAAAAGCTCTAAACACTTAATAACTAATACTTCAGGCATGAAAATCCCTCACCTTTCGGCGAAATTTGCCGTTTTGAAGTCAAAAAGGGTGACCTACGTGAATCGTGTAGATCCGAGGAGTTTTCTATTTTGAGAGGGGAGGGGATCGGAGTCTGGAGATTTTTTTTAAATTTAATTATCATATAATTTCCCTAATAAGCAAACTGAGCACTTCAGAAATCCAGATTTACTTCTGGTTTTAGGATGGAAGATAAAACAACAGCTAGAATTCAGGGCTTAAAGTATTCCGGCGCCGTGCTGGATCTCTGGCTTTTGACTATGATTGAGGAAAAAAAAAAAAAAAAACCACGCACAGAAACACATAAACATCTCTGAGTGGTCTTGAACGCAGGCGAGGCGAGCCGGCGTTTTTTTTCTCCTGCAATCACAAAAATGGAGGTAAAATTCAAGTGTCTCTGGGCGGGGACAGAGAGCCAGTTGGGAGCTGCTGCCAAGAAGCTAAGGAAGCCTGGTACCTGACTTTGTGTGTTGTGCTCCAAGAAGTTAGCCTATAGCAGCAAAAAAAAAAAAAAAGGAAAAAAAAAAAGCTCTTCGCTGTCACGTAGACGCCGGGCATAAAGCAGCTGTCCGCGGGCTCCGACAGACGAGCCGTTTATCGGAGTAACAGCCACAGCGCTGCGGACGTAGCAACCCTGATGACCGATCGTATTCCCGACTTGAAAATACGCGTGTGCTCGTTCACTGTGAAACGCAACTTATCATTTACGGTTGCTCAACCGCTCGTAGATCCATGTTAAAAAAGAAAAAGTAGCGTTGATAACAACGCTTTACAAATCTGTCCCTTTCCACTCAGAAGGCCAGTTATATGAACACACATGACATAGCTCCAGAGTTCAACAAAAGTCTGTCTGATCAGTTCCAAGGATGGACGATTTGTCTGAATGTTGTTGAAGCAACCTCCCAAAACATGGAAAAAAAAAATTAAATGTAATGGTTTGCTTTTTTAATGATGATGCATTCAGAGTAATAACATCTAATAATCTAATAACTGCCTCTGCAAATATGTTAAAGAGGAGACGAGTCAAGTCCCAATGGATTGTACAGGTCCTTGTGAAAGTATTTGGTCCCCTTGAACTTTTCAATCTTTTGCCACATTTCAGGCTTCAAACATAAAGATATAAAATTTCAATTTTTTGTCAAGAATCAACACCAAGTGGGACACAATCGTGAAGTGGAATGAAATTTATTGGATATTTAAATCTTTTTCAACAATTAAAAAACTGTAAAGTAGGGCATGCAATGTTATTGATCCCCTTTCCTTTCAGCGCAGCAAACTGACTCCAGAAGTTAGTGAGGATCTCTGAAGTCTCCATATAAATGCACCTGCTCTGTGATAGTCTCAGGGTTCTGTTTAAAGCTCAGAGAGCATCATGAAGACCAAGGAACACACCAGGCAGGTCCCAGATACTGTTGTGGAGAAGTTTAAAGCTGGATGTGGATACAAAAAGATTTCCCAAGCTTTAAACATCTCAAGGAGCACTGAGCAAGCAATCATATTGGAATGGAAGGAGTATCAGACCACTGCAGATCTGCCAAGACCCGGCCGTCCCCCTAAACTTTCATCTCGAACAAGGAGAAGACTGATCAGAGATGCAGCCAAGAGGCCCATGATCACTCTGGATGAACTGCAGAGATCTACAGCTGAGGTGGGAGAGTCTGTCCAGAGGACAACAATCAGTCCTTCACTGAACAAATCTGGCCTTTATGGAAGAGTGGCAAGATGAAAGACATTTCTCAAATATATATGATATATATGAATGATATTGCATGCCCCACTTTTCAGTTTATTTATTTGTTAAAAAAGTTTAAAATATCAAATAAATTTTGTTCCACTTCACAATTGTGTCCCACTTGTTGATTCTTGACAAAAAAATCTTTATGTTTGAAGCCTGAAATGTGGCAAAAAGTTCAAGGGGGCCAAATACTTTTGCAAGGCACTGTATTTCCTATAATTTAATTTGCCATTGTTTTGAACAAAAATGATGGAGAAGTTGCAATTTGTTTTTTTTTTTTTCTTGTACAAATTGCCATTTACTGAATTAAGTAGTTGGTAAATTAATCAGATTAATGGGCTTGGCTGAGTTTACATGTTTTCACTTATAACTTAATAACTTTTACTTTCTAAAATTCACATTTAGGTTGTTGGCCATCTTGTATATTACCAAGCACAATGCCAAGAAGTTGCCAATAGTGTGTATGCGTTGGATCCACTTATTTATCCACTTTAAGCCAAGCACCACAATCTGTGGTTATAAAAGGGAGAGGAATTCAAGACTCAGTGTGCTCTTTCTTCATGCCTCTGTGACGTTAAGAGAGTGTACCAACTTGGCCGAAAGTATTCTGCATGGTGTAATAAAGCTTGTATTAATCTTTGTTTTGGTCTCTTCTAGACACCAGATAAAAGAACACAAATATCTTTTCAGTAGTTAATTAGTTGTTAATCTGTTAATCCTTTTCCTTGTTCCTTTGTGCAACAGTGTGGGTGATGATGTAAGTTGCATGATGAGTGGATGTTGTTTGTATTTCATGTGATGAGAACTATTAATATTATCAGGGTAATATGCTCATTTGCTTTGATAGCTTACCATTTAGCATGTCTTACTGAACCCCAAGAAACATGGACAGCCTGACTTGTCACTTACTTAATAAGCATACATTTTATTTCCTTCTGTCACCATTTATTTAGCTGTGTAGCTGTTGTTCATTAAGGCTGTTATATCGATGGTAGTGTGTGAAATTGACTGGACTGGTAGCCAAGATGGGGCTGCCTCAGTTTAGCTCAGTCACTTGACCTGCCTGTTGTGCCAAGCCCTGCGCTGTTTAATGATCTTACGTGTACCCCTATTGGTAACTTTCAGTATGACATGTTATTCATGTCTATTGTAATTCGTGTTATTCTGTCATTAATGCCACTGTAGGTTAATTATTTATAATATTGCTTTATTATTGTTGTCTTCTGCAGACATCACAAAGCTTGCACACACACACACACACACAAACACTACAGTGCTACAGTGTCCTGTTCATTTGGATAGAGTCAAATAAATTCATCTAATGGAGAGAAGTTGCTGCTGTCTTCTCTGAGGGGAGGATTAGGCCAGTATACACACAGCCAGCACATCATCGCCAAAGCTGTTCCATTACAATATTTGTTTTGGGGTTAGAGGTCTCTGTAAAGTTCCTACAGACAACTTTGCATTGTAACAGACACAATACAAATTAAATTGAATTGAATTGAATTAAACCTGTGACCCTGCGATATATATTTGACAGTGAATTCTTACTTTGTAATCATAATGAAGGAAAGTGCAACCTAAAATCGTACTTTGTAGTCATAAATTTTTAAGGTTGTAACTATTTGAATTGCATTCTCACAGACAAAATGAAATTAAATGCTTTATATAATGACTTTATATGAGAATTGGCTTCTGCACTCACTAGATGGCGCCAAAGACCATTCCATAACAGTTTAGTCCTAAAGCAATGAACAAGTTTGCAATAAAAAAAAAAAAATCAGCACAATTAAATGATTCAGTAAAAAAGTCTGCAAAAAATGTTGAATCAAGTTGACGTATACAGCTATATTTCTGCTAGGTTTGATGCCTCTGATTAAACAATTAAGTGTCATAAAAAAAATAGGTGTTTAGTGTACAACGTTAAAAAACTGTAAATGTACGTGTACTGCCAATCCAATCTGAATGAAACACTCAGGAATTTATGAGCTCAGGGTGGATGATGTTTGTGAGTGGTTTGAACTTGATTGGACAAAGAATTCCAGAAATATGATAATTGGTTATGAGTTTATATTTTGAAAAATACAGAGTGGTGGATTTCTGAAATAGACAATAACTTGTAATGTATGAAATCTTTGCTTTAGTGAAAGCCTTTGACCTCACCTCCTTAGGACAAATGAATGATTTTTAGTGAATTTTTTTATTCGTGTGACAAAACCATCCACTTCCTGTTTCACAACGAATAACACTGGCACAATTGGAGGTCCATACACAAAACTTTCTATGGTGCATTAGGACACTTCTGAGTATATTCTGTATGCTTCTCAGGCTGATATGATGAAGCATGAAGAAGACACCAGACATAATAACACCAAAATCATGTTCCTTTGACCAGATGGTGGCGCTATGAGGTTTATCCACGATTGTTGTATACACTTGTTCAGAGTGGAAGCTAGATGCCGTAACTCCAGCTGCTGCAGTGGGGGCGAGGCTGGGGGTTGTGACTTGGGGTTCTTGGACAGGAGGTGTGTAGGGGATACAAAGGGATTTGGGCCTAAAGAGGGATTTGGCCAGGGGGGTAGATCTGAGCCCAGCGTTGACCCACTCCATCATCTGCTCTCTAAATTGCAGGTGAGGGGAAGATGGAGAAAGGGAGGGTGAGGAGGGTGATCTTGGTGGTTCCTCCTTAAGGTCTTCACTGGGCTTTGTTTGGTCTCCACCATGAGATAACTCCTTGTTAATCATAGCCTTGGCGCCACGTGCAGATGGATGATGTAGGCAATAAAACAAGTTGGAGGCGAACAGTTTCGCCCCTGACTTGTTAAAGTTAAATCTGTCTGTCTTAAAAAGATGCCTGCATTCCCAAAAAATGTTAAAATTGTTAATAAAATGCACTGAGTGATCAGCACATGCAGATGAAAGCCACTTATTCAGGGCCAGCAGCCTGCTGAAGTTTACCTCGCCTCCTCTGACGGATTGAAAAAGGTCCACTGATGAATACAGCTGCATTCAGAGAGCCCACTGAGTTTAGTAATCCAGTCAAGTCTCCTTTCAGGACCTCCGACTGTTGCTTGGAGACGACATTTGTCAACAGAACACTGTTTCTCGCTGTTGGAAATTCATCCAGGATTTTAGGAATTCTCTCCTGCATGTCACTGACCATGTCCTTGGGACAGCAGAGGACTTTGGTGTTCTTACTGCACCATCTAGGTAAATCCTTTACAACAGAATCCCCTACTATAACAGTTTCAGGCCCAGCCTTTAGCTCTCTCTCTGGCCGTTTACTTTTTTATTAAGTTTTTTTTTTTAAGAAAAACTCAAATAGAAAATGAAAGAGTTTGGATATTTTCAGATATACAACGCACTTCCTTGACTGGGCCCTTTCCTTAAAAAGAGAAGGGATTGGATGAAAAATGTTGAGGAAAACTAGGGGGGGGATACAAGGAAGATAATATCTGGTCTGAAGGAGACTCTGGACACAAATACATGCTGAGGTTTCATTGATGCATTTTTGATCCGTAGACACAATCTGGAGGTGAGCAGTCAGACTCACGTGAGTCCATATCTGGGCTGTAAATGTTGATCAGTAAGAATTTTTCTCTTTTCTTTGTTTTATACTGTAGCATGGGGGTGAAATCAACAGTTCATACTACCATGATGATAACCTGCTCTACAGTGTGATGAATTTGTTTGCAGCTGGAAATGACACCACGGGAAGCACATTGAAGTGGTGCCTTGTTTTCATGGCCAAGTATCCCTCATATTCAAGGTACAAAGTCATTGAAAGACTTTTCTGTTTTATGGTTTTCACATGAAGCTCTTGCAGCATCATTCCCTGTTATATTTCATTTGAACTTTTTTGTACATGTAGACCAGGTTGTAGAGGAGTTGAAGAGCGTGGTTGGAAGTCGTCAGGTTCGAGTACAGGACAGAAGGAACCTGCCATACACTGATGCAGTCATCCATGAATCACAGAGGCTTGGCAATATTGCCCCAATGGCATATTCCTCACCACAACAAGCAAAAGATGTCAATTTTCAGGGAAAATTCATCAAAGAGGTCAGTTACTCACATAAAAAGAAACCTCTATATCCCTAGGCCTAGGACTCTGAGATCAATTGGCTGAGAACCTTGAGTTTGAAACAGTGTTGTTACCAAACAGTGTAGCTGCTATGTTGCTATGAACTTCTTGCTGATATTAAATGTGTTCAGACTCTGTCCTTTTGTTTAATTAAAATATTAATTTTTCCTGCACCTATTAATGCACTGATTTTACTTTATCTAAGCTTTGTTTTGTTCCTTTTTTTGTCTACATCTATTTTTTGTGGTTTTATTATGGATTTTATTTGCATTCTTATTGATTTTATTAATTTTCTTTTCTGTTCTTTTCATCTTATTGGCTTCCTAAAGCACTTTGAGCTATAATAATAATAATAATAATACATTTTATTTAAAAGTGCCTTTCAGGACACCCAAGATCACTGTACAGGAATTAAAAAAACACAATAAAACACAAATAGAATTTAAAAAAAAACCCACCAACATACATGAAATAAGGTGGGGGCAATGAAAAATGGATTAAAGACTGTAGGTTGTTCCGAATAAATGGATTTTGAGTCCGGATTTAAAGATGGGGAGGGTGGAGGGTGAATTACAGAGGTCTGGTGGTAATGAGTCCCAAAGCTGAGGGGCAGAGCGGTTGAAAGCCCTGCTTTCCATGGTACTGAGATGGGCAGAGGGAACCGTGAGGTGGAGGGAGGAAGAGGACCTGAGGGAGCGAAAAGGGATATTAACATGGAGGACGTCGGAGAGATATGGAGGGGCCAGGTTGGGAATCGATTTGTAAGTATACAGAAGAATTTTGTAGATGATCCTTTTGTTGATGGGGAGCCAGTGGAGTTGCTGGAGGATGGGGGTGATATAGTGGTGAGAAGGAGTTCTGGTGATGATCCGGGCTGCAGAGTTTTGGACCAGCTGTAGTTTATGGAGGGATTACTGTGGCAGACCAAAGAGGAGAGGGTTACGGTAGTCGAGGTGGGAGGTGACGAGCCTGTGGACGAGGATGGTGGTGGTGTGGGGGGTGAGGGAGGGGCGGAGACGGTTTACGGAGCGTAGATAGGCAGACCGGGTGATGTTATTGATGTGGGAATGAAAGGATAGTGAACTGTCGAGGATGACACCCAGACTCTTAACCTGAGGGGAGGGGGACACGGGGAGCTGTCGATGAGGAGGGAAAAATTGTTGTCTCTGGAGAGGGTGGATTTGGTGTCGATGAGTAAGAATTCTGTTTTATTGCCGTTTAGTTTGAGGAAGTTTGTGGTGAACCAGGATTTTATTTCAGAGAGACAGGAGGTAAGGGAGGGGGGAGGTAGTGTGGAGTTTGGTTTACTGGAAAGGTAGAGCTGGGTGTCATCCGCGAAACAGTGAAAAGAAATGTTGAATTTAAGGAAGACAGAGCCATGGGGCACACCTGTGGTGACTGGGGAGCGATCGGAGATGAAGGTCCTGAGTTGGATGAACAGAGTGCGGCCTGTCAGGTATGAGTGAAACCAGTGAAGGGGGGTGTTGGAGATGCCTAAGGAGGAGAATCTTTGGAGGAGGATGAGGTGAGAAATAATGTTGAAGGCTGTACTCAGATCGAGGAGGATGAGGATGGAAAGAAAAGCGGAGTGCTTGTTATAGAAGTGTTATAATGTGGGGTTGCTTCTGTTAGTCAGGTCTCGGTTTGTCAATGGCACAAGCCGAAATTCTAAAATAGGTCACTTGACTATTTTGACATACTTAATTAACGTTATGATGTTAAATAAACTTGAAATGATGCCACATAAAATGTGTTATGTAATCAATACTGTCTGACAAAATATTTCATGTAGTGGGAGAAAAGAGTGTGGGACATTTTAAAAGTGGATAAATAAGTGGATCCAACGCATACACACTATTGGCAACTTCTTGGCATTGTGCTTGGTAATATACAAGATGGCCAACAACCTAAATGTGAATTTTAGAAAGTAAAGGTTTATTAAGTTATAAGTGAAAACATGTAAACTCAGCCAAGCCCATTAATCTGATTAATTAATTTACCAACTACTTAATTCAGTAAAGGGCAATTTGTACAAGAAAAAAAAAACAAATTGCAACTTCTCCATCATTTTTGTTCAAAACAATGGCAAATTAAGTTATAGGAAATACAGTGCCTTGCAAAAGTATTTGGCCGCCTTGAACTTTTTGCCACATTTCAGGCTTCAAACATAAAGATTTTTTTTGTCAAGAATCAACAAGTGGGACACAATTGTGAAGTGGAACAAAAATTATTTGATATTTTAAATTTTTTTAACAAATAAGTAAACTGAAAAGTGGGGCATGCAATAGCATTCGTCCCCCTTGTGTTAATAGTTTGTAGATTAGATTAGATTAGATTAGACAGAACTTTATTAATCCCTTGGGAGGTCTCCGTCAGGGAAATTGTGTAGCGCCACCTTCTGCTGCAGTTCCAGCTGCAAGTCTCTTGGGGTTTGTCTCTATCAGTTTAACACATCCAGAGACTGAAATTCTTGTCCGTTCTTCCTGTAAAACAGCTGGAGCTCAGTGAGGTTGGATGGAGAGCGTTTGTGAACAGCAGTCTTCAGCTCTTTCCACAGATTCTGGACTGGATTCAGGTCTGGACTTTGACTTGGCTGTTCTAACACCTGGATAGGTTTATTAGTGAACCGTTCCATTGTAGATTTGTCTTTATGTTTTGGATCATTGTCCTGTTGGAAGATAAATCTCCGTCCCAGTCTCAGGTCTTCTGCAGACTACAACAGGTTTTCTTCCAGAAAGCTCCTGTATTTGGCTCCATTCATCTTCCCATCAGTTTTAACCATCTTCCCTGTCCTGCTGAAGAAAAGCAGGCCCAGACCATGATGCTGCCACCACCATGTTTGACAGTGGGGATGGTGTGTTCAGGGTGATGAGCTGTGTTGCTTTTACACCAAACATATCGTTTTGCATTGTGGCCAGAAAGTTTGATTTTGGTTTCATCTGACCAGAGCACCTTCTTCCATATGTTTGGTGTGTCTCCCAGGTGGCTTGTGGCAAAATTTAAATCAGACTTCTTATGGATATATTTGAGAAATGTCTTTCTTCTTGCCACTCTTCCATAAAGGCCAGATTTGTGGAGTGTACAACTGATTGTTGTCCTCTGGACAGACTCTCCCACCTCAGCTGTAGATCAGTTCATCCAGAGTGATCATGGGCCTCTTGGCTGCATCTCTGATCAGTCTTCTCCTTGTTCCAGATGAAAGTTTAGAGGGATGGCCGGGTCTTGGCAGATCTGCAGTGGTCTGATACTCCTTCCATTCCAATATGATTGCTTGCTCAGTGCTCCTTGAGATGTTTAAAGCTTGGGAAATCTTTTTGTATCCACATCCAGCTTTAAACTTCTCCACAACAGTATCTGGGACCTGCCTGGTGTGTTCCTTGGTCTTCATGATGCTCTCTGAGCTTTAAACAGAACCCTGAGACTATCACAGAGCAGGTGCATTTATACGGAGACTTCAGAGATCCTCACTGAACTTCTGGAGTCAGTTTGCTGCACTGAAAGGAAAGGGGATCAATAACATTGTACGCTCTACCTTACAGTTTTTTGATTGTTGAAAAAGATTTAAAAATCCAATAAATTTAATTCCACTTCACAATTGTGTCCCACTTGGTGTTGATTCTTGACAAAAAATTGGAAGTTTATATCTTTATGTTTGAAGCCTGAAATGTGGCAAAAGGTTGAAAAGTTCAAGGGGACCAAATACTTTCACAAGGACCTGTACAATCCATTGGGACTTGACTCGTCTCCTCTTTAACATATTTGCAGAGGCAGTTATTAGATTATTAGATGTTATTACTCTGGATGCATCATCATTAAAAAAGCGAACCATTACATTTAGTATTTTTTTTTCCATGTTTTGGGTGGTTGCTTCATCAACATTCAGAGAAAACGTCCATCCTTGGAGCTGACAGATGTTTCTTGAACACTGGAGCTAATAATAATATTAATAATAATAAATCTTTATTGTCCACCGGGGTGGAAATTCGTCTTTGGCTCACCAGGATACATACAGACAAGACATTGTGGGGTACAATACAGCAGTGAAGATCACATCGTATGTTGCTATGTCGTCTGTGTTCATATAACTGGCCTTCTGAGTGGAAACGAACAGATTTGTAAAGCGTTTTTATCAACGCTACTTTTTTTTTTTTTAACATCAGAATCAGAATCAGAATCAGAATCAAATTTATTGTCGCCACTGAGCCAGCGTCCCAACACAGAGGAATTTGTCTTCCCAGTACACCGTCCAAGAGAAACATACAGAAACATACAGACAACATATAGACAGGAGTCAACGGTGCTTGGATCAGCGCTATAAGAGCGCTTTTACCGTGTCCAAAGGGCAGTGTACTCAAGCACACAGGTGCCCAAGTACACTACCCTCCGGCCAGGGCATTTTAGCAGAAGAAAATATGATCACATAGGGGATGGGGGGGGAGAGGATAAAAAACAGGTGTCTCACACCACATGTCCTTGATCAGAGGCACATGTTGTGTGATTCACAAAAAAAAACCTCAGCACAAGCTAGGGCTGCACAATTAATCGAAAAATAATCGAAATCGTGATTTTTGATTGCCACGATTAAAATTTTGAAAATCGTGATTAATCGTGACCATGTACAATGTAGTGTAGGGGACAATGTAGTGACCTGCCTTTGGGCGTTCTTGAAGCTAAGACATGTTTACAGGCTGGTGTTTATGGCCAAAAATCTCTAGGACCGCCTAAGTTTCATGCTATTGCCTTTTATATAATTTGTCCATCCCTTATGCAATACTTTCTTGGTTACATTTCATATCGTGATTTTAAATAACATTCTGAACAAAAAATATTTTTTATTGTTGAATAATCTTGATTAATAATCGTAATCGTGATTTTGATCCAAATAATCGTGATTATCATTTTTTCCATAATCGTGCAGCCCTAGCACAAGCATAACAAACTTATTACGAAGACATCATATGGGTCAGGAAAAAAGTCCCAGCCAAGCGGCCCGTGCACGCGCATCTGGTGGCGCGCAGCGCAATCAGTCCGCTCCGTGTGGGGGGAGAACATCAGGATCCAGCGAGGACGTTGAGACTCAGGGAAAGGATATGGAGCGGGGGACGTGGTGTGGGGCAGAGCCTTCTTCGGATAAAACCTTGGAGAGATTCTTTTCAACACGGCCTTGAGTGAAGGCTGCTCAGGGGAGCCAGATTCAGATAAGAGAGATTGTTTTCGGTCAGACTGACAATGAATTTTTTGCCTGCCTTGAGTCCTTTGCTGATACTCTCTCGTGGGAATCATCCAAAAGTCCGAATTATGGACTACGGATTATGGAAACATGGATCTACGAGCGGTTGAGCAACCGTAAATGATAAGTTGCGTTCCACAGTGAACGAGCACATGCGTTTTTTCAAGTCGGAAATACGATCGGTCATCAGGGTTGCTACGTCCCCAGCGCTGTGGCTGTTGCTCCGGTAAACGGCTCGTCTGTCGGAGCCCGCGGACAGCTGCTTTATGTCCGGCGTCTACGTGATGGCGAAGAGCTTTTTTTTTTTTTTTTTGCTGCTATAGACTAACTTCTTGGAGCACAACACACAAAGTCAGGCACCAGGCTTCTTTAGCTTCTGGCAGCAGCTCCCAAACGGCTCTCTGTCTCTGCTCTCTGTCCAGGCCCAGAGACACTTGAATTTTACCTCCATTCTTCTGATTGCAGGAGAAAAAAAACGCCAGCTCACCTCACCTGCATTCAAGACCACTCAGAGATGA
The DNA here is from genome assembly GCA_018398805.1 of Hirundichthys speculiger. NCBI lineage: Eukaryota > Metazoa > Chordata > Actinopteri > Beloniformes > Exocoetidae > Hirundichthys > Hirundichthys speculiger. The sequence goes on from JAGFBZ010000958.1 coordinate 1,012,386, forward strand.
CGTGTTTTTGTGCGTGTTTTTTTTTTTTGCTAAATCATAGTCAAAAGCTGGAGATCCGCCACGGCGCCGGAATACTTTAAGGACTGTAAATACAATATACATTGCTCAAAAAAATTAAAGGAACACTTTGAAAACACATCAGATCTCAATGGGAAAAAAGAATCATGCTCTTTATTTATACTGATATGGACTGGGTGATGTGTTAGGAACAAAAGGATGCCACATCATTTGATGGAAACTGAATTCAAAGACACCCCAAAATTTACAGTGAAAAAATGATGCGGCAGGCTAGTCCATTTTGCTGAAATTTCATCGCAGCAACTCAAAATGGTATTCATTAATTTGTATGGCCCCCACGTGCATGTGTGCATGCCTGACAACGTCAGGGCATGCTCCTAATGAGACGACAGATGGCGTCCTGGGGTATCTCCTCCCAGATCTGGACCAGGGCATCACTGAGCTCCTGGATAGTCTGAGGTGCAACCTGGCGGCGTCAGATGGATCGAAACATAATGTCCCAGAGGTGTTCTATTGGATTTAGGTCAGGCGAGCGTGGGGGCCAATCAATGGTATCAATTCCTTCATCCTTCAGGAACTGCCTGCATACTCTCGCCACATGAGGCCGGGCATTGTCGTGCACCAGGAGGAACCCAGGACCCACTGCACCAGCATAGGGTCTGACAATGGGTGCAAGGATTTCATCCAGATACCTAATGGCAGTCAGGGTGCCGTTGTCTAGGCTGTATAGGTCTGTGCATCCCTCCATGGATCTGCCTCCATAAATACTTTTTTTGGTGGTTTTGTAGTGACCTATAACCAAATCATCCCTCTGTTTCTGGTTCTATAGCTGAAATGCAACACCTGCACTTTTGCATTTGCACAGCATGAATTAAAAGATTCGTGAGATTAAAGTATTTCTCATTTGTGCAGCAAAAATTATCATGGCGGCATGAAAACCTTCAAAAAAAACATCAAGGCACTGTTTAAAATTCTTGCCAAAAACCTGCTCTCACAAAACAACCAAGGCCAAAACAGCAAATAGATACATCAAATTGATCCTTTACTTTAAAATAAAAAATAAAATAAAATAAAATAATAATCATAAAACATTTTACATTGAAATATGTGATTTCAGGAAACTATGAAATTAAATAGTTGATTAAAAAAAGGAAATTTGCTGGGTACAAAACAAGATGCAAGAATAAAAACACAGCCTCCTCTTGACATCTGTCTTTGAACACTAGCACCCCCTGATGGGAACCAGTTTGCCTTTTTTTTCCTATTCACAGACAAAAATCAGACAAAACAGACAGCAACTGTAAAAAGATGCGTTTTCCTGATCGTACAAAAGCGTCACTGGACTAAATTGATGTGAAATGATCCTTCAAGTTCATTTAAAACTCACCTTTTCTCTATAAAGAGTTTTAATTTCATTATAAAAATCTTTCATCTGTCTCCAAATCAAAGTTAAATTTGAATTGTTTGAACTACTAGTTTAAACTATATTAGTTCTTCTGAAAAGCATCTTCATGAGAGGTATTTCAGCACAGGGAAATTCTCATGTATCTTATTATCCATGTCAAATTGCATCATATTGTGTGTTTATGATCTTAATATATTCAAATGGAACGTCTTAAAAACTGATAATAACCACTGCTCAACCAAAACTCTCTTATTAAGATGGCATGAAAAATTAACTTAGGCAAACAGCAGGAGCACAAGAGAGGTCACTAGCCTGTCACAGAGGCACAGAGCGATAAACCACCACACATGATAACACTGACTGCACAATTTAGAATCACCAATTAACCTTTCTGTCGTGTTCGGGTCAAATCTGACCGATTTCCTACTTCCATCAATCATAAATATTGTGTTTTACATTTGATTGTCTCAGAGCCTTATGGTATCCTCCACACTAGCCATTTGAACATATATAATTGCTGATCACCATATTCTCTGAATTTTGAGTATTTTATTCAACTTTGTAACACCTGTGGTGTTCCCGGTCAAAAATGACCACCATAGGAAATTAATGGGTGACCCTAGATTGTGTTCATCCATCAGATTGTACACAACCACAAATACATCACCATACACACACACACACACACACACACACACCACCCCACCCCACATGAACCCCTTTCAGACAGAACAAATAGGTGTCTCCTCTTCCCACCTCATTCCTGTGCTTAAGTGCCCATCCCCCCCCACATGAACCACACTTTCCAAACTAAATGTATAACACTAACACTTGTTCCACATTTCAAAGTCAACAATTAGGTGTTTATTATGAGAACCGTCTCTTTCCCAGGCTTATGTGCCCACCCCCCCACGTGAACCACACTTTACAAACTAAATGTATAACACTAACACTTGTTCCACATTTCAAAGTCAACAATTAGGTGTTTATTATGAGAACCGTCTCTTTCCCAGGCTTATGTGCCCACCCCCCCACGTGAACCGCACTTTCCAAACTAAATGTATAACACTAACACTTGTTCCACATTTCAAAGTCAACACTTAGGTGTTTATTATGAGAACCATCTCTTTCTCAGGCTTATGTGACCATCCCCCCATGTGAACCGCACTTTCTGATACAAAAATGTATCATATCTTCTCAGAGACCCCTTATATATAGTTTTTTTTTTTTTGTGTGCATTGCCCTCATTTTACTATGAACACAATGACTAGGTGCCCGATCAGATGATTTCTTGTCAGAGAAGCTCTGGACCTTTTATTTCAACCTGATGAACAGGGGATTGAAGTTCAACCAGAAATAGAGGAGGATGTCACAGAAATAGAAGACAACATTGATCCTGATTTTGATCCAGACCATTGTGAGACCGACCAGTCAACAGATGGTGAGGAACAGGCTCCAGAGGAAGACACACCTGAGGAAGAGGCACCTGTGATATTCCAGTCCAAGGATGGCAATTTGCTCTGGTATTCATCCACCCAGGAAAGAGGAGGCAGAGCAAGAATAGAAAATATAGTTAGGAAGTTCGCTCCTGTGTGTGAAGACACATGCCCCCACCCCCACCCCCCACCCAAACACACACACACACATAAAAATGATAGGCTCCTGGGTTGATGAATACCAGAGCAAATTGCCATCCTTGGACTGGAATATCACGAGACAGCTCCCACCGCTACACCGGGCTGTGGGCTCGAACGTGAATGTTCAGTACCGAACAGCTCCCACCACTACTCCTGGCTTTGGGAGCTGTTCGGTGCTGAACATTCACGTTCAGCACTGGACAGCTCCCACCACTTCTCTGGGCTGTGGGAGCTGTGCAGTGCTGAACGTTCACATTCAGCACTGAACAGCTCCCACCACAACTCTGGACTTTGGGAGCTGTCCAGTGCTGAAGTGGTGGGAGCTGTCCGGTGCTGATCGTTCCCATTCAGCACTGAACAGCTCCCACAGCCCGGAGAAGTGGTGGGAGCTGTCCGGTGCTGATCGTTCACATTCAGCACTGAACAGCTCCCACAGCCCGAAGAAGTGGTGGGAGCTGTCCGGTGCTGAACGTGAATGTTCAGCACTGAACAGCTCCCACCACTACTTCAGGCTTTGGGAGCTGTCCGGTGCTGAAGTGGTGGGAGCTGTTGGCTTGAACGTGATTGTTGGCTTGAACGTGATTGCTTGACAGCTCTCAAAGCCTGGAGTAGTGGTGGGAGCTGTCCAGTGCTGAACAATCACGTACAAGCCAACAGCTCCCACCACTTCAGCACCGGACAGCTCCCAAAGCCTGAAGTAGTGGTGGGAGCTGTTTTCAGCTGTACCGCTGAAAACAGCTGAAAACGCGTTGCTGAACATTCACGTTCAGCACCGGACAGCTCCCACCACTTCTTCGGGCTGTGGGAGCTGCTCAGTGCTGAATGTGAACGTTCAGCACCGGACAGCTCCCACCACTTCAGCACCGGACAGCTCCCACCACTACTTCAGGCTTTGGGAGCTGTCCGGTGCTGAAGTGGTGGGAGCTGTTGGCTTGAACGTGATTGTTCAGCACCGGACAGCTCCCACACTACTCCGGACTTTGAGAGCTGTCCGATGCTGAACATGAATCTTCAGTAGTAGTAGTAGTGGTGGGAGCTGTTCGGTGCTGAACATTCACGTTCAAGCCAACAGCCCGGTGTAGCGGTGGGAGCTGTCCTGTGATATTCCAGTCCAAGGATGGCAATTTGCTCTGTTATTCATCAACCCAGGAAAGAGGAGGAAGAGCAAGAGTAGAAAATATTGTTAGGATGCCACTCCTGTGTGTGAAGACACATGTGAAGACATGTGTCTTCACACACAGCCCCCCCCCCCCCCCCACACACACACCACACACACACACACACATACATACACACACACACACATATAAATGATAGGCTCATGTTGATGTGTGAATTTGGTCACTGTTTTGATTTTTGTTACTTTCTTTTTACAATAAATGATAATTTTGGAATACAGTTTACTATTTCTCTGTCCATTTTATGTATATTCACTGCAGTTATCAATATAAACCAGTGGTCTGAGACACTGTTTACAGCTTAAAAAGGAGTTAAATAAAATTTGGTGTTAATCAGTGGTTTTTCTGTTAATGTAGGAGCAGTTAAAACAGGACGGTCAAATTTGACCAGGAGCACTAAAGTAAGGGTGGAGAAACAAACACGACACAAAGGTTAACCTGATTTTTGGACTGTGGGAGGTAGACAGGGGTTAATTAATGATAATAATAATAGCAATAATGATAATATCAAATTATAATAACAGTTTCAGATTTAAATTTTCTTTATGGCATGTGATACAAATAAGTGACACTGAACACTGAACCTGCTTCGAAGTGCAGACCCTGATCTTCACTTCTTTTGTCTCCATCAAGAGTGCTTCATGTTGACATGGTTAAAGTGGGTTTAAACCAAAGATGCTTTAACATGACAGGCAATCTGTTGATCTGTTCTTTATGTAACTGAAAATATAAAAACTATAAAATAAGTCGGTGAAAGCTGCTTGATATATGAATATTGCAGCAACTTTGAAATAACAGAAACTGTTTACAGTTGTGGGTAGGTTATCACCTCTTTGTGTAAAATGTGTTTTCTGTTTTTCCCAGAGAGCAACGTATTTGTCCTTCTGCAGTCTTAGATGAAACCAGTCCAAATATTTACCATATGCCATACTCACCGATACTGGATCTTATAACATTTGGCAGTCAACAGGCCCCCTAGAACAAGGTGCCCTATTTAACAATTACAGCTCCATACATTGCCTTTCACCCAAAGACAGCTGGGTAAGGCTCTAGCAGACTCCCATGACCCTGTAAAGGAAGAAGCAGGTATACGCAACAGAGTGCTGCACCTTTCCAACTTGTTAAACACTCTTGATTGCACCTGAGCATCAGTGGTCCCATATCTAGCACCAGTGTTGTACCTGAACGTGCTCTCCTTCCTCTTGACGAGCGTCGGGTGTGAACGAGTTCATTTGGGCAATTGTGAACGATGCTCTTTCAAAGTTCACGCACGGTCAAAACTGTGCCAGGTTTCCAGCGAACCCCATTTAAAATACACCACAAATGAGCCTAATTTGTATCTACGGAAAGCAATCAAAAATGGCAACACAGGCTGTCGCTTCTGTCGCGCTAACAATTGCGTCATCAAATGTTTAAAACAAGCATGGAGGAAGATGAAAGCTGCAGTTGCCCAGAGCCGGAGGAGCGCCCCGACTCCAAAGATTACACTGTAACCTTTGGTGTTGGGGATTGAAATATTGAAATAGAGGACAAAAAACATGTGCACCTTAAGGACCTGTTTTTGTCTTATAGTAAAGACCATTTGGCAGCATGTTTTTCCTCATATTTTTATTACGTCACGTCACGTTTTGGTCAGTGACCCGGATGCGCGGCCATCTTGGAGGTACTCGGATGTAAACACACCGCTGGATCAATGCTAACCGTGGATAAAGGATGGATAAGCCACAGAAAAGCTCTTCAAAAGGCATTACAGACACAAAAACTTACAGAGAAGGACTTGGTCCACGGGAAAGGGAACGATATTCTGAAAAGTTGGGTTGGTTGGTGGTGCTGATCTGTACGAGTTAGCTCCCTCGTCTTGGAGCAATGACAAGCCGGAGAGCCTCCCTTCGATTGCATACCCCGACATTGTAAACTACCTGGTTTCTACCCGTCATGCCAACAGATGGCACCCAATCTGGGTCATCCTTTTGATAAAGGTCAGACCTTTTACCTGGAAAACAATGAGAAATATAGCACATTGTAGCTCTACATTTTAAGAACTATGTTGCTAGTGGAGCTAGGTGGTAGCTTGATATTATCATTAGACTAGAAATTAAGAGCTTTTTTTCTTGATAATTGTTCATGTGTGAAATTAAGAGCTAACAACATTTCACTTAACTTACCTGACACGAAATGGGCCGAACAAATTCGGATGTTGTCCAGATTTTTGCCACGCAGGTCTTGGTTTAGCTTTGCTAACCACAAGCGCCTCCTTTCCTCTGACAACTTCTGGCATTGTTCTCCCTGATTTTTAACAACCTTTGGAAGTCTATAAAACTCCAAGTGTCTCTCGCGGTCTGTCCGGTTGGTACAGCTGAAAACGCGGCAATAATTTACCATTTTCAATGAAGACGTCTGATTTACTCCAGTGTGTGCGCTTTGTTTACGTTGCCGCGTGCCTCCAAGATGGCGACTTCTGGTTGGATGACGCGCTGATGATGCACTGTGAAAACCGTCTATACTGTAGAGAGAAGCTGAAAGGGAAATTACAGTTTTTCATGGGCTGTCCTTCCAATGCTAATGTGAACCCTGGTTGAATAAGGATTCCGAATTGGACACATAGTTTTCAACAGATAAAATGGATAAAATAATTGCTGTTTGTGGTAGTGTAGTATATGGGCAGTGGCAATCATTTTGACAAATAATTGTTCGCAGCAATTCTTTATTAAAAAAAGAATTTAAAAAAACTTAAAATGAACAATTTAGTTCATTTCTTGAAATGGTGAACTGAACTAGTTCATTTTAAATTTCTGTGAACTATGAACTAGTTGGTGTAGAAAGTGAACTTGCCCAACACTGTCTAGCACTAGATAATAGTCTTGAAGGCTCAGTAATCCCATGCCTCCACTATTTTTTGGCCATTGTAAAGTTTGAATTTTACCTTGTAAGATTTATCATTTTAAATCAATCTGGATATCACCATATCCCATTCTCTATATTGACTATATGAGCAGTGTGAACAACTGAGTGACAACTAGTGATGTGGTAGGAAACGCCAACCAACTGAATACCCCTCACCTCTTGTCTCCCCTTCCGAGTACATAGAAGAAGCTTTATCCTTGCTGAAAACACAAACACAGGCTTTGGTTTCTCTTCTGGACTCAAGTAAACAAAGCAATATGGTAGACTTAATCACAAATATAAAAGGTTAATTCTGATGCAAAGAAAAGTTCCAACTTATGCATGATTCTGCTCTAAAAGAATCATAGATAACAATGTTATAACGCATTTTTCCATCAGACTATCCCTTCATGCTACACAATGGAACTTGAAGATGACTAACGCACACTGAAACGGCATTGCGAGTTATTAAAGGTAAACTCATTACAAGTCCGTTGTAAAAAAAACAAAACAAACAAAAAGTTGTTTTTGGCTGTTTATTCAACAATTGCTTTAAGTTGCTCATTAGATTAGTTCCTTAATCAGAAGAAAATGGTTTGGAATAAGATTTTTTTATTCTTCATCAGTTAGCAGAGAGGCAAAAAAAAAAAAAAAAAAATTAACAGACCTAATCACAAGGCAAACTGATATAAAATTTACAGAAAGTGTTTCCACATAAACACCAAGATTTTATTTATTCAAACTGTTATTTTATCCAAACTACAGCATTAACACCTTTTGTCTTGTGTATAAAAGAAAGCCATCATCTCTGTCTGACAGAGTCCTCAGCCAGTATTCTGCAGAGCACTGACGGACAGCTCTCCTTATGTGCACATAAAGATTTTTGTTTATGTTTGTTTCTTTTCTCTGTAATAAATTCTATTCTGATTTTCTCATCGAGATCGGATCTTATTTTTTCCACAACAATGGGGAAACACTGTCATCTTATTATTGTATTATACATGTCTGAAAATGACCTTAGGAAATAAAATTTTAAAAAGCTACATTTGTTATTCTTAAAACCCTGTATATGTTGAAAAACAATGTTAAGGTCTTTGTAGAAGAAGCTCATCCCAACCCTTATGATCCCACAACACTGTGTGGAAACCCCCTAAGTTCCCCTAAGGTCCCTCCACTTTGATGCTACTGATCTGTTGATCCTGTGAAGTGTGGTCAGAGTTCATCACTTGCTGGGTGGACACACTGCAGTCCTGGAAAATTCTTGCGGAACAACTGCTTGCAAAATCAGAGCTTTTATTCTCTGGTGTTTTGAAAGTCTGAGTATGCGACTGGTTGTACGTCGAAACGTACGACTGTGTGTAAGGGGGCATAAGTGATTGACTGGTTTTCTGCTGATATGCCGCTGCATATGGTTGTGTTTGAGGGGTAGAGTGAGTGAGGGGAAGGGTCTCTACGTTGTTACATGGTGGGAACCCATTTATATTTGTAGGGCTCAGTCCAGGAAGTTTAAAGGCCTCCATGTTTTCTAAACCTTCTAAAGAGTTATAGCTTGACTGTGTTTGGCTGCACTGGGTGTATGTCCCTTGACTAAAACTGAAGGAGTCTTGGCTAAATGAGGTAGAGGCAGAGGCTGCTGGCAAAGAAGAAGGCGATGTTGTTTTGTTGAGCTGCTGTTGAGCACTGCTGCAATTTCCCATTTTGGAAGCAAAGGTTTGTAGAGTGCTAAGGATCTGCTTCTGAATCTGTGTTTGCTGCGACTGCTCCCTTTCCAGACGGCACTGGTGCTCCACAAGCATCTTCACCGCCTGGCCCAGGCTACGCACTTCAGAGCTCAGGGTCTGGATCTGGTCCTGTAAAGCCCCTCTTCCTCCTGCGTCCTGGGCTGCGTGCTGCGGGCTTGGATTCCGCTCACTACAAGTGCCACCCTGTCCCCCAGGGTTGTGGAGGCGAAGCATAATGGCCCCAGGAGGCGAGGACGTTAGGGGTGCTAGTGGACGGTTAGGAAGACGAATCCCCACACGAGGAGGAAGGTGAAGGGAACGGACACCAAGTCCTGGTCTCTGTGTGGGAAAGCGCCGGGAAGAGCTGTCAACTCCAGGCTGGCTCTCGATAACAGTCTGCAACATTGAAAGCATTTGATTTATGTACTGACATTCATAAAACCTCATTTTAAAAGGGAAAAAAAAAAACATTAGTTACAGCCAATCTTATAATATAAACACAATGAAAATGCACTTCGTCACATATACTATATACACTAACATTTCAAGTTTAATTCACAACTGCGCTTCAAGTTGAATGTGACTGGAGTGTCATAACAAGCACAGATGTGGCTGATCACATACACTCGTATGGGCCATTTAGAATCACCAGTTAACAAGAAGAAAACCCATGCAAGCCTGGGGAGAACATGCAAACTCCACACAGAAAAGTCTTTGTCAGGATTCGAACCACTATGCTGCCCAACAAAGCAATATGGAATCACAAAGAACTATGCTGTCTGTAGCTATAAATGGTTAATTCAAATGAAAGAAAACAGATCCTACGTATGCAGGACTATGCACTAATAAAATGCATGGTTAGGAATGTTATATTGCATTATTGCCATAGGACTACAAGCAACACAAAGGAACTTTAAGATGACTAATACAGACTGAAACAGCCTTCAACACTGAACAACAGGTAAACTCATTACAACTAAAAAGAAAAAAAAAAACAGAACAACGTTCCTTTTGCCTCTTTATTCAGTTCAAATTGGCTGTTTATGTTAATTAATTCCCCACACCTTGCAGTGAAATAAGAAAATGCTTTGGAATTAGTTTTTTTCTTCCTTAACAGAAATGAACAGCTGTTATGAGGTAATATGTGTTTGAATGTGTGTGAAAAGCATATTTTGAACTGTGTAATGATTCAAGTAAATAATGCATGATAAGTATGTATTTTTCTGGTGGTCTTTGAGCACTCTGGATGGACCTAAATAAGTGTCCATACTAGTAAGTTGTGTGTAGGGCAATATATGTACGTACATATCCCCTCGTGTTAAAGAAATTGCTTATCCTCTTGTTTATGGGTCATGTGGTGTTCTTACATCACATATGGGTTTTAAGACCAGCTTAAACTCTAAACCTCAGCTAAGCTAGTGACAGTGCAAATGGCCAACGATGTCCCTGAAACAACAGAACATGATGTAATCGGAAGAAATGCTTTATAGGCCACTTGGGGTTGGCAGGTGCCTTACCTTTTCCGTTGTCAGATCGTAGGTTTCAGGCTGCTGTCCTGGAGCACTCCTTAAATCAGCACTTTGGACACCCATATGATCTTTCCTTAACAACGATGGTACCTGATGGAATGACTAAAAAAAAGAAAAAAAAAATTTTTAACAAACCACACAATCTTGAGATATCAAATGACAACTTTAGAAAATAAAAAATATGAGATCACAAAAGAACTTCTGTTCAGGTTGGTACCTTTGTCCTGTGTGACAGCGCTTTATCCAAAAGTCTTTTTCGAGCTGCCAACATTGAAGTGGTTGCAGGAGAGGGTGTGACTCTCCTCCTCACAAATGCTCCAGAACTTGTTAATGTAGAAGGCACAGTGCCTGTTTCTGCCCTTGTTACAGTGGAGGGGAGGACTTTTTGCTGGTTGCGTTGGGCGAGTGAAGTGACACTAACAATCTTGATGTTTTCCTCCTTATTTCCATCGTGTTGCTGCCCTGGCCTGCTGCCTCCACTGGTCTCTCCTGGCCTACATGAATTTTCACCAGTCTCTGAATTTGTAGAGGTGTGCTTGACAAGGTCTGCACCAGCTGTGAAGCTAGTATGACGAGATGATGCTTCCCGTATTAGGTTTTGGAGACGAATGTTGCTCCAGCTCTCTTGTAATGCCCCAGTTTGAGCATGCACCTGTCCGGCCAAAGTGCTGCCTCCAGCTTCTGCAGGTCTAACCCTCCCTGGGGGCCCACCCTGGAACTCCCTCAGGTACAAGTAGATGGCCTGAGCTGAAACCTTGATGTTCTCCAGCTCCAGCACAGCTTTGATCTTACGAAAACTAAGACCAGCCTTCCGCAGCTCCACCACTTTGTGTTTGGCAGCGTCATCCAGCCGACCCATGGTCTCTCACTCTTGTTGAACCTGGTGAGTTTGGTTGCTATTCTCTAGAAGATTCACAAAATAAAATGTTATTAATATGCGAATCTGTTTAAACTTCATTGAGAAATAAAACTAGATTATACCTTCATCTAATTTTACAAATTTATTTCACAATTATAAGTCAAATAAAGTCCCAACAGTACTATTCAGCTGAGCAGATACGCAGTTCAAGCACTATTTTTTTCAGAAGTCTAACATCCTTTCTATGTAAATGAAGAATTTTTATTCACAAGTGTTTTTTTTTTTTTTTTGTCTTTTTTTTTTTTTTTTTTAAATAAGCAATGGTAAAGAACCTCTGGTCCCCCATGACCTACCACCAACAGTCTTTTCAGTCATGAAAGAATCATTGTCTTTATCTGCTGCACTAAAGGAAAAGTCAGAGACCAAAAAAATAAATGTCATTTCAAGCTTTATTAATGTCATGCACAATATTTTCGGCGGAGTGGTGCACTCTCTTAACACCACAAGGGTATGAAAGGAATGCACACTGAATCCTTTGGTCCTGCCTTTTTATAATAAAAAGGGAGGGGTTTTGCGTCCTCTGGCTATATTCTCTAACTTTATCTGGTGAAAATGGGTGATGGGTCAGGTAGCTTAACATGCCACAGTTTTAAGTTATCTATGTGTATTGATTGCTTTGCTTAAGGAGGAGGGGTCATAACTTAACAAAGCGGGGCCAATCCTATCAGCCTCAAGCCTTGCTTAGAGTCAGGAATCCATTGTAACAACAAATAGCACTTTTTAAAACAACAAGATGAGGTCCTGGTTTGAGAAAAACCAGTTAGCATGTTTGCAAAAACATTTAAGCCATTTATCCAAATCTTAACAGTCATCAGTACATAAATCGTGGATTAAATGTGGCATCAGCAGCCATCTTGTAGCATGTAAAAAGGCCAGTGAAGAGCTACAGTAACATTGTGCCATAAAACATTAATTGCTTTCAAGTGGTGATTGTAAATTAGCTGTATGTGTGTGTATTTCTGATTCTGTTAGCTCTGACTGATGGCCCTTCTAAAGTTGTCAGCTTGTCTCTCATCTAATGAGATATGTGACAGTGACCTGCAAGTAATATTCTGTAACTACGGTGTTGTTTTAAAAACGTTTTCACGTAATGCTCAAACTAAGGAGTCACCTTTTCATTTAATTTAGCTTTTCCCATACAGTCACAACTTTAACTGATGTGGGACAGACAGATCATCAGCACGGCTGTAATTTTCAAGGGGTCAGAGGGTTAATGGTTTGTTTAATCATGCATTTTTGCATCCTGGCACTTTATCAATGAAATCGCAATATATTGCTCAACCACACATTTTACAAAACAACAGCAAAAAATGACCCAGAAACATATACAACCCCAATTCTCCCAAAGTTGGGACGCTGTGTGAAACGTAAATAAAAACAGAATATAATGAGTTGTAAATCTCACAAAACCATATTTCATTCTCGTATTACCAGTCAATGGAAAACATCAGCTCGTTTCGACTTTGATGGCAGTAATATCTAAATGAACAGCCAGATGGCAGTTTTATCCGGCAGTGGACAGAAAGTTGCGATCACGAGCGGCTCATTGTCACACCTTGATAATTTGTAAATTATTTATATTCAGTAACGCGCTAATGGACTGAAGCAATACATCGCCGTTTCTCAATCGATGCCACAAGAAAGACACAGTGATAATGTCTATCCTGGAACTGTTAAACAATAACTAGATGTGACTAACTGAAACAGCTAATGGCAACATTTGTTTCAAAATGCTGCGCTCACCTTGTTGACAAGAGGAACTTCGAGCCGGAGTCTCCAGTTTGATTAGGGTATTTCATGTACCCCGGTGACACATGTCGTCTTTTTAAAAGTACGATTCGGTCATTGACAAAAACTCGCATTTCACAGTAAACATTGTAAAAATAAACATACTAGTCGTAAGTGGCGCTCAGGCACGTACGTAACTTCCGCTGTCGTAATCAACCAGCGACTCCTCTCAGACCGCGAGTGGCTCCATCGAAAGCCGCTGCTTTCAAAGAAATGTAAGTTTAAGATATAATTTCATTTATATCATGCAAGTTCCCGTTCCAATATACCATAATAATTTATCAAAAATAGTGACAGGTTTATTGTCGCATTCATGCAATAATATAGCAGTGTGTTCGTTTACTGTAGCGCTGTGGCTCTAACCTCTTGTTTTCACGAGTGGGTCAAATGAAACCAAATCCTAAGAGTAGGTGATAAATAACTTCGCATTTTAGTGATTAGAATAGTTAGATGAAGTTCTGTTCATCTTCTCAACCACGATAAAGTAATAATGAACCACCTGGATCTTCTTTTAATTCAATAGTTTTGAAATAAATGTGGTTGAGACCGCTTCGCTCTGGTTCGTGGTTTGTTACTGAAGACAATAACTTACTAGTTTGATTTAGTGTCTCATTTACAAGGTACTTTCTCTTGATTGCAATGTATGGGTTGAATTTGTTGTTACAAACATGTCATACGGATTTCTTATGTTGCAAGACAGTTTTAAACGAATCGACAAAATAAATTAAAATTAAACAAAATTCAGTTTAATGCACCTTCTTATAAAGGCAGTAAGTTATTTTAAGGCTTGACAGTTAATCAGAAATGAAATCCACATTCAGAATACATCATCAACATAATCTTGCTCATGTCAAGTATTGCAATTATTTTAACTGTTTGAAATAATCAATAACTGACCACAAAGAGGTCCTCTGTTCGCTTATTTGAAAATCAAAAAGACATGCACTTTTTCATTATGTTGCATTGCGCTGCCCGGGATGTTCAAAAGTTTAACTGTGTGAGGATGTAGCTAAAAATATGTGGGAGGTCATCAATATATCTAACCTTTCTGTTGTTTGGGAAACTCTGGGATTATTAAACTATTAAAAAAAAAGGGGGGGGGGGGGGGGGGGGTAAAGAAATCAACTGTAATGAATAACACATCACATTGTCAAAATTTAAAAATGAGTCCTTGCAGAATATGGATGTGACATAAAATAATGCTGTGTAAAACTCTTAATGCAAACAGCTGAGGGCAGACACTTACATAAATTAAACTCAGTGCAGCACATATTGACAACCATATTTTGTAATGTCCTGGCTAGATCATAAACTGTGATTTACATGGCTTCTCGTCACAACCTTTTTACTATTGGTAATGGGGTTGTTTTTGCAGGGAACATAGTGGTATTCAATGCTTTAACCTTGTTTTCACATCTTTGTGTCATCCTTTAATGTCAGGGCGCCATCACCCACAAAGCGGAAGGAGGATGAAAAAACAAAAGACAAAGGCAAAGAAAAGACTGCTACCAAGGAAGGAGACAAGGAGAGAGGACGGGAGAAAGTAAGGAAACGGCGCAGTGCTTCTTCTGGCAGCAGCAGCAGGTTTGCTTTTTGAGATATTCTGTTTAAGTTTTTAAGCTTGTGCTAAAGTTAATTTCTCAGTGTTTTATAACACAAAATATTGTTCTTTGTTTTGAATGTGACTGGATCTAGATCTAGCTCATCATCCAGCAGCAGCTCTGGTTCCAGCTCAGGTTCTTCTAGTGGATCCAGCTCATCTGGTTCCAGCCACTCCGGATCTTCTAGCTCCCGATCATCCTCCTCTTCCAGCTCTTCAGGTTCTCCAAGCCCCAGCCGGAGACGCCATGACAACCGTCGCCGCTCTCGTTCACCGTAAGTCTGCATTATAAATACGGTGCGATATGCCTGCAATTTTAAGTCTTGCTTTTTCACCTGTTGCAATTATGAACTAATTTAATCATTGTTTTACGATTCTGCAGCTCAAAAACACAGAAGAGGGGAGATGACAAGGAACGAAGGAAACGAAGCCCCACCCCCAGACCAACCAAGGTTCACTTAGGAAGGTTGACCAGGAATGTAACCAAGGTAAGCTGTGAAATGGCTTAAATATTTGGAACTGAAATTACGTTATTAGGTCAATGAGAGCAAGCTCTTTTGGAGTTTTTGAGATTATGTTATTTTGTTAATTGAATGCCTTATATTTGTTATCAACTGATAAAAATATGGAACATCTTAACAGCTGTCCACCGTTGATAAAAGGTTTTTTGATAATGCCCTGTTATGTCTTGGTTTGACAGGAGCACATTCAGGAGATTTTTTCTACTTATGGTAAAATCAAAACGATAGACATGCCGATGGACAGGGGCCACCCACATCTGCCCAAAGGCCGCGCTTATATAGAGTTTGAGACCCCTGAGGAGGCTGAGAAAGCCCTTAAACACATGGATGGAGGTAGGAGAGCATGTTAATTTCAGAGCCTCTGGAGCGCAGGAATAATCTGAGCATACCTGTATATGTTCACTGAATTACTATCTTTGATGACTGTTATTAAGGTCAGATTGATGGACAGGAAATCACTGCAGCTGCTGTGCTGACTCAGCGAGTCCGTCCTCCGCCTCGTAGACTGTCTCCTCCTCGCAGAATGCCTCCACCACCACCAATGTGGCGTCGCAGCCCACCACGCATGAGGAGGAGGTACGTCTACACATAGTTTTCAGTCTGCACTTTTATATTCTTTGGTTAAGACCATTACATCTTCATGCCCACCCACGTTGTCTTTTCTCTTTGTTTGTTTTCTTGATCATCCAGGTCACGCTCCCCACGGAGACGGTCCCCCGTACGTCGCCGCTCTCGCTCCCGATCTCCTGGTCGTCGGCGCCATCGCTCTCGTTCCAGTTCCAATTCCTCCAGATAGACGGGTGTTCTGCATTGAGATACTGTGTGGTCTTACAACAGATAAGCTGTAATTCTTGCTTTCTGAGACTCCATAGACTTGACAGGTATTTATCTGCATAGTAGCTGGCTGTCTTCTGAATGGAAAGAGGAAAAGTGCTTTTCTGTTTAAATATTTTTATTTTATTTTTTACTTGTGCTAATTGATATGAAAAACTTGTTCGATTCTTTCTTTTTTTTCCTCTAAGACCTGCTAATTTTTGTTTAAAGTGTGACTTCTTTATACATTGTATTGGATTTTTAGACTCTGAATAATAAAAATATTGAAAGATCAAGATTTCAAATGGTCCTGGTTGTTCTTAGCTTGAGGTGAGCACAATGTGTTTTCTGAGTGTTCCCTTCTTTATTTTCGTTCTTTTTGCTTATGATATACACTACTATCTAATGAATTCTGGCATTTGCTTTCATTGTTTTCATGTGTGTGTAATTAGAAACTACATTTCACTAACTATCCCAGTACAGCTGTATTAGTGGGCTGCCTCGTACTAAGCATCATACAAGAAGAGAAAAAATTTAGAAGAAGCATTCACCACAAAACTACCCTTTTGTACAAATATCCTTTGCAGCATTCAAATCACTGCCTACTCTGTTAGATGCAAATGCACAGAGTAATGTCCTATGTCCAGTCCAATGAACAAACATCCTTAATGTCATCAATGCTTCTAGAAATTTGGGGTTGCATAGGCGACGGTTGACCTCAGACCTAACAAAGAGGAACATGTAAGAACTGACATTTAGCTTTGAAGGGAGGAAAGTCCATGAGAAGCAAACTAAAATAGTACTAACTACAAGAAATGCTCCAAATCTGCATCCAAGTCCATCTCGTGACCATTGGGTCTTGTCCTCCCCCTTCACACACAGAGACGCCGCAACGGGATAGGCATACTAGGCCCCGAGCTGGAAGGGGCCCCAGGACAGCGGTGACATTGGTCCTTTTGTCAATGACAAAATGACTGAACTGCTTTAGACACTGCAACGACGATATGTTGAAAACCCCCTCGCATAGGGCCCCCACTAGCTGTCACTGCCTTGTGTGTTAAGGGACCCCCGAGACGCAGCCTATATCAATCCATATCAATGACACAACCTGAAACCTCCATAGACACTGCAGCAACACGTTTGGAACCCCCCTAATGGGGCCCCAACTGCCCGTGGCCGGCTTTCTGTGGTGCTTCAAAGTGGACTGGCACTGATCTCAATAGAACGTGGTGTGAGACGTTTTTTGGACATGGAAGACATCATCACTTCATTTGCACAAGCCGAGGCGCGCAAGCAAAGGTTTTAAAAACAATTTTCACCAGGACATGGATATGGAATCCAAAGACTACTAACTATTTATTTATTTTAACTTTTTTATTTTTTGCTTGATATTTTTGCTTGATTTTATTTTTGTCAAACTTTGCACATTTCAGTTGTGTTTGTTATGTTATATTGTATTTTAAGTGTACTTACATTATTGTGCACTTCTGTTATTTAAAATAAAAGATTTTTGGATTGAATGATTTCTTTGGCGTTTTTGGGCCGGGAGGGCCCCCATGCTCACTCTTGCCTAGGGCCCCCAAGGTGACTAGAAACGGCCCTGTTCACAATCCCGGGTCCTCTATTAGAAGCCAGGGAGCCTCTGCAGCGCTTTAGTGCTTTCTGGTCCTGCACTCTTTGGATGGAAATCCCCCTTGTTGGTCTTTGGCCCCTCGAGTCTCGCTTTTGTGTTGCTTTTACTTTCTAAATAAGCAGCTGCACTTCTTGATTGGCCGCTAGGTGTCTCACTCCTAAAGGAGGGCCCTGAGAGTTTGCGCCTGTCACTGTGGTATCCCCCTAACTGCTCCTGGAGCATCCCCGCCGGACCATGCTCCACTTCTCAGTCTGCCTCCAACTAAAATGACAGCCTTCTCATAGCAGTAACCAAGTAGATTCAGTCCAGCGGGGCCTCTGGGTCTTTTAATTTATTTATTAATTTATTTATTTTACTGTCGAGGTATGAGAGTTTGAGGATTTCCGCAGAAGAATCGATCTTGTTATGGCTTCGGAACAAGAGAAGAACAGGCAGCGCGTGAAACAGCTCGTGGAGAAGCCGGGGAATGGAAACTGCGCCGACTGCGGAGCTGCAGGTAGGCTGAAGCCGTGTTCCGGCCGTTGGACACTTTATGACATTTAATTACACCTTATGTGTTTCATTAAAGAGTCTGTGACAAACCCCGCCCTCCTCGAATTATTCTGAGCTTCACTTGAAAGCGAAAATCACAATTTCACAGTGCATCTTGAGTTTATCTATCTCATCTATTCATTTTCGCAAGAGGGTAAACGAGGTTTAATTGCGTTGAAAGTGCGATGAAATATACACAAGTTATGATTATGGACATCCTCTTACAGAGGAGTGATTAATTTACTCTCTAAAAAAAAAACAGTAGCTGATTTCATTTAAAGTCAGTTGTCGGATTCATCTGATTAATTTCACGCTGACTGACTTTAATCCGACTCATTTATCCCTTCTTACGTGTGGTATTTCTTAAACATTATTGTATGGAAATGGAGGTTATTTTAACTTGGTGACTCACAAACTCCTGATGGCCACACTGAAACTCCCATATCTGCAGTCCAGGAACACCCATGCATACAGGTGTGGCTGGTGAATCAATTTTCATTTGCTTATACTAAGTTAAAGTTATTATTAAACGTGGATGAATGGGGGCTCCAGTATGAAATGTGATTAGGTTCAAAGAACTTGGTGTCAAAAGCCTTTAACATGAATTCCATATTTCTTTAGGTAGGTGTTTTTTTTTTTTTCAAATCTCTTAGAAGATAAAACAAGTTACGGATTTTAAACTGCAGTTCAAATTGTGGATTGTATTCAGTACTCCTCAATAGTGCTGGGCAATATGACGATACATATCGTGGGGACGATATAAAAGTGTGTATCGTGCCATTTCTCTTCTATCGTTTCTATCGTTTCTAACCTAATTTTATCAATTATTACAGCAAATATGTAATTAAATAACCTGCAACGATAAATTTGATAGAAACATATCTACTTCTACAAAGTAGCCTTTTATGTTTGCACTTTTATTCATGGTTAATGCCTTAAACAGAGTTCTCTTCAACACTGATGTTTACTTTAGACACTTTATATTGGTTTGCAAACTTTGCACTACAAGGTTACAGATTTCAGAAAGTTGAAAAATAATTTATTTATTTTTTATAGCTGAACTTCAGTGCAAAAATGTGTTTTTCCTCTCAGAAACTGATGTGCACTTTAAAAGAAATGTGAAAGCTACTGTACCTCTGTACCTACCTGTTTTTGCTGCACTAAAATGTATGTTTGTGACAGTTCAGCTAAATGTCCTTTCAAAGTAAAGTTGAAAAGTAAGCAATGAAATTTTTGTCAAACTTTTTAGAGAATAACTGAAAACATACTTTATTATGGTATATCGTGATATATATCGTTATCGTGATATAAAATAGTCCATATCGTGATATATGATTTTTTCCATATCGCCCAGCACTACTCTTCAATGCCAAATGCTTTGACATGGTTTCCCATATGTCAGTCTGAGTTTGTTGACATCATTCTATAGAGAGATTTGAATGATGATGAATGAAGGGAGGATAAGCTAACTGCATGCTTTTTTCCTGAAGACGAATGGGTTTGCATCTGTGCAGCCTTGGAGTTATTTACGAGGAAGTAAACTCTAGTTTCTTTGCGTTTGTGCTATTTTTTGCATTGTACGAGTACGTGTGTTAAGAACGTGTTTGATTTAGTCTTCATTAGAAATGGCTGAATGGTTTCGACTCAGTGATGGAATCTGCTTGATGCTGTGTTCTCTATTCAAAATAACCAGCACTCCAAATTTAATCTCATGCAGGTGGCAAAAATTAGGTCTGGAAGTGTAAGATGTCTGCATGTGTAGCCCCTCGAACTCCTCGTCGATCAGTTGTAAACTGGTGTCAGAGGCAAGTGTGTTGCTCTAGTGATCTGCTTCCTGTGTGCTCTACAGTGAGCACTTGTGGGAAGTGAACTTTTTTATAGGTATTGAGAAATGACTGAGCATTGAGCTAGTGACCGCATTGTGTCAAAGACAAATGAAAAGCCAGGAAACAGAGTTTTATTATTATTATTGTTGTGTTAACAGATGCAAAAGGAGGAGAGTTTATGACCTCTGCCTCCATAGAATAATATACAGTATATATATATATATATATATATATATATAGATATATATATATATATATATATATATATATATAGATATATATATATATATAGATATATATAGATATATATATATATATATATATATATATATATATATATATATATATATATATATATATATATATATATCAGAATCAGAATCAACTTTATCGCCAAGTACGATTTTACACATACGAGGAATTTGTTGTGGCGATGAGGGTGCATGCAATTAAGGAAAAAATATAACAAACAATGTAAGCTAAAAATATTACAATATAAATATATATACACAAACTGTTTTTTGCATTAAGGGCAGAGTGACCAAGAGTGATGTGCCATGAAAATGTGCAGATTGAACAGGTAGTGCCAGACTGAAGCGTTAATGTAACGCATAGTGGTCTGAGTTCTGTCAATGTGACAGTAGTGACAGAGTCAGAGGTGGAGAGTAAAGAGTGTCGGGGGGGGGGGTTCTGGGTCTTATTGATAAGGCTGACAGCAGACGGGAAAAAATTGTTCTTGTGGCTTGAGGTTTTGGTCTTGATGGACCGCAGCCTCCTGCCAGAGGGGAGTGACTCAAAGAGTTGGTGTCCGGGGTGGGAGGGGTCAGCCACAATCTTTCCTGCAGGCCTCAGGGTCCTGGAGGAGTACAGGTCCAGGCCTCAGGGTCCTGGAGGAGTACAGGTCCTGAAGAGATGGGAGATTGCAGCCAATCACCTTCTCAGCTGACTGAATGACACGCTGCAGCCTGCTCTTTCTGTTGGCCTTGGCGGCGGCAGCAGCGTACCAGATTGGTGATGGAGGAGGTGAGGATGGACTCAATGATGGCTGTGTAGAACTGCACCATCATTGTCCTTCGGCAGACTGAATTTCTGCAGCTGCCTTAGGAAGTACATCCTCTGCTGTGCTTTCTTGAGGAGGGAGCTGATGTTCAGCTCCCACTGAAGGTCCTGGGAGATGACAGTTCCCAGGAAGCGGAAAGACTCCACAGTGTCAATAGTGGAGTCACAGAGGGTGATGGGGGCAGGTGGGGCTGAGTTCTTCCTATAGTCCACAACCATCTCCACTGTCTTTAGAGCGTTGAGCTCAAGGCTGTTCTGGCTGCTCCAGGTCACCAGGTGGTCAACCTCCCACCTGTAGGCGGACTCGTCACCATCAGAGATGAGTCCGATGATGGTGGTGTCATCTGCAAACTTCAGGAGCTTGACGGACTGGTGACTGGAGGTGCAGCTGTTTGTGTACAGGGAGAAGAGCAGAAGAGAAAGAACACAGCCCTGGAGGGGGGGGGGGTCCAGTACTGATTGACCGTGAGTTTGAGATGTGTTTTCCCAGCTTCACATACTGTTTCCTGTCAGACAGGAAGTCTGTGATCCACCTGCAGGTGGAGTCAGGTACGCTCAGCTGGGAGAGCTTCTCCTGTAGCAGAGAAGGGATGATGGTGTTAAAAGCAGAAATCCACAAACAGGATCCTGGGGTAGGTTCCTGAGGAGTCCAGGTGCTGGAGGATGAAGTGGAGGGCCAAGTTGACAGCGTTGTCTACAGACCTGTTGGCTCGGTAGGCGAACTGCAGGGGGTCCAGGAGAGGATCAGTGATGTGTGAGGGCAAAAGGCGCTCAAAGGTCTTCATGACCACAGAGGTCAGGGCGACGGGTCTGAAATCATTAAGTCCTGTGGTTCCTTGGCTTCTTGGGTACAGGGATGATGGTTGAGGTCTTGAAGCAGGCTGGCACGTGACAGGTCTCCAGTGAGGTGTTAAAAATGTCTGTGAACACTGGAGACAGCCTGATCAGCACAGTGCTTCAGGGAGGATGGGGAGATAGAATCCGGTCCAGCTGCTTTTCGGGGGTTCTGTCTCCTAAAGAGTTTGTTGACGTCCCTCTCATGAATGGAAAGAGTCGTCACTGAGGAGGGTGGGAAGGGTGGGGCCATTAAGGTGGGCGTAGGTGGAGATGACTGGAGCTGGAGCTGTTGGGAGGGGTTGTGGGGGATGGTTGCCGGACTATCCCTTTGTCTTTCAAAACGACAGTAGAAATCGTTCAGGTCGTTGGCTAGGCGTCGGTTGTTGATGGAGTGGGGGCCTTTAGGCTTGTAGTTGGTGATCTGCCTAAGCCCTTTCCAGACAGATGCAGAGTCGTTAGCTGAGAACTGGTGTTGGAGCTTCTCAGAGTACAGTCGTTTAGCTTCTCTCACCGCCTTGCTAAACTTGTACTTTGCCTCTTTGAATCTGTCTTTGTCCCCGCTCCTGAAGGCCTCTTCCTTTGCCAACCTTAGCTGTCTGAGTTTGGCTGTGAACCAGGGTTTGTCGTTGTTGTAACTCACCCTGGTGCGTGATGGGACACAACAGTCTTCACAGAAGCTGATGTATGACATCACAGCCTCTGTGTACTCATCCAGAATACTTTCGCAAGGCACTGTATATATGTGTGTGTGTGTGTGTAAAAATGTCTGGCAAATTTGGTAGAATTTCATCCATGGATGTGTTGTTGAAGCCGTTCAGCACCGTGAATCTGCTTGGATCCTGATGATTGGTACTTGCAGCTATTTTCATTTATATTTTTTGACTGTAATTATCTGCCTTCATTCTGCATTACAGACCCACAGTGGGCATCCTACACTCTGGGAGTATTTATGTGTCAAAGCTGCTCGGGCCTCCACAGAAACATTGCTCAGATCAGCAAGGTGAAATCTCTCCTTCTGGATCCCTGGAACTCATCTGAGATAGAGGTGAGAAATGCTATCTCTTTGACCACTTTGATGTATAAAAAAATCTGTAAAGGGTAGAAAGTCCTCTGTGTTGTCACACAAAAAAAAAAAAAATCATCATTGTTTAAAACTTGGCTTGGTGGAATGACTGCGCCTTCTGGCCTTGCTCTCCGCCACCCTGCCCTGCTCCACTTCGAGCGCCGCTGTCTGCCTCCAGCTCTGCTGCTGCAGCCTTTTTTTTTCAAAGAATAAATGTCATCAGTATTAGGCCAGCTTGGCCTGAGCCAGCAGCTGGCAGACAATTAGCATCTTTGTGTATATATGCAAAGGCATCTGTGTCTTCGAAAAATGTAAGCACTCTGAGGAATCCTTCTGAAACAAATTATTTCAAAGAAAATATTAAAAAAAGAAAATGAAAAGACTATTATTTTCCAACATAGTTGAGCAGCTGTCTAAAACCCACTGGTTGCCTCTGGGGTTTTCTATGAATATTTACAAAACAATATACCTTCCTGTGGAGCCACATTGTCTTTCTCTCCTTGATTTGTAGATATATGCATATTTTTTTCATGTAATTTGTATGTTTCTAATGCTTAGCAGTGTCACCTATATGCTTCCCAGTCAGCAAAACTCTGTCTCTTTGGCCAAAGTCCCATAGACACTGAACTTCAACCATGTCATCATACTGTATTTTTGTGTTTGACACATGTTTGTGTCTGCAAATGGAGGGTTAGCTAACAGGTTTGTTCAAAATTTTGTTTGTGTTCCAGATTAGGGGAAAATCTAAAAATCCAGTCATAGATGATGGTAGTTATGAAGGTTCCCATCAGTCTTTCTGTCTTTAGGTTGTTTGTGCTTTCATGAAAGTAGGCATTTGACATGGTGTTTTTTTTTACTGATGATTTGGATCCAATTGTTGGATTATAAGTTTTTCCAGAGCAGGTTATACAGTATACTCATCTAGGCTGAAATAGCTTAGTTAAAACAGATTCATCTTTCTGACATGGAGAACACTGGCTTTATATCCAGTTAACCTCAACAGCTTATTGATCTCACTTCTTAGCACACCTTTCTGTGCATCAAACAGAGGCACATTTTTTAAAATATTATTTAGTATTTATTTTCCCCTTTTCTGCAGTTTATGGGCTCTATGGGTAATAATGCTGCCAAGGCCAAGTATGAAAAGATAGTTCCTGACTTCTACTACTGTCCCACGTACAAAGATTGCCTGTAAGTAATGCACTCTTCCCTGCCCTCCCTGTTGTTTAATTCAGGCGCTTCCATCATGTTCACACTCCACATGTCCCCCACTTTAAATGTAAGATGAATGTTTACATCTCATGCACACTCGTATTGTATAAAATTTAATGCAAGTTTGGATTTGCGCCGGAACTTTTCAGACAAACTTCTGCTTTTGCTTATTTTGTTGGTTAGTTTGTGAGTAGACAGCTAAGTGCAGCTAATGAGATCTTGGAGACTGCAGTTATTGTGGTTTTAAATTGCCAGGATGACATGCAGAAATTCTGCAGTGATAAGAATGTTCCAGTAGTCTGAGCAGGAAGCAACAGTTCAGTTTGAGGGTTTCTGCTTAACTGTGACGGGATAAAAATAACACATGCATGACAACACGTTGAGCTGTCAAGTTAGAGTCAGAGTACAACTGCAATGTGCTTAAGAGGCCAATACGCATCAAAATAAAGGAAATGAAAAGGCAAACCTTTTGACTTTGGGAGGAGTTTTACAAAACTATTACATCAGAAGATGTGAATCATATTTTCTGAAAGTGGCAAAGGTCAAGCATATTGATGATGCCAGAATAATTAGTGTCATAAAGATTGATGTGAAATACAATGGAAGAGCATTATTTTGTGTAACTGCATTTACAATGTCATTCACTATAGTATCATCCATATCATCACAATGATGACTGATAATCTTTTGGACTGCATATACACACGTGGACAAAATTGTTGGTACCCCTTAGTTAAAGAAGGAAAAACCCACAATTCTCACTGAAATCACTTGAAACTTACAAAAGTAATAATAAATAAAAATGTATTGAAAATCAAATAATCAAAATCAGCCATCACTTTTGAATTGTTGATTAACACAATTATTTAAAAAAACAAACTAATGAAATAGGGCTGGACAAAAATGATGGTACCCATAACTTAATATTTTGTTGCACAACCTTTTGAGGCAATCACTGCAATTAAACGATTTCTGTATTTGTCAATGAGCGTTCTGCAGCTGTCAACAGGTATTTTGGCCCACTCCTCATGAGCAAACTGCTCCAGTTGTCTCAGGTTTGATGGGTGTCTTCTCCAAATGGCATGTTTCAGCTCCTTTCACAGATGTTCAATGGGATTCAGATCTGGGCTCATGGAAGGCCACTTTAGAATAGTCCAACACTTTTCTCTCAGCCATTCTTGGGTGTTTTTGGCTGTGTGTTTTGGATCGTTGTCCTGATGGAAGACCCATGACCTGTGACTGAGACCAAGCTTTCTGACACTAGGCAGCACATTTCTCTCCAGAATGCCTTGATAGTCTTCAGATTTCATTTTACCTTGCACACATTCAAGACACCCTGTGCCAGATGCAGCAAAGCAGCCCCAAAACATTACTGAGCCTCCTCCATGTTTCACCGTAGGGACGGTGTTCTTTTCTTCGTAGGCTTGGTTTTTGAGTCTGTGAACATAGAGTTGATGTGCCTTACCAAAAAGCTCCAGTTTGGTTTCATCTATCCAAAGGACATTCTCCCAGAAGCTTTGTGGCTTGTCAACATGCATTTTTGCAAATTCCAGTCTCGCTTTTTTATGATTTTTTTCAGCAGTGGTGTCGTCTCCCATGAAGTCCACTTTGGCTCAAACAACACTGAATGGTGCGATCTGACACTGATGTACCTTGGCCTTGGAGTTCACCTTTAATTTCTTTGGAGGTTGTTCTGGGCTCTTTGGATACAATTCGAACGATCCGTCTCTTCAATTTGTCATCAATATTCCTCTTGCGGCCACGTCCAGGGAGGTTGGCTACTGTCCCCCGTGGGTCTTGAACTTCTGAATAATATGAGCCACTGTTGTCACAGGAACTTCAAGCTGTTTAGAGATGGTCTTATAGCCTTTACCTTTAAGATGTTTGTCTATAATTTTTTTTCGGATGTCCTGGGACAATTCTCTCCTTCGCTTTCTGTTGTCCATGTTCAGTGTGGTACACACCTTTTCACCAAACAGCAAAGTGACTACTTGTCTGCCTTTAAATAGGCAGACTGACTGATTATGAATTTGGAAACACCTGCGATGTCAATTAAAGGACACACCTGAGTTAATCATGTCACTCTGGTCAAATAGTTTTCAATCTTTTATAAAGGTACCATTATTTTTGTCCAGCCCTATTTCATTAGTTTGTTTTTTTAAATAATTATGTTAATCAACAATTCAAAAGTGATGGCTGATTTTGATTATTTGATTTTCAATAAATTTTTATTTATTGTTACTTTTGTAAGTTTCAAGTGATTTCAGTGAGAATTGTGGGTTTTTCCTTCTTTAACTGAGGGGTACCAACAATTTTGTCCACGTGTGTATATAATCAGTCATATAATTATAGTCATATAATCATTGTCACTTAAAAAGGAAAACCAGGAAGACACAAGTGATAATCTTGAAAGCATGACAGACACAAAAGCTTGGCACCCACATAAGTTAATGAGATGTTTACAAGAAATGAATTGAAGCATGATGTAAACATCAAACCCAGTCAGAGCTGAGCATCTCACATCTGATGTTGTACAGGCTCCTGCGGGACCAGTGGGTTCGAGCCAAATACGAGAGGAAGGAGTTTATGTGTGTGGAGAGGCAGGAGGCTTACTCTGCAGGTAAGAATAAAACACATCTCTACGCACTTATGCACATAAACACACTAAGGTTGTTGCATACTAACAAACAGAAGTGATTGTGTTTCGCACAACAAAACCTATTCAGTGCTGAATGGCAGAGAAGCATCACCCATTTGTCATTACCAGCATACTTGGTTGGAGCAGCTGATATGAAAAACGCATGAAAAGATGGAAAAGGGATGTTTTCAGACACAGTGGTTGAAATAGAATTTACATTTCACATTTGTAGAAGTCAGTAGAAGCATTGATTTCTGCAGGTTTACTCTCTGAATGATGTGCCCTTTGACCTGGTACTGGCTTCATAACATGTATGTTAAATAATGACAGCGTCGGCTCCACTAACGCCTCATTTCCATCCCTTTCCCCAGTTAGCCTGCCAGTCAGATATTATCCCATCTTGTTAGGCCGGTAGATGTGTCAGTCAGTATGGCTTAGGCTTATGCTGCACACATACAGCTTCTTTTTTTCTCCTGGTGATGAACAGAGGAAAAAGCCCCTTGTTGCCTTCTTTCAGTGTGTTGTGTGTTCCTTTTTCTGATATAATATGCTTATTTCTTCTGAAATGCATTTTCACACAGAGTAAATGTGCATGACATAACCCTGACTGTTTCTCTCTCTTTTGTGCCGAATTATGTTTTCATGTCTCGCAAACTTCCCTTTTTAGCCTCATTTAAAGAGAAAATGGCATCGACCTGATCATTTTTTGCTTTCAAATAACGGACTTCCCCAGACTATTCTCAGCACTTGCACTTGTGCAATACTATGTTAGGTCAATTACACTTCTTTTTCATTATCTTATCACATCAACTGACAGTGAGATTTCAGCAGTCTCATGTTTATTGAAAACTGTATAATGTTTGACATGCGTCATACAGTTGTACAGTGATCTTATTAGCTCAATGACAGGTAAAAGTTATGTCAATATTTCAAGAACCATTATCCTATGACATAGAGGCGTACTCTGTTACTTTTAACGTGTTACTGTTTGTCAATGCAGTCTTTAAAACACACCTTTCTCCACTTCGCTGGCCTGTGATGCAGGGTTTGATGCACCTAGAAATATAGAAATTCTTCTAGAAACCACACCATTTTGAATGTAGAGATGAATCTAGAGAGATAATCTGGATATTATATTGTTGTATGTCTATTGTGAATGCTGGGTTTTGGAGAAACTTTACCAAAAGTACAGACAAAATTACAAGTTAAACATTTTTTATTGGATAAATCAGATAACTCAAACAGTGGTTCTGTTCTGAAATGCTGAACTTTACACCTTTATGATTCACAAGTCTTTACTTTAGGGTTCCCAAAGAAAACTGCTGACAGAAAATTGTAAATATTTACATGCTTGCAACTACATTGGACTGCATTTATAAAACATTTATTGAACATCTGTACCACTTATGGCTGCATATAAATACCCTAATTAGAAAAAGTTATGATGATATTGTTTCTTTACATTCTTTTTTAAAAACTTTTACTCTGTTGTAAAACGTATAAACCCAGGATCACTTGTTTTGTCTTGTCAGCTTTGTTTTACTTGCTAATATAAATCTGTTCCTGAATTTCAGGCTGAAACACATCCTAAAAAAGCTTGGAAAAGGTAGCATGAAAGGATACAAAACAAAAATTTAGATCATTAATAACGATGATAATGATGATGGTATAAACAAATGAATGCCAACAAGTGACTGTGAATCAAAAACAGTATCCACAAATGCTGAATCCTTGAACAGCAAAGATGGGCAGATGATCCATAGTTTGTTGATAATCACTGAAATGTCCAAAAACTATGTTCCCTCAAAGGAAAGACTGGAAGGGATTTAAGATTAAATCAAGAGCTATTATTCATAAGTAGCTAATAAAACTACACTGGCAAGGGATTTCTTTAGGAAATGTTTGTAAAGCACACCAGTACAGAGATACATTCACAAATCCTAGTTCAAATAGGCCTTCTGTTAACCTTATCTAGAGGTGTCATCATCTCTGGCCTAGAAGGCATATGGGATTGACCATCATATGCTGGAAACATGTATTGCATCAGACATATCAGCATGTATATTTTCTTTTTTTCTTCTTCTTTTTTTTTTTTTTAATTGATGCCTTGTGTTCTGGACCAAACACTAAAGGAACCAACCAGATTGCCAGTAGCAACAAGTCCAAAAGCCAGGGTTTGTGATGTCAGGGGGTTACATAAGTGCCCTTAATAAAGGCCATTTACACTTATATACAATGGCAGCATCAACATATAAAAGTACCTTGAGATGCTAGAACAATAAATGCTGCCTTTGAAAATGTGTAAAACCTAATTCTGCACACATTATAAAGGCATGGCTGGGGAATAAAGGACTTGGCATCTTCTACTTGAAGCTCTGACCTGTCTGGAAAAAAAAAGTGCAACAATGACCACATGATGTACACTTTAAGATTTGTTTGAAGTAAGAATGGGAAGATGTAATTAAACTTTTCATTGCTTGGTATCGTATTGGATTTCTCAATATTACAAATGTGGCAAAAGTTTTACTTTTCAATGGGACTGTGCAGGAAGAAATATGTGGTAGCAAATGAAAATAAGTGTGAAACAGGGAGCTATCAAATATGTCTGTATGTTCTGCTGATTTGAAAAAAAAAAAAAAGGTTGGTTACCAAATATGCTTTCAGGTTTAATTTACTGTTTCCCCTTGGTAACTTCTGTGCTGGAAACAGGCAGCTGCGCAGAATAAAGTCAGCTTAACCCCCATCACAGAAGGCCTAGCTTGCTACCATTATTTGAGTATTTAAAAAGAGCAGTGTGTTGCTGAACACCTCTGTTGTAAATGTTATGGGTGGGGCTATCTCTTCAGTTTTGTGGTAAAGTGAGACGACTACCCTGCCAGGCTTACACAAACATTTCAACCTCACTACTGAGAAATCCACATGAAAGAAAATAGTTTGTGATGTCTTAAATCAACAAAGATCCAGGATAAGCCTTTGCTGCCTAAAAAGCAGACACTTGGAGAATCATCATGTAACATGTGCACACAAAAAGTTAAGGTCAGATTGCACTTTCAGGTAGAGAGGCAACCAGAGTCTCATGACTAGCAGACAGTGTCTTCTTGTCAAAAGCTTCTTGTGTTGCAGTGTGCAGAGGTTTAGCATGTGGCTGTGTGCCTCTGTCTTGGAGGAAGAATGCCCTCTTTGTGTTTATTCTACATAACATTGCTCATAGATTTTTAAGCTTACATCTTTGTACATCTTTGACATGTTGTTGTTACAGTGCTGCGTAATGCCGTTGTGGGCAGTCTGATCCTGTCCTCCCTGGAACATTCTGTTTCATGAATCATTGATGAAACCATTGCTCAACCATTACAGATTTTGCTAATACCATGGTGACCATGTCACTGCTTAAGTAGGAAACTGAAGTAAGAAACAGGAGAGAAGGATGGGACCAAGGTACAGTGAGACAAGCAAATAAACACAGATCTGTTCAGTTTATGTGCATTTTCTAGAGAAAACAGCCACTCCACTTATATGTAATTTCATACATCACATTTCCCCCCCCCAAAAAAATAAAATAAAATCTGTCGCCCTTGTTTGTCATTCCAGTTTACTGTTTCTCCTAACTCACTGGGGCACTGAACTTCACATAGAAGCTTTTATGACCATGTTTGGCTGGGGAAGTGGTTTATTTTATTTGTTTCTGGTGAAGTGTAATTCTTGAAAACTCCTGTGTAATGTAGACGATTGTGAAACTATAGGTTACCACACTACAGTAATTTGGACCGCCGTCTAATATAATTAACATGGGCTATTTTTCATGAATTAGCAATATATGAATTTTGAATCTGGACTCTTGAAATGAATCGGATTATGACCAAACTACAGTAAATTGGTTTGAATTTGGCCCTGTGATAAACTAGGTGACCTATCCTGGGTGTGCCCCTGCCTTTCTCCCCGAAGAGAACTGGGATAGGCTCCAGCAGATCTCCGTGATCCTGCAGGAACAGATAATGGATGGATGCTCTGACTTGGAATATACTTTGAAGTGAATCGGAGTGCACTTAACTGAACTGGACTGAACTTGTTTGTTTTCTTTGAAAAGTGCCTCAATATGACTTTTGCTATGACTTGGTGCTATAAAAATAAAGGGATTTGAATTTAATTAGTGGAATTGTGAAACCCCAAGTGATCTGCCATCCAGCTGAACTACTTTACAACTGCAATTGAAACTATAAAAACTCAAGTGACAACTTAAACAAACTTAGACGATTACTATCACTGTGTCATCCTGTTGAAACAAAAATGGGAAAATACTAAAACTAACTTCTTTCATGACTCATCCAGGGCTTTCTTAAGAAAATGTTAGGTGATTGATAATTCTAGGCCTGGATGTGTGCACGTCTCTGTGTGCTGTTATGCATGGGAGCGTAAGTGGAGGCATGACAGTGAATTTCTCTTCTTGCTGTGCTGTTTCTCCTGGCTTTCCCTAAATACCATATTGGCATTGTGACCGATGTCAGTAAGAGGCCCAGGAGTTGAGCCAAGATGTGTGTGTGTGTGTGTGTGTGTGAAAGAGAAATGAATGTTGGATATCACACATCACTCAAAAGAGATAAAGAATGACAAGTCATTCACCAGCCCCTTGACAGAGAGGAAAAAAGTTGTGGAACGTTGCTGATAATTCAGTAAAATATCACTGCTTGTGTGTGTGTGTGTGTGTGTGTGTGTACATGCAAGTGTGTCCACCAGTGATGTTCAGGCCTGTAGATGGAGTCATCTATTGAAACTGAATTATTTATATCTTTTAACAGCAGATGTTCTTTCTTCCTCCACCTATGAGAATTTGAGAACTGCAACCATGTTAACTGACAGCATGCGCAGCGCTCACACACACTTGGTCGCCAGTCTTCATAAGAGCTCTCAGTTTAACATATATAGTTTCTGATTACATTGATCACTGGACAAAAACGCCTATAAGCTTTCAAACTTTACATCAGAAGTTTTGTGTGAGTCAGTTTTGCCGATATGCAGAAGTGCTGATGACTGTGAAATCACCACTTTGCAAAACAACACAAGGTTCAATGTCAAAGACATTATGTTAAGCTTCACAGTTATTATTAATATTATTATTATTATTATATACGGGTCAAATTACTGGTGTAATGTCCTGCCATATGGTGAAAACTTTTGTGAAGACAGACATAAGTCATAGAAAATGTTACTTCCATACTAGATTTTCAAATATTCTTTCAAAGACCGTCAAGGAAATTAGATACACAGAGAACTTTCTCAAGTCAACCATTTAATGTTCTGAGACAAAAAGCACCATTTCTGCAGGTGTAATTTCTCCCTGCAGAGAATACATTTCTCCATATGGCTAGTCTTGGTGACATTGGCTGAGCCTTTAACTGCAGTGCTGTTATCAAACGTCCTGAGGCTGCTCCAGCTTGCATGCTTGCCTTGGCAGTTTCAAGAAGGAAACCACACTTACATCCTCAAAACAAGAAGTAGTGGACACAGCGCCATATACAGTATATATTTAACTGAGGATGCCTGAGTTGTGAAGAGATGAGTCAAAGTCGGAGAACTGTTGTCAAACTGCATGTGGCCTGATAGCAGTAAGCTACCATGAAAAACTCTGCTGAGATGGTCAGAGATTGCAGAGCTGCAGTTGAAGGCATTTCTTGGCACTATTGTATGTTAGTGAAATGTTCTCAGACTAATGTTGCACAGCAAAGCTTGACAATTTAGTGGTATTTTCAGTCTATTTGTGTGTTTTTAGGGAACTGCATGCCAAGTAAATACTGTAGTGTTGAAATGAATTTAATTCGGTTATGACTTTAAATAAAGCTACCCTGAATATATTTGTGAATACAAAAGACTGGACTGGAAACGCAACACTGCTGTCTCCAAGAAGGAATAGAGCAAACTTGTTGAGGCAAGGTTAGGTCCTTCAGTCTTTGCAGGAAGATGTTGCATATCTCCTATAAGTCTGTTGTGGAGCAGCATCAGAGCTAATGACTTAAAAAACCAAAAAACTGCACAGGTGATAAAGGATGGCTCTGTTCTGGAACCTCTAGAGTTGATTGTATAAAAAAATGCTTCAAACTTGAAAAAACTTAATAAACATATATAAAAAAATAAACTTGAGCTGATGTTCAAAGTAATTGTTTGACTTTCTCCATTTTTAATATTTTTGTACTCTTTCCACTGCTTTTGTTTTCGCTTTAAGGGAAATGTATTTAGCAGTTTAATAAAAGTTTTCTCTCTGTCCCTCTGTTTTCTATCCCGTTCTATGGAACGGGACTCTTGTGACTCCTCTGCTGACAGGCTACAGAGAAGGCTTTCTCTGGAAACGAGGACGAGACAATGGACAATACCTTAGCCGAAAATTTATTCTGTCTGAACGCGAGGGGGTTCTGAAATATTTCAACAAGCATGATGTGAGTCCTTTCTTCATTTTTATCCCTTTACTCATGTAAAATTCAGTAACAAGTGCATGAACTACATATAGTTTCATTACGATTACGATATTCCTAAATAATACAAAGATTAATTTGAGTTATTACAGAAATGGTACTTAACATGGTCCAAAAATGTTCTTTCCTGCAGGCCAGAGAGCCCAAAGCCATAATGAATATAAATACAGTGAATGCAACTTTCCAGCCAACTAAAATAGGTACTTCTCATGGGATGCAGATAACCTACTTGAAGGACAACAGCACCAGGAATATCTTTGTTTACCATGAGGATGGGAAGGTGAGGGCTGCAGTTTTGATGAGCTAGAGTTTCTGTGTATGTGTGCGTGAACGAGAGAGTTGGAGAGAGGGAGGGAGAGATAGGTGCATATGTCCCTCTAGTGGAAAAGATTTGTAAATACAAGTGAGTGTACATTTTGCCAGTGGATACAAATCTGACGGTCTCACTTAAGGCTCATATGTCCTGTGTCTTTGGAGCTTTTCAGATGAATTCTGGTAGAAAGTAATTTGAACAAAAGACTTTGTTATACATTATACAAATGTGATTGATGGTGAGCTGATGATATCGCTGTATCAGTTAATCATTCTACTTCCTCCTGTCCTGTCCTGAAGGAAATGGTTGACTGGTTCAATGCCATCAGAGCAGCCAGATTTCATTACCTGCAGGTGGCTTTTCCAGGGGCTTCCAACTCTGAAGTGAGTATGCATGAATTCAGTATATATGTGCCCATACCATAATTCTTGAAAGCAGAATTTTAGAGTTTTTTTAGAATGGGATCTGGAGTATGGGATACAGGGCTGGTTGCTACGGGCCATTCAGTCCCAATACAAGTGATGCAGGAGTTTCGTCTGCATTTCCAGAAGTAAGCTGGAGTCATTTTGTGCAGAGTTGGATGTCATCAGCCCTTTGTCATGGATTCTGTTCACAACTTTTATAGACACAATTTCAAAGTTTCAATTTGGTGACCTCAAGATTGCTCCAATGGAACAGGAGATTGACAGGCCTCTTGTGTTATAGAGAGAACTGAGCTAAAAGGGAAGGGTCTCTGTTTACCAGTTAAAACACATTCCAACCCTCACCTACAGTCATGATCTGTGGCTAATGATTGAAAGAATTTGATTGTGAACACATGTTGCTGAAAGTTTCCTCCACAGTGTGGCTGGTCTCTCCCTAAAGACATAGTGAGAAATTCTGTCATTTGGGGGAGATGGAGTACAGTTGCTGCTTCTACATATTAGAAGGAGCCAGTTGAGGTGGTTTGGGGATCTGGTTTGGATGCCTACTGGATGCCTAACTAAGGAGGGGTTTGGTGCATGTCTAATCAGGCAAGGCTCTGGAGAGATCATAGCTCTTGGATAGATGATGATATTCACCTGGAAGAACTAGAAGAAGTGGTGGGGAGAGTGAGATCTGGGTCTCTTTGCTTAAGCTGCTGCCGACCTGAACTCGGACAGATGATGATTCCAGTGAAAAACACCACAAGAAACCTTTTTAATTTGGATTGTTTTTCATCACAAATAATATCTTTTTTTACAAAAAGCTGTTATCCAACAAGATATTTTTTCAAGAAATGGAAATGTCTTTATTAAAAAAAATAAAATAAAGATATGTAACTGTCATAAAGTATTGAAAACATTCACTTTGACCTTAGTATCTGGAATTATGATATAATATTTGAATCAAAGTTGTTTATATACATACATTTAATGTTTCAGTGAATACATCTCTTATTTTTTTTGTAGTTATTGCCAAATCTAACCAGAAACTTCATAAAAGAGGGTTACATGGAGAAAACTGGACCAAAGGTAATTTACTTGACTGTTCTTTTGCTATATTTTATCATATTTAATACCAGCAAGATGTATTGAAAGGAAAAATCTAAGACTTACAAATATGCTATCTAAATATTTTAATCCCTTCTGTTTTTTGTCCTCCAGTACACAGAGGGCTTCAAAAAGAGGTGGTTTACAATGGATGACAGAAGGCTCATGTACTTCAAAGATCCACTGGTATGACACTCACAGAAATAAGGAAAATGCTGCTGTCATTTCCCTACAGCTTTTGTGCCCCAAAGAACTGGATTATTATTATTTGGACAAGTAAAATCTTATAAGCAGCCTTATTCCTCTCAGAATATTACTTTGTAAAGCTTATAGAAACAGTAAATTTCAGTAACAGTGAACAACACAGACATTACATTTAATTTCAGAGGATTGCTTGTCTGTCTCTCTTTATAGGATGCTTACGCACGAGGTGAGGTGTTCATTGGCAGTAAGGAAAACAGTTACACTGTGCTTCCGGGCCTTCCCGGCAACATTCAGGGTTACCATTGGCGGTTTGGAATTACCATAGTGACGCCAGACAGGAAGTTCCTCTTTGCATGTGAGACTGAAAAGGATCAGAGAGACTGGATGGCAGCATTTCAGACAGTTATCAACAAACCCATGCTGCCACAAGAGTATGCAGGTAAATAGAAGAAGAAAGGCAAGTCCTTCTTTTTTGTTCTTCTCTGACTGAGTTTGAGTTTGATAACATTCTTTTTTTTTTTTCCTTCTCTGCAGTGGAGGCGTACTTTTAAGCACAAACCATGATCGTGCCTGTGCCTGAGCAACCATTGGGGTGTTTCATAGTAGAAGCTCTTTCAAAAACTGAAGGGTGACAGAAAAGGACCCAGAAGTGTAGCAGCTGTGACCATGCTCACAATTATTCCAACTCCATCTTCCTCTTTGCTCAACCTCACTAACATTATGGGCCAGATTCAACTCTTCTGAGGGAGTTCAACAATCTAAAGCCCATGAATGTTAACCTAACACACTCATCTGTTATGTGATGTGACTTCCAGACTTGAAAGAGAACAGTCATGCTGCCCTAATGTGCAGAGGTTATGCCCTGAAAACATCATCACACACACATGTATATCATTTTACATTTTATATATATAATTCTCAATATTTATTTATTTAGCTGTCTAATTTACTTTATGGAGCTTTTAATGTTATACCAAGCAGCGCATCTCAGTTTTTGCTTAAGTTTGAGCATTAGGTATAATAATGTAACATTTAGTTAGTGCTTACATCACTGTCTTTAGTCTGATAAACAACAGCAAGATTGCAATCCGATTTGGCCTTTACTTTAATGTCGTGCATTATTTATCCAGCAGAGGGAGACAAATGATAGTTTTTCAACTCACCCTGAACTCTCCATCAACTCTCCTATGGCTCATTTGCCTTACCCAGCTGGTGACTATACATGTACACATAGTTAAATAATTTGTTCCAGCACCAAAGAGAAGGACAGAAGAATGCTATTTGAGGACTGCCATGATGTGGGTGGCACGAACCTCCACTGGTGTTCAAACGTAAGAGTCAAGCAGATCGTGCACTGCCAGTATTCATTGTGTGCTATACGTGAATCTATAGATGCATGCTCTAAACTCACTGTTGATGGAAGGAACAACAAAAGAATTTATGTCAAGTCAATTGGAAGTATGTTCACTAATAAAAATGTGAATGCCACATGGGCATCTATGTACTGACTTTTAATTGTAATAATCTTTTCATTACAAGACAAAATTTAAACAGTGAAAGGTAGGAAAACAAAAAAAAAACAAGAGTTAAGACATCAAGATAGCAAAACAAACATCTGAATGTACAGCAAGTAGACAGAGAGAGAGACGCTTCATTTGCTCCATTCATATGGTTTCTGTGACAAAGACTGAGTTTAAAAATAAACGTACAAAAACAAGTCTGTGTTTTTGTGTTAACAGTTAAGAAATGTTTCAGTTGAAAATGTTTAAAAAAATGGCACTGCATACTGAATGAACGATGAAACAACAGAGCCTACTACTGTTTTCAAGGACTACAAACAGGAAAATACAAACATTAACATGTACTATATACTTCATATACAACACTATAGGTAACTGGAACTCTTCTTTTTCCAACTAAAGCGCTATTACCCTTGGCTGAAACCTTTTTTACATGCAGAGAAAAAAGTTTATACATATTTCCAAAACACCATAGTGTATAGATTACATACAGTATACCGTACAATTTTTCTTTTTAATTTCAGCAAGTAAAACAATGTACAGAACATTATAATGAACATTATAATGCATGGCACGTATATTAGACATATTTCAAATCTTTCAACTCAGGAGCTTTGTAGTCAAAATAGCAACATCCCTTTGCTTTGCAGTGTGAAGTAATATTATTAACATATTCCCAAACACCTACAGATGAATCCTGGAAATACTTTTACATTTACACTATTCAGCCATAACATTAAAACAGGCATCATGAGTAAACACTGCTCAAATTGTGGCAATGCAATATTCTGCTGGGAAAACCTGCAATCTGGCACTCAATGTTACTTTGGAACTTGTCACTTATCGAAAAAAAAAAAAAAAAATTGCAGACCAATCACGTCCTCCAGTGTGGAGAGCATTCCCCTACAGTAGTAAGCCCATCAAAGGTTTTTGTTCACTTGGTCTCCAAACTCCCCAGATAGCAGTCTGATGGGATGCAAAAGCATCCTTGGGGAAGCAATCCCAGTCCACAGAGACCCACCCCCTAATTCACAGGATCCTTTGACACCCTCAGATGCTATTTTTCCAGGCCCTGCATGGTCACAGCTCTCTGGGGAGCACAAGGAGGACCTGTTTGGTGAGTGGTCATAATGTTATGGCTAATCAGTGCATGCTGGTGAGCTAAAATGGCTCCAG
Organism: Hirundichthys speculiger; assembly: GCA_018398805.1. Lineage (NCBI taxonomy): Eukaryota > Metazoa > Chordata > Actinopteri > Beloniformes > Exocoetidae > Hirundichthys > Hirundichthys speculiger. Next base: position 1,050,382 of record JAGFBZ010000958.1, read on the forward strand.
GGAACCTGTTCAATCACTGCTTTGAAACCTGGACAGAAGAAACACCGCAGCATAAGGTGTATGGACAACATTCGAACAAAAGCTGCCAATGGTCATCTAAGTACATTTGATAAATACCTTTCTTTCCAAAACATGCATCTTCTCCCCATTATGGTGTGATTAAATTCTTTCAGATTAAAACTAACCACACAAGGTGTTATGTGGTGGGGTCGAGACATAACTCTGCAGCTACAGTCATGGATGAAAATGTCCATGAAGAGGGAGATAAGTGATCTTTGTGGGGTTTTTTTTTTTTCCTTGTCAAATTATAACATTGGCTACATTCACAGTCACACAGGGAGGAAAAGCACGACAGCGGAAGGCAGAGAGATGAGTGGAGGACAACAAATGGAAACTGGAATGAGAAAGAGGTTTGGGGGTGGAGAAACACAGGTTAAAAGAAGGTTTATACCTCGCTGGAGCTGACTCCTGATTTCTGATTTGTTCTTATGTGGTAATACATAATGTAAAGATGAGGGGTCAACACAGGGACACAGAAACATACAGCCACTTAAGACCTGCAGCAGCCTGTGCCCTTCATCTCCTTGTTTACATACTCCTGAAGTTTAAACTTTTCACTGGGATCCTTCACGGACCTGTGCTTCAGCTCCCTGAAAAAAACCAAGAGGATATTATGAGACACTTGGGCCCATAAATGCACAATGCAAGCTTTAATTTGACAAGATCCATGGATAAACTGGGGAAGGTGCGATACTGCAAACTGTAAAAAGGTGATCTTGAGTGAAGAGTTTTATTCATTTATATTTATTTCTTTGAAGTTTCATTCCATGTCTGGTTGCACCACTCAGTGACACAACTCACAGATTCAGAAGATGGTGTGGTTGGCTGTAAGCATAGTGCGAATTACGGCGGGGGGTTTGACCCCCCCCCCCCAATTACAACTTCAGCCCCCCTAAAGAAGGGACAAATTGTCATTTTTGTCATCTCTAGAAAATGTTGACCCCCCAATTGTCATTGTATAATTCTCACTCTGGCTGTAAGGGTCACATAAAGTGAAAAACAAGCACATCTTCCTGCTGCCCAAATAAGAAAAAATATCACCGGCCTGCCTCTGCTAACTGTATTAGTCCTGCTATTAAAATCAGCAGTAGAAAGCTACAAGAGCTAGTTATCTGAAAAATAGCATTTTCAAAAGCTAATGCACGCTCATAGGTGAAAGCATGATAACCATAAACGCTGCAAACGACCAGCTAAGTGTATGAGAGACATTAAAAACAGTTGTAAATTCAAACAGATTCATAAACCACTAAAGTTGATGTGTATTTTTGGATAGTGACATAGCAGATCTATATGTTGCCATGTTGCCTGAAGTGATATTCCTACATAGAGTGGCTTTAACTGGAGTAAACAAGTCACTGCATCACGTATCAGGTATGACTGTGAATAAATCACCACTGGTGCTTCAGCGGCAGAATCTTGTTTTCACTGTTCATCAATTTGGATCCTTGAATTGCAGTTTTCAACAAAGTCATTTTTAGTTAACTGGTTTGTATTTCAAGGAACCTTCAAGTCTTTACTTTGTTTGTCTTTTTAATTCTTCATGCAACAGTTATCAATTGTTAACATGATGCTATTAGTTCAAAAAAGTTACAGTTGAATTTCTAATAATAAACCATCTTTTAATTGATCTTGTCCCCAACATTTGCAGACAAAGTTATGCTCACTTGGCCACAGCTGTGAAAGCCAGCTCTACATTGAGACCTGACCTGGCACTCGTCTCCATGAATGGAACCCCAAATTCCTGCAGAAACAAATCAATTATGGTTAGTCACCCTGACATCCCTGGCAGACACAACATCCTAACGCTTTAAAGAAGGCTTATAATTCTCAGTGGAATGAAAAGAGTATTGGCTGTTAAGTCTAAATTGGTGCATAACAATGCAACTGTTGTAATGCAGACTTGTTTACTTTGGATAAACCGCTGAGAATTGATGTCCAAGCCTCCCTTCTGCAGGGGGATTTGTCCTTGCAAAAAGAGGTGATAGCTCCTGTGTCTCTCTTCTTTCCCTCTTCTGAAACTGCTATTTAAGTATTACTTTTCTGGAGAGAGACACTTGGATGTTAAGAGTGAGAAATACCATGTTGTGAAGCAGCGGTAATATTTGTATTGACGCTGAAACTTATCACAAAACTGACAAGGACGAAACAGTCAGTGATAGACATGACAGATAAATACCTTGGAAAACTTTAAAACTTTTACAGCGATGACCAGGGGTGGGCAAACCATGGCCTAGTCAAACACTCATTTGACCTTTTCCTGTAATACCTGGTATTGCACCAGGTGGCGCTTTAGGCACAGTGATACATTCATTTGATTTTGTAGAGCCAGGGTTGCTTTCTGTTATTACTCTGCTACTGTTCTGAACCCAACTGCAGCAATGAGTGGGCCATAGAAAAGAAAAGATGACAGTGAGTGCCGAGTGTTATATAAGGAATGGAGAACTAAACATTTTCTACTGAAGTCCGGTTAAAGGCTGTATGTCTGATTTGTCAAGAAACCGTTGCTGTTTTTAAGAAATACAACATCAGCCGTAACTTTTCGACCAAGCATGCTAATTATGCTAACAGCCAGTCAACGCAAGAAAGGGCAGCAAGTTTGCAGGCTCAGCAAAACATCTTTATCCGACAAACTACCATCCAAGAATCAAGCACGAAGGCGAGTTATTCACTGGCATTCAAATTAGCAAAGACCTGCAAGCCTTTCTCCAAAGAAGAGTTCCTCAAAGAGTGCATGACAGAGACAGCAGCTATTTTGTGTCCTGAGAGCAAGATCAAAAAAAAAAAAAAAAAATTAACTCATCACGCAGGACAGTGACTCGCTGTGTTGAGCTAATTGATGAAGATTTAGCTAGCAAGCTAAACAAACAAGCTGAGCCATTTACATTATATTCTTTGGCACTGGATGAAAGTGATGACATAAAGAACACTGCTCAATTTATAATTTTTGTCAGAGGGATTAATGACAATTTTGAGGTACCATTGGAGTTTTTGGCTGTGGAATTCCTGAAGGAGAAAACAAGGGGAGAGGACTTGTATAACAGCGTGTCGGAAGTCATGGAAAGGCACAAGCTACCTACCATTCTTTGAACACATACTGTTGCTGAACCTGGACCTGACCAACTGCAGCAACCCCAGATCATAACACTGCCCCCACAGGCTGGTACAGTAGACACTAGGCATGATAAGTGCATCACTTCATCTGCGTCTCTTCTTACCCTGATGTGCCCATTAGTTATCCAGTTAGTTAACGTTATCCAATAGTAGGCTCGTACCTATTTGCTTAGCTAAATCCAGGTGGCGACTTTGTGTAGTGTAATTTCCTTACACTGCATAATCCACCAGGAAGCACTGTGTAAATCTGTACTGCAGTTTGACCACGTAGTGAAGCCAGTTGCAAAACCCGTAAATTTTATTTGAGCGAGGGGACTTCACTGTCATCAGTTTATTAAGTTTCTTGAAGAAACTGACACCGATAACCAGGTTTTGCTTCACCACTTCAATGTCTGCTGGTCAACAAGAGTGAAGGCTCAAATAGAAGATTATCTCATTTTTGGAGCTACTTGAGAAAGCTGACGATTTTCCTGAGCTGAGAGACACAGATTGGCTTTGTGATTTAGCTTTTGCTGTGACATGCATGAACAAGCTGAACGTGAAGCTACAAGGGAAAGACCAGTTTGCGCGTAATATACACACAAATGTCAGGGCCTTTAAAACCAAGCTCCCTTATTCTCTAAGCAAATTTCAAACAAGTCATTCTCTCATTTCCCACATCTGGCGACACTGAAAGAGGCCCCTCGACATGTGGAAAAAATACAGTAAATCACTGGATGACCTGCATGGAGAATTTTTCCATCGGTTTTCTGATTTTGAAAAAATTGACAAGTCACTTCAGGTGGTGTCATGTCCCTTCACACAAGATCCTGAAACAGTGCCAGAAGAAAGAGTTGCAGTTGATCTCCAATATGGCACTGTCATGAAGATGTTCAGCTCTGTTAAACTGGATGAGTTTTATGCTTCATTAAGTGCAGCCAAATTTCCAAACATCCAGAAGATGGCACAGAGGATGCTGGTATGGTTTGGCTCTACGTATGTGTGTGAACAGACTTTTAGTGTGATGTTTTTTGAGTGATGAACACCTCAGATCTGTTCTGAGAATTGTCACAAAGAAACTGACACCAGACTTTGATGCACTGGCAAAACAGGTGATCAGCAACACTGTTCTCACTAAAAGTTCATGTAGGTGATAACGCTCTAATGCCTTTTTATGTTCATGTTTGATATGTATGCATCTGGTGCTGACCTGGCCCGTGTGTTACATTTTTAAAGTCAATGTGGCCCCTGAGCCAAAAAGCTTGCCCAACCCTGGCGATGACCCATATTGACCCACATACTAATAAAGAATCAGGATGTAAATATTGATTATAGGAGGTGCATTATCATCAGGAGGTGTAACTATAAGAGACTGCTTGGCCTTTCTTGTGCCATTTTTATTGCCTTGCAGATTATATTTCCTCATAGGTGAAAGAACAGATAAGGAGTAAGAGAAAAGCTGAAAGCAGATAAGTGAACTCTTTTGGAATACTCATATTTCTCTTCTCTGCAATCGAAATCCATCAGGTTATATAAACTACTGTGAAAAATTACTTAAAAGTAGAAGCTGCCAGAATCACCGGTTGCATGCAGAGACCTTGATTTTAAACCAATTAAAAAATATAAGAAAAGTTTATATTTCATACAGCTGTAAATTCTACTACACTGAAGCAAGATAATCTGTAGTTTTTCAGTTCTTTACCTTAGCAAGCTTCTCTCCATCCTCTCTCTTCACTACCCTGTCATGAGTTGCATCAGCCTGGTGAGACAAAAAAGGGATCGCATTTCCCAACAGCATCCACCAACCTTTAATATTGCACCCCCCCCCCCCAACTCACGTACAACATTGGTATGCTAATTTATGGCTGATAGATTACAATGTATGGGTCTATTGCATATGTGGTTTGACAGGTAGGATTGGAAACTATTTTCGTTATTCTAATAACAATTTTCAGTGCCTTGCCTTGTTTCCAAGCAGCATGAGCACCACATCCTGTTGGGCATATTCATGGATCTCAGTCAGCCATGCCTGGTAAACACAAGAAAAGAAAAAGACGAAGGTAAGAACACACACACACAGACACACACACACAAACTACTTCTAATACAAGACAAGGAAGAAAAGTGCCATATAAATGTAAAGGAAAGGCTCACAAAAAGAGAATCTGTCTGAGACTTGACGAGGACAGCATGCACATTAAATCAAATAACATGAATAAAGAGGAGGTGGAAACGGAGAGTTAAAATGGCTTTTAGGTACTGAATATGTGTGGCAAAATAAAAAAAGAAAATAAATGAAAGGGAGAAGATTCTAAATTGCCTGTAGGAATCAGTGTGAGTGGTTGTTTGTCTACACGTGCCCCTGTGATGGACTGGTGACCTGTCCAGGGTGTAGCCCTGCCCTTCACCCAAAGAGAGCTGGGAAAGGCTCCAGCAGATCCCTGTGACCCTGTATAGGACTAAACAGGTACACTCTCAGAAAAGAAAGTACAGAATTGTACCTTTAGAGGTACAATGGCTTGTCACTGGGGCAGTACCCTCAGAAGGTACAGTTTTGTACCCTTTTGTACCTTTTGTACCCACTTGAGTACATATATGTACCTTTTGGACCATCAAAAAGGTACATATATGTACCTTAAGGTCCAATAATTAACCCTAGGGGGTACATTTGTGTAGATTGTACCTCAGGGGACAAAAAAGGACTCGTACTGTACCCCTATTTCTGAGAGTGTATGGATAATATATTTATGGATGAAACAGAGAAAAGTGAGGACAAAAGGAAAACTAGAAAAAGCAAGAGTGGGCATAAGAGCTACAGTAACAGACATCATGAGATGAATCAGTGCCTCATGCTATATTCTGTTTTAACTGTTTACACGGAAGAAAGAGAAATCTCTCCATGGGCATACATGACTGCATGTGCTACAACAGCTGCTGAATGTTATATTTGCTCTTGAGAAGCAGTTAATAAGCTCAGATAAAAACTTGCAAACCTCAGTAATGAAGTAACATCCCTCATATCAGCCCTATGGGCTGTCCCAACTGTCCACATGACGAACAACAAACAACAAATCCAATATGGATTCATGACTGGCTGCTGAGAAGTTTGTATTTTCTCTCTTAGTTCTCATTCAAAGCTGTTTACCCTTCGTAGCGCGTCTTCGATTAATTCTGGTGATGACTCGGTTTTTGTAATGAGATTCAACGGGGGTCACCTTCTTCCAAAGGCCATATTAAATACCAGGAGATGAAGTGGGCATGTGTTGAAGCTGTTGCAGTAAACACTGTAAACACTTGATGAAAAATATGTAAATCTACAATGAAAATTGGAACTTTTCCACACAACGCTGTGATGTAAACCATCAGGCATGATTTGCAAGAAATACATCTCCTCCTCATATATATATATATATATATATAAATAAATCGGTATAAAGAACACAGTAGGAGTTCTGAATTCTGATGATTTGTTTCTATTTAGTGGTGTAATAATACTAGCAAGATAGGTTTGTATTTGTGTTTTCTACTTGCATTTATGAGTCACAGAGACCATGATGGCAAGGCAATTGAAAACATTTGTATCCTAGACAAAGAGAGACATTAAAAGAGACGTTTTTATATTCTACTGCGAATATGATTTCATTAGCAGCTACCTCATAGTTCACAATCTCATAAACATGCAGCTGATGCACTCTGGCTCCTGACATGGCTGTAGCCATCTTGCAAAAGTGTGTTATCTCCCTAAGACAAGACTCAACCTGTCCCAGTTTGAATATTGTATGTTTTAAAGGGTGTTTGTCTTACTGCAAATAAGTCACATCAGTGCAACTTCTATTTAATGATAATATATGCAACAACATTTTTAAATATAAACAGTGATATTACACTTCTGGACAAAAATAAAACAAGTGTTTTGTGTTCAAACGTGACTTTTCTTCATGTTGTCCATCCATCCTTCATCTGTGCCTGCCTCACAGAAAGGTCCCTGCAGAGGTTCAAACCAGGAACCTTCTTGCTGTGAGGTAACAGTGCTAACCACCAAGCCATCGTAGCGCCTTCTTCATGTCATGTTTTATGTTATTTTTTCAAATAAAATTGTTTAATATGATAATAGCTTTACAAAAATATTGCATTTTTAAAATATAAATGCATCTTCTCAACACTTGTAATGACAACAGTAGTGAACTAAGTGAACTAAACTAAAGGGAATAATATCCAACCCTTCATATACACACGTGGACAAAATTGTTGGTACCCCTCAGTTAAAGAAGGAAAAACCCACAATTCTCACTGAAATCACTTGAAACTTACAAAAGTAACAATAAATAAAAATGTATTGAAAATCAAATAATCACAATCAGCCATCACTTTTGAATTGTTGATTAACATAATTATTTAAAAAAACAAACTAATGAAATAGGGCTGGACAAAAATGATGGTACCCATAACTTAATATTTTGTTGCACAACCTTTTGAGGCAATCACTGCAATTAAACGATTTCTGTATTTGTCAATGAGCGTTCTGCAGCTGTCAACAGGTATTTTGGCCCACTCCTCATGAGCAAACTGCTCCAGTTGTCTCAGGTTTGATGGGTGTCTTCTCCAAATGGCATGTTTCAGCTCCTTCCACAGATGTTCAGTGGGATTCAGATCTGGGCTCATGGAAGGCCACTTTAGAATAGTCCAACGCTTTTCTCTCAGCCATTCTTGGGTGTTTTTGGCTGTGTGTTTTGGATCGTTGTCCTGTTGGAAGACCCATGACCTGCGACTGAGACCAAGCTTTCTGACACTAGGCAGCACATTTCTCTCCAGAATGCCTTGATAGTCTTCAGATTTCATTTTACCTTGCACACATTCAAGACACCCTGTGCCAGATGCAGCAAAGCAGCCCCAAAACATTACTGAGCCTCCTCCATGTTTCACCGTAGGGACAGTGTTCTTTTCTTCGTATGCTTGGTTTTTGAGTCTATGAACATAGAGTTGATGTGCCTTACCAAAAAGCTCCAGTTTGGTCTCATCTATCCAAAGGACATTCTCCCAGAAGCTTTGTGGCTTGTCAACATGCATTTTTGCAAATTCCAGTCTCGCTTTTTTATGATTTTTTTCAGCAGTGGTGTCGTCTCCCATGAAGTCCACTTTGGCTCAAACAACGACGAATGGTGCGATCTGACACTGATGTACCTTGGCCTTGGAGTTCACCTTTAATTTCTTTGGAGGTTGTTCTGGGCTCTTTGGATACAATTCGAATGATCCGTCTCTTCAATTTGTCATCAATTTTCCTCTTGCGGCCACGTCCAGGGAGGTTGGCTACTGTACCGCGGGTCTTGAACTTCTGAATAATATGAGCCACTGTTGTCACAGGAACTTCAAGCTGTTTAGAGATGGTCTTATAGCCTTTACCTTTAAGATGTTTGTCTATAATTTTTTTTTCGGATGTCCTGGGACAATTCTCTCCTTTGCTTTCTGTTGTCCATGTTCAGTGTGGTACACACCTTTTCACCAAACAGCAGAGTGACTACTTATCTGCCTTTAAATAGGCAGACTGACTGATTATGAGTTTGGAAACACCTGTGATGTCAATTAAAGGACACACCTGAGTTAATCATGTCACTCTGGTCAAATAGTTTTCAATCTTTTATAGAGGTACCATAATTTTTTGTCCAGCCCTATTTCATTAGTTTGTTTTTTTAAATAATAATGTTAATCAACAATTCAAAAGTGATGGCTGATTTTGATTATTTTGATTTTCAATAAATTTTTATTTATTGTTACTTTTGTAAGTTTCAAGTGATTTCAGTGAGAATTGAGGGGTACCAACAATTTTGTCCATGTGTGTACATGTAAGCAATAACCTGCAATAAATCACATTTCACAAAGTCTGATGAACAGGTAAAGGAGGCGCAAAACTACAATTTATTCTTAAATGATGTCTTATACTTGGTATTCTCTGCACATAAGTAGATTATATATATATATATATATATATATATATATATATATATATATATATATATATATATATATATATATATATATATATATATATATATTTGCAGACTCTCACAATAGCTGTTGTTACAGCAACCATCCCATTGATTCTTCACATGTTCACCCATTTGTCTTTGAGTCAATCCTCTAGGTATAATATGCTTTCTTTAAAATCAGTGCTGATCAGAGCTGTGACCTAATGGCAGCTGTGAAGTTCTTTAATCTGGCAGTGGGTTCTTTCTTTGGAGAAAGACAATGCCTCCAGCTCAGGCCAGATTAGACCTGAGCCCTCTCTTCTTCTGAGACAGAAAAAAAATGGAGTTGGGTTTCATTTTTTCTTCCTACTGCTGCATAATTTAATTCTTTCTCAAGGTTTGTCATCATTCACATATTGCTCAGCCATGTCAGTTTCTATTGGGGGTCATTTTTAAATCCTGTGGACCCAACAGCTGTCATCCCAGAAAAGGATACAAGGCAATGATTCAAGACACTGCAAAAACGATCAGTGTAGTGAGTGAATTATTACACATCAGTTTTATCAGTGATGCATAGGCTTCACTAAATAATGTAAGCATGTTTAGAGGGGTATTTGGGTTTATGAGAGTGATTTGGCTGAGAAAAGACATGGAGAGAAGAGACTTCAGGAGGAAAAGCATGCACTTTTATGCAAAACCTTGCCCACTCGCAGCAAATCACTCATAAAAGGGTTCACCGAATTGCTATGACAAATGATAATATTTTCAAGAATGAATTATGCATGAGCTTTGCAACAGACAAAAAAATAATAATATGAGTTTATTTTGGTCTGGTGTATTGCCCATTAACACGGTTGTTCTGGCTCTGTGGGTTATGCTAATTTTGCACTTTTGCATCCAATTTAAGCGGTCAGAGAAATGAAGAGTACCAATAGTGGAAAATATGCCAGCTCAAAACAAACAGCAATGAACTTTAAATATCTGGAAAACAAATGCATACAGCGGGGGAGTAGCCTCTTCCCATCTGCTCAGCAGAAAGACCACCATAAAGCAATGGCTGGAGGCGTGATGCTGGAAGGTTTATCTGATACAGGAATGGTGAGACACTGTTACAATCTACAGGGCAGCCGCACAAACAAGAGCTCAGAGGAAAAAATGGATAAAAAAACCCCCTAAAAGATGGAAAGCTTAAGTCAATCTGGAAAGGAGTGATGTGAAAAGACATTTAGGCTATCTGCTAATTCAGGGCTGAGTAGTAGTTTGTGGCACAGGAATATAGAGACAGAAAGAAGAAAGGATTCTTCAATTTATCAGCAGTTTCTGGATTAGGCTTTGGTCAATATTAGGCTTTACTTTTTCAGCAAAAGAACAGTAACTCACAGTGTATCAAACTGAAACCTGAATTCCATCAACAACAAAAGCTGATGTTCAGAAACATTTACATGAGCTGTCTGCAAGGAGGTTACAAATGACATTTTCTTATTCTATTTGCGGGTCTCAATAATTAATTAATTGTTAAAGGATAATCTTGTCACCAGGATAGTTAGCATGTTGTTAAAATAAATGTAATTTAGGTATCAGATTGAGTATCCAGCAGATAAATGCAGTCACCAAACATGTTTAATATTCTCAGTAGCAGGGAAAGATGAATGGCTGAATTCATCTTTAATTCAAGAACTATACCAGGTCTGTGGGCAAACATTCAGGGAGTCAAATGTCAATGATAATGGCACCGTGTCTAGAGGTGATAAATTTCTATATCTGCTTTTTGCCTTTGCATTAATCCTCCTAACAACGCAGATACACCTAGAACTTTACTTTGTCTGTAATAACCATAAAAAACCATAAGGGAAATATAAGAAAAGGCAATTAAACTCATCCCAGTGAGTTCCAGTTCCAAAAGTAGAACTTCTTGCTCTTTAAGACTTTAATGAATTCAAGCTCAAAAGGGTTTATTGAACTTCACATTCAAAAAAAGGGCGACCTGCTGTTTGCTTCCATACAATGCACTTCATAAAGCTACAATGCCAAATTCTGAGAGCAACTAGAAAAGCACTCGGAGAGTGCAGACCTCCGCCAAGTGCAACAATTCTCCCCATATAGCGATATACAGATTGCGATAAAATCCGCGTTGTGGATCAGATCCAGATCAGGTTTTGAAATGTGATAGAGGTTCCCATTGTCAATCCCTGAGTCAAATTTCATGAGTTTTGGGCAATAATTAACGGAGATATTGAGAAACAAAGTTTTCGGCCCCATTGACCGCAGTGTTATCAAAAATTTGAAAGTGATCCAGAATCCAGGATTTCTTCCGGATCACACCCAAAAAGAAATCAGTTCTTCCTTTTCATATTTCCAACAACTCCTGAAAATTTCATCAACATCCATCCATAACTTTTTGAGTTATCTTGTACATAGACAGACAGACAGACAGATAAACACCACCGAAAACATAACCTCCTTGGCGGAGGGTAATTAAAGACGTGGAACAATGATGGCTAGAGTAAGACAGAGGGAAAAATACATTTCTGAGTGTATTAAAGGGAGCGAGATGAAGGAAAAGTCAGAGAGAAAGACAAGACAAAGAATGTGCATCAGAGAGAAAGGAACATTCAAAAACAGGGAGACAACTGCTAGCGGCTGCACACATTGCCAAGACAAGCTGTCACTTGGTACGCTGTGCAGGGACACTTCTGATGTTTCCTTGCACCTGTTTTTCTTTTGTTGTCACTGACATTAGGAGTACAAACTAGGTCAGCTGCTTGGACTGATTCATTTGGTCTTCTTTCAGTTTCTTTCTATTTACTTTTAGCATTTTTCCTTTGCATGGTATAGGTTCAGTAAGACGCTTTGTTTCTTAGTTTTTTTTTTTTTCTTTCTTCATTGAAAGAAGTACCACATAACTGATACTGACTGATCATTTTCTTTGCAAAGATCCATCTGAACAAATCACAGTGGAACAATGTTATTCCTGGGTCCCAAATGGAAACGTCTGGCTGTATTGCACACAAATGGCTCCACATGGTGGTGGCTTGGTGAAGACTTGGGCTTGTCTTGCAGTCATCCAACCTGGTCACTTTGCAGTCATTGCGTTGACCATAAACTCCTCTAGTAAACAGAGGAGGTATTCTTTGTATCGAGTAAGTGTTCTAAAGTCAAATGGGAGGTGATGTGTCCATCAGCATCCTGGTGTAGTTAACCTGATTGAAAGTTTGTGGTGAGACCTGAAGAGCTGTGCATAAACAAAAACTCACAAACCTCAAAGAGCATTGTGAAGAAGTTTGGGCAAGGATTCTTTCAGAATGCTGTGAAAGAAGCTTTCAGAAAGAAATCTATCAGACAGATTCAAAAATGTCTTGGTACGTAAAACCTTGGATATGAAAGAGTATAATAATGCATATTAAATATGTAAAGTAATCACTCCTGTCCTGAGTGTCTGTTTGCATTTTTGTGTGTTTTTATACTCCAAAGTGTTAGAATTTAGACAAGGTTAAAGCAGCTTTACAAGCGCTGATCATTCACTAATTTCCTTTTCAAGCATTCTTTTGATCTGTGGGATGTTTTTTGGGTCACGATCCTGCTGAAAGACCCAAGAGCTTTTCCTTTAAAACATTTTTGGCACGAGGTAAAACGTTTCAGTCTAATATGTGCTGGTAACCCTCTGATTCATTTTTTTTTTTTTTGATACATTTAGTGTCTCCAATCCCAGAAGCAGCAAATGGCCTTATATCATTTTAGACACCCAGTTATGTTTTACTGGAGAAAGGCAATACTTTTTCTTAGAGATGAATTTTTGCCACCAATAAACACTGATGCTCTTTTCCCAAAACATACTTTTGCTTTCTACATTGATTAGACATTATGAATGAAAGTGTGGCATTGTCAATGCAGTCTTGCCTGTATATGCTTTAGTAAATGTTAATCCTTGGCCTTTAATCATCAAGCTCAACATTCTTTTTAAATATTTTGTATTTCAGCCTGAAGAAACTCAGTTTAGTGCAGAATATAAGCCACACTCGCTACACACCACGTGCTACAGTGTTCATGAAGGAATCACTTGGGAATGTGAATACTATCCATATTATCCTTTTCTTCATAATCTTATGATGATGTAGTCCCTGATTTAAAAGAAAACTTCTTCAGTGTATTTACATTATCATGAGAGAGCAAATAAGCTTCTCAGCACACATTTTCAGCCTGCACAGGTGGCACAGATGCATTGTGCTCCCAGATATTTTGTCAAAGAGAAACATCTAATATAATACAATAATAGGATCAAAGCAGGAACACTGTTCACTACAAAACTATGGGTACATAACTGTCAACTATATCAATGAAATTTGCAACTTTAATAGCAGCATTAAGAATCCTGACTTAAACCATGAAAAGCAAAAGGTCTCAATGACTTGTCCAGTAGTCAACAACAACAAACTACACACCCTAATACTGTAAACAAGTGACAATGACTCTCCTTGAGGGGCCTCAAGAGTTTTTCCTCATGCCTCAGCTTCCTCTCTGTCACACCTTTGGCTAAGGAGATTTGCTATGGGCGACAGTGCTATTCTTGCCAAGCTTTGATCAGAGTATTACATGGAGAGACGAAAAGTCTGTTCCCAACAACAGGCAGCTTCAGACTGAGCCAACCCTGAAGAGCACTGGGAGAAAGTGGGACTTCTCCCCTGAGAAGAGGTTTAAGCAGCTGAGCTAAACAGAGTGACAATGTGTCACTGTCTGACACACAAGACACACAGAGAACCCCTGCTACAGTCATGCATGCAAAAATATAAGCATTACTGGATTTAATAAGAGAAAAAATTATCTTGCTAGTTTCCAGGAGCATCTGTGGAATTTTGCTATAGCAATACATACAATACAGATTTTGTCAAGTGCACTATGACAGTGCTATAAAATTTCCCAGCATAATAAACACAAGACGAACAGACCTGATGTCTGTAGTCTGATAGAAAAAAATGAGAAAAGAATGGCTTTTATGTTTGTGGAAGAGCAGCTGATGAGCATATCTGTCTACAAAAAAGAGTGTGAAATATGTCATGATGACTGATGGTTTTGAAAAGCTGCGTTTCACCAGCCTGAGCGAGATTGACGCTCCGCTACAAATAGTTTTGTGTTTTTTTTTTAATAAGCACCAACCTTAACCTTGGTTTTATTCAACAACAAGGTTACATAGTTTTATTTGTGTTAAATAACCTAATGAAAGCTTGTACAGGCAGAGGACAGCTGTGTCTGTTCCAGAGAGTAATTTCTCTATTAGTGAGTTTTGTTTCTTTAATTAAACTATGGTTGAAAAGACTTGTCTAGAGAGGGCATCTTTGTTTCCAGGATTCTGTAAAGGATTAGTAAAAAAGTATAGATAAAAGATTTGTTCTGTTGAATCACATTCTAGGTGAATATAAATGAATCTTATATCTCACATTTTCAGACAAAATGGTGGTAACATTTTACCTTTTAAGAAAAGCTAAACAAAGCGGGGAAAAATTGTTGAGGTGATACAAATAAAAAAAGTTACACATAATGTACGGATAAAAATGGGGTGAACTCTCAGCATCTCCAGAGGAAAGTACTTTGTTAACATATTGCATGTTAAAGCAGAAAATTGCATTTCTAGAATTGGAAATACTAAAAAACACAAACACCCCCCCCCCACCAGATCAAACATCTCACAACTAATTATGCTAATTGGAAACAGTTCAGCAAAACCTGGAATCGTAGACTCTCAGAAGTATAGAAAGAGGATTAGTTTACCACTTTATGAAATGAAATAATGTTATCAATTTAAGAAGCACAAGAGAATTTAAAATTGTCTTAACTTTAAATGAAGCTATTATATAATCTGGAGAATGAAGACTGAAAACAAACAGTTAATGGACATGATATAAGGCTCAAGAAGAAGATTCAGAATGATGTTTCAGTTTAGATGGACAGAGGAAGACTTCTTCACATCAGCTTCCTCTGTGGTGATCTATACATGCACTACAGCTCAACACACACACTGATAATAGATTTTGTCTAACAAATAGTCAAGTCAGGGACCATTTGGAATAAGTACTCCAAGGTCCACTAATAAGGTTGGAGTTCACCCGCCCTTTTAGTGTCGGGTCATGACACCAACTTTGCAGATTGATTTGTATTTCTCTAAAGCATTAATTCATGAATATATATTTTGAATAATTCAAGGTTTTCAGTCTACAACGAATTATGAAGGATGTGATAATAAGTGTATTAAAAGGTCCCAGTGACTGTAATCTTACATCCCCTGTGCAATTAATCAAAGATACAATAAAAAAAGATCAAGGGCCAGCATCCACCAAGTCTGCCACCATACTGGACGTAAAGCATAGAGTACAGTTTCAACTTCATGCAAGAGTTACATGCAGTCTTTCACACAGTTCTTTAGACTGTGCACAAATGCACACTTCCCTTTATTTTGATATCCTCAAGGACATCTGTGCCGAATCGTTTTCCTCCCCATCGCCTGTGTAAAAACTCTCAGCTCACATCAACAGCATCCATCAGTACACAAACATAACATACCATGAAAACACAAAGAGATAGAAGACGTGTAGAAGAAGAGTTTTCTTGTACAGAAGGAATTTGATCTCTGTTGTGATTACTGCGGCATTTCTACCTCCGTTGTCGCACAAATCCTAATCCTATGCTCACAATATTTACTACTTTACATAAAATTCATTCAGCTGTATGTGGGCATATATTTTAGGCAGATAGCAAACTTTCACCAAAACTGATTTGGTTCTGTAGAGAAAACAGCTCCTTAGTTATTTGTACATCTGTAATTTATCTTAATATTTAATATTCCCAGACTTTATTCTTTTAGTAGATCAACTTTTAGTACATGCATGTTAGTGTACAAACTAATAAGCAGCATAAGAGCATAATTTACCGTTCACAGATACAGCTCTGAGTTTTGAGATGATAGCTCCTGAGCACAATAAAACTGATACATGGATAAAACGTTTATTTATGGTGCCAAGGAGCCAGTGATTATTCAGAATGAATAATCACTGATTATTCAGAATGAATAATCACTGGAGCTTGCAGTGCTAATAGTTCCAGAAATGTCTTCACGTTTCTGTGAAGAGACTGATTATTAATATTGCTCCAATTCTCAGTTAATTAATTAATGCACAACTCTCCACCAGTTTATAAGAGACCACTTACTGTTCTCAGAGATACCACAGCAAAAATGACTTTTTTATTTGCTCTCATCAGATGTGGGAGGGGGAGGAGGGAGTGGGGGGCACATATGTAGATATATATAATGGATTATGGTTTTGTTTTTGTCATTTGAGTTGAAAGATTTCCCCCTGAGAACAAAAAAAAAAAAAAAATCTCTTTAAACTGGGCTGGCCTCATGAAGAGGATTCAAGCTCCTTCACATTGAATATTAGAATATTTTTGGCACTGAAATTAGCATCTACAAAGGAATTATTTGCTTGTCCTCCTCAGATCAGTTTTGCTGTGACAGTTCAAATAACTGAAGGGGGTCATTTAAGCGTCTCAATTTCGGACAGAGCTGCCTTCTTGATTACTCAGAATGGTTTAACTTGCTTTCCTTGGCAAGAAAAAGTAGAGAAATACTTTTTGCACTCTTCTGAAAATGGGTTTTATGTCTGACATGCAAACCCCTTCAAAGGTAAAAGAGCTTTATGCAGAATTGCAATGAACTCAGAGGAACAGAAAAGGTACTTCTGTGTTGGTTATATAACAAAGAGCAGTGAGATGAGGGAGAGGCCATCCTTTTTTCAAGTTCAATAGATTTTTTTTCCCCCACGTATTATTGTAGCCATTTTAATCAAGCACCTTTAACAAATTCACCCAGGCATTGCAATTATTTTATTTCTGCTGGAACCGGTTCAACTACAATAAAAATCAATCAAATTTCAGATCATTTTAATTTTTATTGCATTTGTTTGGGTATACGTTTGTGTGGACATACAGCAAGTGTTTAATCTGTTTTGTCACAGTGTGGCTGGAATTAGAAATGTGAAAATGTCAACTAAGAACAGTTTCCTGAACACAGGCTGAACATTTTATCTCCAGTTTTACTCTGTGAAGCCAACTGCAACGGCTGCATCACATATGTCTTGTAGTAACCCACTGGTGCAATGGAGCTTACTAATATTATCTCATGCATAAGGCCAATTCACAGGCTGTGACAATGAAGATTACTGCATATCATGCCTTTAACAAGTTGCCCAGCAAAATGAAATGAGTCACTATTCAAATGCTAGAGTGTCCTCTGATTATAAATGACTGGTATTTGATTTTACATCAATGTATTATTTACTGACAGTTTCTCTCATCACCATCTGGTGCAGTGCTGCCGTGACATTTAACTGGCAGCTATGAGGTAGGCGGACGACCATTTCATTTGAAGCCAACACATGCCCTGGGGACAGACAGAGAGATGAATGGAGACAAGCACCCGCAGGTTTCATCCCCCCTCTGAAACACAGACACGTAAGCAGAATCAAGTATCTGGACACCAGCACATGCAACCTCACACAAAAATGTCAGAGCAAGTGTAGCGTCACAGTAATGGATCATTTAAGAGTAAGTGTGAGGTCCATTCTGTTGAATTTAAAAATAGAGCTGTGGCTCTAAAAGCTAAAATGCTGATAGGAACTTTTTTTTTTCTATGAAACTGATTCATTTAGATCACTGCCTGAGTAAAAACTACAATATATACAGAAATGTTTCTTTTTCTTGCTTGACATTCCTAACAAACACATCAGCAGATTAAGTCTTACAAATAAATAATGTATGTTATTACCTTTGTGAACAACATATGAACACGTCTCTTCTTGTGTTCTCATGGTTAATTCAAGTCTTCATTATAAATAACTGAATCAACAATGTCATTGGGTTTGGGACATAAAAATTGGGACACTTTGATCATATCACAAAATCTAAAATAAGAGAGGATATTTGAAAAATAAATGTATCTTTCTTGGGCTTGAGCGCATATACTGCATTTGGTTGTGGGAAGTAACTACCAATTTAAAAGTATAACACTGACATAACCCATAACAAAGGAACTTTGGGATTACCAGTGTTTTAAAATAACCCTCTCTCAGAATCAGATTCATATTTGAACTGGTACAGTTACATCACAGCACTGGTTCAGAGTAGTTATGAAGCCTCCACACCTTAATCTCCACCCAAAACCTTCAAATGAATGTGCATTTTCTGTTTTGCTTTAATATAAACAGCTTTTCATTTAGATGTTCTTTGGTATAGGGTTAAATGGTAAGAACAAGGACGAAACTGGAATTAGGACCCCAGACTTGATAACATAAATGCCCCTGTTCACCAGCGTTGTCACATCCATTTTTAAAAATGGTTTGTTTCCTGAGCTACAGGTGAAGTGACAACTAACACTGAATTATTTTAATTTTATAACCCTCCCCATTTACAGCAAGTGACCTGACTTAAAATTAATCGCACCATAGGAGCCAAACTGCTTTTTAGAAGAATTACATAGAGAAATTATTTGCACCAGAGACCTAAATTGACTTTTATAGTCTTCCTTAAGCAATGCTTCGAACAAGAAGACATTCATCACATTACTAAATGGCTTGTGTAATTCTGCAAAAATAATGACTTGCACTATTTATACATAATTGTGTATTTTAAAAATAAACAATTAATTTCTTTACTACAGCATTAAACGTCTGACTTATTGTAACCCAGCCTGTAGCTGATCGGAAAAAAAAACAATCTGTGAATTGAAATTTTCAAAGAAAAATGTTCATCTTCAAACCACTTCAAAATATTACACTATCAAAATGAAAGCAGCTAAATATTTTAGATGCAGCACGTCAAAGTGTAAGATAGATTGCTTTGACTGAGCCTCTCATGTCAAAATGCTCAGTTTTTCTCCCCAACATGATTGACAGCTTCGTGGATGTTGACACTTTTCTTTCCTAAATAGTGACAGTGACACACAACTGAGAGGAGCAGGTCTCTAGGTGCAAAAGGAACATTTTTTTGCCCCTCTGATTTATCCCTTTCCCTCAGAGGGGCATTCATCGCCATTAGTGTTCATTAACATGAGTTAATGCTCATTAGGCAACAGTGTGCCAGCAGGCATCTGCAGCCGAGAGCCAACGTTTATTCTTCCAAGTGACACTGGCTGAATATGAGAAGGGTGGTGGGATTCGTAAAAGGAAGGGAGGGCTGTGCAGAGTGTTATATGTGTCTCCTAAGGATACTCCTGGTCTGTAGGAGACTAAAAATGGTTTCAAATAATAAACTGCAAGAGTCCCAACAGCAAATGAGTGCAGCAGTAAAACAGAACGTATAAATATCTATAAATAACCCAGCAGCTTGGTGAAATTCAAGCATTTTAGTCACTGATGCAACACAGGAGCAACACTCAAGGTAAACAACAACAACAGACATGCACATACTCCTCTCTCTCAGGTTGCATGCCCATTTTTTTTTTAATTATTATTTTTGAAGCAGCATGAGTTAAGGTTCTCTTTTCCAGACTAGGCATCCAAGCAGTTACAAGACTCATTATGCATACAAACTTGTAGTTTATAAAGCATCATAATCATAACAGTATTGTGGGTGGAGACCAAAAGAACAAGAGGGTTGTCATCTTGTAGGAGAGAGTTTGGTTCCAGACTGTGGAGATGTGGGATCACCACTGGTTGCAGGTTTTTGGGGGAAGGAGGTCTGGGCTGTCACCAGGTAAAAGGTGGGGTTCAGCCTTGACAGGTCACCAGTCTATTATCAAGAAATTGTATGCATATCATGATTTAGTGGAAAAACATCTCAGCAAAAAGATGACAAAGTTGCAAATTAATTTTCCTGCAGTAGAATGTATTAAGTAAAGGCTCAATTTCCAGTCATAACATGATTTTTTACAATGCAGTCTTACTTGAAAATTTGTATTATCTTGTTGATCCACAGTGCAAAATGTTGCAATTTCACAACAAAGGATCAAAAATAACCACACTGTGAATATGCATGCCTATATCTGCAGTATTAAGTCTAAGAAGTCTAATTTTTCCAGTAATTGCCTCACATAACCAAATATTTGAAGATTTATACTGTTTTAGGGCTCCCAAAAGTTGTATGCTGTGAATCATACTGCACACCTAAGCCATGGGAAAAAAAATGCTTACGAGGAGTTATAATGGGGTGGAAAGCAATGTTACACAATGGACTGTCATTCCACAAAAACTGTTTTGCTGAATGACTTTTCAGTTTTTAACTTCCCCTTTAAGCAATTTGGGATTGGCCTACAAACTATTTAGTTTGCCGTCTTAACAGAAGCGTACAGTAGAAGTGTTTGAGCCGGAGGTTTTCAGACAGGTCGTAGGAGTGAACCTGAATGATCTTAACAAGGCTCAGTTCATCCTGGCTGATCCAAGCTTTCCTCTTTTAAATGATTTTATGCTGCTGATTTTATGATTCAGATTTAGTCTGCTGAAATGCAGAACAGACTACTTAAAAAAAATTATTTGTCCCTGGCACCATTTTTTTTTTTGTTTATGACTCATTATTATGCATCATTTTTAACCTGCTACGTGTTGCTGTTGTGCGGGTTGCATGTGTCTCTGCTGCTGCTGGAATGTCCTGGAGGTGAGAGCCGATCTGTAGCTGTAGCACCAGCTCACCATGTATGAAATTGTATGTCAGATTGCTGACAGTTTGTTACTCATCTTCACCTGTGTTTCCTGCCAAAATAACAGCGCTCTACATGTTTTGCAGTCCTGAACTCATGCTTTTCTTTAGTTTTTTTGGTCACATCTGGAGGTGTCTTTTCTGCTTCAGGGATCCGTCACTGAACAGGCACATCACATTTCTCTAGCACAGACTCTTCTTCCCTTAACAAGTTCTTGGGTGCTTTAAAACAGTCATTTTTCTGGCCGGTATCATTTAAAGCAGTTGGAAATTGCCTGACAGACAAGCAGCAGGTATGAGGATACAATCTAGAACAACATTACTCCCTTTGACAGATGTTACAGTGCAACAAAGAAAGGTAAAGGAGATAGACAGAGGTTTCTTTTCCTAACCCTGCCATTTTAGCTGTAACTTTAACATTCAGAGAATAATTACTATTATTTTTCTTCACTGCAAGACCACAGTCAGTATTAATCTTCTCTCCTAGCTTCTCAAATCCCCCATTTCTTTTGCGGCCAACATTTCTTGTTTTTTGGCTAAAAAAAGCAACATGCCCACACAAATGCAAAAGCCTGTCACTGACCAGTTAGAGGACATGATTGGTCAGCTAGCAGCATTGAAGTTTTCTCATAGACCCTTCTGTAATATTATGGTGCGACCTCCCTCTGGGCTGCAGCGCGATGTGTCTGTCATGGTCAGAACTCAGCCAGTGTTTGAACAGAAGACACTAAAAACTGGCAAAGAAAAAGTCCAGAATCCAACTTTTTTCCTTTAAAGTTAACAATGAACACATTAGTTTAAAGGTTGCTTTGAACCTTTTTGCTGAAGTTTTCATTTATTTAAAGGACAAAAGAAAGTAATGATGCAACGCACACACAAAAATTAAAGTACAGTATCTGGGCTAAAAATTATCACTCGAGTGCAATACAAGGTCCCTACAAGTCTGAATCAAACAGACAGCATTACAATGCTGTGATTCCAGATAACTTACTGGCTTAAATATAAGAATGTGGCTGTAAATATTCACGATTGCACATTATAGAACCTCACTAACTGTAAGAAGCTGTCCTCACTCTTACGCACATATCTTTTGAAGTCCAGGTACATTTTACTCAACATGCAAGTTTTCACTTGGTCTTGTCTCTCTGACTCAGTGTTATTTATTTATTTTTTTGCTTGGTTTGCATGTGCCATTTGTAGGAAACAGCATGAAACAAATCATATCAGATCTACAACTGATTAACAAGACGTAATGAGAAAACACTCACTGGATAAAAAAGATAATAAAAAGAATTTTTGAAATGAAATTTCCTACGTCAGGCTCATACTGAATTGTCAATTTCTTTGAGGTACTTGACTCAATAAAAGGAATATATCTGATAAAACTACTGGATCTGTAAACCCCGCTCTACAACACAAACTGCAAGATCTGCAAACTTAAAGATCAATTTACAAATGAGTCTATCTTCATATTTTAAGTCCACATTGGTAATACAAGTGAGTCTTTGCTAACATACAGGGCGGGCGCCACAGTGGTCAGCACAGTGTCCACCACAGGGATTCACTGGGAGTTTGTACGTTCTTACTCTAATGGTTTCCTGCCACACAGAGACAGAGCACTCTGACTGAAGACAGTCTTTTCGAAAAGATGTTGGTATCAGAACTTGACATGAACCCCGTTTGCTGAGATGTGACCGCCTTAATCAGATAGAGAAGACAAATAATCCCACAAGAACTGAATTAAACTGATAAACAAAAGCCGTCCTTTCCCATTAAACAAACCAAAGGAACGAGGTATAATCTACGAGTCAATGAGTAATCAACAGGTAAAGAGAGGTCAGAATTCAAACATGAACTCTATGAAAAGAATCCTGAATGGCTAACTGAGTTGGATAACATGTAGGTCACTATGGTACAAGTCGCACATTTAATGGTTCTTCCCTCTTTGTAGGCATCAGAGGAGTAGATCAATAGTCAAGTAATCCCTCCAGTCCATAAAGAGAATACAAATCTGGACTAAAAGGTTACAATTAAAACTCTAAAAAGTCAGATTTACACTCCCAGCAGAGGGTTTTTGGCTTTTGTTTTGCTGCCCATCTCTCTTTCCTCCAGGTACCTCAGAAAGCTCACTTTCTGAAATGGTAAATTGGAGCACACATAGATGATGTCTTTTTCAGTAACATGTGGAAAAGAAGTGATGGGTGGAGGGATATAACACAAATCAATCTCTTAATTGAAATCCATTAAGAGATTCAAAAAGTGTCCAACCTGTATGTTGTCAAAGGATGTTCTGTTTGTGACATCATACAGCAAAAGAAGAGCTGAAAGAAAAACAAAGAAGCAAAGGTTAAATCTTAAACACTTTGGCAGAACGAGTTTGATTCAGTCTTTAATCTTACATGCCAAACCCCATTTCAGTTTAAATGAGAAAGCAGCCATTTTTATTCTCACAGACAGCAAAAGGAAGGTTAACTAGCAGTTCAGGGGAGAGGAAAATGAAATGGACTGCCAGCTGTGAAATAAAGCTCAGTCCTGCGAAGACTTGTAGCTGCTTCTCAGTCAGTCAGTGGTTATTGAGAGGGATGCAGAAAATAAAGCTGTTCTCAGAGTTGCATTCCTATGTGGAGTTAGGAGTACCTTTCTGCTATTTGTATTAAAGATTCTGCACAGCCTTCTGTTAACTAGGTATACTTCTGTTTTGTTTCTTGATTGACAGCATTAAGTCCAAGGTTAACTTCACAGATTCCCTCCAAAAGTGAGACTTCCTGCAGAATGAAGCCGTGAAACTGAACATTGAATGATAGAAATGCTGCAGACAGAAAAAAAAAAATGTCTGAGGAAGATCAGATGCTGAGATGGTAAACAAAACAACTATAGTGGGGGAAAAAAATAAAGCTGAAATGGTGCAACACTTTTTAAGGGAGGAGGACAGATAAAAACTGAAACGGGTGGAAGAGCACGAAGAAAACTTTAGAATATAGTAAAGTTATTTGCAGCTGTTCATTGCAACGCCACTTCTATAAAGCTCACATTTATGAATGTAACTGCTATTTCAAGATGTTAATTCAACACAATTTTCATGAATCATTTTAGTCATGAATCACTTTAATGGAGCTTTTGCATCAATGAATCAGTTGTCTTCTAGATGAGCCCTTCTCCCAGGTTTTGTCAGGTGATTCAACACTCAGATTACCTGCAGAACATCAAACACCTGGGCAGAGAGCCATTCACCAAACTGACACAGCAAAAATGAATGTTTGTGAAAAATATGACAGGACAGACACGGGCACACTGTGGGAACATAAACCATCTCCAATCCTACACAGGATGATTTCTTGTTGAGCAGTAATGGTTTCCTCAATGTCTGTTTCTTTCTACACTTTTTTCTCTTCTTCACGTTTCCTGCAATACATGTTCAACCACGATATAAGTTTTTTTCTTCTTCTTTATTATTGCAAACAACCTGAAGTTCAGAAAAATTTTGGGATTTTGCACAATATCGAAAAATACCTGATGACTGTCTGCACTTTCTTCC
This sequence comes from Hirundichthys speculiger, assembly GCA_018398805.1. Taxonomy (NCBI): domain Eukaryota; kingdom Metazoa; phylum Chordata; class Actinopteri; order Beloniformes; family Exocoetidae; genus Hirundichthys; species Hirundichthys speculiger. Next base: position 1,074,706 of record JAGFBZ010000958.1, read on the forward strand.
CACACACCAGAGACACTGCCTATCCACCGCCATCTGAAGTTATATTATTCCACACTTTGTTTTTCCAACTAATTCTGAGTCCCTGCATCCTCCTACACTCGCTACTCTGAACTTTGGCTTTGCACTCTGTGCCTGCAGCTCTGCTCTCACCCCAAAAAATGGAGGAGCAGCGATAGCTGGCTTTATTTCTATGTCTCTACCTCGTGTTCACGGAGGAGTGTACATAACTGCATTTTACACATCACAGCAAATAGCTTTAGAAATAAGTCAGGAACAGCTAAACATAAACTATTTAAGATGAACAGGAGGCACGCAACATGTACTGCTGACCTCAAGAAGATGTTGGGTTTCAGTTATTGCATGCAAACAAAAGTTTTGTTCTTGGGCCCCTCTGCACAGCGCTGTGTTCAGATCTAACTAAATCAGAATCTAGCACAGCAATATTTTAAAGGCTTTGGTATCACATGAGTGTTGAAGTGTTGGGAGTACGTCTTTACTTATTTAAGAAGGCTCTTAAAATAAATGAAAGTCTTTAAAGGATCCTTTCATTAATATTAAAATGCTTCACCAATAAACTACAGTATTGAAGACCTTATCCCATATATTTTTTATTCATTAATATTTGAGGGGATTTAAGTTTTTCTTTCACTCTAGGTCTGAGAACAGACATGATAGAAGGTGATGAGCACTTAGAAAAGGTCTGAGCTGGCTCTGAAGACGACCTCTATTATGCTTCACAAGAATAATGGAAAAGCAATTGAAAGTGCAAACACAGATGTGTTGGGACAAATCCAAAGATGTGCATCGCGGCTTTCAGAGATGGACATTTTTTCCAGGCACGGGGCCTGAAGCTGGCCTTTTGTTACAAGTCCTTCAGGGTCCCATTCTCACTGGAAACAGAGATAATTGTGCAAAATAAATGCTGTTGTAATTATGCAGGCTGACCCCCAAGCCATGATGATAACGAGGATAATAAACACATTAAGCTGATGTGCACTCATGAATTGAGCAATACATGTCAGAGGGTCTACCGGCTCCCTAAGACCCCGACATTCTCTCACACACACATAACATGGGCCTGCTTAAGTCATGTAACTATCAAATCACTGAAACAGAAACACAAATCCGGACAATAGATGCTTCCTTTGATCACACAAGGATGCTTGCAGCTCAGAAACAAACACAGAGCACTCGACATACTTATGAGACCACTAAATTACACACACTGGAAAATATTAGCCTGTGTGGTGCTAAGTTGCAGAGTAATTGATCCCAACAAGATGGTGAGTTATTCCAGGACTGTGTCTTACAGATTGTCTTGTCACAACCATAAAGTTACCAGTAAAAGGTTTCAAAATGAACTTGCACAGTCAATAACGACATCCAGATGAATAAAAGGATGACGTTCACACCTAGACAGAGTCATACCAAGGCAAAAACATGAACTCTTAGGATATGATTGATTACAGATAATCAGGGAGTCCCTGAGTCCTGAATGTGTTGTCCTTCTATCCTTTGAGAAGCATTCTGAAATCTTATTAAAAGCCACAGAGTGGTAGAAAAACACATTTAAACCCTGGTAAAAGCATGTCTCTGAAAATATACAGTAATAAACCTTTATTTTGATGGTTTTGAAAATGTCCTCAAAACTCAATTTTACCATTTCTGCACACATAAAGACTGCAATTTCAAGAAACACTGTGTAATCTACACAGCAAACACAATCTCACCGACTAGACATGCATCACAGAGTACAGATAAGAAAGGCCACACTGCAACAAGGCTATCTACATAATAGAATATCACCTTTGCTTGCATATCAATGATTCCAGCATATAACAATTGTTTTGGGACAACAGTAAAGCACGGTTATGATGAAAGTTTTAATACTGCGTCCACGAGTGCCTCACCATGAGCATCACGATAGTAGGCATGAGTGACACTTCGGAAGCGCTCCTGTCCAGCTGTGTCCCAGATCTGCAGACGAGAGGAAGAGTAATCACTGAATAGAGATGAGATATTAGAAAAGTTTCCATTCTGAATGGTGCTATCAGTCAGCTGGGTGATAAATCTTGATGATCCTGGGCAAGTCTGGACTATAACCCTGACAAAGATGTTGAATTCAAAGTTGCTGTGGTCAGTGTGATTACGGATTCTTAAAAAGGATTCAGTAGAAAACAGCAGCATCTCAGAAGGTCGTTTCTATATCTACGTGAAGAATGCCAGTAGAATATTCAATGTTTTGATCTCAAACACAAGAATAATATCTGTCTCTGCCAGTATATTCGCAGTTAGTTGCCATTTTTATGTCTGCCACTTGTTGATATCGAGTAGAGAAGCTTTTGTGTCATATTTGCACTCCTGTTAAAGACGACCAAAAAAGACATTTCTGACTCGTCTTTCAGCTGTAAGTCTCATTCATGAAATTGAGTGAGTAAAACCTTTGGATTTAGTAAAACCTTTGGACTCTTGTAATGAAATATCATGTCATTGAATACATTTTGAATCACAAAAAAAATAGAAAAGTAATTCCACGTGTGAACCAGACCAAACACCGGTCTTTAGACCAAACAAGCTTCAGAAACTGCTGAACGACTGCTGGACATTAAAAGCCATTTTAATGATGAAAGTGTGATTCACTTGATGAAAATACTTTGCAGATCGCTAATGAGTTTACATTAATGGCTAAAGGCCAAACAATAGTTTTTTTCCCACTTTTTAAAAGGCTTATGTATCAGTAATATGTGGTTCTGATAGACGCGGCTGTTTCTAGCTTTCTGGGGACCCTGTAGTTAAGATTCTGTTTGTTGGACCCTTAACTCTGCAAAACTCCTACGGGATGAAAAGTTCAAACTCCTGATCTGTAGCGATGCATTCATTTCTTACAGAGGCTACTTTTGTGAATCAGGCCACGCTGTACCCAGACGTGCACTCTAATCTCTAAATGTTACTGTGTGTTGCGTTGTGTCAACGCGCACTGCAAGAAATGTGATTGGTTTCCTCTGGTAGATTTGTTCTTCTTCGTCTTCATATTTCCCGCTGCTATTCTTCTTCATTGTCTTCAAGTTGGGTAAAAAGGTAGTTTGCTGCAGTGTCTGTAAAAACGACTGATGCTCAACATTTATCATCTCCAACTCACTTTAAATAGACTTTATTTGTATATTTATGTATGGTATTTGCCCTGTTGCTATGTCTGAGCTACATATTAGTAGAGAGCTTGGCACTGAGCTGTAACACTGCAGAAAAAGAGCCCACACTGCTGTGGAGTGGTTGGTGGTGCAGAAGCATAAATCAGCCTTTACCATTTTATGGTTAAAATAAAAGCACGGTGGGAGGTAGAATCCTTAAGAACCCAGAAAGTCTGAACTTTATAACCTTCGAAAATTTCCAAGAACATCGCTTTGGATCAGAACATAGAGTTGATAACTGACACATAATTTAAGTGCTTTGGAGACAAGTCATTTTATTTCTTTCTATAATACTGTATAACAAGGATGACTTTGTAGCTTGGAGGCCACCTAGTGGCTTATGGGGGTCATCTACCTAGTCCACACATAGCAAAAATAAAGGCTCAGGAAATTTATATTTGAATATTGTAGGCTTTTTTGTATCTCATGTGAGAATATAGTTTCATATTTTCAGTGTTCTTTTATTGACATTTACAGCTGCACTATTTTTAAAGTCAAGCTGCAAAGCCCTTTTAAAACTGCCTCCTTGTGGTCAGTACTTGCCTTTAACATTACCAAAACCTATGAATCAGCATATTAGTTTCAGAAAGGAGTTTTAAAAGTGTAAAATTAAGATGTTCTGTGATTTACCAAGATGAAAAGTAAACTACACTGTTAAATTGGGGGTGGAGTTGGTTATGTCCCCACTGGTGTCCAGGGCAGACCAGTGCCCTTGCTACAAGCGGCTCCTTTCACACATAATTTCAAAGATACTGAAATTTTTTATAAAACAAAAATGCATTAAAAGAGCTTCCCAAGTTCCATAATTTCTACAGATCATACTGGATGTGTGTTGTTTTCCTGCATTATTACTAGTTTTTTTTCCCTTCAGTTAGTTTCCAGCAGTTTTGCTCAGAACCTCATGTTCCTTTTTGTACAGATTTTGTCATTTACTGTGAGATTTTTTTTTTTTTAATGTTAAATTCAAGTCCTTACCTGGAGCTTCACCTTGACTCCATCAATGTTCAGGACTTTGTTCTGGAAAAAAAAAAAAAAAACATTTGCAAGAAATTTGCTTAGGTGTCAGTGGCTAAATATAAACATGTTTTTAAAGCAAAACCTTTTTTCGAACAGTGGGAGGCAACCACTGGAGATGTGAGTGTGTTTGTGGTCAGGCACCTGTCTGAACTGTCTACTCCTCTTATCCATGTTCCAGACTTTTTTCTCCACCCTCCATCAATATTGCATATCTAAACCTGATTTGGACCCCTTTTTAATGAAGCTTCGTCTGTCTCCTCTGGAGGATTGACTCCCTCTGTTCTGCTTAAAGCCCTCTGTGTGTCCTACGGGAACTTTCCTCTGATCTCTCCTGCAGTCTGCTCCACGACACAACGCAACCAAGTCAGACAAACAGGATGTGTAATTTCAGTTCCGAGGATGGTGATGTATTAAAAGCTGTATTTAAAGCCATTACATTTGTTTCAGCCCATTTGTTGACAGGATCTTGCTCAAATTAATATATCCAACCACAATGAAAAAAAAAAATGCTAAACACAGATATTTACATTTATTTAACTCTTAAAATCATTACGATATACAAAATATTAATTCTTAAATATACACCACTGGACACTAGACTGATGCAGACTGATGAGAGGGAGCTGTATCTACAAGTGGAGAAGCATCATATCTTTCTGAACACAGCTTAGTAAGAAAGGTGCAAATGCTCAGAAGTAAAAGCCACTGAAGAGTCCATGATGATGTTAGTAGCTCATCGGCTGTTTCCACAGTATGTTTATTAATTAAAACCTCGTAAACATTACGTCAGTTGTATAAATATTAATGTTAAATCTTATTTGGATACAACCACAAGTTGTGAGGCATTTACAGAATATCTGCCAAATATAAATAATAACCAGTAGTTCCCAGCACAGACAGAAATGGGAAAAAGAGAAACTAGTGGGGCTGTTGAATAAGATCCAAATGCAGTCCAAACTAAAAACTGAAGGGCAAAGTCAAATTAGAGCCAGGAGAGCATTGCCTGTGTCAGAAATTTGCTATTTTTACAAATAACAATCCGAGGTAGATGTGCACATTTAATTAAACACCAGCTTGATTGTTTATCTTCATATTGTTAGCATTATAGCATTTAATGTTTATTTTCAAAGCAAAACTTTGTCCACTTCAATTTATCACCATATAAAAGTATGAAAGTACTGAGATGATAATTTATCATGACATGGAAATAAAAAAAGTGGATAAACTTTCAAATTTTATAGAAAATTCTATAGTGAAAACTACTTAAATTGTCATTGAATATTATACCAAAAGTAAAAAAAAACCCAACAACTTCCGTTCCAGCCTGGAACAACAAATAAAGCATGAGTTAAACAAGCAGGCGGACTATCAAGCAAAAACTACAATTAATTTCAAATGGTCATTCAGTAAATAGTTTGAGCTCCAGCAGAAATGATTATAAATTTGTCCAAAATACTGTTCTGCATGTTCAACATGTGAGTTTCGAGCGACTACACTGCATCCTCATATTCCATGAGCTCATATCTGCCAAAGAACGAGTAGGTCAAAATGTTCCTCTGTGTCCCGGTATGCCAACGTGAATTACATCACCTGGTGCCACGGCAACACTCAGAAGCTTCCCCCCCCCATCCCCTGAGATATTTCTGCGTGCTGCTGCTGACCTTCTAATTCCCTGATCCCTGAGGAGAGACAGAAGGTATTCAGCCCCGACAAAATACTGCTAATCTTCCAGTACAGCACTTAGACATAGATATGGTCTTTGTTGACGCATTTAGCTGATCTACCTCCCCGAGAGTCACAAAAGGAAAATACCATCCATATTCATGGGGGGAACTTAAGCTGCAAGCTAGTTTATAAGTGCGGTTTGATAGGAATCAGAGTCTCAGAAGACTACCTCCTTGGTGTTGCGAAAAACAACCAGAATGGGCTCAGAGGCTTTATAAATATTTAGCGACCCAGAAAAAGAGTCTTGTGCTGGCATTACAGTAAGGGTTTTGGGTGGTTAACACCAGCCTGACTGCTCTGATTATGAAGCTGAGTTTGTTAAGAGGAAACTGCTCAAATCAAGCAGAGCATAACATAGAAACTCTGATTCAGGATTAAATAGGATAAAATGTATGCATCTGAGCAGCTTATACAAGCCCGTGGTGGGATGAAGAATTAAGGTATTGCAGATTAAATGGTGCCAATCACTCTTCCATCAGCAGAGTTTCCAGGTTTCAGAACTTTCTGAACCAGAACATTTCACAGGCTGATGCAGCTCTCTTGGCCTGTGTGCTTAAATTATATTCAGCAATAGAATCATTTTCAGGTCAGTTTCGTTCTCTGAGGTGCAGCAAATACAAACTGCTCTTCTTACCAGCTGCACAATGGATGTAAGCCATTTAATGCTTCTCTCCCCTCTAAGGTACGCGGCTGAAAACATTCACTCAGAATCAAACCAGCAGCGCTTCACGGGAGTCATAAATTAGAGCTTTCAGAGCACTACGTGAAGTGTGAGCTAATAAAACATTCATGGTTGCAGCATGAGGAAACAAACAGGAGCATGATATCCACATGAAGGTGTGAGACGAAGTCAGAGCATTGAAAAGAATCATGACGAGGAGGGCATTCCTCTTTTCTTCAGCTCTAACAGATTACTGATGCATACAGCAGCCTGAAATCAACACACGAGTCAGAAATGAGAGCACTGGGGCAGGGATATGCAGCAAGGCAAGGATCTACTGTGGAAGTAAAGCCAATTCCCAGCTGTCAAGTCATGTAGACACAGAAAAACTGTCCATACGCACTCACATGCTGCACAGAAATACTGAACCTCATCACCCTCCCCGTCTGCCCCTGCGGATGAAGCAGTGATGTAGAAATGTAAATATTTGTCTCTATCTTGCATGAAATAAGTTTTTTTTAAATGCATAAATAGGTGTGTTGAGTCCAAACCATAATCGGCCTGCAATGTGTCAACATCAGTGCCCCAGGTGACATTTGTTGTGGATTAGCGATACACAAATGAAGTGCACTGAATATCAATGATGATCATTAGGAAGCTTTTTCACTTCAGGTATGATACCTGTGTATTGACACCACTGGGGGAAAAAAATACACCTCCATCCTCAAGAACAACAGAACAACTTTGTCTCAGAGACAAAGTCTAGGTTAGCAAGACACAAACTCGACCAACACTGAATTAGATATAAAAATAAAGATAAGAAGCCCACCCCCCCCCAAAAAAAAAAAAAAAAAAAAAAACAAAACAAAACAAAAAGACAGATACAGTGACTCATAGACGGACTAATGCTAATGATGTGATTGTGACTTTGAGGCAGGCCCCAGCAGAAGTGATGGACTGTTATCAATAAAAATGAGCTGGATGGAACATTTAAGATGGACTGAAGGTCAAACACAAGGCAGACATGCTCACTGCTGTTTAACAAAGAAGGATTTTTTTTGTCAAGTATTCATTTTCCCCTGTGGATTAATTATTCTTAGGCATGCCGTTATTAAAATATAACTGAACACATTGGGTCTCTTCTCTTCTGGGGATTCTGAACAAGCTCGCTCAGCGTTTTCAAACCACAACACAATTCTACAAATTCTTGAGCCAAAAAACACTGGAAGTTTTCTGGTGGTAGAGATAGCGTGATAAATCAGGTTACACCACGTTCTCATTTATTGCAACCTCAAGACACTATGAGATTCATCCAGTGATGATCTGAACTTGCTGACCCTGCACTGTTTGAGGAAGGCCATAGTTGCTGAGGCCACAATGATTTTGCCACTATACAGTATGTTATTTAAAAAGCAGAGAATTTGCCACAATAAATTAATGAAAAATGCATATTTTTGTTTTATTTACATCAGTCCCCCCCACAGATTTTGGAAGGACACGCAGGGTTGTGAAGTCAGGTCTTAGTTTATTTTGAGTGAAAAAGTCTACTTTCCCTAAAATGCCTCTTTAACTGTGGAGTCAGCATAACCACAGGAACCCGCTATTGACTTTCTCGCTTGGGTGAGCAGTTGAAGCTGGAAACAGACTAATTGAGAGAGTTTGGGGCCACTGGGCCCATTTAGACCACCACTTGCCTTACTGCAGAGTTGCAGCTTTCCTCTTCTTGCTGTGCAAAACAAAGTAATGCCACAAATGAAGAGAGAGAGAAAAAAAGTCAAGTTCTTGGGAACATAGGCAAGGAAGCATTGGTTATGCACTATGTCAACTGGCTTTTCTCTCAGTGACATATTATTTTTGATACTTGAGTGGAGCTGAAGCTGACGTCCTACAGTCTGTTCTCCAAGGGGCAGTTGACCAGATCTACCTGGATAATTTTCCCTTTTTTTTTTACATTATCCATTTTCTTTAGATTTAAAATACCACTTAAAAAGAGAAAAGAAAAGAAAAAAGAAAATCTCCTTTCTATTTGATCGTTCACCTGTGACCTGAAGCAACATTTTCACACCAACGTGGAGGCAGTGGGATCAAAGCACTCCCTCTGGCAGATCTCACAAACAGAATTTGTGATGCTGTATCATCAAATCATTATTCAGCTGAATGCATCGAGAGGGGCTTTGACCCTTTTTAATGTTCTTCCCCAGGATCACTCACACCCTGGAATGATAAAAATGGAGATGGCCTCACCACAGCACATTCTTGTGCATGTGTGTGTGCGTGGCGGCAGTGTGTGATGATGAATAATTCTCTGTAGCTGAATCACAGGAAAGAGCTGGCTGAAAGGAAAGCTGTTGGCTGGACTATCGATATATGTGCACGCATACACTCTACAATGCATTTACACAAAAACAAACTCCTGCAATGCTTATCCAAAAGCACACACACGTGGAAAGCCACATGTCTCCCTCCTGCTCTGTTTTCTCACAGAAAGACTTATTTCTTTTCATTCAATATTCTCAACAACTACTTGAAAGAATATGCAGTTTTCTCAACTTGAATGACAACATTTCCACAAATCATGCAAACTCTTTAAACTATAAAAAACAAAGCCAAACCATACTGGCAACCTCTGCATAAACAAGGTCTGTATACGCCAGACGTTAACCTCAGAAGACCCACATATTCATAACCTTAACCTCATAACAAAGAGAATTAGCAAAATTCTCGCAGACACTCAAAATATAGTTACTTTCAGAAGATTTACAATTTACTGTTGACGAGGTCTGTGGACTGATTCTGTGTCAAACCATTTTAAAAACTGTTCATGCAAACTTGCCGATTTACTTCTACAAAGCTCTGTGATACACACACACACACACGCACACACACAATTCACATCTCATTGCATTCATTTCAGTATTAAATATTCATGGCGCTCCTCAGGGCTCAACCCTCTAGATTTCAGTGACATTAGGGCAGCATGTGGCAAAGCTGCTTGTCATTAATAACAAACACCAAACATTGGTAATGCAAACACTCACTCAATAATTTTGAATTCAGTAAGTAAGTAATGTAGCTTGTACTGTATGAGCATGGCACCATCCTGTGTAGTTCTGCCTCATCTGAAGAACTTGGAGCAACTGAACAATTACTGACAAACGTTCATGATGGTTTTAAGGTGAGGTCCCACACAGCATACCTTTGTTTTCATGCGTCCACGTGTGCTTTCTTCTTGCACTTTTCAAATTCATTTTAATTCATCCTAATTTAATTCAAGCAGAAAAAAAAACCATTGCTGCCACTTGCTGGCATGATTATGCTTGGCACTTTAACTGCACCCACTCAGAAAATGCAGGCGGGCAGACGCACTGGCAGGCAGAACGGATAACTGAGCAATCATTCAGCCATCTCTCCATTACATACAATCAGGAAGAGAACTGAAGATTGACAGTAATGAAAGAGAGAGGCCGTGGTCTACTACTGAGATTTACATAGACATTGGATATGAAAGAGGAGCAAATGCTTTCAGAAAATGTCATCATCTTTTCAACTGCAATGCCCTCCCATCCTTCTCTTGTTGTTGTTTTCCATGATTTCATATTTTCCATCTCCTTAAAATGCACATAATTGGTACTTAAACAGAATCTACAAGCAAATAGAAAAGAGTTCCGCCTTTTCAAATCCTTCCAAATCCTTCCAAATCCTCAATTTAAATGTTTGAAAAGTTTGAATGAAAAGAAATTAATTTGTTTTACATTCTTAAAACTGTGAAAAGACTTCAGACGAATTTGAACCAAGTGAACAGAAATTCTCTTTTAAAGATTACCAGAAGACTTTGAATTAACCTGTTCATCTAAAACATCTTTTTGGAACATGCATCGTCTCTTATCACAGCAGCAAAATTTGTCTTTTTTTCCTCAGTCATCAGTTTGTTTCTTTTACCTGTATTATTCATCAGTGTCAAAATAAATAAATAAATAAATAAATAAAAAAAGCTCCACTGGCAACAGTAAATTTACCCCCAATAAAAACCAACTGTCAAGTGGTTCACAGCACTGAAGCACAATTACAATCAAAGGTAAGTAAATACGAGCAAAGAAAAAGACAAACGAAAAAAATGAATCTAGCCGTGAGCTCAAACAGTATCGCAGTAAATAAGTGATGACTAACATCCACTAGCTGGATGAGTCACTCTCTCCAAACCATCTGAAGATGATGACCTCAAGTCAACAATTACAGACACTCCAACGCTGCACTTGTAAAATCACGTCAGCAATGACGTGAATGCATCAAAGTCAAAAAGTTGAAAGCAGCCTACAGTCAGAGTTCAGGGGCGTACATGTACGCACACATTCATTCACACACAGCTGGGGTGGAAGCAGATTGATTCATATCATCATTGTCCTCACTTGAGAGTGCCATCACTGAGGGAGGACTGTCTCATGAGTCAACGGTGCAAAGGATGATCGGATCAGCTCTTGAAACTGTGTGTGTTCATGCGTGTTGTCCATATCTGAGGTGACTTCAACTTAAGTGCAACATTAATGAAAGCTTTCATTTTTGTTTAATTATTTCCTTAGTCCATAATTGTCTTTAGTCAGTAAATTACATGCAGTGGCACGACTGAAAGGCCTATGGCATCAATTCAAAAAATATAAATACCTTCCAAGAACTAGCTTTCCTTTAATGAAGAAAGTAATCTGTAATCATGTTCTATCTATACACACACATACGTACATATGTATGTATAGCAAATTCACAGTGAACAATAAAGTTAAAGCTGAATTCAAAATCTAAAGAAAGTCTGTTTATTGATGTGAAAATGTCTGCAAAAAAACTTTGACTACACATACATGAACACTTTCATTGACATAAAATGTACATGATCAATATTTGATTTTTATTTTATCAGAACTATTCAAAGTGGATCTGTGTTTAACTGTTTTATATTGTAGGAGAGCTGCTATGCAACATGTGAAATATAAATCATATAACATTTTTAAACCGCAAGAAATGAAGGTAATGGAAAAAAATAAAACCACAAATATTCTATATGGGTGGAGGTTAACTCATTTTTACGAGGTACAAGTTTTCCTCTTGTTTAGTCTCTTGTTCAGTCTCTCAATGTCACTTCTGCCATGACTTTCTTGAATCTTTTTCACCTCTGCCATGATGTTCACTGTTGCTCTGCATTTAGTAATGCAAAGGAAAAGCATGTGGTAAATTTACTTAAAAAAAGCCCTTAATCCTTCTACAATCACGTTAACTGAAATGGCTAAAATCACAACATAATTTTGATTATTGAGCTATAGTTAAGAAATAAATCAAACTTGTGTGCGCGGGTCTATTCCTTACATTTCGCATTATTATCAGCGTGTTCCTCCTTTGTTGCACACTTTCAATTTATTTTCTTTTAAACTTCAGACAGTTTGACAGGAATACTTTGCTTGATCTCAAATCCACAACCATGTTGACTGGTAAACAGAGGTTTTCCAGTTTTCACAAAGATGAAGTGGCAGCAGTGATGTAAGATGTAAGAGAAGATGTTAACGATGTCTCTCTACAATAACAGCTGGAGGCCTGAATATCCCCTGGTTCATTAAAAGTTGCCACATCTGTGGAGCTTTGTTCTCACTTTGGTGTTTTTATATAATCTGTGTACATTTGTGAGTCTTTCATTGCAAGCCATTAAATGTGCTGCATGAGGTGTGACTGAAAGGATCTGAGAGGGAACCACGCCGTCATCTCACTATAGGAATCAACCCAACAACACAGACAGCCATTGTCATCAATCACTTATTAATGGAATGATTTAGATTTTAAAAAAAGTTTTTAAACAGTCATTTTGACAAAAACCACTTTTTTTCTTTTTTCAAGGCAAAACGAAAGCAGTGTGGCATTGTGGTAGTTAGGTGTCAGTGTTTGGTTTTGGATGTTATCTTATGTATCATACTTGTACTAGTTTTGCGGCGGCACAGTGGCGTAGTGGTTAGAACTGTTACCTCACAGCAAGAAGGTTCCTGGTTTGAATCTTAGCAGGGGGCTTTCTGTGTGGAGTTTGCATGTTCTCCCTGTGCTTGTGTGGGTTTCCTCCAGGTACTCCGGCTTCCTCCCACAGTCCAAAGACATGCATGTCAGGTTAATTGGTGGTTCTAAATTGCCTGTAGAAGTGATTGTGAGTGTGCATAGTTGTTTGTCTACATGTGGTCCAGGGTGAACCCCTGCCTTTCGCCTGAAGAGAGCTGGGATAGGCTCCAGCAGATCCCCGTGACCCTGCAGAGGATTAAGCGGGTATTGATAATGGATGGATACTAGTTTTGCAGGTCTAAACACATTCTTACACATCTCATTCATGTTGGTTCACACCCTGAAGCATCCCACACAGTATAAATAAGTCTGAATAATCGCTTGTCATCCTTCCATGGGTCAAGGGTCTGACATATTTTCTCTCTCCCACTGTACTGCATGTTTGAAAATGAACAGGATCTTTGTCTGAAGGTAATATTAGTTTCCATCCCCAGATCCTAAGCTGAGTAGGTGCATCATTACACAGCATTACAGAAACAGTCTCGTTCCCATCCTAAATGGATTTCCAAAGACTCGAAGCATCTGTTTTTTTTTTCTGGTGTATTAAGGACTCCAGAAGATTTTCTGCTGATTCGACCCCTCACTGACTCTAAAATTGTCTTTTCTGTGTTTCCTTGTACTTCTCATCTCTTCGCTTTCTGAAATGGCAGGAGCCAACCCCACTTTGGTCTAAATGCACGTTCTGCATAATAAGACTAGACATTTTTGAATTATTCAAGAGAATTTTTTTTTGTTTTGTTGTTCATGGAGACATGAAAGGACAAATTATACAGTAAATCAATCTTCCTGATGACTAATGCAAAAAAAAAAAAAAAAAAAAAAAAGCAAAACCGCGAGTGATCAAAACAGTGGAGGTGACTGAACACTTGCAACCTCTGTAGCTGCTGCACATGCTCCAGTGCATAAACACATGCAGTACAATTCTCATGTTTGTATAGAAATACACTACAGTGATACCAGATGTTCAATAAGGTCGATGTAAACCCCCGTATTAGAAACATTGAGCTGTTGGTTAATTAGCATGAAAGTATGTCTCACCAGAGGAGCAACAAACAACATAAAGGGCAAACAGTGTATTAAAATGCAAGAGCAGTGATGAAATGTATCTCCATCGTAAGCTATTTCAAAACCAGACTAAATAATGAGTGAAGATTTAGTGCTTGCTTGATTCATAGCCCCCACCCCCGCATACATACTAAGTGCACCCAAAAATAACATCAGAGGAACGTGAAATCTGAATCAACGGGGTCGTCTGTTACATGAGCAACTCCCCTGCTGCGATTAAAACGGAGACTTGGGTGAACATTCACCAGCCTTACCAACGAGGAGTTAAACTCCAGCTTGTGATATACAGGCTCCGAGTAATACATGCATCTGCAAACGTGTGTGCAATTTCACTGAGAAGCAGACAGAACAGTGGAGAAGAACAGTGGAACATCTGTAGATTAATTACTTAAAGGAGAAGAAGAAACTACACATGACCTGCTTTGTTAAAATATTTGAGGTCACTTTAAGAAGGGTTTGTGCAAGATTTTAAAGAAAAAAAGAAATCACAGTCTACTAACTTCATTCTGAAGGAAAAATGTACTTGTATGAGGTCAACATAGCTTTGCCACATTTCCCTTAAAACAGAAATTGTCAACATCATGATGGTTCCAGAGGAAACACCAGGGGACCAGTGAAGCCAGCAGGATGCTGCACTTTGCTTTGTCTCGCTTGTTTCTGTTATCACCTATGCAGACTTTGCATTTACGGGTTTTTAATTTGTGATAACCTGTGTTATACTAAGGTTCATCTATCTCTGCATTTTCCTTTTGCTTTGAAATTCCCTCATTTCTGTTCTCATCTTGAACCAGTTTTCTTTGTGCCTTTTTTTTTCAGTTTCCTGTTTTCTTTGCAGACAATTCCATTGTGATTTGTTTGTAGGTTTGCTTCCTGATTTTGTGTCACACCAAGGTTCAGTTGCTGATTACCACACACCTGTGCTTTGTTATTCATGACTTCCTGCAGTATTTTCACACCTGGGTTTCCTCTATTCAGCATCAGTTTGTCTTTGCTTGGATGGTTCTCGGTTTTCCTTCATGAATGTTTCCTGTTTATTTGGGAATTTTAGGATCATCTGCCTTGGCAGCAACTTGAGATTGCTTGTCTTGTTGAAATGTTAAATTTTTGCTTTTTAATTTCAATGTCAGCCTTACCACGGCAGTCTTGAGAGATCATCATGTCAAAACCACAACTGATTTGCGAAAACATTAAGACACTCCCGTCTGTTTATTCTAGACGGCCTGAACCACTTCTAGGACATTTACCATGCATTCTGCCACCCATCTTGCAGCGATAAACCCAAGTCAATACAGTCTAGCTCCAAGAGTTACCTTCCCAAATGCTGTAAAACAAAGATAAATCATTAAGATAAAGGTTGTGAACACAGTACAGTCAACAAAGAGGAAGACAATTAGTATGCTAGATGTGATCCATGACTCTTAAAGCTGCCAGGGACATTTTATGGACCTCTCCTAGACAGAGTGCTTGAAGTAAATCTCTGCAGAATCGAGGCAGTGTTGTGACGTTGTTTCTGTTCTAGGCTGTGGAGTACAGTCAGTGGAAATGGAAAGACAAGATATTTATCTTCCTTATATTTTCAGAGGTTACATTCTTTTCTCTCCTGGTATTAATTAAACCCACAAAAGACATCTCTGCTCATCAATTTTTATTTTTTAAATTTTTTCCTGAAGAAATAATCTCAGATTTATGAATATGCAAATTAGTCCCTACATTTCATTGACTATATATCCTTTGACTACTACTGAAAGGAAAAAAAAAACATGCAGTGTCAATAATGGAATAATTCAGCAATTCAGTTCAGCAACTAATTCAAGTGCAGCAGAAAAAAAAAGGAGAAGAATCTTCTCTTTGCATTTCCAGTCCTCTTGCCAAGATCTAAATAAATGAGGTAAGGACACCACACAACAAGAGAGACGTTGAGATGACAGATAAAACAGAACAAAACTAAATGAGACAGGGTTGCTTTAGAGCAGCCATGTTAAACCATCATGAATTAAAAAAAAAATGACAGGTGGCACAGCTGAATTACCTGTCCATTGTTTTGTTATCGCTCATAAAAAATGTATGATCTCTGCCAGATCAGCAACAAAGCGTTCATAAACAACTAACACACTCACAATGTGGTCTTTTCCACCAAAGTGGTCCGGTGCTAGGCTCAGAGCCAGGTGCCAAACTTAGAATCGGTTTCATTTGCTTATCAGCCACAGAGAATGCACTGGTTCAGGACCAAGAACCAAGAACCTCTGCTGGGTCAGGTACACGAACCGCTTACATCAGTGGTGAAGGGTGGGGGGGGTTATCAAGACCAACCGAAACACTGTAACTGCCGCGGTTAAAACACTACTGTGTCAAGATAGAAGAAAAACTAATGAAAAGGAATTAAGCAGCCGTCTCATATGTTTGAAGGTCTAAAATAAAGATGGTTGGACATGTTCAATCAGAATGAATGTGAGGTCACATTAGTTTGCATGAGCAAAATTAAGTTAAAATAGGTAGTTTGTGTTAACTGATATGAGGTGGGAATGTTGCAGCCAGCTGTCAGGCTGGTTAAGGCGACCACCAGAGCTCACGCAGTCACCAGAGCTCGCACAGTCAAGCTTCAAAACCCCTTTTCAGAAACCTTAGGGAAACGTCACAGAAGGGCTTGGGTCATTTAAAAAACATATATATATATATATATATATATATATATATATATATATATATATATATACATATATATATATATAAAATTCTGGATACACCAAGCAACAATCCTTAGGGATGGTGTTCACTTTAATAAGTCTTTAGTAAAAAAAACAAACAAACAAACAAACACAATCTTGACATGTTACAAGGTTAGAAACTTGAGTTTCAGTGAAGCAGGACTTTAGTAATACATGCTACTGTGACATGAGCTGTTGCTCATTTTGTTCAATCAGAGACAGACGAGCAGAGAGTGCAGAATGCAAAAAAAAAAAAAAAAAAAAAAAGCAGAAAGACAATAACCGATGAGCCTCAAGAAGAACTTTCAAACAGAGAACAAAAAAGTAACCAAAGATAAATGAAGAAAGTGCTTTTTTAATTATGGACCACACCAGTCGCACTGTGAAATGTGCTGATCTACGCATTTACTCACTGAAACTTGACCTGGAGATTTGATAAAGAATTGAATTTGACATGCAGATTTAATATTATAATTTTAGTTAATGATATTTACTCAGGGGGTCCATGCTCTGGATCTCTGTAAAGCGCCAAGAGACAATTGACATTGTAACAGACGCTATACAAATAAAATTGAATTGAATTGAATTTCTAAACATAATCAGTAATGGCATTGGTATTGATCACTATGAATTCCCAGCTCTAGTTATTAGTGATGCTTCTGAAATGTTTGTGACTCGCCTGTAATACATGAAGGAAGCCGAGAAGAGTTGCCTTCCTCCCAACCATTGTTTTTTACATCAATCTAATCTTTATCTTGGTTTTCATCATAGCATGAATCCCCCTCTATTTTTCTTTGTCCTTCATCCTTAATTCTCTGTTTTGGGCTAAGTCTTCAGGAAAAAAGACATTTAACACCAAGAATAAGATAAAGACAAACTCCATGCTCAAAATAAATAATGATGATTTTTCGTAAGGCAACACACATGTGGAGATAAATTAACTTTCCCACAGCTAATTCAAACTGTGGGATTGTGTTGAGAGTGAGAAAAAACATTTCCTTCAGGCTGCAACATTTAGAAGAATAAACAGTACAAGTTATTTCAGGCAAGAATATCCATAAAATGTCAAAATAAGAATCCCAGAGAGGAAATAAAAATTAAACAAGCTCAGAGCTTGATAGATGCCAGCAATTTTGGCTGATATTGGTCTCTCAGCACATGAGAACTGAACTAGATTGAGATATACTGCCTGTCATGTTGAATATTTCCTGAATATTATTAGCTTTCTCCAGCATCATGAACTTTCTTGAGTTCAGCACCAATGGAAGCTCATGCTTTGTACTTCTTTTTTTAATTGAAACAGGACATTTAAGATCCATCACACACATGCGGACACACGGACAAATGTAAGCAGCACTTAGCTGACTGAAGTAACTGAAGAAAATTATTAAGATAAGATAAGGAAACATGGTGAGCAAAATGTCCTGAGACAACTTTCATGACAATTTGACTCTTTGCAGTTTAAACCCATATCTAAAACACGTTTTAAACAGTGATCTACATCATGAAGAACATCAGAAGCCATTTTCACTAAAAGAGTAAACAAAATAAGTAAAAAAATATATATATATAGTGATCAGATACCAATATCATTATCAGCACCAATCTGATGATTTTTACAGAGAGCTTGGAGACCTCCTGGTTAAGACCCTAAAAGAGCATTCAGTCTCAACCTCTAAGAGATTTCCAAGTCACATAAAATGGATTAAATAAAAGCTTTGCCCTCCTGTCCAACAAGTCACCTGCCCATTGATTAGCACCCTAGCTGCCATGGCAACTGATGGCATGGACACCTGCGTGCTTCTTTTCAGGTATGCAGTATATGAAATGCAGTTTGAACCAAAACCGGAAATTTGGGATGACATATTATTAGTATTATATTTTCTTTTATTTATCATAATAGATTTTTTTAAATTGCATAATAGTGGGAAAAAAAAGATGTCATCTCATTTAAATTTGAACTCCGGATTAAAAAAAAAAAAAATAAAATAAGAACAACAAAAAGAAACATGTGCAAGAGAATGGAGTTGTGGTGAAAATATATTAAGCTTAAAAGACTGCACATTCTCTAAAAACCAGTGTAGTACATATACAGGCTTGGTAAGCAGTGAGAATTTGCATGAAATTAATCTGATTTGGAACATAAATCATCCGTACAGAGTAATCTCTGTTTTTATTGGCTTAAAGATATAATTGTATCTGCCGTTATTACATCCAGAACAGTAAGGCATACATATGAATAACTTTATTTATAGTTTTATTTATCGGTCTGCATGGATTATAGAGAGGTTTTCATCATCTAATGCAACTGTAGGGTTATATATTGCATTGAGACTTGTTGTATTTTAAGCCTGACAATTCACTGGAGCAGCTCTGTAATCCTGACAACATGTTGAGGTTTAAATGAGATTATACGATAAACAAGAAGAGGAGCAAAAAAAACATAACTTCTCACTGGAGCTTTGAAGTGGGAACTGGATCAAATCCTCATATAGAGCAAATTGCCTCTGTTTCCCTCCAACAAAAGGGATCATAACTGTCTATCCTAAAAATAACAATGATTCCCTGTCTGTCACTGTGTGTATTCTCCACAGGAAGAACACAAAGACCAAGGTCCTTCATGTTTCCCTACTCAACAAAGCCCCGGCTTCTCATCTCCTCCAACAAACTCACTCTTTATACCCTGGATGCAGATGAATATTCAGTTGTCATGAATGCAATTCTAAACTGTACATCTGGTCTATTCATTCAATATTCAATTGTGGAAAATGTAAGGGGGCATAGGACAAGAAACCTCTTATGACTTCAGTGATATTTTATGCAAGAAAAACCTGAGTAATTAAACGCATTCAGACCAGAAGGACCTCTAAACAGGGGAAAGGTTACACCTATGTTGCATCAGGTTTTAATGGGTTAACAAGAAAGCATCCAGAGGAGAATTGACGCCTTGAGAATGTTAATGAAATCATTCATGTCATGGAGCTCTGTGCCACACTGCAATTGAATAATGAGTCAATATGACAAAAGAGCAGACTAAGCAGTAAACTGAGTTTCACATTTTATCTTCCGTGAATAATGAATTTAGCAGACAGAGAGAACTGATGAAGTCCTGTCCCTTTGCTTAGATAGGCCTAAATGTGCATGAGCACCCAGTGTTAAAAGAGATGTTACATAAGTAAAATAAGTCAACTGCTCATCCACCCACTAACCCATCAGCCCACACACAGGCCATTACAGGTGTTTGGAGACACACACATGGACAAACAGTGGTTCCCTGCGTAGGCTCCAAAAGGCTCCAAACAATACACTTACATTTCAAATAATTTTACACAGCTTTCCATGTATATCAGATTTTTACAGTCAGGATAATACAAGTCAAAGATTTAACAAACTCTTTATCTCCTGTTGGCAGACGTGCAATATCCATCCATATATGCCCCTTCTCCTACCTTAGGGTCACGGGGACATGCAATATATTTCATTAACTTCTTACATCCGTTTAAAATCACAAAACGATGAGAATTAATCAGTTTTTTTAAATGTTGCTTTCCTCATTTCGCAGTCTGCCATGCCAACTGCTATATCTCTAAACTAGCCCAACGAGTAGGAGTGTCTTTTAGCCACATTTGACCAGAGTTGGTTGCATGCTCACCCGCCAGTAAGGGTGAAGAACATGTTGGTAGGAACACTTTGAATCCATTGGTTGTTGGTTATTGAATTAAAAAAAAGAAACAAACAAACAAAAAAACCCCTGTATAAAATAACGATGAGTGCAAGCAATACTACAACCAGTCCCAGCCAGATATTCTGTATGCAGCTCTATATTAACCACACAGGGAGTTCAGAAACATTGATCATTGTCCATGATCAATGTTTCATTGAGGCATTGTCATTAGTCTGGGACCTATTGGTTCCTAATTGCATTATGAGCAATGTAAATTCCTCTGTTGTGCCCCCTCAACACCGATCCTTTCTTTTAAACTGTGTAATAAAAAAAACCATCAGTGCACTTCTTTATGTGTGGAACATCATTTTAGCATCTGTTGGACACAGGCAGCAATGGAAGTTGAGGCTTACAACAGGCTTTGATACTTTCTTTCTCAGTTAGGGTTTATTTGTTGAATGTCAGTGTTTTATGCTGAAACACCTGGAAGCATTTATAAAAAATTATGAACATTTAATCTCCTGGCTGCCCATGTGGGACCATAAAACTGGCACATGATAGACACCATTATCAACCAGGGAGACTTAAAAACTAAAGCATGTCACACTAATTTAAGAAATCAATATCTATCCACTGATGCAGGAAACACTCTAAGCTCTGGGGCCTTTAAAGACACGGAATCGCTGTGGAAGGAATCCCATTAGAGCATGACCCTGTTTTACTAAAGGCACTAAACCTAGAAGTGTGCATGAGCATACATGGATGTGGGGTGCTTGTGTGATTGTTTTCTTGGTCCATTGATTCAAGCTCACCCTAAAGTCGATTCCCACAGTGGAGATGAAGCTGCCGGCAAGGAAAGCTCCATCTTTGAAACGGACCAGCAGACAGGTTTTCCCCACACCAGAGTCTCCGACTAACATCACCTGCAGGGGAAATCAGCACGGCCCAAATCTGTTTAGCAATGACTGGAACGCTAAAATGCACAAAAATTGTAATTGACAAAACTTAATGCTTACATAAATTAAATAACTAACAAAAAGAATAATTTAAAAAAAGAAGGGAGCAGGAAGTAGGAGCTGTTGTGTATATCTTTTATTTTACATCATTCTATGTTTTTTGTTTTCAGAACATTTGAATTACTCTGCTAAATTAGGCTGTTTTTTCTTTCTTGGCCAATGAGGAGTGTGAAAAAGTGTGTAACTGCTCATCAAGTCCACTAGTGGATGTCCTCAGATCCTTTCTATAAGTATTATGCACAAAGTTGCATTTCACTCCACAGACAACTGTGCATGGTTTTATCCTGAGCTCTGATTAGGTTGAAGGTTTTATGCGATTACCGTTATCAGGTTAGCTGAGCTGCTGTGAGACCTAGATATGGAAATGAAAAGTGCCTCCTGGGTGCACAGAGGAAGCAGACAGGACAAGAAAGCAAGGAAGGAGGACAAAGGGATGCTCAGTAACAGGGTCACTGAACAGATGGACAATGTTGCAAGTAGGTCTGAAGTTCTTGTCCCATTTCCCCTGTATTTATTTTATTCTAATCTTTGCGTTTCATCTGTGTTCTTTTTATTAATGATCAGGGAGCAGTAAGTCATTAAACAGTGTGCAATGGCCCAAAGATAGCAAGCTATTTGTAGAAATATGTGTTAATGTTAGAAAATGAAAAAGAAAATAATCTAGGAGAGTTTATAAAAAAATAGCTTTTAAGTTTTGGGCTTCTTTTCTAATATATTTGCTATTTCCTATATTGTTTAATTACCTTAAGACACAGCTGTATGTGGCCATGTGAAATCCCATCAAGGGAAGACAGAGAAGAGCATATTTCATAGAGTGCTGAACCCAGACTGAAATAAAAGTATCAGTTACTAAATTAACAGTCGTTGGAACTGTAGTTGACAACAACTATACTTCCATCAAACAGCTGCTTCAAAAAACACGCTGTGGCACAGGTCACTTGAAGTAGCAACACAATGTAGATCTGTGGGTGTGAATGCGTTTATGCCTCAGTGAAGTAGTTCTCTACACATCATGGTAACTGTGCGTCAAGATTTGCTCGATTAAGATGTAATCTTGGCTGTTGAAGACAATATTTGTTCCGCTGGATGAACAGCTTTAAGAGAAATCGGCTCGTTTGTTGGTCGTTGTAGTGGAAGCGCGCCTTTCCTGGTTGTCGATAGTGACATGGCTGTGGGCTTGCGTGAAACGTTAAAACAATTAAAGACAAAAATAACCCGTGCACGGAAATAAAAAGTATGTCACTATTAGGTTTGGTACCTAACTGATTCTAAAGAAATCAAAAAGCGTCCTCTTTACAGCTACTTTATTTTTGCGTAGTTAAAGTGATGACCTGTACTGATGTATTGTACTGCATCCTTCCTCTTTATTTAGGTGATAAAATAGTTTAGTTTTACGTGAGTTGCAATCCTACCTTGAACGCAATGTCGTAGAACTCGCTGCTGTTGCTGATGGAGGGTCTGCTGGGATGGACCACGCCATTCATCTGCACAATGCCCGGGCTGCTTCTCGCAGCTTTCCCGGTGGCTTTACCGGCGGGGCTGCCCGCAGACGGGCTGCTGGCTGCGGCTTTGCTTTTGACTGTCTTCTTGCGAGACATTGCTCAAAACCTCAAAAAACTGTCAAATTGTATCTAAACAGGGTAAAAGTAACGGAAGAATCTCAGTCGGATTTGCGCAAGGCAGGACCGAAAAGTTGCAGCAGTGAAGTTAAAGCATCTGAATTTTCACCTGTGCGCTGAACGCATGTTCGAGCACACTAACCTCCACTCTGAGTTGAAGTGAAACTGTCGCGAAATGCAGTGCGCTGGTTTCCGTTGTCGATCTGCAGCTTCCTGCTCCTGATGCTGTCAGGACAGCGGCTCCGTCGCAGCGGCAACGATCAACATGTGATCCGACGGAAAACTCCACCTCGAGAACAAGACCTGTCGAGACTCTAAAGGGATTTTAAATAACTTTAAAGAGTGAAACTTCACCGAAAATCTAAAAACAAAGCCAAACAAAACAAACAAACAAACAAACAAAGCAAAGTGTGCGCTCATTATGAGACCCTCCCTGTTGACGAAGCACAGATCTCTGTCCATGGTGCTGAAATCTTACGTCTTTACCAACAAGACACTGCACGCAGGAAATTATTTACATCTTTGGGTTTAATGAAATCTTTATCTGCTACTGATTTGGAGTCCATCTATTTTCTATAACCGCTTCAAACAATCAGGGGGCGATTAAACTGGGTAGGTCCCCAGTCCATTACACGGATATACATGTAAAGTCAATACCAATCCACCTAATATGCGGAAAGTGGAAAATAGGTACAATGCTTAAAAAAAAGGAGAGAATATACAACCTCAACACATTAAGGGATAAGGTGGAATTCAAACCAGGAGTCTTCTTTCTACCCCACCTCTTGCCCGGGATTGAGCCCCCACCCTCGTCACTCTGTTTAGGATGAAAAAAACAAACCAAACAAAAACGCATGGATAAAACTAGTGTGTGTAAGCGAATTATAGGCTCAAAAACCTACTTTAAGAAACATGAATTTTAACAGTAAATGACATACTTTCTTGCTACAAATTTGTATTTTAGGAGAAACGTGACACAAACTATTTCCCCTCAATTGATTCATGACATTCATAGCTTTGATTGTATTTCCCCTATGTAAAGATGTACATAGATGCATAGATAAGGAAGAGACAGAAAAAAAGTTGTCTTAGATCAATTTAGATTAATTTGAATTTGCCAACCATTCATTTAATAAACTATCTGGCGAATGAGAATGATCTAAGGTAATCTGCCTCTATTATGAAACATAATAAGGTTATGAGGATAGATAGATAGATAGATAGATAGATAGATAGATAGATAGATAGATAGATAGATAGATAGATAGATAGATAGATAGATAGATAGATAGATAGATAGATAGATAACCACTTGTGGAGTGTGATTGACTTGTGGTTTCAGCAAAACACCACAAGAGGGCGGTGTAGGAACACAAACCAGAAGCAAAAACACAACAACCTATTTTCTTTAAAAGAATAAATTACAGTTACACTATATGATTAGATTTTCAGTGGGTGTTTATAACTTTATTGTAGAATTATACATTTTTGATTTGAGACAATTGCAAGATTAAATTATTGTTCTATTTCAAGATAATGATGTTTTGAGTTTTTGATGGGTAAGTAAGAGAAACAACTACTAAATACTTTTTGTTATACAGAGTTAGTTATAAGAAATTCATGTTACACATTACTGATCTGTCTTGTGTTCATATGGAGAAAAGACCAGGGTCACATTCTGATGACATCCTATTGCTCTCTGGTGAATAATCAGATTCTGCACTGCTTCAAGCAATATATAACATTAAACAATATGAAATTTATGTATGATACAAGTTTCTTTCTGTTGTCGGATTACCCAGGCTCATTATTATGTGCTCAGAGATCAAAATCCAGAAGCCTCATTTGATCCCCACAGCAGGAAGCTGAAGTGACCTCGTGTTGGGTTACTCCCTACTTTTAGAATGTGTTTCATATGAAGGTCTTTACACTGAAGGAGGCAGACACATAGATATATGCAAGTTTGACAGACTCAAATTCAACCAACATAGAATCATTGCTTTGATAAAACTCTTTTATCAAAGTGGGGGTCACACACGCACACATACATATTTTATATATATATATATATATATATATATATATATATATTTACATATATACATACATACATACATACATACATACATACATGTGTGTGTGCGTGTTGTGGGGTATTTTACCAAGCTGAAGTGGACTTCAATATTTTGGGGTCATTTCTCCTTTGACCCCCAGTTCACGCATACTGAGCTATTTAGGTTGTAAGCGTACCAACAGATGTACCATCAGCTTTTCTGTGCCTCAATCTGCTGTCAGTCAACATTTTATCACAGTCCCAATAACCTCATGCAGAGCAAGAGAGAAAAGTGTCATTGCTTTGAGAGGATACAAACCCCAAAATCCACCAAGGCCTGCACACAGCTCCCCTCGACAGCTGAGATTCGTTCTGGCCCCAAAGCAGCTGTCTACTGTGGCAACAGCTGGGCATTTTGGAGGGAATCAGGGATGAGGATAGAGAGGGTGACTGGAATCCATTCCTGTTTTCAACGAAATTAACAGCCTTGTCAGGATGAGTTAACATGAAAAACGACTGTGCTATATGTTGCAAGGCTGTAACATATAATCAGTGTAACATATGCTTGTTTGTGTTTTTGGATGTCCGTGCCAAAAGTCATGGCGGCATGAGCCCATAAACAGGCCTATGAATAAAAAAAGGGGAGTCACTTCAGAACTATATAGTAAAGCACAGTTACCAATTTGATAAGAATAAAATGTAATAATGAAATTTAAGCATTCATTTCAGTTCCATTCACAATAAACTATGTGATGGCCCTTTCAAGGAAGGATCCACTGACTTCAGTATGTTAATTAAGCACATTCCCTGACTGCAAACATCCTCAGACATGTTCGATAATGACAGATCAAATTGTCAGAGAAATGTGATTGCAAGTGCAATGGAACTTTAGGACTCTGAGTTTGAGGCTTCTGGAGTGTGGCTGTAATTGCACACATGTGGATCCATGTGTGCGCCTATGCAATAAGGTCAACATGGCCTTAGGGTCACATCACTCTGCAGGCACACCCAAAGGCCAGGCATTTGTCAGTTTACCCAGGGTCAGGTGCCCTGAGTGTGGGCTGGGTGGCGTGCAGCAGCCTGGCCAGTCGCTCATCCAAAAATCACAGCAACTGTTGATCTGTTGGCGGCTCTCTCTTTCAGCTGCCAGTGGTCTGAGATAGCGAGTGCGGATGGGGGTGGGGGGGGGGGTGGGGGTGGGGGGGGGGGGGGGGCAGCAGGAGGCGTCCCACCAGCCTGCGCCCTTATTTGTCAGGCCTTGGCGAGAGCAACCAACAGTGGACTGGCACTGCCTGGCACCTATTCACTCCCTGAGGCATCTTAAAGAAAGAAACACAGAGTGTGTTTGAGAGACAGAAAAGCAGGAGAAGTGGCTGCTGGTGGTTGTTTACATTTGGTTCAGATGATGTATTTGCATTTATATCAGACAAGCTAATGAATTCATCAAATAATTATCAATTAAAATAATTTTGATTTAGATGTTTTAAAGGAAAACGCATCTTCAAGTGTATATCCTCTCAATCTAACTGCCATTTCATCTTGACTATTTGAACACTTTATCTTCCTTAAAAAAACACTCTTGATTTTCACTTTTCTGGTAATCATTACACGAGACATTTTAACTCTGAGTGAGTGAGGTAAAGCTTTGAATAATACAGCAGCTTTGTACCACAAACAGCAGAATAGACTACTGAATTCAATAAATTTCAATCACTGAATGGTTTTCATTGTATGTATATTATTTTCTAACCATTTTAACTCATGAAGCCTTGAAACTAACTAATTTTTTTCTTTGGATTTTTAACAGCTGTCTTTCTAGGATTACTAAAGGTAAGTGACACCAATATATGCAGATGTACACAATGAAACAAAAGTGCTTCCACATGAAAAGGTCTAATTTTTTTTTCTTTGTGTATTAAATTTTCCTGTTGAATGCCTTGAATGTCCCTCAGATAAATCCTATGATGCATCGATGTTCAGTGCTTCAGTATAAAAAAATTGATTTGATATAATGATTTTTTTTTTTTCTTTTTTTTTTTTTTTTTCAATTCAGAGTCCTGAGAAAAAACAGAAATATGCACTTTGGTAAAAGTATATCCCAAAGAAAATGGAAACAAATTGTTCTAATACACTTTTTGCCATTTTTTAATGTGCTAAACCAGCGAAGCCAAGCCCTGACTTCAAATCTGTCATCATATATTTTTTTGATTTTCTTTCCTATATATCATAAAAAAGGTGACAACATTTATTATTACCTTTCCAAAGACGTCATCACTGCATCCCATTGACACACTTACAATTTCCACCTTATATTAACCACTGTGGAAACTTTATTTATTTCTTTCTTTCCTTTTAATTTTGCTGTAACCCACCAGGGGGTCTGCATTAGTTAGACTTCAGGGAGTCATAGTGAAGCCTAATCTGATGTATTGAATATTATACATGCCCAAGCCTCACTGGACCATTTAAAGATCCAGACATAAGAGTCTGAGCCAGGGTACCAGAATGGAAAAGCTCCTACAGGCAATAATCACTACCAGGGGCCCAATTTCCCCCCCAATATCTGCTCCTTATTTCAGCTCTTTTATTTATTTGGATATAGGCCCTGTAAGTAAAATGCAATTTGAATGTCTTCTGTGTTTCTACTTGCACTTTTGTTTCCACTTGCAACGATGCCAGTCTGTCATCTCAAGAAGGAGGATAATGGGAGTATTCACAAGTGATGGGTGTGTTATCCAAGGCCAGACCATAAATTCTTGCTAATCCAGGGTGCTTCCTGCAAACAACAGTGTTGCTGGATTCTGTTGCACTGGTGATCAGATTTATGACCTTGCATATGGTGTTGCTGTCAAAAAGGAAGCATTTGGTCTTGCACGGACTCCCTCATACACACCGAAACATGCAGTGTAAGCACAGGAGTGATTTCACACACTGATCATGAGCTCCAGTGGCCCAACATCAAGTCAGACTGCAAGATGAATAAACTTGGGCATTTGGGAACAAGGCCAATGCTGAGAAAAAGCAGAAATTTTCCAACAATGTATGCCTAAATTGTCCAATGCCATTTCAATCCTCTCCCTGCACCCAGACGAAGAGCAGATCAAGTTTAAGGTGGCTGTAATTTTTCACTGGCAGAGGACTAAAACGTGATTCCCATTCTACTTTGTCTCCTGTTCTCCAGATCCAGAGGTGGTCACTTTATGTCTTCCCTCAGCTGGAGCCACTAAGACAAAAAAACACACACACATGCACGTAACAACACACAGACTTTAAACTGAGGCCGAGAGTGGGCACACAAGCACCAACTGGAGGGAGGCGCGGTGAGCGGGAAAAGGTGTGAGCAGGAAAAGTTGGGGTGTGTGGGTGAGTGTGAATATGCAAGAGTGTGCGTGCGTATTTGTAGAGTTTTTGCAGTTGTGACAGCTGGGATGATGGAGTGGAGGCGGCGTGTGTGATTGGAGGAGGTGCCAACAGAGCAAGTGTCTCTTTATTTTCACCACACACAAGTGTGTATGTGTGAATATATGATATGAACAGTATGTACAGTGCACGTGCGTTAATGTCAGTTAATAGGAAATATTCTTGTTAGTTTAACCAGTATGGTCAAATTTTGTAAAGTATTTGTTTTGACTTTGTAAAAAGTCAAAACAAATACTTTTTACATCTGTACCTACTAGAAGCACCTTGATATAGAGGAATTGAACAGTGAACATGAATGCTTTTGCTTACCACAGCATCAAAACATGATATACAAAGTTGAATAGAGCATCACAAATGACTAGTAACTCCACAATTTAATTATTTTTCTTCTTCCAGATTTGCATGTTTGGACATCGCAGGACTGTATGTATCAACCTGCTTTGCATGTGGTTGCGCATGCATGTTGTGAAGGTGAGCTCATTCTGTCTCTAGCAGTAACCAGCCATGGCAGCCACTGCAGGCAGGCAATGATGAGGTCACTCAGCAGGCAGGATTAAAGCCGTGACAACTGGCGCTGTGGCCAGTGCCAGTGATGACCGGGGTAGCTGTGCAGCGAGCATGGTGCTACGGTCCCAGCTCCAGACCAGCATCACCCTGGTGTTGTTTTTTCATTAGCCTGGTGCTGGTCCAGGGGGTGGTGCAGCTTGCCAGGCCAACAGAGTGAACTCACAGTTGTTGCAGGGCTTTAGGGCCTTTTCACTTTGCCTCTATCTGTGGTCACAGTGTGTGACCACAGTCCTCACAGGGAATAAAGGATCAGATTACATACCAAATGCACTCGTTAACTCAATTATGCAAGCCTTTCAGGCTTTGATGTGTAGCGATAATGCCAGGATTATTGAAGGGAGAGACGCCATCTGACCACAGCAGAGCTCTGTCAGAGCATGCCTCCGCTATGGCTGATGAAAGACGGACAAAATGAACTGGTGAGGCTCAGGAGAATGACCACGAATAACCTGGCCGGGCTGTTAGATAGAAACAAGTGGGAAAGCATTAAAATGGCTGAAAGCATATTTCTGATGTTCAAACAAGAGCTTGAGATTTAGAGTGTGAAAAAGTAAAATAGTTTGTAATGGATGAACCAGTTCCAAAATCACTTCACCAAACATCTGTTAAATACATAAAGGAGTAACAGGATGTACTATGTGCGGCTCTAAATGAGGTGATTTCATCCTTCATTTTCAATTTTGTGCACATTTTCCCTCTCTCGAAAAAAGGGTGAAAACGAATAAAACACAGCAGCAAGCCATTTGTTGGTTCCCACTTACATTTCAGTAAAGCTTGGAAATAAACCTAAAACCATTAGTGGCACCACTGAGACCATTTTGCAAAAGCTAGCCAAGCAAACCTTCACTTGCTTTTACAACAGTTTTCTCTCTTTCTGCTTTCCATTTATCCATTCTGTCTTTCTGCTGCAATCTGAGCCACATCTAAAAATGTCCCTGGCTCCTTTTAAGGTGTTTGGTTGATTTATTTCTAAATTTACTGTGTTGTTGTTACTTTACAACTGTAGAGATACACCACTCAGTCCAGACTGTCCCACAGACTCCAGTTTTGAACTCTGATGTTTACTGGAGGGCTGGATGGAGAGGCTCAGCCGGAAAGTGTCACAGTTTGCTGATAATGATCATCACAAATTCTTGGTTTGCACAAATGTCAGTTATTCTTTTATTATGAACAAACATCCTTTTATTGGATATAAATTGTTTTAAACCATAGCAGTCAGGCGTCAGTGAACACCATTTCCCACTAGGTGGCGATGCAGTTGCAAGCTCATGTTGCAGAGCAGAGAAAAACACCTGTGGGGGTCACACTGACTCACTTCACACTCTCTTCCTGCTGTCATGTGCTGTCCTCCGGGGCCAGTAGAAAAACAAAGAAACGATACCCGTTTATCATCTTAATACCATTTGATTTCTCTGATGTGGAGACAAAGGAAATGAAAAAGACATGGAAATGTGGTTCAGTTGAAATCAACATTTAATTCAGATGAGATGATTTTCCAGGAAGCCTACTCCCAAAGGAATGAGCGTTTTTTTCAGCTTTATTCTCATTTATATTTCTCTGTTATCTATTCTCAGAGCTTTCTTTGTGGAGCTTGATTTTCTTCTTGTGGCTGCATTGCTTTTTCTCAAGGTGCTCCAGCTTCCTTCCACAGAGTAAAAGCTCGCCTGTTAGGTTGCCTGGTGATCCTAAAGTGTCCACGGGAGTGCATTTGAGCATGGATGGTTGTCTTACTTGTCTTCATGTGGCCCCTCAGTCCAAGATAACTGGGAGAGTCTCTGCCCCCACCCTATGACCCTGAACAAGACTAATTAGTTATAATGCAATTTGCTACTACAGGGGCTGCTCTAATGTTTAAGTTGAATATTTTTTATCAATCTAGTGCAACTTTTTTTTAAATTATGTGATTTTATTGATTGACTTATAACGCAGGGCTAGTGCAATTATTAACCTGTCACCTTAACCTTTTAGGATGAAATGAAATGCATTATTTGTGCATTGTCCTTGTCTGTACTGGCTCAGTCAAATGTCACAAATAAGTCAAAAAAAAGAAAAAAAAAGAAAAGAAAGGAAGAAAGCAGTTGTAAGGTGGTTTCCTTGTCTGGGATGAGTGTTACAGATGACCTATGAGTTTTGAGGTGGCACTGTATGAGAAACAATCACGATACCATAATCATTATGCGGCTCATTTTCACAAAACCATCGTCACTCAGCTTGCATCTGGAAACTAACCTGAAACTGTGTTATGAATAGAATTGAATAGAATACTTTATTGTCACTGTACATAGGTACAATGAGATTAAAAGCAGCATCTTCTGGTTACAGTGCAAAACAGTGCGGATCAGTGTAAAAAAAAAAAAAATGCAGTGTAGAAAAAAAATAGTGCAGATAATCGAGGTAGTACAAATAAAAGCGAGTGGGGGTATGAGGATGTAAGTCCTGAGACGCTATAACAGATACTATATACAGATGTTTACACATGTGGTGGAATATTGCACAGATATATACAGATATATAAGGAGGAGGCCAAACTTCAACCTTACTAGGCTTTTAGAAAAACTTCCAACTTTTTCTGAATGGGGCATTTGGATGTTTAATTCTCTAAAACATACTTTGAATGGAAATCTTATAAATAATAGACATAAATAAGTACGTCATTGCTGTGATTACAAAAGAGAATAAAGATCAAGTACTGCTCGGCTGATGTAAAATTACTTTTAAAAAATTCTTTTTATCCATTTATTTTTCTACATTTATTTAAATTCTCCTCATAACCAAAATTGCCAGCCTCACTCGGTTCAAAGCATCTTCAACTGATTGAATGCATTAGAAATGAATAACCATCATTTTTACAAAGTCAGTGTTTTCCCAGCATCAGTGCATCCAAGGACTGTGACCGCTGTCTTTCACCGCAAGAAAGCTGGGTCGGGCTCCAGCAGATCCCAGAGACACTAGATAGGAATAAACGGGTATAGATAACGGCTGCATGGATGAATTGTGACTAACCCGACTGACATGACACGATTCTGTTTAAGAGACAGAAAAAGAAGTGAAACCCCATAAGGGGAAAGTTTTTCTGGTGTTTGATCAACAGTTGCACTTGGCAACTGACGCCCAAGCTGCTTAAATGTGATTATTTTGACCTTCTCACCTTTGTGATTTAAGTTCCTGTGCTAAATCTTCAGTCAAGAACAACAAAGACCATGTTTGATGTTGTGAGCGAGGCTTCTTTCTCCGTCTGCCTGGAAATCCCCTTTTCTTCCTAAAGACGACCAAATGGTGTCCTGTAATTCACACAATTCATGTGCATCATTTGAGAACAGACTAAAACCCAGAAGCCTAACCTTAGGACTTCACCACATGAAATGAATGCCATACTTAACGTAAATGATGGGCCAATAAAGCAACAATATCATAAATAAACAATTGTGAGTCAGAAAAAAATTAAAGCAGAGACAATAAATCCAGTAACTTGTTCGTCTCTTGAGTCTAATTGAGAGAGAAATGGGATGCTGTGGTTTATGTTTTCAGTGTTTACTCACATCTCAAAGGAACAGAAAAAATGACAAAGGAAGAAAGGAATGAAAGTAGGATAAAGTTTGGTGCTGAGACAAGGAAGAAGATACGAAGTGAAAGAGACAAAAAAAGAAGTGTGCACAAGGAGAGACAAGCCTGGAATCAATAATCGTGTTCCTCTGGTGAGGCTGTGGAGGGGAGAGTGAGTGAGTGGTGCCTGAGGACAACAGACCGCATCCTTCCTTCCTGTCAGGCAGCATGGGGACAGGAAGGGCCACCAGGGGAGGTCACTTGGCCGGGGAATCACTTCCTGTCGGGGTCGCCAGACATCAGGGGATAAGTACATCCGGGTCACAGGATGGGCCACCTGTCTGTGATTGACTCGAAGACGTTAGCCTCAGTGGCAACCAGATGGGAGACAGACAGGCAGAGGGGGATGGATGCCAGAGCAGGAACATCAGAGGCTGTTCAGAGCTCGTATTATCGTTTTGTCCTGGTAAACATGTCTTCACACCTGACATTAAAACGTTTCCTCACATGCATCTTCAGTGACCCTATGTGATTGAATCTCACTTACCTGTTTTATACACAATAACCGATGTCCCTGTGATCAACAAACAGGACATCAGTAAGTCTTCTGATGTATATCTGAAACATCTCAAATATATTCTGGGATTTTAACTGCATCAATATTCACTCATATCATATTTATTTCACTTATAAACAAATGATAAAAATAAGTTCTGATGCACAACAGAGACAACATTGGAGAAATAAAACCAGCATGAAAAACATCATTTGAGAAACTGCAGAGCTCGGTTTCAGTTTGTTTGAAGACACACAAACTGAAACTTTTAACCCCTTTTCTCTGAAGAAAAGCCAGGAAACATATGTTCACAATACACTTCACCGTCTGTAATTTATCCATCCCTCCAATACTTCATGCCACATTAAAATTACAAGTTACAATAAAAAAAAAAAAAAAAAAAACACAGATCTGAAAAGTAGAAATTCACTAAACACAGCTTTAAACATTTGAGGTAAGACCTTTTAAAAGATTATTGCTGCAGAAATTAGCATTAAAAACAAACAGAGGGTTTTGAATGATACATCCTGTGAGCTAGGACTCTGTTTTATAGAAAATGTTTTTTTTTCTTTTTTTTTTTTTTTTTCAGAAAATGGAAATGAGAAAGGATCTCAGGGGAAAGTTTCCTCCTTATAAGGAATAATGTCAGGCCTTTCAATTTGTCCCATGACACATTTGTATTCAGACTTTTAGAAAGTGGCCTAAACCACCTTTGAATGTGGCCTGGATGCTTCTGAATTGAATGTGTCTTTAATGTATCCTGAATCTATTCACATGTGTATTGATCAAGTGATCCAGTCACGTGGGATGAACGTTAGCATCGGGTCTGAACGTAGCCTTGGTGGTTGAGGAGTGATCGCTTTCTTGTCTTTGCATCTGTTTTCCTCCATCCAAAAGCTGGGAGTGGATAAATGAAGCTAGAGAAGATGCATGAAAGCTGCCAACAGTCCATCCTCTACCCCTGACAAAGAAAAGAGAGAATTTATTATACTACCCATTAAAACAGAGAATTATAAATTGTGCTGCAAGAGGGTGTTACCAACTGGAAGCTTAAATATGAGGTGAGGGACATTATTCTGAATTAGCATTCACACACACACATGAAACTGAACTCTCTCACATACAATACTGAAAACCTTACACACATACAGGTGAAATCCTCTCATATACACAGCTGGAAATTTCAGTTGTATGTGTGAGAGGAAATTTCAGTTGGAACTGAAATTAATTCATTTGAAACGGACGTTGGTGGGTTAGCAAAGTAGTGCGACTTTAGAGTAGAGGTAACAGCGGGGAATATGTGATGTCATGTCAGCAACCAAAAACAAGTCTGACTGAAGCAACGGACTTAATTAAAAGTATACTGGCTTCAGCAGAGACCATCTGGACATTCGCAAATGTTTCAACTAGAAAAACAAGGAGGATCAAACAAATATGCATCGTTTCTAGAAGGTCTGATCATATCTAATTGCTGTCGGTGGTAATGTGACGCTGTCACGCTAATGGGAAAAGAGACAAGAGGCGACTGTCCAGTATCCTTATTCGGAGCCGCGGGGGTCGTTAAGAACCCAGTCGTTGAAACATTTCCGAGTGTGCGGATGGTCTCTGCTGAAACCAGTATACTATTAATTAAGTCCGTCGCTTCGGTCAGACTGGTTTTTGGCTGCTGACATGACATCGCAAATTCCCCGCCGTTAACTAAGTCGCACTACTTAGCTAACCCACCAACTTCTGTTTCAACTGAAATTTCCTCTCACACATACAACTGAAATCTCTAGTTGTATGTGTGAGAGGATTTCACAAGTGTACGTGAGTGAATACATTTCCAGTTGTATGTATAAGAGCATTTCACCTGTATGTGTGTAAGGTTTTCAGTATAGTATGTGAAAGAGTTCGGTTTCATGTGTGTGTGAATGCTAATTCAGAATAATGTCCCTCATGGCACCTCATACTTGAAACTGTGTGGTTAAATTTCGGTAAAAAACCTAAACAACCCTCTGATTTTGAA
The DNA here is from genome assembly GCA_018398805.1 of Hirundichthys speculiger. NCBI lineage: Eukaryota > Metazoa > Chordata > Actinopteri > Beloniformes > Exocoetidae > Hirundichthys > Hirundichthys speculiger. Next base: position 1,109,597 of record JAGFBZ010000958.1, read on the forward strand.
TAATCTAACTCCTCTTTTCAGAGTGATCTCACTAAATCATTACACACGTTTCAAAAATTGAACCCTTTTTTCGTGAGTTGTGTAAGTTTTAAAACTTAAGATGGTGCTACTATTTCATCACTGACTTGAGCGGTATTTATTTTCTCAACAACTAAAGACTTACATGGTATTAAAATGATTCATGAAAGGTTCCTTCGGGTGCATGTAGGAGCAGATTGAGAGAGGAATACAGGACTGAAGGGCACAGACAACTGCACCAAATGGACTGAAAAAACCAGGAGCATAAAAAGTGGACTGTTTCATTGAGAAGAGCAGCTGAGCAGAGGGTATATGTCCTGATCTATGTCTGTCTCCGTGTTTGAGAAAATGCCAAGCTGACCAGACAGCGCTGGCAGTTTCCTTTAGTTGCAGAGCTTCAGTGCACTCCCAAGGGGGAGGCCAAATCAGCCTCAGATGTGCAGTCCCCCCACTCTTTCTACCCCCTTCTAAAGACTGCAAAAACAATAGAAACACATGGGAGTAAAGAAGAAGAGAGAGGGGACAGGTTAGGGAAGGAGGTAGAAAGGAGAGGGGAGACTTCTGCTATTTCTTTTTTTTTTTCTGTTCTAATTTGCCATCAGCTCTGGGGAGGTTGTTTATTATGTACAGTGTACACAGAAGTCAAATGCTCAGACTCCTAAAATGTACAAATAATGCTTCAATTTGAAATGACTGTGTAACAGTGAACTTCCATGAGATTTAAAGTTGGCATGTTATGTCACTTTGCTTGGCACCACACTGATATTTAAATCTGTCATTTATTGAGAGGTTCAGATTTACAGGGTAGTGTGAGTTCACAGATCAGACTTACCCTGCTTCCCCATCTTCGTCTCAAATCAACGTCATATCATGCTTATTCCGCTTTACTTCAGAAGGGCGTGGCACGAAGCAATATTTCTCACACAGTGACATATATCGCTTTGTTACGTACTTTATGAACATGCATATCAGAATAAGGTGAAAATAGATGCCTGGAGACTGACACCTCCAAAAACAGCAAAAACCTGGAGCTAAAACCTTTTATGGAACAAACAAGAAGAACCTTCCACTGGTTTCCAGTTTGTGTTCATGATAGTTTTCATCAATCATGTTGTTTTTAATCTCATTGGTGTGATCAAAGGCTTACCTCTTCAGGGGCCTATAATTTCACTGCATGGAATGTTTTCAGGAGTATTATCTGGGTAACATTTCAAAGTAGTTGATTCAGAAAGCGTGCTGTTTTGAAGATGTAAAGAAACGTATTTTGTATTCCGTCGTAAATCACCTGCTTTAAAGTCAAGAGTCATTTTTCTTATACAAATAAGGAATCTCTGTCACACCTAGTCTCTAACTATAATGGTTGCTCTTTAAACACTCTGTAAACCAACTACACACACAGATGCATACATAAGCCTCTGACATCCCACCCCTTCCTGAGAATCTTATGGCGATATCTGCATGTCAACAAACATTAGTGGGTATATAAATACATGTGGCACCAAAGTCTTTACTTCTTTTATAAATGTACATTAAATTACATCCCAAGAGAACAATCCAACTACATTCCTTCACAACTCTACATATTTATTTAACCCTTCACTGAAGTTAAAGTTAGATTTAGTATAACATGAGTACTATGAGTAAAAGGAAATGAAACATGTGGCTAATTGTATACGTATGTGCAAGGTGAAATGGAATTAAATCAGACTGTAGATACTAAAAAATAAACTAGAACATTTGCCAAATTTATGTTACTAGTAACAGCAAAATGATGAACAGTAGAAAAAACACATCTTAAAAAAAACACCATATATTTAAATATTAAACATAGATTTCAATTGTTAACTTTCAGTCTTATCCAAAGGTGCAGGTTTCTCATATATATATATATATATATATATATATATATATATATATATATATATATATATATATATATATATATATATATATATTCAAGTTACAGAAATGGAAGAGCAATGCATCAGGTGGAGTCAGAGTTAAGAGAATCTGGAAGGGCAAAACATTTTTTTTTACTCCACTTCTACCCTCTATGTTGCATAGAAAACCCATGCTACACATGTGCTGTCCCTTTAAACATATTCTCTGTCTTTTTTTTCAATTGCTTTCTGAAAAAATCGTCACACAAACAGTTTTACATTGTCAAAGAATGAACTTGTGTTTTGCTTGAGGTTATAGCCTCATTTCCCAAAAGATGGTTTTAGAGACCAGTTGGGAGACCAAGTCAAGGTCAGATTGTGTAGAGTGTGATTATGTGATGGCAATCAATCATGCAACGACAAAATGATGTAGAGACTCCTGTTTGCAAAATAGTGAGTTGTGCAAAATAGTGAGTTATACGACTCTGAAAGTCGCATAATCTGAAACTGGTCCAAGGCAGGAGGAATGATCAACTAACCCCCAAGACAACAACTAAAAAACGAGGCAGCTGATTCAAAAGGTGTTGATAAGTTGTTAGACTTTCCAGTGGAAAAATGATCAGAAGTAATAATGGAGGATGCTTAAATGTATAGTTCATTTGATTTATTTTAAGATGTAAAAGATAGAAATAAAAAAAAGTATCTAGAGAAGAGTTTTTAAGAGGAGTCATGTCGAACGATAAACCTACGTAAAGATACCAAATGACACTTGGACTGTGATGGGGCGTGGGGTTTGATCTGACAGCCTTCAGACAAGAGGGCAGCCAACTCTACCGCCCATACCCGCATGTATGTGATATTAACAAACAGCTAAAATGAATCTGCTCTCATATTGCATTCACATCATCACATGTGCAAACGGTCATGTACCGCACATTGTCAAGTGTGGGAGGTTTTCAGATGAAAGCAGTAAACAGTGTTCCAAGGAGAAGGCAATCATTCCAAGATGTAGTACGTACAGAAAAATAGCAGTGTGAAAAACATTTATGATTATCATCTGTTTGTAATATCACTGTATGATCAGAATATGAAATAGGAGATCGTGCAAGTGTTTATGAAACCTAAAACTGCACAGATATATGAAGAACAGTTTCTTCCTACATGTAGCCAACAGTCTACAGCGGCCAGGAGTGGATACCAAGACTGAATCAGAAGATTTCTGCTCCTGTAATAATACTGTAATAATACATCTGAAACCTTAAAAAAAAAAAAAAATCTTGTGATTACATGAACTATTGACAATTTCCAAACTCAGACCTTCAATACTGCCAACTTTTTCTGGTCATCTGAACATCCTTCTGCATTCTAAGCTCTCGGGCAAGACTGACTGATATATGATACAAAACCATCCATATATGCACTGACTGCAGCTCAGTGTTTTAGGTTATTACAAAGTATGACTCCTGTAAATACGCGGTATGCTCTGATACATCTAGACTAAAGTGGTTCCCTGCCAGTCCCAAAACCAACTAACAAACCACAGCAGTACCTTTACACCACTGGTCTACCTTTATATTCCTTTTTGACTTTTTTTTTTTTTTCCTGTTTTAGCAATCATCATTTAACAAGTCTATGAGCTGTAGCAACAGCGAGGGCTGTGGCCTCGATATAAGCTTGTTTTGGACGTGGGGTTACTCGTGCCATACCCAGACTACTGCGCTCGCAGCAGGGAAGTATCCGTTTACCTCGGGTACTCATTCTGACTCTGGAATGATGCCTGTAAAGCCAAGGGAAGGGTGGAGGTGGTGTAAATGTGTTTCCATTATTGCACCCTTGAAACACTAGAAGACTCATTTTGAGGATCCAATTTTATTAAATCAAGTGTGTGACAACATTGAGCAGTTTCCACAACATGAGCAGGTATAGTGGGTGTGAGGTGCGCAGACAAAGTGGTCTTTGAGTGCTGTGGTCAGGCACTTTGCCAGACACCTTTCCACACGTAGCACTTGGGGAGCCTTATTGAAAGTATGAGCTGAGCCTGTCATTGCCTTTAACGTTATTGCACTCAACACATGACCAAGAGGCTCTGATAGCTGTGACACTGTTGCTACAAAAGATTCGTATTAAGTGTGTGTGTTTATAGGTAGGCTGAATGTTTTTGCTTCTGTCAGTGTTGGTGGGTAGTAGTAGTCCTGCCTGCTGCTGCATAAGTGCTCTGACACTGATTTTACGTTATTGTAGCCTGCCTGCAGTTGCTTTCATGACATATTAATAACATTTTCACATGAATGGCTGAAAATTGCTATGAGAGTTTAAGTAAATAAATACGAGAGGCAATTCATTTAATTTTGGATAAGCTGGAACTGTAATTCATGTGTCAACCACTCTGCTCAGACTCACATTGCACTTTCAGCAAAACATACAACGACTAACTCCAAGTAGGCACATTAAGTAAAGGGAAAAGATGCAGAGACATTTAGTAGGTCTGATTCGCAGTGTTAATGGAACTACGTACTTGTAGGCTGAGGTCATATGGTGGTTGATTAAGCAGAAGACATCACACAGTGCATTAGAAAAGAATTATGACTAAGAAAAATCTGATGGTTTGGAAAGCGATCTACTCAGATTCCTACTGTACATGCCGTCTGTCTGCAACAGGAGGCCTGGGAGAAACCACTCTTATTTTTGATTGCATTCTGATCCAAACCCTGCTTTTCTGGCTGTCACATTGCCAGATGAATAGCGAACAGGGCAGCTGCCATTTTGGCAGGTTGAGTCTTTTCCATTTCACATTTATCAAAGGCTGATTTTCTCCATGGCCTAAATCTCCTTACACAAGGTGTTCTCCCTCACTGGATAGAGCCTTAACATTCAATTTAAAGTGGAATCAAAGAAGAAGGAGCTTGCCAAGTTATATGAAAGAAAGCTGGCTGGAAATCTGTGTCATGTCAGAGCAAGATATAATGCTGGTAATCTGTATTGATTTGACAGCTCAGTACATAAATTCATATTAGGACAAGCAGTCTCTTGTTAACCCAACAACTCTCAAACATACTGTAGGTTAATGTGCAATACTTAGTCCCCTCTCTTTTAATATTCTCTTTGTATTAGAGCATAAAAAAGTAATCTGATCATAGCGGGTCATAGCATTAGACAAATACAACCTTAGAAGAACAACAACCTTTACCTTTTTTGAGCGTGCCGTTATTTAAATGACAAAACTGAAGCGAAAGAAAAAAAAAAGTATCTCCTTACTGGGTTGTACAGCACAGGTTAGAAGGAGGACTCAATTAGGTATGGTTTGTTTGGAAGAGTTGCAAGGAGAAAACCTCTTCCTTTCTAAAAAACTGACTGTCAAGTCCCACAGGTGGAACTGTCATGAAACCGCAGTGCAGCGTCAGCTGCTGCAAATCACAGGTATTCTAGTCAATGAGAGTGGTTTCACCAGAGGCCGCTGTAGAGCAGTGCTCAAGTCTGTTTTGGTGCTGGAGTGAAGTGGCAGGAAGTCAGATGTGGAAATGGCAATGAAGCATCAGATGGATTTTCAAAATAAAAAAACAAAAACGGGCTCCGACTTGTACATCAACAGTCTAAAATAGAGGTCTTCACAGGTCCACTTTCATGGACCCGAACCCGAATGGACCCGTGAAAATTCGACCCGAAACCGACCCGACCCGAGGTATTATCATAAGTCGGGAAGTCCGAACCTGAATGGACCCGGAATATTTGGACCCGGAACCGACCCAACCTGAGTCTTTAGTTTCCGACCACGAACCGAACCGAGTTACCTGAATAGAACCGAGACAATACAGACCATAGTTGCTCATGTTAAAAGCTGTCTAGTGTTGAATAAAACTTGATTTTCTTACCTAAAGTTGTCTTCTTCTACCCGGTTCAGTTGCTACCATAGGCTACGTGATGTAAACAACAATAAATCCACGTCGTTATTCTCTTTGTGGATACAGATGCTTATTGGTAGCAACTGCTAACACTAACAGCCAACAATGGTCAGGACGTGTCGTAAATATGTTCTGTCAACCAACGTTATCATGTTGGCGATCCGTTCTGCTTTACAGCTGCTGGGCAAACCGCTAATAACACGCTACGGCAACATGATTGTTTCATGACAAACATGGCAAACGTTAATGGATAATTAATTAAACTGCCCCGAGTCCTGACATTGGCCGCCACTGCCAATATCTTTACCTCTCTCGAGTAAACGCGAACCCAGCCTCTCAGAGAGCACCGACCGGACCCGAGACTAACTGTACCGATTCCGATTGAACCCAGTGTCACGTCTTTTGAATGGACCCGAGACCCGACTCCGGTCGGGTCGGAACCTTGGGTTGTCGGGTTGTTCCGAAGACCTCTAGTCTAAAAGCACATGGCACATGGCGAGACACACATCAGACTACCGCAGGATCTCTAAAGCTTTGGGTAAACTTGTATGCTCATGAATTGAGTCAAACAGGAATGCTCCGCTTTTGAAAAGCTCTCTGGGACTTGAAGTTGTGCCTGAGGATGAAGCAAAACCGCTGCAAAACTGGACCACGGTGCTTTCGTTGCCAAGCCAAGAGGTTCACAAAATTGCATCTGAGCAAACCACAAGACTTCTGGAACAATGCCAAATCGACTGATGAAACCAAAACAAACTTGTTTGCTGTTAATACCCAGTACCATGTTTGGCAAAAACACAACACAGCATTTCAGCAGAAGCTCCTCACTCCCACTTTCGTGCATGGAGCAGCGGGGCGATGATGGAGTTGTTTTGCAGTCGCAGGCCCTTGGCACCCTGCAGCCTTTTATTCGACCGGGAACTCTTCTGCACACTGGAGTCAAGTGTGAGGCCATCTGTCTGACCTCTAAAGCTTGGCTGAAATTGGATCATGTCACATGACAGTGATCACAAACACAGCTGAAAATCTACATTAAAAAGGCTGAAACTTAAAAATAATCAAAAATTTGAATTGGCTGATTTCACTTCACTCTCATTGAGTGATGGGGACATTTTTTTAAGCCACCAAATTGTGATGGTGCAGTGTCCTGTCAGAACCTGGGGAACACGCTGCTTTAATAAGGTTTCTTTCAGATACTGAATGGAGCCACTGATGGAGTGCCAGTTATAGGCCATTTTTGATTGTACTGTAAATATTTCTGATTAAACGTGATTATGTAGTCTTGATTGTGTATGTTTTCATTCTTTGATGAATGAATGTGTTGGAAAGGGGTTTCTCTGCTGCTGTGTGTTTATGGGCGTTACTATGGCGACCGATCCCACTCGGCTCGTCTGATTGTGACGTAGAGAGAAAAGGAGATTTTACCGAGTCATGGAAGCAACAGACTCTGGGTTTTGGTCTCAGACAGCAGCTTTATTTTTTAAATGAAAGTCTGAGCACAACATTTTATTGAAACTTAAGTAGATTTGAACTATAAAAAAAAATCTTGAGAAACCATGGAAGTTTAAAATAGAGTTCTCAAGGTGTGGCACTCCTCAATTGTGCCTGAGCACCCCCCTGTCAGCCTTGACATTTCCAGCGGTCCCCTAAAGGTTCAGAACGCCCCCTGGGGGGCGGTACCACCCCGTTGAGAAACACTAAAAGTAATTTTGTAAAGAAGAATGAACCAATTGACTGCTTGAAATTAATGCTGCTAAAGGTTGATCTACAAGCAACTGAATCATGGGGGTACTTAGTAATGCCCACATGTTTTTTTTTTTTATTACTTATTTGTGTTTTTGCATTTGTTTTTGTTATAAATTATTGCATGGAAATGTGTTACATGTTGGTGTTTGTCTAAACCTATAATTACCTAACTATAAGACCCACTACAGGTAGAATAATTTCTATTATGTTTTTACACAGAGAAAGCCCTGAGGATTAAACGAGAAGGGTAACAATTACAAATGACTGTATAGTGATGTACAATGATGCTGTATGGGCTGCACAGAAAAAACCAACATGTGGAAATACTTTAGATGCAACTAAATATGACGGAAGACAACAAGTTCTCAAATGAGGTTGTGGGAGCTTTGCATGCTCATGTGGTTGCATCAGCCAGTGTCACATATGATATGAACAATCAAAAAGAGCAGTTGCCATGGTAATTTGTCTGACCAGACACACAGTAGTATGCACACACACTTGACAAACACACAAAAAGATAGACTCACTTAAACACCCTAGGAAACACAATTGGCTACATACACAGGCCAAATGGTGATACTTGCCTGGATGAGACAGCACCCTTTGGCCTGTGGGGCTTTCACAATGGGACCCATTCTGTACTGTTCACAACCCTCCCTCCTCCCCTTTTCTGTTTATGACTAATGACCTCAGGGCAGGGGTAAGTTAGGGGTGAAGGTGGAGGGGGCATGCTGCTGCTGAAGATGCCACGATAACAACATCATCACTGAATTCAAACCTAGCCTATGTCGAACCCTCAACAATAGTGCTTTAAGAAGATATACCACTGTCTTTATGAGGAAAAGAAAAATCAAAGCAAATTAGGGTTAAAGTGCTTCCACTAAATCTCCTCTGCATGTTGATGGCCTTAAGCAGTGGTTCCTACAGCTGACATGAGTGATGTCACTCAACCATGAGGTTTTACGTCAGAATGTGGAACAGTTACGTTGATCCTTTTAAAGATTGTAACAAACCTACCTTTTTGAGTTTTGTTAAGCTGCCTCAGAAGTGATATTGCACAAATGTAACATCTTCAAAAACACTTATAAAGAGAGAGAGTGGTGGCATTACATTTGTCAAGCTAAAGAGCCAAGTTCAAGTCCCACACATGCCAATATTGTCCAACAACTTTTTCTATTTTGCCAGTCAAGGCTGGTTTGGATTAGACAAAAAAGAAAAGAATAAAATCCATAGTTAGCGTTAGCTATTAATTAAAGTATTGTTAGGCTTATATATTTCTAAATACGTGCTTAAAGGATGAAATCATGTCCCATGAACGCTGCCAGATTCAAAACGACAGCTAACGTGAAGCCTTTTGAACATCTTAACAAATGTACCTATTGCATGTTTTGCTGTGAAACTGGGCTGTCGTTGCCGAATGTTCTGTTTGTGGGGAAGTTATGAAGAAAAGTCACGTTTTAAAAAGATGATGGAGAGTTCGCCAGGCAGCATTTGTTGCTTCAGAGTACATGCCAGAAAAAGCTTCAGCATGTGTCACCCTGAAAAGGGCGATGGGGCCATGAGAAGTGCAGTTAGACAGTTGTCACATGTCCCTCACGATCAAAAAAACAAAACAAAAAAAACATTCAAGTGAAACCCACCGTATCACATTACCTACAAGAATACTTTAAATAGGCTACAGTAGGGTATAGCTGTCTGAGGTTAGTACATGGATCACTCAGCTGGAAAACTTAGGCAGCGTGGCTTGAAGCCAAACCCAGTTGAGGGGAACGTGTGCGGGTGTGGGGGCTGGAGCCAAAGGCTTGAGCTGCAGCACACAGATGTGAAGGCACTGACGGATGTATCTGCGACAGATGCAAGCTTTTTTCAAGTATGCACAGCTGTGTAGATGTGCACGCGCGTGCCTTTGCGCTTTTGTGTACAGTATTAATTTGCACATCGTCATCTGTGCAGGGTGATGTCACTGTGTGCAGACGTGATCTTTTGTTGTGGTTTTGTGTGAGTCTGAAAGTTCTTCAGATCCAAACAGGTCTCATTTAGATCTTCTGGCCCCCCCAGTAAAAGGCAGAATGACAAAAATGCTTTCAATACTCTCATTTATTTTCTGTCTCAACAACATTAAATAGAAGCTGATAAGAGGTTGGTCAGACATTCACTGTAAAACATGCCTGAATAAGCCTGCGCAGTTATCTGTGCCAGGGAAGTACTTGTGTCCATGAGTGTATGAAAATGATTCTATCCTTGCATCTTGAAGCTAAAACTACCAGTTGCAGTAGCCTGAACACAAACAGACCCAGGTGTGTATTAACAGCAGCTTCCTCCTCTATGTTTTACTTCCCTTCCTCCCTCACTTACTCCCTACTCCAGATACAGTAACTCAGGTTCAAGGCTCATGTCATGCACATTGCTCACGGCAGTGCTAATGATTACATTTTGTTCAATTGGCTGATTAAGGGCTGCTGGAGCACCCACAGCTCACTTAAAATCCTCCCCCACCACCTTGGCATAGAGAGTTTTATGGGCACAGGTGATGGGGTGTCACTGAGGAGCAGCTCCACGCCACCAAAGCTCTAATGATCAGGAGCAGCATATGCATGCAATTTACAACTGGGCTGCTCAAAGCAAATCAACAATTATACGTAATGTCTTTCACAAACTATAGTAAAACACATATATTTAAGAAGGAGGAGCTTAGATTGTGGAGTTGGGGAACCAGACAGGAAAGAAAGCTGATTTTTACGGGGCAGGGGCACCCGAAAGCAATTACTTTTAACATGGGTTGAGGTCCGTAATAAACAATTACTTGGATTGCACCAGCGTCGTGCCTCGTAAACACTGCGGTTCTAAACTACACCTGAGTTTTCAGCCTGTCTGCTGGCTGGGCCAAAACACTACCTCATCAGGGAACGATGTCTGACAGCTTGGCGGTCCTCCAACCAAGGATGCACATGTTTTTCCAAATGCTTTAATCAAACCATACATTAGGATGATGTTATATAAGTGTAGAAGTGACTATGATAAGTAATGAACGCGCTAAAAATTGGTAACAGACATTAGCAGAGACAAATGAACCAGCAGACTCACGTGACATGATCTGAGGCTCGTATTGCTCTTTTGAAGCTTGTTAGCCATACATAAATGCATAGGTCCTGGTACTAGAGTCAAGTGCCTCCCCAAGACTCACTCAACCCCCTGAGAAGAGCACACTGAGCTTCTAAACACTCTCCACCACTCCTTTTCCTCCCCTTTTTCATTGTTGGGCTTTCATGGTTCTGCATCAATTCTCTCTTATCTCCAGCCTTCCCAAATGACAAAACAGCTACTTTGCATACCGCATTAAGATCTTTGCGTACACAATACCGAGGCCCGTCTTTCTTCAGGCCTCCGTTCCTTTCTTCTTTCCTTCATTGCTTTTCTTCCTGTGCCAGTTGGTGTAATGCTGGAGCACTCTCTTCCTCTCTGGTTCACCTCTTACATGTTTTTTAGCCTTAAGCTCAGCCCAGCAGCTAAATGGGCCAGAAGCCCAAGACAGAGCCAGGTGGAGATTAACACAAGCCCAGAGTCATTATGCTGTTCATGAGCCGTGTCCAAAGCAACAACTTTTATAGCACCTGTAACATACCAGCTAATCTGTCTGACACCCCTGAGCAAATAAACACAGCAAATACCACTCCAAACACACACACACACACTCTGAAGGACTTATTCTTGTTGGCTGCACACATGAGCACTTCCCGGACACCGAGGGAAAGCGGGCATCTTATTTAGACATAAAAGCAAGTTACCGTTTGTGTTTGTTGCGTGTTTAAAATGCATTTGCTGAAGGCGCAGGGAGGCTTTATGACTGATTAGATGTTTACTGACCTTTGACCCTCAGGGTGGATTCTCTTTGGCAAACAGCAGCAATATGATAGCATGCTCACAAATTGTGCCAGACCCTTCTCTGTCTCCGCCAACACACCACCACCTCTGTTTTACCCGTCAGTCAATGCCAGGACTAATCAGTCAAAATAAATCCAATAAACCAAAATGCAGACCACTACATTTAATTACAGGAGCGGAGATGTTGAAGCATAGCATGTTTTGCCAACGAACATACTAGTCTCTTTATCGACAAGCATACTGCACTAACTGCAGCCTCAGCAATTATGCAATTTAACTGTATTTAACAACATTAATAGAATAGCATGTACTACCGGGAGTGGATGTTATCCATGCAAAGTGGAGACATATTTAATTGAATAATTTTTGACTCACTGACTAATAAGGAGAGGAGTAAAGGAAGCAAAGTTGGTTGCAATGCTCTACCATAGTCTTCTCATTAGGCATGGTCAAAGAAAGCCTTGTGGTGGGTTTGCCCCGACCTGGTGACTGTTCAGCTGCGTGAGTGAGAGAACTGGAGTGATTATGTTCCCAGGGATCCCGGGGTTTAAAAGGTCACCAATATTCAGAACTTCCATGCTGATGATGCACATTTATAGATATGAAAATGCAATGCAACAATATAGAATTATTTTATTTTATTTTATTAACCAAGACATCAGTATATACTTTGTACTTTTTCTGTATTATTTTATGTCATTATTTTATTATTATTATTATTTTATTTTATATCATTGTGGCTTGTTTAGATTAAGTTTCTTTGATTACGTTGTCGAGTTGCCTACAGCAAAGATGTTAGTAGGTCATTACTACCTGTGTTAAAAGACACTAAACTTGCACCTTCTGTGCTAAAGAGAAAAGAAAAGTAACAAAAAGGAATCAAATAACTTTACTCAACTCAACTGTTTAACTCAACTTAAATCCCTTTATAAAACAAATGATCTAAAGTTAACAGTCACTTCACTCCAGCTGTGCAGAGATGCTAGACTGTGTAAAAACAGTATTTTGTCTGTTCTGTGATTGCACACTGTTCACTTTGCTACTCAGTGGGGCCATTCAGACCAGTATATGATTTTAAACATTATGTACAACACATAGTTTGAATTTTAGCAGGTTAAAGTTCTAACTGCAACCACTTGAATATGCCCCACTTACTTCCCAAACTATGTTGGCTACAGAAAACGCCAAAGGCCTGTTCCAGAGTTGAAAATTATTTATTTTTCTTATTTCTTTATTGGTCTTGCATGTAGAAGTAGACTACATTTCATATGCACTTCTGACGGCTGACTACATTGATTGTTACACACTGCAACTAAAGGTACAACTTGCAGGTTAACAACTTCTGTGACTAAAAGGGCTGGGGCATGTCAAGAAAAAAAAAAGCTTAGCAATTACATAAAATGGGGCTGAGGGGGAATCTAGGATGATTTTAATAATAAATATGGATCCATACAGAAATTTTCACATCGAATAGATCAATAATATTGATGCTGGCGCATATGATGGAGATGGCGTTCTAACTGTGAACATGATAGGTGTCAAAGAGATCAGGAAAGAAGAAAAAGTTAGAGATATATCAGGTATCAGAGAGAAAACTGAGCCAGTGTGTGATCTTGAAGCAAACTAACATCGCAAAAATGGCTAAAGCTGCAGAGATTAAAATGAAGAAAAAAAGTAGTGCTGAAAATGCCTACTCTTTATAAGCAAAGGTATGAAAAGTATGTTTACTCTGATTAGTATATTTAAACATGTCTAAAAAAGCACATCCTTAGACAAATAATTCAATCTTTGTTGTGAACAGCACAATTTGAATACAACCTTTTAGTTGCATTTTAATTTTTACATCTACAATGACAGACTTTTATTTTTATTTTTGGTTGGACACAATCCAACCAACATTACCTGATGGTAACCAGCACCAAAACTGGTTAGAAAAAGCATTGGGCGATATTAGAAAAAAAACACTTCAGGTTCTCCAGTGTGTCACAGCCTGAAGCCAAAAGGCTGTGATAAAGCTGCAATATGGGACATTTTCTGAGTGTGGGTCAATTTGCATGACACGCTTTTGTAATCAGCCCTCACGTGGCAGAGACGCTGCGGTGCCTGCTACTTCTTTGTTGGTTTAAATTTTCAACCACAGTGTTTGCTTCTCAACCAGAACCCAGCCCTTGCATACTATTTAAATTACCGCTATCATGAACACTACTTATCTGTGTCAGGCTTCTGGACGTTGCAAAAGTAATTTGAGCAAGAGGGAAGAAAACAGAACACTGCAAACACAAAACATTATGGTGATTTCAGTCCTGGTGCAACGCAACCACACTGGTGCTGATGAGCTGGGAGATTTAAACCCAGAGAGGAGCAAAGAGGCCATGCAGACGGAAGTGTGGGTGATCAACCAAGAGACCGGGACATGTGGTCAGTGTCAAAGGTCATCTCACCCCCATATCCACTTCCCCCGCACTGCTGCACACAGGAAGTCCAAATCGGCGCTCAAACTCACATCAGCAAGTGTGCATGGACACATAAAGAAATGAACAACAAGGAAAAAATTCTTGGTTGCTCCTTGAGGGCTGACCTAGTAACAGTCCCCCTGCAGCAGCCGTGTTCCTAGCACAGTGATGACCTGCTCCTGGAGCTCATAAACACAGGCCACCCAGAGAGAGAGCGGGGGGGAATGCACTCGCCTTAAGGCTGCTCTTCACTGGCCAACTGTTGTGTCCTGTGACCTGGACAACAAGACCTAAAAAAAACACACATGAGCAGACCCACGCAGCAGCAGTATATTCTGATGCTGTCAGGACGACAAATTCCACTGATGCTAAAAGAAACTCCTATGAAGTGTCCTTAAGTAGATAAAACTTAAAAAAATTGACGTCAAAGGTGTAAAGAAGAATATTGGTGGTGAATGAAATCCTGTTTCACAGGTTGAAGAGGAACAGGTTGAACTTCAAACATGCCACAAACTTCACTGACTGATCAGTGTGACAGGTGGCTCGGGCAGCGGTTCCTCCTTAGACGGTCATGCAAATTTCCAGTCAGAAGAAGGAGGAAGTACACCTGTTGACTGGTTAACCTCTGGTCTTTATTTGCACATTGTCTCTCTGTACTGCAGAGCATCAGCTTATGAGGTCACTGGTGTAGCAGCTATTTGCAAAAAGTTAAAACCATAACTTCCATGATTTATTTGCATAGCTTAGAGAATGTCCGGGCTGGATTTGGATTTTCTTTTTCTCTTTTTTCTCATTTTGTAGCTAAGCTGGGTTTAACAGCAAGCTGCAGAGAGGAGGGAGAATGAACAGCTGTAAACATGGGGTGGCACTGTGTTTCAGAAGTTATCGAATGAATCACAAACACTCTTTTTGTTTACAAAAACACATATAAATGGCTCCTTTCAACTAAACTTTTCTGCCTGTCCAGAGTTAGCAAACAGAGGTTGCTGCTGGACAGAGCATTGATTATATTCAGAACGTGTTTGGTACTGAAAGATGGTAGGGGGTGTTAGATGAAATAACAGTGTGACGACTGTTCAGATTCCCACCCCAAACAGAGTTTCATTAACGAGCAGAGGTCTGGTCATGGGCTTGTGGACTGGCCAAATAATGAATGCATTTGTGGCCCTGCAAAGAGAGAGAAAAAAAAAAAAAAGACTCACTTAACTTCTCTCACTTCTCAAAGTAGCAACTGAAGGCAATTTGTTATGTTCCCGCTGATTCTGTTAGTGTGCTCCTTTGAGGGCTGTCTTCATTTAACTTATCAGTGCCTCAGCAGATGTGTGGGGTTGTGTAAAGCACCAGATGTGATTGGCACCTGTAGTGTGCCATCAACGCTGAAGAGAGGGCCCAGCCGCCAGCAGGACAGTGGAGCTTGTCCGGGCAGACACAGATGCACAGGGTCACACAGGGCGACCATTGTGTGGGCACCGATTATGCACAGATGCACGCTTGCACACAAGCACACACACCTGGGATCGGAGGCAACGGCAAAGTTACACTGTGTTGAAGTGAATCGGAGAGCCAGCTGCTGTCTTGCTGTTACAGGGATTCACTAGTGCACCAGCCTCCCCTGGCAGTAAATCTGCAGAGGTCAGGCAGAGGCTAGAAGCTGGCCGACTGAGTGCCCCGCATGCCCTTCAACATGCAGCTTAGCCAGGGATAGTTAACTGGCAGGTCATGATTAATGAAAAATAAAGCACCGTCAAACATTAAATGATAAAAATTAAACAAAACAAAGGGGTGGATATGCATCTTTATATGCGTGTGGCCTGGCTGAGCATCTACAGTGGGCTAGATTTGTGAAATCTTGTCCTTTGTGTCTGTGTTTGGTTGTCCTGTGTGGCTACGTCTGGAGCTGGAGCATAGCTACACATTATAAGTCCGTAAACAGGAATCTAAATCTGGTTTTAAGGGTTAAAGGGCTGTGTCCTAGTCCTTCATTCCCCTTTAACCTGATCTTCACCTCGCAAAACAAACCAAGCCTTAAAACACACCAAGCAAACAAAAAAGCTTCAGTCGTGCCATGGGACGCGTGGCTACCTTGGACTTGAAATAGAAACTGTTCTTGGTGCCATGTTCGTCCTTTGATCTTTTGACCAGAAAGTCACATTTCTTCAGGTTAAATTGAGCACTGAGGATTACATTAGCAGGATTTTCAAAGATTGAATCCATGTCATGTAAATTTTATTCAGTGAAAAGACAATCTATTTATGCTCAAGGCACCAAAACCAATTAAACTTCAGTGGAAACGGCTATTTGAGGAAAGGATTGGAAATAAAATCCCTGATCAACTCGGCAGAAATAGAATCACTGCAAACATTTCATATGAAAGGAAAAACAGTGTCTGTTGCAACACTCTGGGCTGACCCATGTGACTGATCAGAGTGGTTCAAGCAGTTTTACCCAACAAACTTTGCACTCATTCAATTACTTTCTATCAACTATATAAGACTTACTTTTTTCATAATCCTTTGTAGGGTGCAAATGAATGAATAAATAAATCAACAAATAAATACATTTCAAAAAATGAACAGAAATACATAAAACAAAGGGATGAAAAATAAAAACACATCAGATGATTAACAGAAACCTGTTGAGTGTGTGGGCTGATGGTGCAATGGCAGAGAGGAGGTGTGGATCGGAACTGAGGTTAAATCGTGTTATAATTAAATGCAAAATTCTTGACCATTGTGGCATTTGCGCGAGGATGATAACAACATTCTTGTGGAGCTCAAAGCCCAGTTTAAAATGCAGATGTCAGATAGCCCCCCCTCTCCCCATTCCCTCCTCTCCTCCACTCTTGATCTCTCCACTTTGATTTATTCATTTGTTGGCTATGTTGGCGAGCCAGACAGGACAATGGCGTCTTTTATAACTGAAGCAGTGTTCCCACTACCAGCATCCTGCAGTCCCCCAGAGTTCCTCATCCACCAGGCCAATCTGAGACGACTTGGTCATGGTGGACAGGGGAGGAAACTCAGAAAAAGAAATAATATATGCCCTTATAGATACTCTATATTTCAAATATAGAGATGCATATTCAGTAATATCAAGCAAAAAAAAAAAAAAAAATCAGCCAAAACAGATATGAAATTCTACGTAACAGAACAGAGCAAACCTTTCTTATAACAGTACACAGAGAAAGGCTTTCATACTATACTGATGCGTGTCATTGCTTTAATTGTGTTTGTTTGTCAAATGATTTCTTGCCTTAATGTAAATGTTCCGACGGTGCATAACAAGAAACAAGAAAGAAGTTTGGAACTGTTTTAGTGTAACAGGAGAATGCAGTAATTCCCTCTCAAAGAAATGTCATGTTTCTCCCTCAAAGAAAAGCGATAAAGGTACAAAACTTGAAAGGACAAGATTTTCAGTCAAATGTGTGTTCAAATTTTAAAGCCCCATTTAACGTTAGATGAAGCAGCTGATGTGGGAGGAAAATATGGAAAGAGAAAAGAGGGACACGAGCTTGAAGGAAGGAAAGCGGAGGGAGGGGGGTGGGGGGGGTTAGTGGTGGTGGTGGGGGGGGCCAGGGGTCATGCTGCCTCCCCCTGTACTTGCTCTCTGAGGTGCACGCAGGGAGGCTGAATGCATAGTCAAGACTCCTGCTTAGAAAGACAGCCTTTCTTTCCTCCAGACCCTTGCTAATGCAATTGAAAGAAATTAGTATAATTATGCTCCATATTGCAGATTGAGGAGGCAATGTGGCCCATGGGACGAGGACACGGCGGACATGCTAGCGTGGGTATTTGCTGACAGGAATAAGCAATTCATCAGCTACTTCTGCCATTTATGAGAGTACATTCTTGCATTTATGACATTACAGCTAATCAAATAAAGGGGTCCTGGAATGCTGCATCGTTCTCAAAATGTGATTCCACTAATGCGAAAATGACTCGTCCTGCCTCTGCCCTGCGGTCCTGCCATCAGCCACATGCATGTGGTTGCCAACACACTGGGCAAGAACTTGAACCGGAACAACCTGTTTGAACCAACTATGTCGCTGGATTTGCACCCATGTCCCCAAATGTTAGTGCTAGCTATAGTGGCATCATCCTGTCTTTAATAACAACTACACATTAGCTACAAACATGAATGGATGGATGGACGAATGGATGGGTATAGATTATGGGTGGATGGATGAATGTCTTCAAAGTGACCTGGTGCATCATTATAAAAGCAACATTAATCAACGAGTGATGTGATCATAGGTTAAAATAATGTGTGGAACAATGAAGAGAGAAAATGTGAATTCAAAGTGGTAATTAACTTTGCCTATCTGTATGAACAGAAAATGTAACAACATGACCTTGAATCACACTTGAGGAAGACCAACTCTTCCTCAGGCCATCTATCCGGGCCCCACCCCGCAGGGAAAGATGGAGCAGTGGGGGGTGGAAGAACGCCATTTGATCCCCAGTCCAGAGAGCACAGGCCTACAGTACACATCATCTATATCCTGTTTGGAAGAGCAGCCTTTTGAAACCTATCTCACAGCTCCCAATGGCATCATCAAAGAAGCATATGAGACAAGATCAGAGAAGAAGAAGAGTCCGGATGCCTAGTGTCAGCTTATTCTGATCAGACTTTCAGAATTTCTAGTTAAGTTTTCTTTTTAAGAACAAAGTTTTAGAGAGGATGAAAAGCATTTTTTAAAATAAATAAACTGGGAAAAAGGGGAAAAAAATCATAAAGTAAATAAATGAAGGGAAGTTCTCAGGAGTCACAAAGCTCATATCCTCCCACATGGAGATCCACTGATCATATATTCAGGATTTTCTTTTAGGGAGTAACAGGTCAAAAACCAGATGATGGCTGGATCCAGCTATTATATGCTTACATCATGTGTTGTGTGTGACAAGAGTCAACCCACATAGCAACACACATGTGCGTACACACACACGGAAAAGGAGAAGACAACTTAAAATATGTTCAGACGATTAGCTTCAGCGAATGGTTTGAAAGCAAGTGACTAATTGAATTCAGAAAGGAAAGATAAAAGATGTCTGAAAATTTGATTACAACCAGAAAACTACTTCTCTTGAACCTGAATGACCCAGTTTGGAAACGAGAAACATACTCAGTGCATTAATATTTACAGGCAACACAGAAAGTCCCCAAATGAAGAAATCATGTCAAAGAATATGAAAATCTGGTACATTTTTTATCTCTTTATGTCTGGATATGTCCCCCCCCCCCCCAAAAAAAAAAAAAAAGCTGTTTTTCATGTTAGGTTAAAACTGAGTAGTGTCTAATAAAAGCCAGAAAGAAATTTGAGATGCATTATATTTAATATGGAAAAGGCACTTTGAATTAATGTAGAAATATAAAATATGCTTTACACACACGTTTTAAACACATTTACAATAATCATTACAATATTTACAATAATCATTAAATCATGTTGATTTGCATTAATTGCAACAAAAAAAAAAAGGTTCTGAACCATTTAACTGCTTCTCAATGAAAACGTGCTTTGAGGGAACATTTACTCTTGAGATTTGTAGCAGTGCAGAGCCATAAAAACTTTTGTGACCAAAATGAAAAAAAAAGAGAAAAGATTGTCAAGGTTGTCGAGACACATAATGTGGACCGTTAATCAGTCATGGAGCGAGGAGGGGGGGGGCACTCCCTCAGGAAGCAATTAGCTGTGTTGGACCAGTCGCTAATAAAACACTTGGGTTACAAGCTACATGCAGCCCAGCCAGGCCAGGGGGACCCGTGGTACTTTGTCTGTGTAGGTGTGTGTGTGTGTGTGTGGGTGTGTGTGTTTGTACAGGCTTGGGCCTAACAGGTAGAAAGAGAAAGCCACAATCGGAGCAACACACTACAGCAGCACTGATTCGTTCAGACACTTTTAAAGCGTCTGCCCCAGAATTGTCGTCAGAGTATCAAACATTCACTCTGTGGATCTGAAGGTTTTTATTAAAGCATCAACACATCTCACAACCGCTCATGATTTCTTTTATCTACATGCTTATGATGACTGAAATGCCCAGATGTTTAACACAGTTGCTGAAATCCTGCTGTAAAATCCATCTTGCATTCAGACAGGTTAAATTATTCCAAACAATACAATGAATATTAGAACAGACAAAACAATGATGCTACAAGAATATGGTAGTTTTATGAGGGATGCTAAATGTAGTGGATTATAGCTCACAGTCTTTAATGCAAATATAGATTCTAGTGAAAAACAAAGAAAGAAAGAAATATCTTGCAAACCACCTTTAATGTATCTCTTAGTGAATAAATTAGAGAACAAAACAATATAATAATAATATTCAAAGTTTAAATGTTTAAATTGTATTTACATGTTTGGTCTTATATGACCTCATCCTGCATGGGAACTATAAAAAAGGAGGTCAAAGTGTTAATCTATTTAGATCTCACTTTCCATGCTTTAACTACAGTAAATTACAGTGTATCAGGAAAGTAATTTTTAATTTGGATTCACTTCAAATATGTTTCTATGGAAGCTTTTTTTTTTGTCATATTAAAGTAATCAATCATATTGTACTAAACGTTTTCATTTAATAAAGAACACATCTTAAAATGAACAAGCAAATATTGAAATAAAATTATATATTGTGAAAGGAAGTGTTTCATCTAATTAACTGTGTGTTCATTATTTTATATTTGAGTTTCAAATAATTCAATATGTGTATTTATTGTTGATGATGATAATTTATTATCTGTGACATTTCATTATTTGGTGATATGTTCTTTATTTGTTATGATAATTTATTAATTGAAGAGTTTTATTTGTTAATATGATTTATTACTTTAATATAACAAAAAAAAAAGCTTCCATATATTTGGTAACAACTTTAATGAGATAAACTGCTTATTCAAGGAAGGACATTTATTGAGAGAATAGGTTTTCAGATCTTAGAGGTGACAGTTTACCAGAGTAGTTAGTAAAAGTAAAGCATTACTCACATGCTCTTCTGTACTGATTATTATACAAGCAGATATTAAATCAAAGTTTTCTTATACCTGAATGGAGGTTAAAAAAAAGCTTCAACAATAATTTCTCTTGTTGTTAATGTATTTTCAAATAAAACTGATTCCTTCATCCTGGCCAAACACCCACAAACATGTGACATTCATATGTGTAATGAGAAAGGTACAGTCTGGAGGTATGTTGCAACAAATGACTCAGCAGTTGTCACAGGTATTTATCACCTCTGATCAACAGTTGACACCAAGTACACTACACACCAGAGTGAATACAACTCTATCTCTCTCCTTTTCCCCAGTTTTTTTACGTAAAAAGGTAATTTTCTCAGAAAGTTTTGTCATCACACGAAGCCCACCGTAGCCTGTGGGTAGTCTAATTCCCTTCCCTGTTTCAGTGGTCTGTCCTTGAGAGGGGTAACTGAAATGGAGGTACCAGCACACTGAAATGAAGACAGTCTTGAACTTATATAGTGCCTTTTTAACCTAAACCAGGTTCTCATTTACCCATTTACGCAAACACACGGATACTATAGCACTGTTATCATATGTACATGATGTTTCTATGATCAAACCCCACATTGCCCTTGACAATGAACATATCAGGGGCCAGAAGATGGACACATGTTCATGATGATGGAGTTAGGGAGCTGCTGACTTTTTACTCTACTCATTATTCCATCGCTGCCCTATAGCCCACCCCTTCTGACCATGAAAAAGTAGACGTGGCATTTTTAAAAAGGAACATATAAAGTTATTTCCTTTTTTTCACACATTTTTTCCAATAAGAAAAAAAAGACCTTTGACACTGACCGCATGTCCGATCATGGAGCCGCCATTTTCCTTTGCAATGACCGTGTGTGATGTGAGCCACTATCACAGACTGACTGATAACGTGACTCGCAGCATAAATGGAACTGCGTCTACTTCCTCAAGGTTCCAATAGGTCTGTGGACATGCAAACCATGAATGGCCTTCATAAAAATTAAAAACAGAAACGTGTTCAGATTGAAGTGGGTAAAGAAGTCCATGCTCTTCTGTGCTTGGGAAGCCTTGGCCCCCAGTAGGAAGTCAGCCCAGAATGTTTTGAACAAATGCCTCCAAGGGAATCGAAAAAAAAAAAAAAAAAACCCTCATGCAGTGTAGCGAGTACAGCATTAGATTTCAGTTATCATCAAGGCCCTACCAAAGCTCCGACGCTAGACACAACAGGCCTGGCCAATTTAAGAAATAAAGCACACAAAAAGCCACTTCAAATTCTTTTCTGGGGGAAAAACAGGGTCAGAAGAGATAGACTGAGAGGGGAGAGAAAAACAAAGACAAAAGGAGAAGGAGGAGGTGGTGGTGGATGTAAGTGGAAGCATATTGACAAGCTGTAGACAGCAGGCACTTTTCTGCATGTACAATATCCAGCAGAGTTTATGAGTTTAGGAGGGCTTTGTTGAAAAAACTGGTTACTGATGATCGACTTGGCACATACAACTGCACTTGATGGGGTTTTGAGAGGAGCTTTCGACACTAAAACTAAAAATTTTCAGACTTTTCGAAGAGGGGGTTAACTCTTGAGCATATAAGAAAAATCCCTATGTTGCACCATCACAATGACTCTGCTCAATAGCAACTATCTTTAATATATCTAAAGCGTTTTAATGCACATTTGCTCTTTACATTTGCTTGTATAAGAGACGTGACCTCTTAAGTGGATCTTGTAGCTTATATACTCTTGACTGTGTAAGGGTGGAATTTATTTAAGCTGAGATTTCATTTTATTTAACGGGAACACCAGAGATGCCCTGTGCCTTCTGCTGCCTTCTGAGAAAGTCAGTTTCTCAGTTTGTCTTAAAATAGTCAAGATCTATTTTTGTAAGCTACAGTAATTAGGCTTCCTTGGCAGTCAGAGGTATTGGCATGGATGGTATGGAATTGATAAGTAGCTATTAACGCAATGAAAGAGATGCTCAGACTTCTCAAGGAATGCGACTGTGATAAATTCAAGTGATTACTGACAAACACGAAGCGTTTGCACTGATCAAATGCTATTAGCTACAGCACACATGCAAACACAACAGGAGTTTACAAAATCAAATCTGAGCCAAACCCGCTATACTCGACGTCTGCAGAGGTCCAAGCTATGGTTGCTAAACTTTTTTTTTGTTTTTTAATTAGACTGTACCACTCCAGTCTATTTTCAGTTACTACCTGTTTCCTGACTTGTGCGCAACCCAACCAAAATCTGAGTTCCTACAACAGAGAGGGGGTGTTTTTGCATCACTCAACTGTGATGTGAAATCATTTGTTGTGGGAAAACATGTATGCGTGATTTATTGTGCATGGAAACTGAGGTGTGTCTGTGGGCCAGATTTTCACATGCTGTGTGGTCCTGCCTCGAGAGGTGAGGAAAAGAAGAACCTCACCCTTCATAAACAGAACTGGAGAGCGCGTTCTCTTGCTATCTCTGCGGAGCGCTGATTATCTTTTCCCAGAGAATGACTCAACGTAGGGTAAAAGAGAGAAAAGGGGACGAGAGAAATAATACTCTATCACACCTGAGGGAGCCAATGACAGAGTAGATAGTCCCAGGAAGGTGGGCTTCACAGAGAGGATGAGTCAGCACGCATGAGCAAGCTTGAAACCACTCAGTTTCTGTCAGATGATTTCACTAGGAAAACAGATAAATGATCTGAGGTCTGAAGGTGATAGGAGTGTGAGGGAAAGGGGAAGACCCAAGAAGCGCTGAGAACAGCAAGAGGGTGGGGGAATGATATGGGGAATTCATCTACAGTCATGTGAAAAAGAAAATACTCTCTTTAAATTCTTGAGTTTTACATATCACAACAAAATAGAATAATTTGGTACCTACCAGGCTTTTAAACTGGGACATTACACCTTCTCATAAAGAACAAAAAAATGTTATATTTCATGGAGCCATTATTTATGGAACAAAAAAAAAAAGCCAAAATGCAGATGTCGAGTGTGAAATACTGAGTACAACCTTATAGTTTAAGAGGGTAAGTTGAAGCCAGGAGTTGATTATAAAACACAGTTGCCTGATTGGTCATCAGAAAGTATCATCACCTCTATAAAAGTGGAGTTTTTGGCAGTTTGCTGATTTTGATGCAAACACAATCCTGTCCATCAGTCTGAGATGGTTTATGAGGCAATTTCCAAGCAATCCAATCTGAAGTCCATTATCCTACAGTGAGACAGATCATTCCCAAGTGGAAAACATTCAAGACAGCTGCCAATTTTCCAACGGGTAGACCTATCTGCAAGTTCACTCCAAGGACTTAGTCAGAGAAATGACAGAAAAGAGCAAAGTTTAAAAAAAAGTACAATACCAACACATCAACTGTCAACCACAGTGGTGTAGGGATGATGACTTGTGGTTGTTTTGAAGCTCTAGGACCTGTGCAGCTTGCACTCAGACGTCCCATGAACTCTTTTATATAACGAAATATTTTCATGTCAAATCCGAAACCATCTATCTGTCAACTGAAATTTGGCTGAAAATGAATCATTCAACAAGACAATCATCCCAGACACACCAACAATCAACAGGAAAAAAAGAAGAAAAAAAAAAAACAAAAAACAGCTGTGCATAGAAAAATGCTGATCCACATCAAACTGAAACAACTTTGTAAAAAAAAAAGAAGAAAAAAGGGAAGGGGAAAAAAGGAATAAAATTCCTCCACAATGATGTGAGACACTGATAACATCATACAAAAATAATTACTCCAAGTTACTGCAGCTAAGGTCAGTTCTACAAGTTCTAGTGTTTTAGGGTGTTGATTAGTTTTTCCACATGCTGCTTCTCCTTCAGTTTTTTTTTTTTTTTTTTTGGTAAATAAACACACTGTGTATATGTTACTTGTTTTTTTTTTTTTTCTTTCATTCAAATGTGTGTTTGCCTAATTTTAAGACCTGGTATGGACTGGATGAATGCTTTAAATTTATGTCCTAAAACACAAAACCTCAGAAATGAAAGATTTCATTTTTTTTTTTTATTACTGTATATCCTCTTTCATTTTAAATATGAAACTGTTGAGATCAGATACTCCCTGGAATAAATATTCCACATAATTATCATGGTAAACTGTACTCGTCAAAAATGACTTTTTTATGGCCTCTCCTAAACTTTTCTCTGGGACCTTTGGTTGGGAGATGTTTTGAAGATATGAAATGATAAGGAACTATGAAAAGTAACTGTTTGGCAAAGAGAACCTGAGTGCACCTGATATTAAGCTGTGTTGTCTGTCTGTCTTGCAACTGTTACATGTATGGACTTCAAATAGAGCGCCTGATACTCTGCACTGTGGCATCTAACCATAATGTTTCATGCCAGCTATATGAAGATGGACATTTTAGTGATTGGCAATGTAAAACAATAAATTAAGGAAAGGTTTCCTTAGCATTTAGATAATATGAAAATATTCTCACTATTGCTGATACTTTGATATTTCAGGGTCATTTCACTCAGGTTTTAACTTTACCTGTAACTTGACCTAACTTCTCGTCAAGACATGTTGAAAGATCAACAGTCATTCATATTCTGCAGTCAGTGGAGGGATAGTTAGGCCACTTAAAGATATTGAAAATAACTCCATTAGTTTTTTGCATTTTTGTGTTAGTATGAAAGTGCAATATATCTTTTAAATAGTCTTTGGGTTAACCACACCTAGTGACATTTCCTGCAGAGGAATCACAGATAGTTAATGTAAATGACCAACTTTCAATAAAACAGGCAATAGACAGCCCACACAAGCTTCTTGAAACAGAGCAGTTTCATCTTTTTCTTCTTTCTCAATTTCAAATGGCCTGTAATTACTTTCAGTCTCAATGAACCAGCTCTGCTTTTTACGATTGTCAGAACTTTTGAAAAATTATATTCTTGGCACTTGTCGCTCATGCTCTCGTCCACACAGGACTGATTGAGAAAACAGTGCCAGCACAGCACCCTCAGTAGTTTGGCAGGCAACACAATGCAGTCAATACAGAGAAACTATAAGAATTATTAAGAAAAGGAAAAAAGAAGATATCTAATTTGTATTCTTCGCTATTTGAATTTGAAATCTAGTTCGCTATAACCTCTGTCTGTGGGACGGCAGTGAAGGATAGGACATCAAAAGTTCAGGTGAGGAAGGAGCATGAGTGATTATAACCAGATGGGATTATAAATTTGGAAGATCAGATAATGATGAAATGAAACATGAGTCAATAACCAAGTCAAACAAACAATATTTCTGGACTTAAATTATACATTTCTACAGAAAAAAAAAAAGAAAATCTCTGGTCATTGGTTTACCTGAACAGTTTGCCCAGTTTATCTGCACAGCATGTTCACATTTAGGACAGTCTTAGATGCTTAGTTGTCCAGAATTTGCACAAACCAATTAGTAAGCCATGTAGCACTTCAAATACTCAAATTATATAATATTCAGCTTCGACTTTGGAGCCCTGGTGACTGAGCTCTAAAACTGTACTGTGATGCAAATGTTCAGATTTGCATCTTATTTTGCATTCAAAATTTTCCCAGTTTGCTGTGACAGCTGGAGAATATATGTGTAAGCTGATGCATACCAGTAGAGAGAGAGAGATAGTTTTGAATAACCAAATAATTTCACTTTACTTCTCTGGTGCATTTTCCATATTACCCCGGCCATTTTTCAATGCAAAGTGGCCCATATTGGAGTGATGCCTATCACTACACATCCTACTGTGACTACAGAAAAATAGGGAAATGAATGGTGCAAATATGACAGTTAACTGGCTTTGGTGCGCACGGTTTACTTCCCTGTTCGGCTGGAGTACAGTTTAGTTGTTTGCATGTTTTCTTTTGCTCACACGATGCTTAACTTTCCAGGGTCACAAAAAAAGGTTAGCATGAATTAGATGAGTATTTCCTACAAATATGATAAGAAAATCCCAATAAGTACAAAGCTGAAAACTTTCTTTCTTCTTCTCCCTCTGATTCTGCCAAGTACACAGAAAATGATATTCTGTCTTGTTTGTGCTGTTGTCTAAACATGAAAAATCCTGGCAGACCCCCTCCCTCGGTTCTTAACCCAACCCCCCCAGCTGTGTCTCGGGGAGGTGAAACCCAAACCAGAGTGGAGAGGGCTCTCTCAACTCCTCAACCTCTCAACACATCCTCAGCACAACCCTTTGAAAATAAACCACACCGGCAAGCCCCCGTCTCATACACTCGCTTCATATGTGTGCACACATGCCCCACACTCCGCTGGGAGCTCTTTGGAGACTTCCCCACCGCTGTTCCAGGAAGCAGATGTGGGAATGGCGACAATCAGGGGTGATGCTTCACCAGGCAATATGGAGACTATTACTCCCACTGTGGAGATATGGAAGTGAGATGAGAAATGGCGCATCTCATGCAGTTGCCCACTGTTTTAGTGCTGAGCCAGAGGCATCTGGTCAGAACCAGCATGTGGCTTCATTTTGTCAAACTTTGGAAACAAGGTCTGGACACATTTACAGTGACTTAAACAAATTCAACATGACAAATGATCTAATGTTTGTGATGGTAAATGACAATGACAGACTAGTAATTGGTCACAAGGATAAAAAAAAAAAAAAAAAAAAGGACCCTCAAACAACAACATTCACACACCCACTAGCGGACGGAGAGTTGATGAAATATTTTGCGATTTGATATAAACCAGTGACACGTTCTTGCAGCTTCCCACACTCTAAAACATGTGGAGAGACACAACTCCAGATGGCTGAAAGTCTACATTTCCACTATGTAATGATAATTTCTCCCCTACACAAATGTTAGATGAGCAAGTAAGACACCCAGAATGACCTGGACTGTTGTTCCACATCACATGAACCAGAATGACAGATAAGACAGTGAATAATAACCTGGAGCTCTGCATGAAAACTTGGAGCTGTGCTTTCCCCCTGTGATGCAAGAGGCAATAAAGAGCCTGCAGGGTGCATGTGATGGCGCCGTGATGGAACTGATATTGTGTCACTGAACTCAGTGTCTACATGAATGGTGAAAGACAGTTGACTTATGAAAAGAACTGAAGTCAGAAATAATGGCAAATGGAAGATTTTATTGTTTCTATATATAAACTAAGCACACATTTGTGTTAGGTATATTATTTCTATGTTGCAGCAATGCTTCTTGGCAATAAATTTCAGACTGCTGGACAGCCTGATTGTCCTTTTAAATGGTGCCACATTTGTAAGGAACATTAATTTGTGGGATGAGCAGCAGAGCTGAAGCTGGGCTGCGTCCATGAAAGATTTGACAAATCTCCTTTGCCATTGCAGTGCCAAACAACTTTTTTTGCTGTTGACTTTTATTTGGTGGATTGGATGACTGAAGTCTATAGAAACAAGACATATTGGTTATTTAACACTTTAAAGTTATTCATTTAATCTGTGTGTGGAAGAACCACACACAGCCATGAATTCCAGCTCCTCCTCATGCTGGTCACCAGCCTGGTCACACACTGCTGTGGGGTGGCATGCCATTATTCAACTAGCATTTGCTTCTTGTCAGCCAATGTCATCGTCACAGTCATGGTGACTCTGGTACAACCAGGACACCCAAGCTGATCCCACAAGTGTTCAGCGGGGTTGAGGTCAGGACTGCTGGCAGGCCAGTCCATCCCCTCCACTCCCAAATTTAGGAGGTAGTTTCTCAGAAACGTTTGCTCTGCAGAGGCGAGCATTGTCATCTTGGAGGATAGTTTAGTCCCAGGCTGTTGGGATATGGGATTGCCACTGGTTGCAAGAATTTTTCCTTGATATCTGTCTGCATTAAAATGGCCTCCAATGGTGAAAAGCCTAGTTTTTCCAGTGGGGACAATGAAAAGAGCACTATAGTGCGCTATAGTGATTTATTGTCTTGTGATAACAACATTGTTTATTCAAGAACTCAAGAACACTAATATTAAAGAACGACTAAACATCTCCTCTCCAAACAAAAATGACCATAAACATTGTCTTTTATACTGCTTTATTTTACAGTTACTTATATGTTTGCATTTTAAACAGAAAAAAAAAAATACAATATATATATCATAGCTTTATAAATCACATATTTATTTAAAACTTCCTTTTGAAATGAAACTTTTCTGATATGTAAACATAAATAATGCCTCATAACCAGTGACATGTGGTGAGATTCATGGCTGCTGAGGCACTGACACCATCAGAATCAGATTTACACATTTATGAACCCAACAGAGGGGAGATTATTCACCATTTAAATTGTCCCATGCAATGCTGCTGTGATTAGTTAGGGTACCATTCAATCCAATCATCCTTCAAAAATTTGTAGCCCATTCCACAGACATTGCACCACCACGCACCATGAAAAAGAAGACAAAGATAAATAGTGCCAAAATGGAAAACACTTCTCCTCCCTCAAACTTTTGGTTCTCTTGAACATAAAGAGCCTAATCTGCATGATTTAAGCAGAGGTGAATATGAAATTGCTGCCTGCTTGCTTATCTGATTATAACATGGTTTCTTAGTTACGTGTTCGTTTTGACAGCAATAAGCCACATATTTCTCATCATGCACGCTGTAAATCCAGAACCGTAAACTGTTCAATGCTATTGTTTTATGTCGTTGTCACTTACCAGCACCTCCTCCTCCGGTGAAATTCGCTCATCAGCCTGTGGTTGGTCAGGTTGGATGTCAACCCTGCTCTCAGACTGGGTTGGTGATAATTCTTTAGTGCTTTGGTCGACACCGTCGTCTAAGTCGACATCAACGTTGATCCTGTCTTCATCTGTTCTTTTGTACTCCACTGTATTGGTGTAATAAGTCCTCCCTGACAGAACCAAGGTTTTAGGTGTTAATAAAGCACTAACTCACTATCACTCACACTTGTGCATGTATTAAAAAAAAAAAAAGAAAAAAAAATACTGCCAGAGAGGACTGGTGAAGAGCACGTCCACTTTTCACATTAGCACAAAAAAAAAAAAAAAAAAAAAAAAATTCTGTTACAGGATTGAATAATAATTTTTCTCATCCACCTTTCTCCTTGTGTTTTTTGCTTGCCATCTTTCTGTTGACAGACACTAAAGTTACTCTGCTTTGTTGGTTTTTAGGCCTATATCTGATAAATGATCATCTTAGCGCCCCCTGCTGTTAGTTGATAGACTGAAAATGTTGGTTATTGAACAGGGCCGGATGTCCGTAGACCGGACTTTTCCAGAATGCACAGATTACCAGTCCGCCCCTGCATCCAGCTGTATGGAATATGTGCCTGGAGGAATACTGTTCCAAAAACTAAGGTTGGCTTGCCAGCTGTGCTATTTTGTGGAATATTTTCTTAAAAGAGCACTGATCTGCTAGCTGTGTGTAGCCTACACACGTTGGCATAGTTCACTACATAGTCAAACAACTGAAGGAAGTTTGTTTTTGCTAGCTGTTCAGAAATGCTATACTCGCTAGCACAGCACATTTGTTCTTTCTGAAAGCACGTGAGGCAAATTATGCTTCTGAAAAACAAGAAAGGAGGAGTTTCTCAGTTATGGCAACGTCAGAGAGTCTCACATATGAAATAATGGATTTCAGAGGGAGTGCACAAAAGCATATGAAAATTAGGTATTATCATGGCCACAAAGTTGTAATGTATCCATTAAATGTAACGACTTCACCTTTGATGTGTTGCTGCACATTAAAGTTCACCTGCAAAATTTCACTATGTAATTATAAGACATGTTTTATAATTTATCATTTATATATCACTTGTGTTTTCCAGTCATTTTGCTTTCATTCTCACTGGTTCTTCACTTTTCTACTTTGATGTGGAATTATGTATTAAAAAAAAAAACATGGTTAGGATTACAGTAGATGTGACATTTGTAAAATTCATTAACAAAGGACTCCAATTCATGTTATCATTTAAATTTAGTTTGAAGGAATATTTACTTACTTTTAGGAAGCGTCCTCTAGCTATACTGGTCTCCCATTCCCATCTTTGACAAAAACCAGCCAAAGTAATTTTGGACTCCTGTTCCAGTGGGACAAGTGTGTATTGTTTTATAGCACTATGTCACAAAATAACAATGGTGAAATTAGCTCATAGAGTTACATCATTGCAGAGATGTCTAAGACTGAAGAAAGTAATTACAAAAGAAAAAAATGAGAGGCTATCCAGGCAAGAAACCAAACTAAAGTCAATCTTAGACAGCGTTGTGATAGTGATTACAAGGGGACTCTGAGCAAAAAACTGCATATGTTTCTTTGTGCTGCTTCAATGCCGACTCTTTCCTATTCCCTATTCCCTACAGCAGGATATACTGGTAACCAGGCAACATCTTTATGGCAAAAGTCTTTCTTATTTTAACGAGAGAGCCAAACCACATTCTGCACACATTTAGACAACAGCATGGCTTTATTATAACAATCTGAGACTAACTGGCCTTTCTGCCATCCAGGCCTGTCACCTCCTGAAAACATTGAACATGCTGTGGGACGTAATACAACAAAGGAGGTCCCAAACTGATGAGCAGCTAAAATCCCATGGCAAGAATGGGGAAAATAGCGCAGCGTCGTTCACAAGTATTTAAGCCAAATCTTTTTTGTAATGTGTGCTGACATCAAATTCATTCATTACATTTTTTTTATGACGCTAAAAACAGTTGCTCAGTTTCAGTCTCTGTGAAAAAACACTGCAGGACTTTCTGCTATAGATTTGCTGCTAAGTGTCAAAGGGCGAGAATATTAAGTGTGTGGGATAGTGTGCTCATTCACTGTGCAGTCCTGTGATGAAATGACATTCAAGTATTTTCATCGAGGGACAGAATAAGTTATTATCAATGTGGCTGAATTATTCCATTCATCTGGGGGTAGGAAATGATAAGATGTGGAGGAGGGAGATATGCGTCAAAAGTGCTGTTAAAGATACAGAGAAACCTCAGTTGGAGAAATCCATCTTACAAAGCTGGATAATTATAAACAGAGTTCATAGTTTCTTGCTTAGTCTCCTTCACATCTAATTAGCATTTCTTTTCTTTTCTGATTATCAAAAGGCTGTTTATGGACAATAGAGATAAAACATATGCAAAGCTATATAAAAGTTATCTGATAATTAAGTTATCTATTGAGGTTGCTCATGTAGAAAAAAAACAAAAAAAAAAAACCAAATTGTCTGAAGCTGATTAAATGTGTAGATGCAGATGATAAAGCAAAGTGGGACAATTTGATTAGTAATGCTTCAGTGTGTCTACTATTCTGCAACATACCAAGTTTATATCTGCCAATTTTATGACAGCTGGGACAGGCTCCAACCCCCGTGACCCAGAACAGGATGAAGGGAATGGGATGGACGGATGGATGGATTTTATGTCACCTTGGTCCACTACCTGCTCCCCTACAGAGAGGATGGTAGGACATCTGATCCATCTCAACAACAGCAAGAGTGCTGGCTTGCACAACTTCCTCTCCTTTCTTTCATTCCTTTCCTCTGTCCATCTCCTACCAGCATTTTTTGAGCCGTACAAAGCCGGATGAGGGTCATCTTACCAATGTCCCCATTGTGATGCAGAAATCCAACATTTTGGCAGGATCCTGACACGTTAACATCTTGACTTCACAAACTGACAGTATCTTTCAAAGCTTTGTGCAGTGCTCTGACTTCCCTTTCCATAACTGCAGTTAATGAGATTACAGAATAAGAGAACAAGGGAACTACTTAACATTAGCACGAGGCCATAGCAAGTAGCACTTTGTGTGTTAAAATTATTTATCTTGGTTTTGCTCACTACCTGCCAACATTCTTTCGCTGTATGAATGATTCTTGTTAAACACACTCATATGAGTGGGCAGTTTTCCACCGAGGCAGTCCTTTGACTTCAGCACATTGTCGTGTTGCTCTTTTTTCAGTGCTGACTGTGTTTATATTTTGACATGTTTGTATGTATGTTGGTTGGAGCACGGGAGCTCAGAGGAAGTGTGTGCATGTGTCGGTGCGTGTCAGTGAGGGGGAGGGAGGCACGGCTCTACAGCCTGATATTCTGGGAACAGCAGGGTGGCGTTGTTGACCCACCTGCTCCCTTCTCTCTTCAGCTGGATCTAGTCGGATTTCAGCAGCTGCATCCCCTCACAAAGCACCTCTTTGTAATCTTCCCAAGGCGCACAAATACAACTGCAACCAGCAGAGGAGAGAGGAAGGAGGAGGGAAGATGGACAGTTGAGATAGAAAGGAAACGGGCGGTAACTGTTCTGCATGATGTGGACCAGTGTCACTGGTACATCACATAAGTGATGTTACTTACAGTTGCCGGTACTCATATAAATAAAATAGCTGATAAAAGAAGTCACAAATTCACACCTGTGCTAATGCATGTGCATGCAAAAGTGGACCAGCTATTTTGAACAAGTGAAAATTATTGAAAAAAAGTGATTTAAAAATACAAAGCATCTTTGCATGTGAATGTCCTGCAAAGGGGGGAGAAAATAAAAGCAAAGCAAAGAGTGTCTTTGCTAACAGAACGTGACATGAGGAGAGAAGTGTGGCCCATTTGTTTCCTATTAGCAAAATTTCCCTGTGCCTTCTCACTTGTAATTGATCTCATGCCTCTAGAATATGCTGTGTCACATGCATATTACTTTGCACTTCACGCTATAGAGAAAGAGGTAAGGGCCGGCTCTGATTTCACCATCTAGTTCAGTTTACACTTTTTTCCCCATAATTTGCTATCCAAAACATGATTATGTTCCCCTCCACCATCCTGCCGCCAGTGACCGGTCCCTGTAGCCTGAACCCAGGCCTGCGGGTGGCATAGTTAGGGACAAATCATTAGGAGATTAACTCCAGCAGCTCCTTTATTGCTGCCATAAATTAATGCACTCAAGTTTGAAGCTGTAAATGCATCGATGTAGCAGAAAGTGGGTTGTTGGGTGAAAGAGCCAGGGTCATTGTTTCTGATTACATTTCATGCCAATTCACCCAAAATCATGGACTTATATGTGAGAAAAAAATCCATGCTGCTCAAATACCAAGACATATCACATATGTATGTGGTGATTAAAAATATTTAAAACCCAGTTAACCAAAATGCAATGACTTAAACTAAATGCAGTTTTATGCAGATAGAAGTTTTTTTTTCTTTTTCATAGGAGCAATAAACCAGCATTTTAGTAACTGTAGCTAGTAGATTTATATTATGTGTTGAATGTAGCCAAACCTGTCCCAGGGGCAGCCATTAGTCGACACAAGAGGCAAGAAAAGGGGGTGGTTACCGCTAACTTTCCTTTATTTGCCATTAAATAGATTAAGCCAGTTACAGAAGAACATGTGTGGCTGTATTACAATCTACGGTGAGATGTCATGAGATGCTAATGCATCTGTAGGCCATTGTTTAATGTTGGGGAGCATCCACGTGAGATAATGATAGTAACCACCCTTGAACAGTAAAATGTGTCAGCCTTAACCATATATTCTGTAGTATCTAAGCGTCACCATGTGTTTTCAACTCCAAACCCAAGCCATTCGTGAGAGCAATGAAGAAAAGTGAAAGGCCCGTGAGTTTATTACTTGTGGTCTGTGCTCTGGGAATCAGCAGATCAACTCCGTTCTCCACTCCTCCTATTCCTTGAAAGTGTCCAAGAAAGCAATGTCACGCTCGTATGTTATTTTGTAGTATGATATCACAGGTGATTGTTATCGTTCGAGACACTGAACTTACACATCATCATGTCAGAAAGTGTGTAACGGCGAAAGTAGTCATGTCCCGTTTGTATTTATAAAGGGAAGAGTGAGAAACGAGAAATCATTGCACAGTTATTGAGCCATTTGTTAAACTGGAAAATTGGATTATAGCTTATAAATAAATAGATTGATAGAAAATGACTGGTAAAAAAAAAGCATATTGTTCTTTGAATTACACATGACAGATATAATGATATTTGAATGTTAAAGTGAGTGAAGTGAAAGAGAATAGAGACACTAAGATACACACACACACACACACACACAAAAAACTCAGGAAGGTAATTCAAGGTGAGGGCGTTGAGTGGAATCAAGTGTTGGTGATCTTCAGCTGA
Source organism: Hirundichthys speculiger (assembly GCA_018398805.1). NCBI lineage: Eukaryota > Metazoa > Chordata > Actinopteri > Beloniformes > Exocoetidae > Hirundichthys > Hirundichthys speculiger. The sequence continues at coordinate 1,144,508 of JAGFBZ010000958.1, forward strand.
TTTGTAATTTCATCTGCTCACTGATAGCCCTCACAGGGGAACAGGGTCTCCACTGTGCAGAGGCTAAACTCTCCCAACATCATTAAAGGTGCTGATGTGTCCTAAACTGATGTGAGGTAGTGTTAGGTAAAGTGTTAGGTATTACGTTGACTAAATTCTAGAAAATTATTACAGAATAATAACTAGTCAGAATTAGAGTAAATCCACATCAGAAGCAACTGAAAAAAAGCGAACAACCTCTTGGGAAACCTAAATTCCTCTGTGAAAGCAAAGGTCAGACTCAGTGAGCCCCTAAAAAGACCCTTCATCCACTCTGCTACAGAAGTACTTCCGTGTTCTCTCTTGTCCTCGGCTAGAGCTCAGCACTGCTGTGCAGTTAACAGGAAGAGATAATGGTGACCTGGGACTAGTTAATCTGAGACTACACTAGCACACAGTCATGCTGCAAAGTCCCTACTCTGATCTAATAAAGTCAACATATGAGTTATATCACATTCATGTTCAAGCACTAGTTTTCCTTTAAGCGTGCTAAGACATGGCATTTGTATAAAATACCTTAACTCTATAACCTTAGATCCTCTTTTTATTTTGTTGCTTTGCATGCCAGGGAAACAGTTGGAAATAGTGAAGTGGCTACCAGGAAATACTCTGCACCTTTGCCCAGTGGAAACAGTTAGAAAATGCTTCCTTCTTTCTCTGCCCCAGGCTAGGGATGTTTGTGGGACGGTTACAAGGTAAGCTATGCAGATCAAGAATGAAACTGAAGTATCAAGTCATGTCACAAAAGGTCATGCCCCCAGAATTAGAGTTTCTGGAAGAAAACTGCTGGAGGTATTTATTGTTCTTCTTTAGGTTGTTGGATTTCTGGATGTAGAAGATTGTCCATTTAACTATCCCATTTCATCATATTATCTGAGCCTTAGACCACTCAGCCAAACAGTTATGGCAGGTATAACAGATTGCATTTGCACCCATAAAATGAAAGCAAACTATGGCATCCTTAAATTTCATCCAATTTCAAAATTATGGACACTGACTTTTTTTTTTTTAAGGAAACTGCACTGTGTGGCACTCTTTACTATATAAGTGTGGTATGCAGGAGTCACAGTCAGTCCTTGCTTATGCTGAGATGCTGAGATGCTGTGCCTAGTTAGTGCTAAAGACTATTCAATCTTTGGATATATACCTGTTTTGTTACTTAGCATTTATGTAACATGCTGTTGGAAAAAAAGAGAGTTTGTGATACAAATTTCCCAAGATGAGCCCCAGTTCGTTGGCTATAGAATCAGTACAGTGCTACAGTATATTGCCCTAATAATGCATCCTGATTCCATTGGAGCCTTTTTGACACCAGATCTGAGTTTGTAAGCATGGTGCTAATCTACGGATAATGTTGCCTTTTTCAGAGTAACGCAGAGCCTGATGGGTGTTTATGGGGTCAAGGATGAGTGTTGACAAAAGGCTGCATGTGTGCAATTTATTCGGAGGATGGGCATGCAGTGTGCTTCCTTTCAAAAAAAAAAAACTAAAATATTTATAATTAACCCATAACAGAGAAGGTGTAAGTACACATATATGCAGAAAATGTGACCCGCATCAAACCATGGAAATGACTCCATGGCTGTAGCATCATATAGTGTAAAGTAAAACTCATCAACATGATCACAACGCATTCATCCTCTTTATGTGGTTAGCAGCAGGTGTTCTGGTGTGTTTTTCACTGAAGCAATTCCATTAAAGGTTACAGACTGGCTGGAGACAGACAGACTAACTGCTGCTCATAAACATTGGAAATCTTGGCTTGTACACTAAAAGCCTAATTGGAGAATTTGATCCACTTCACTAATAATCACTTTAATAGCTTATAAATTATCCTATAATATATGAATTGCACACTGGAGATTCAGATTTCATTCGGCACTGGGCATGTGCACTGCGCTCTCGTCCACTCATTGTCTAATACCGTCTAATATCCAGGCACATTTGTTCAGTCTTGTTCTCATACAAAGAAAATAAAAATGAGCAGTGCAAAGTGCTCTTCATTCTTGTTTTAATTATCTGTGACAAAAAAAACAGGCACAACATTTTTTTTCTTTCTTTTTTTTTTTTTTTTTAGTACATGAGGCTCCACAGTCATAGAAAGCTTTTTAAATAGTCTTGGTGGTGTGGAAGCAGCCTCCCATTTCCCGTAAAGACAAGGGGTGGGCTCTCTGTTCTCCCGCCGCCCCTGAGCTCTGTCCTAAACATCTACATGTCCCACACCATCTAATTCACAGGCAAATTAGGGAGATGATTTATGAGAATCAAAGATCAGAAAAGTAGACACTATTGAAAGCTCGCGCACCGCAAGTTTTACTCAGAACATATGTCCTGAGGATGACGAGAAAGAAAGAAAGAAGATCATGGGAACATACGTTATGGCTTTATCTGTTGTTCAGTATCATCAGAAACCTTTAGTCCACAAAAACTATAATCTACCTAAAAAATGTTTATATAATGTGACAACACATCCTGAATATTTACTGACCATTTTTCCACCAAATAATTTCCGAGGGCCAGAGTGGAAACTGAACAAAGACAAATGGACTTAAATAAATCTCCCTAACCTGCTGCTAAACTGACTTCCAAACCTCCTTGTCCATAATCCCTAATTCAAATGAACAGATAGAACTATCATAAGAGAAACCGCTGGCTCACAAAACAGTTATGTGTCAGGGAGAAAAACACAGCAAATAATCTGGAAACACTTGAGCTCTTTTTATACTCCTAACATAAAAATCTGAACGTGGCTAAATGCCAAACACACCCAGAGACGTTTTGGACTAATTGTTTCCTTCAGTCTCAAACACTCCCCCTCCAATCTTTTCAAAACTCCCTTCTGGGCAACCCCTCCCCTGCACTTCGCTGCATCTACTAATAGGTTTAAATAAAACCCGCAATTGGTCCAGTAAACCCCTCATTATGGTGTTTTAATAGAATGAATTTAGGATACTGTGAGGTCAGAGGTCAATGGGAGGTCCTAACATGCAGCAGCTGTCATGGGGGTTGGACTGTGATTAGAACCAGTGGAGTCAAACATCCTCAGGTCCTCAACCTTACTAAGTAGACAACCTGGAGTATGCTTTTGGCCACAAACCAAAATGGAAAACATCCGTCACTGAAAGTCCAGGAAAGGCGGGATGAGTAGAGGTGCAAACGAGAAGCGGAGTGTGTACACCCATCATTGAGAGTTAACTTTAGAGTGTGTGTGAACGTCTCTGAAAAATCCTTTGTACCCTTTCACTTAAAAATGTAGCAACACCAAGTTCTAAAACTTCCCCTGGGCTGTAAAAAGAAAAGGAAAAAAAAAACATGGGATTTTCTCAACAGAGATGTCCTTTCTGAAACCGGCGTATCATCTTTCCAGTTGCATTTAGTGTCGCTGTAAATTCTGCACTAATTACCTTTTCCCTGAGTGTGTGAAACCAAAGATAGAAGTGGTCTGCTTGATGTGGTGTGCGAGTGAAATATGGTTTGTTAGCAGCCCAGGAGCTTGCTCCACATGTGGTTATGCAGTGGTTAGGATTGTCTGGGTGAGAGGGAGGGCATGCCAGTCTCCACAGTTCACCAAGTTTACGCTGCTTCAGTTTGCAATCAGAGAGATTATTAAACAAACTGAAGGCCTGCCGTTAAGGCTAGGGTTAGGTTAGGGGGCTGTGACGACTGCAGAAGCAGCTGCTATTCATGTGGTAGATTGCATAGAAATTCGGTCAGGAGTCTTGTGGTGCAGATTCTATAAATTATGGACAAAAATGTGGATTAGAATTGTTTTTGATAAAGCTGACGTGCACTATTTGGTAGATTGCAGGACAGATATTCAAACATCTTTTTTCCATATGAACCTTGGTATCCTCACGGCCAGATTCACATCTTTCTTGCAAATCTGAAGCCCTCTTCTGTGTACTACAGTGTTATGCCAGTGTAGCTGCTCGGCATACTCTGTCAAATAACTTGGCTGGTGTGAAGAAATGCGCCTAACTGTATTAAAACACAGAAGCAGAGACCAAAGGGAGCAAAATTCCTGTGGGTGACTGTGTAATTTAATTTTGTATGCACATTAGAACCCAGGGAGTATAATTTACATGTGGGATAGGAGCGACTTGGGCCCAGGAGAAAAGAACTAACATGTTCTTCTAGAGCCTCTCCAAAAATCTGAAAACCTTTACCATGCTTTTCCCTTTGAGATGCATCTTAGAAAAATAAGAAAAATTAAAACCTTCCTCGACTCTTGGGGATACTTTAGGTTCAAGCGCGGTTACCTCTCCTCTGTTGCTTCTTCCTTTTCTAATCAAAAGCCCAGAGCCCACAAGCTCTGACCATTTTCTCCCCACATTACAGGGAGGCATGAAGAAGGGAGGCTGGAGTCTGTTTAAGTCTCCCTCTTTCTCTCTTTTTTTTTTTTTGTCGGTTCTTCCTGTCTACCCAAAAACCAAAACAGTCTCCCAGCTCAGCAGTACTTAACCACAGCTGCCACTCATTTAGGACTCATCCCTATCCGTGTCCCTGCTTATCAGGGCACAACTGGAGAGAAAACACTTGTGAACTATCAAATTTTAAAGTTGGGTTTGACTTTGCTCAGCAGAAATGATCAAGAGCAGCAGGAAAAACTGCATTTGGTGGAGTGATACCTACAGTTCTACATGTCCGAGGCTTGTATGCTTATGATTGCATGTGTAAGTATTACTCCTTCTAATGCCTGTCCTGTCTTGCACACACACACACACACACTGAACTTGACCTTAGTGCTTTGACAGCAGCTGTCAGAAAGGAAGAGAAGGTGGGGTTGCAAGTGAGGCGGCTTTCAGCTTTTATTATTGGAATTCTTGAAATTAAAAAAATGACTTATTTTGCATTACATGTTAAATATACCAAGTAATTTTCTTTCTGAAAGCATCACTTACATTTTTGTTTCATTCAAAGTGAAAAGTTATGCACTTTTCTCCCTAAGACGATATGTAAGAGCATATAATGATTGCTTCTTACCTCAGTGCATGATCCAACACCTTGCCTGCAGTAAACTCTCCCTGTACAAGCTGGAGTTTCTATTTCCACACCACAAACCCTTCTCTTCTCTCAGCCACCTGCAGCGTGCATGGAGCAAAGCAAACTGCCGTCCAGCACAAACATACCTTGTCTTTTCATGGGGAGGTCAGTGATAAAAATCATCCCACAATACATGAACAAAGACACCTGTAACAGAGGCAGTGATTCACTCTACCAGCTTATCTCCTCTGCTCTTATAATGTACCCTCAGTGTCATAAAAGGCATGCTTCATGAGAGGTGAGAAGTAACTTATGGATCAATGACACACTGCTGGAACAAATTAACTTCCTCATCTTAAGTAAGAACTTTTATTAAAGCTTTGACGAGGCTCGTGTAGGCCCATGAACTTTAAATTAACCAAGTTTTTTTTTTCTTTTTCCCCCTGCAGAAGTCAGCTCAGCCGGTTCAGGCTTAGCTTTTGAGCCATAAATGTTTGCTTAAATTCAAATTTGGTTCGTCACCATTCACCACATTTGATATCACTCCCTCAATCTGCCTGCAGAACAGTGTCACATGATCATTTTCATTTTGAGAGAGAGAGAGAGTAACAGTGCCACCAAGGCTGTCTTGTATGAGGAAAGGTCATGTTTGTCACTGCAACAAACAGATCTGTCACACTGGATATTTATCAATTTATATACGTTGCAAACTTGCAGCCAATTAGTTTGCTTTATTTTATTAATGAATAAATTAATACATCACACTCCTCTTTTATCTGCCTGAACATTATCATTCATTGACTCAATTATATAATATTGATTTGAAATAAAGCAGCATTTACATTTACATAGATTCTAATATTTGGTAGACAAAAATCCAAAATACAAAAAAAGTATTATCAATAGTAAAAAATAAAATAAATAAACAAATAAAAACAGAGGATTGTAAAATGCTGTAAACTATACAGTTTACAGCAAATATTAAATCCTAAATGTTATGCATGTTTTGTAGTCGGTGGAGATTTTTTTTTTTCTTCATTAAAAACAAACAAACAAAAAGAATCATCCAAAGTGGTTGAAACTAACAAATGCAGTTCATAACTGCATTATAAATACGTATCTGTCACACAGCGTTTCCAACATCAACCAAAACCATGAAAGGCCATGAAAAAGAAAATCATTATAATAATAAAGCCCACGTTAAAATCTGGACCAATGGGGAGAAAGTGGTGATTTGCTCCAGCCAATAGCAGGCGGCAGGTGGGGTGACGAATTTAAAACTCCAACTCAAGTTGCTGTAACGTGTAGCTCCTCAGCTCATACAGTGAACCGCAACTTTGACGACCGCACCCCCCCAATGACAGCCCTGGAAAACAAGACAAACAAACAGAGAAAACAACGGGCTTGTGCTGCCTGAGACGGTGTGAGGAATTTACTGTGGCGGGGAAAAAAAAAAAAAGAAAAAAAAAAAAGCGCACCGGTTCCCCCGGCTGAGCGCGTAAACTCAGCCTTCTGGTTTTTATTCTTAATTGTACAAAACATTTCCGGATTTTCCAACTCCGCGGGACTGAGCAGATAATGTTAAAGATGACAGAAGAGCATGACAAGTGCGTGAGCGAGCAGCCGTGCAGCCCGTCGGGCTCCAACAGCTCCATGTCCCAGGACGACTCCGACTCCGACGCGCCGTCCTCGCCGACGGGCTCCGACGGCCAGGGATCCCTGCTCGCCGGCTTGGGCAAGAAACTGGACTCGGAGGACGACGAGCGGTTCCCGGCCTGCATACGGGACGCAGTCTCCCAGGTGCTGAAGGGATACGACTGGTCCCTGGTGCCCATGCCGGTGAGAGGGAACGGAACCCTGAAGAGCAAACCGCACGTCAAGAGACCCATGAACGCGTTCATGGTGTGGGCGCAGGCGGCCCGCAGGAAGCTGGCGGATCAGTACCCGCACCTGCACAACGCAGAGCTCAGCAAGACGCTGGGGAAACTTTGGCGGTAAGGGACATATTTTCTTTTGGTAAAGATAAGATCTTTGGTAAAGATTGATAAAGATTTTCAAAAAAGTCGTGTGAAAAATGAGCACAAGGGCAGTAACTCAAAATGCAAATATTATAGATGTCGTTTTTGGGAATGACGTGAATATAAAACTATACAATTTCCCAAATTATTATTATTGACATTATTATTATTTTTATCATTACTTTTTTTTCGCTAAAACAATTCAGAGAACTCTCCTCCCAGAAAAAAAAAGCTTATTTGAATTTTCCTCCTTGACACCACTGATGCCAAATAAAAGTTCTGAAGCAACTTCAAATTAAACTAAACTATTATTACTATTATTAAACTATTATAAAATGTTTTTTAGTGTGACTGAATGAATTTTCATATTCTACATAGATTGCTTTCGGAGAGTGAAAAGAGGCCATTTGTAGACGAAGCGGAGAGACTGCGGGTTCAGCACAAAAAAGACCATCCTGACTACAAGTACCAGCCCCGGAGACGGAAAAATGTGAAACCGGGCCAGAGCGACTCAGACTCAGGGGCTGAACTGGCACATCATATGTATAAGGCAGAGCCAGGGATGGGAGGACTGGCAGGAATGACTGATGGACACCACCACCCCGAACATGGAGGTATGTAACTGTTATCAAGAAATGTGGTAGGGATATTTTAGGAATTAAAGTGCTTTGAGCTGATATATTTTTGGAGTGATGAACCATAACACATTATTCTTGTTATTATCTTTTCAGGACAACCCCATGGTCCACCTACACCACCCACTACCCCCAAAACAGACCTGCACCATCGGGGTGAAGCAGGATCTGAAACATGAAGGCCGTCGTCTTGTTGACAGCAGTAGGCAGAACATTGACTTCAGCAATGTAGACATCTCTGAGCTCAGCACTGATGTCATCAGCAATATGGAGACCTTCGACGTTCACGAGTTTGACCAGTACCTTCCACTCAACGGCCATGCCTCAGGTTCCTCTGCCATGCCCTCAGACCACAGCCACGGCCCGGCTCCAGTGCCTGGCAGCTCTTACACTTCCTCATACGGCCACGCAGGCAGCAACGGGTCATCCTGGAGCCGCAAGAGCGCCATGTCCTCTTCCTCTCCCTCCACCAGCGAGGTGGGCCAGCACCGTTTGCATATTAAAACGGAGCAACTGAGCCCAAGTCATTACAGTGAGCACTCCCACGGGTCGCCCTCACATCCCGATTACGGCTCCTACAGTAGCCAGGCCTGTGTCACTTCAGCCACGTCGGCCGCCTCGGCTGCAGCCTCGTTCTCCAGCTCCCAGTGTGACTATACTGACCTCCAGAGCTCCAACTATTACAACCCTTATTCGGGCTACCCCTCCAGCCTCTATCAGTACCCCTACTTCCATTCATCCAGGCGGCCCTACAGCAGCCCGATCCTCAATAGTCTGTCCATGGCTCCGGCCCACAGCCCAACTCCCTCCAGCTGGGACCAGCCCGTCTACACCACTCTGTCTCGACCTTAAGGGAAACAGAAACGGTCTGTTTGCACCGGAGACTCCTTCAGTTTGATGCACTACAAATGAAAGACCTAAGGGGGAGGTGGGAAATTGTATGCAGGGGGGAAGCAGGCTATCTGTGGCCATCTGAACGTGAAACAAACGCAAGAAAAAGTGCCTGCTGATTTTCTACGAAGCTATATTGTTGCGACTAAAAACACACTTCTCACACTAAGGGAAGCTGTGTTGTTGGTGGGCCAAGCTCCTCCATGAGGACATACAGTACTGCCTGCGCCTTCATCCCACACACCCCTCTTGTTTTTAGTTAAAGATTGCACTTACGTGCACAGTTGAGGTAAAGCAAAGACCTGCTACTGAATTTCAAGTCTGAAACGGTTTCATCAACTGTGTGCATTTAAGAAAAGTACACGGGACCAGTTATGTGAAGTTGTGGTAAAATTTACATTGATGGTCAGAGCTATATTGCAGCGCACTATTTGCATCAATGGTTCAGTCTTAAATAAATGACTCCTATGAATCTAGTGTCATTTTGGCATAAAAGTCTTATATGTATTTATGTTCATGCATTATTGGTTTTTGTTTTGAAGTAGATGAACACGTAATATGAGTTTGCTTATTTAGAGTACTGTTTTAACGGCTTTTCATGAGACAAAGTAAATGAAGTAAAGGACAGAGTTTTTAATTTTTTTTTTTTATATTATTATTATTATTATTATTATTGTTACTGCATTGAAGACCAATGTCCAGAAACATCTCCATTCCAAGTTGCAAGCAAATAGACAGGACCAACAGACTCGCACAGGACAGAACAGGTGTCTGAAATCTATGCTTGTCAAATTGCGATTAGTCATGATCTAGGCTTAAAGGAAATGGGGTAAAGTAACACCACAAACCCTGAGTGACATGTCAGCTGGACCTCCTGTATATGTCGAAGGACAGCACAAGAATATGTGAATGTACATGCATCCGTGCGGGTTAGTGAGATAACGCAGCATCGCACATGCAAATCCATCTGTGAGCCATTTCCTCGGACAGGGGATGCATATCCGATTACATAATACCCACCAAATGATACAGAAAAGTACTTTTTGTCAGTAAACTGTCTTTGAACTTCATCCTTTACTCAAATAAGAGGATTTTGAGTTGGAAGTGAAATTTTAAGTGTATGTGCCCGTATTTATCTCATCAACCATCAAGTGCCAACTCATTACTGCAGTCTTGCATAAAATGTTTTCGTGCCTTCTAATGCTTTATTGTCAGTATTTTGAAATGAAATTGAATTATTAACAAACTTGGGGCAGGACGCAATCCACATCTGAGACTCTGACAGTTGACTTGCTCCTCATCATGACCTTAATTTGATATCATTCCTTACAGCCTTGGTTTCTGTGACATGCTAAATGATCATCACCATCTTCTGTCCACGGAACTGTGTTTTGTACATTTGTACATCATTATGTTCAATAATCTCGAGACAAGCAACATGAGAAAATGATTGTTCTGTTAACTAAAATTTCACTCGCGCACAGCTAACTCATTCGCTGGCCTCTTTTTTTTTTAAATAAAAGATACTTTTTTCTTGATGTTTGTATTTGTTGTTCTTATTTACGTCCACATTTAGTTTCAACTTGTATGCTTTTGTCCTGAGATACATTTGGAAAAAAGAAAAATTGTGAAAAAATAAATAAATAGAATTGATTGAGTTTTTGGGTTTGCCTTTGTGCTGAATACTAGTTCATAATAACCTTTTTGTGTGTCGTTTCTACTGCGAGCTTGTGAGCTATATTATGACAGCAGAGGAGCAATGCTTCAGTGGACATATTCTTCCTCTGATCATAAAATAGATTCCTTTTTAGACTAAATCTTATGAAATATTGCTTAAATAGGTGTTTGATGATCAGAAACATACACTGTTAATTTATGTTTTTACTTTTGGATTCCTTTGCAGCCTCAATATCTGCAGTTGTCATTCTCCTGCATATATTCTTGTTAGCATTTCTATCAAATTGTCAACTTCAATTTTTTTTTTTTTTGTTAAACCCCCAACAAGAAAGGAATGAGGAGAGATCCCATCTCCTCCGGTCCAGTGGGTAGAATGCTCGAGTTGGCCCTGGCATGCATGCCAAGCAGCCATCCCTAACCAGTCCAGGGAGAAGCCAAGTGCCAGGGCCGCGCTGCTGAATTTTAATGATTCATTATGCTGTGGAGGGGCCCCATTGTGTCCCTTTATCCGCAAGGCTAGAAAGGAATTAATTGGACAGAAAATGGAAGGGCAAGGGGAACTGACAAGCCATTAAGAGGGTCCTGAATGGATGATTAGATGCACATGGGGGAGGATCTCACCCCCCCACCCCCCCACCCCCAACTTGCTGTCTCATATCACGGCGCTCCACAAAGAAAAAAACAACAGGAACAACAACCACAATGACCACCAGACTAAATTGCAGAAATAATATCAGCTCACATAATCTGTAGATAATAAAAGAAGATAATACCGCAGCAGATGGGGTGTGGGTGGCTCAAGAACAACTTGTTGTTTTTCTCTTCTCTCAAACTCTTTTTTTTTTTCTCAAGTGTTTGCCAAATACTTTCAGGAGGAACTCTTGAGAAAGAACAGGAGTGAATAAAAGTGATGCAAAAAGGCTCTTCAGGGTGCTTGGGTCCTGTTTCCTTGGAACTTGTCCACAGTTTCTGATTGAGACTCTTGAAAGCTCTACTGTAAATAGCTAAAAAATAAACTGCTGCAGGGCCCTTCGATGTGAGTTAAGCGCACTATGCTGAATATATTAACACACAGTACAGGAATTACACTGCAGCAGCAACTTTGTTTAAACTGTTTGTATGAGGGTAAACTTTATTTAGAGCCAGTGATGCAGATATTCAATTTAAACTTTGCACATTCCCTGAAGATGCTCACATACACAACATTCTTAGAAAAAAGAAATAAAATACAACATTAAACAAATTAATTTTTACATCATCACGCTGAGGCTGTGGTAAATTCCAGCTGTCCAATTTATCGCTGATGTTGTTGATGAGGGGGGAAGCAATATTGTAAGTGGGATTCATGGTCTTTTGACCACAGGATATGAGGAAAAAGCAAAATGAACCCAGTGAAACTGGTGCTTCCACCACCTGACCGCATCCCATTGTTACGACAGGATAACTTGCCTGGTAATAGTCTCATCCTGCCTAATGAGCCCAGCTGACTCAGAGCATGTTTCTGTGAAATAAAGAGGGAAGTGGGAACCGTGAAAGCCCTAAGAATGCAAGGCTGCAGGGGAAGTTAAGTGGACGTGAAGCAGGGTTTTTGCTTGTTGCTGAATCTTCCTAACCTCACTCCACTTGATACAGCGAGTTTCTGTTAGATTATCTGACTCTAAAGCTTTTACTCAGCTGATATCTCATCACTGGTGACATTTTCTTTGCCTGTAAAAAGGGGGAGATTGTAACACGAATTAAGCTGGTTGATGAAGTTCTATATTTTTTATTCCTATTTCCTGTAACCCCAAATAAGAAAAGGTAAACTTTTGTTTTATTTTGAAAATTCAGTGATTCTTACAATCAGTACAATTAGACAGGAAAATATAATTCTTACATCAATTTGAATGTCTTGTCTCATTTGCTTAATTTCGGATTGTGCCTTTGCATTACTTTGTTGCAAAAAGGATGGTCATCCCTGAAGATGAGATTTGCTCTGCTTCAGTGCTTCCATCACAGAGCACTGACACAACTGCAGACCATCACAGAGCCGGCTTTTGGGCGCACTGGTGAAAACAATTCAGTTGGGTATTTGATCCAGAGCACACAATGTCCATTTCTTCTATTTAGTAATAGAATAATACACATTCCCAGATGCCTCCGAGCCCAGAGATGTCAACGCTACCTCTGAACAAGGTTAACACAAAGCGGTATTTTTGCAGCATGAGTGACCATCGCTCTGTACTGTACGCCGTGGTGAAATGTTTCAGTGAATGCTTCACAGTCTGACATTCCTCCAGATTCCTTGATTTGTTTGATAATACTATGCACTGTAGAAGAAGAAATATGGACATCCCTTTTAATGTTTTTCTTGAGGGAACATTGACCTAAAAAATTTAAATTCAGTTATGAGTTCACATCACCAGCTTAAAATAACGTCACTATCTTCTGTAACTCATTATTAGTCCTAAAATGCCGCTCCTACAAACCTCTGGTTAAAGTGACCTAACTTAGCGACTGAATTCAAGATGACAAGAGAAGTGTTAAAAAATAAATGTATTTAAAAATTACTGTATTTCTTCTTTATCAGCTTACTCTATATAATCTCAACTTTTTGTGATTCAAGGTTGTTTATACAGTATATACTACTGTTTAAAGTCCTTTCAGCATTGTCATTAAATGAAGGTGTTATTTTTGATACTATCCATTCTACCTCCAGATTATATGTCACTGTAAAATTTGTGAAAACATCAAGGCAAAATTGCAACAGTTTCTGAAAGAAAAGCCATCCGACTCTCTTGCTTGCTGCAGGATCCTCACTCCACATTCATAGCAAACATATCCAACAGAATCTGAACAGTTCCACCTATGAAAATGACTTCCCCAGGCTGTTTTTGACTGTTCTCCGTGTTCTCCTCCCTAACTTAAGGATTTTATTAATGGAATCTGGTGTGTTTGCTGGCATGACCAGGCCAAGCAAAACAGGGTGGCAGACAGAACCGACACTGACTTTCCCAGTTCCTCACGCGTAAACCCGCACCGAGGACAAGTAAGAGAAACACGGTTCAAACATCTCAGAAAGCCATTAAATTGAAGCTGGCTCCAACACGGTCACCTATATTTGGTCAGTAATAGCGACATTAACCAGAGCTTGTGAGGACCTGATCCCGAGACAAAAGGAAAATGTAAGCAGGGAGAAGAAAAAAAGAAATTCTTCAGCAATATCAAATGTTTTTTTGCTTTAATTGTCTTTTGTAACCAACCCCTTGTGTTTTAAAGACAGATATTTCTTGGTTTTTTGGTAAGAATTAACAAATAAAGTTCCTTGAAAATGTTGTAGTTTAATTTACAGTCTTACGGTTCAAGTGTACTAAAAAAAAAGGAAAGAAAAATAATCCAAAATGATTTTCTCAGAAGAGTTCCCTGTGATTTTGGCTGTTTACTGAAAAATGAATAATACATTGGTCTAAAAGCTTAGAAATAATTAAAGACATAGGAATAAAAAACACATTTCAGTTCCCTTAAAACTAGGCAAAGGGTTGATAATATTATGATAAATCATAAATACTACAGCATGAGTTTTATGTGCGATGCAAAATGTTTAACAGCAATAATGCTCACTACAGGTAGTGTTCCAGATTTTATTGTAGGGAAAAATAAAATACAGCAACACTTTGACATCTGGTCATCTTCAGTTCAGTGTGGACAACAGTTGAACAGTTGTCCACAGTCTTTCACTTTCTTTTTTCATTTGTTCTCTCCTTTTCACTTTTCTTGGCACATCTTGATTGTGAATGGGGTGACAGCATAGCTGCTCATCTTATTTCCACAGCTTTAAGACTTGTTGATTAATAACTGAGGCTGTGTTTTTATTGTCACAGCTTTCTGCTTTTGTTAAGCTGTTTTTTTTTTTTTTTTACTTTTTTTTAAAAACTTAATTATGTACTTTGTGCGCCTTTATCTGCAGATAGGTTATCTCGGTCCTTCATCACTTCTCATCTGATTTTACCATCGTGAGTTTTGGTAACAGGAGAGAGACTTTAGATATTTGCCAGTACTTGATATAAAATTTGAAGATGCAAAGAGTTTTCAAAAAGAATTTTAAAAATTGAAAAGGCATCTGCTTCTGCATGCATATTAAAAGTGTGGTCATTGTGTACAGAGAGTCATGAGGAGTTTATTTTTTATATTTTGCAGCAAACTAAAGCAACATAAGTAGGACTTGATGTTGACCGAGACTCACAATTGTTAATTTGAAATTGTAATGTCAAGTAAGGAACCTCTCTTTTGGATGATGTAATTAAGGACAACGAATTAGCATATTATTATTCGCCTCTACACACACTCACATTGTTACCCCGTCCCACAGCCCCAACACCCACACAAGCTGCACTGTTACCAATGAGACAGAGGAGAGAGAGAGAGGCTGAGCCATCAGCATGCAGAGTCCCGTAAGACCCTGGAATGTTGAGTGGGAGGCACATTTGCCACCAAATTTTCATGCTTTTGATGCACAGAGGTAGTAGACAAAACCAGAGAAAAGATTGGATGGTGCTGGTGGTGTTGGAGGGGGGTAGTGAACTGTGTAGAGAGACACAAATGCTGATAAGGAAACAAAGAGAAGACAGGAAAGTCACAGGTAGACAGAGAATAATAGAAAATGCATCATTTTTGCAGAGCTGCTTGGCAGAGAGCGCAGCAGGGACAGCAGGCCCAGAGTCTTAAATGTTGCTCAGTGCTGGCAGAGCCGCGTGTGAGTGCACTCTGTGGGAGCACCGAAACTTGTCGCCCAGCACAACATGGTGATTCAGACACAACAGCAGAGCCCTTCCAAACCCATTTACCCTGCTCGTGCATATACACCCCACAAAGCTCTATAGTGTAGGAAGGCTTTTTAAAACCATATCTGCAATGCCCGAATCTTCTGGTTTCAGAACCATGGTGAAGCAGAAAACACAGCACGACATATAAGGTGACCAATGCAATATTTATTTAATACGCAGATGATCAACAACACATGCACATTCTCTCACAGTTGATAATGTTTGTGGTGTGACAAAGAGAGGGGAAAAGGAAAAATAGGGAAGAGTTTGTTCTCCCATGTGGTTTTGGCCTGTTCTGAGGAGCTTGGAGCCATGCCAGTCTATCCCTGGTCTGGCCTTTGATATGGATGGGATTCATTATGTAACTGAATCTATTATCAAAGAATAAGACAATGTGGGGCCAGAAGGAAGGTGTGTTGTGTGAGAACTCAGAAAGAAAGTGAGTGTCGGGCCATTTACAATGCTCTCCTATAGTTTTATACCATCATGACAGTGTGAACAGTGATCACTGCTTTGGCTTTTAAAGCATGACGTGCGCTCTTTAAAAGCACACACCTGGGAAGACCAAGTATAAACCCAGGTCTAATTTATAGGGATCAATTTCAGCCACTAAGAACTACACACAGGTAGCATTAAACAGATTTTCTTTAGTACCCAGTTACTCTTCCAGGAGATCTCTTGAAAACTTTTGCCTCAACACCTAACCCCAAAACCTGATCAGCTTTATTCAAACAGTCTCAGTAGGACTTTAACAAACAAAAATAGTAGTAAAACTGCCATTTTCCGGCTGTGGCTAAACCCCCTTTCGTGGGATAGCAGCCTCATCAAGGCCACGGAGCTGGGACTGAGAGAAGACTTAGCCTTTTAGTGGTTTTCTGAGTTCATTATGGCAGAGCTTTGGTGAAAGCAGCAAACCTCAGTGTGGTGGTGGAGGCCGCGCTCCGCACAATGCACTGGCGCCTGTAGCCCGACACTGACCGTCGCCTGCTCTCACACATAAGAAAAAGCAAAATGGACGCGGAGGCCCTTGGGTCAGTGTGTGTTTGATGCCATCTCTGCGCTGGATGCAAATAGGACAGCGAGTTATATTTGGGCCAACAGAGGCTGATGATGATTTGAATAAATGAAAATGAGGTCAGGGTTTGCTGTTTGAGAGGATGATATTAGAGGTAAAAGATAAAGCGTACTCAAACTTTACAGTCTTGCCGTCTTGCTGCCAGTGTAGCACACCAAACTTGGTGCTTTGCAATGTCATTTGCACAAGGCGGAAGGAATGGCTCGATGGAAGTAAATGTTCAAAGGTGGAGTTTGGGTCTGCGAAGGCCAACCTTGACCACAAACAGTTCATAAAACTAGACAGCGGTTAAAACTAGAGTCTGTGGTTTCCAGCCATGCTGTTTCGACTCCCTTATTGCTAAAGGTAATGTTTGGCTTGGTCCAGCTCCACCATTTTTTTCCATGCTGAGAGTCAACATGACAACAGTCAGTGCTCAGCGACAATTATATTCATGATATTTCATTACGAAACAACAACAAAGTTTGACAGGGCTGTGTTTATTTTTCACAAACGCCAGGAATACGCATTATGCCAGCACGCACGAAAGTATCCACAGCCAGAGTCACAAGCCTGGACAAATGGACCGGTTTAGGTTCAAAATCAACACATACTCAAAACCAAACGTCTGCCTTTTTCAGCTGTCTAGGTTGCTAGTGGTGTGTTCATAAAAAGCACTCGACAAAAAGATTCAATTAAAAAAAAAATTCCTACTTTCGATCCGATGTATTTTGCTCCGGATGCTAAAATTCCCTCATGACCAAAGATAAAAGTCTCCTTCACAAGTGTCTCCTCAGTTCTTCAGCCAAGAGTTAAAAGAAACACTCCATTGTCATCATCTTACATCCTTTTTCCAGTCACATGACAACCAAGAAGGCTGCATCCCTCTTCGTTACAGAGGAAAAAATATACTTGGCACTTCTCTTGACGGTAGATCCATGATGTCACGTGGTAATCACCCAATGGTCATGTCAAAGTTTAATGATCTGTTATAAACACAGGAGGGATGCTGAAAAAGAGAAGGCAGAGCAGACTTCAGGCTGCACGGAGCCTGATGAGATGAAATCTAGCTTTTGCTCGCAAGACAAATGATTGATGCTTCTATTAAGCCTGAACTTTGACCCTCTGTGGGGAGGGGGCGTGGTGTGAGCCTGGCCCAGCGCTGCCGGACTGTTTTTATGAATCTGTGGAGGTGAAGTTAGCCAGAGGGGATATGCTAAAGCTTTCCAATGGAAAGAGAGTATGTGTTGCTGCAGTATTTTCTATTTTTTCTTCAGACGTACTGTCTGATGCAAAACAACAACAGCACATATGTACACACAGAATATATAATTCATTTGGTTTCAGATTTAACTTTCTTTGTTCTTAGGGCTTGACTTGAATCTCTTACTTATTAATGACTCCCTTCTACAGATAAATTACAGATGTCAGTGATTTAAAGGTTTGATAGAACACATTCACTCTAAAACACACACGTGCACAACAAATCAGGCAGCGAGTCTTACAATATCTTGCTGTGTTGACGTGGGGTAGAACGCCAAGTTGGGAAAGTGTGATCAATGATGTGATTGTGAAAAGTGATCTAGAGTTTTTTTTTCTTTTTTTTAAGAACACATGTCCTTCACTGGTTTGCGGAGCGATATCTCTGAGAAGATCTGCTTTCAGTTTTCACTGTGAACTTGCTTGAGGTTTTAAATCCACTCAGCAGATTAAATCAGATGACCATACCTCATTACTTTCTTAATTTCTTTGGATTAAAGTTTCCCTTTTGAGATTTTAAGATCTTTAGAACACTGTCTTTTTTTAGGCCTACACCTGCTTGATGTATTGAAATAGCTTGTTATTGTTACAAAAGATTCTCCATTACTCATTTTTTCACTTTCCCACAATTCTCCACTCTTTTTTTTTTCTTTCTTTCTGATTACAGAGTGCATGCAAAGGCATGTGTGCTAGTGCACATGTGTATACGTCTGCACACTTGTAGCAGCTCTCCCAGGATGGAACTAATCCTAGGGCAGCAGGAGTGGAAGCAAAGCCTGCACATGTGCAAATCTTTCAACTGCGGTTTGCAATGTTTAGTCTTGCTTCGTCAGCACTTCTTGAACCCAGTCCAGAAAAGCTTTCAATCTCACATAATTTCAGACTCTCTGCGTCCTGAAGCCCACTCACCCTCACTGCTCTGTAGGCTGCCCCATCATTACTTGGAAGAAAAACAAAAAACAAAATGAATATCATCAAAATGTGATTTGATTTTCCTCCAAGGTAAAAAGAAGGACGGGCTTTCGTACCTCAGGTTTTTGCCCCGCAGGGACTTTCCGAATATCACTCATGATTTTCATCACAAGGCACGCTGGCACCGTCATGACTAAGGTATCACTTGCTTTTCATCCAGTTTCTGCCTGAGCCTTCCCTACCTCCCTCTCTTGTCCCCGGTTCTCCTCTGAAATTTTTCCAGGGCACCTGATTTGGCTGCAAACCAAACTGCCTTTCTGGCAGGAAAATTGAGGGGATTTCCTTAAAATTTGTGGGCCGCAGTTCATCTCTCCCAAAACACAACCTACAATCATATAATATCCTCAAACTGCATCCAAGAGAGGAAGAAGATGCATGCATATCACATGCTTTTTTAATCAAATATATGAAGTTAATACATTTAACTATTACAAATTTAATTTCAGAAAAGCTGCATTAGCACAAGATTTTGTTTCCTGCATAAACAATTTTAAGTATGGAAGTTTTTTTCTTCTTTATATATGTATGTATGTATAATATATTTTATTATATGATATGTTTGTGTGTGTGTTTTGGCTTAAGTCACATTTGACAATACTCCCCCCCCCCCACTGTTCATGAAGTACGGTGCATCTAGAAAATATTCACGGCAGTCCACTTTTTTCACATTTTGTTATGTTACAGCCTTATTCCAAAATGGATTAAATTCATTTTTCTCCTCAAAATTCTACACACAACACCACATAATGACAATGTGAAGAAAGTTTTTTCAAAAGTTTTGCAAATCTAAAAAAAAAAAAAAAAAAAAAAAAAAAAAAAATTGATGAAGCACTGTCTTGATCTCCCAGTGGGTGAGCAATCACTCTAGGTCAGGGGTCATGTGTTGCTGCTGGGGGTTCTTGCCCCAGTTTGCGCTGCGTCTCTGGTGATTGGGGCTGGGGTGGGCCCTGGGGTAGGGGCTGGGGCGGGGTGGCCTCCTCCCTGGTCTCCTTATCTGTTTTGGCCTTGGCTGCAGCGGTGGGGCTGCTTGGATCTGCTGTCCTGGTGGTGCAGTCTACCTGTGATGGCTGCGGTGTAGCAGTGGAGCTTGCTACGCCCCTGCTGACTGCTAATGGTTGGATAGGGTGGGGGGTGGTGGGGCTGGGTGGTGGGTTTTCCCTGGGGGTGCGGTCGCTGCCTCCTGTGTGCTGCCTCCCTGCGGGGCGGCGGCGGTGGTGGGCGATGGGGGGACGGCCCCTGCCTGGGGGTGTTGTGGGGGATCTCCCTCACCACAGTGTGTCCAGTATGTGGCATCCGGTGTGTCTCTCTGCCTGGGGGGTCCTCCTGTGGTCGCGGTGGGTTTCTGGTTCCTTGGCTGGGGCGTGCTTGAGCCCCGTGTGGGTGTTGGGGGCCCTGGGGGGGTGGTGGTTCTTTCGGATGTAGGGGTGCGCCCCATGGTGGGGCCCCGATGGCTGCCCCGGTTCCCTGGGGGTGGGGACCTTTCGCCCCAAGCCGTCTTTGCCCTCCATCTTTCCCCCCTCACAAACACATACAAAACAGGAAAGAAAAAGGTGGGGCGCAGGGGAACCATCCACCCTCTGCACCCCAACTCTATTTTAATGCACATAGCTCACACACACACAACAAAAAAATGAATAAATACAAGAAGAAAAAACAAGAGAAATAGAGGCTGGGGCATGGGGGGAAAAACATCCATCCTCCGTGCCCCTCCTGTTTTTAATGCACCTAGCAGACACACACATACCGCACACATGTTGGGGGGGAGGGTGGGGGGCTGGGCTGGCCATATTGGCCTTTTTTTTTTGTTTCATCCCTCCCTGCCCTGGGGGGGGGTATTTGAGGTGTGGTCGTGGGAGTCCTGGCCACTGGGACTGTTTGGCGTGAATGCCAGGCGTCATGTTATGAGGAAACCAAGCACCGCTTATCACCAGGCCAATACCATCCCTACAGTGAAGCATGGATGTGGCAGCATCATGCTGTGGGGATGTTTTTCAGCGGCGGGAACTCGGGAGACTAGTTGAGATAGAGGGAAAAGGTGAACGCAGCAATGTACATCCTGAATGAAAACCTGCTCCAGAGTGCTCTTGACCTCAGACTGAGGCAGCAGTTCGTCTTTCAGCAGGACAATGACCTCCAAACACACAGCCATGATTTCAACGGAGTGGCTTCAGGACAACTCTGTGAAAGTCCTTGAGTTGGCCCAGCCAGAGCCTGGACTTGAATCCTATTGAACATCTCTGGAGAGATCTGAAAATTGCTGTGCACCGACGCTTCCCATCCAACCTGAGGGAGCTTGAGAGGTGCTGCAAAGACAAATGGACAAAACTGGCCCAAAGATAGGTGTGCCAAGCTTGTGGCACTATATTCAAAAAGATTTGAGGCTGTAATTGCTGCCAAAGGTGCATCAACAAAGTATTGAGCAAAGGTTGTGTATACTTATGTACATATAATTTATTTGTTTTTTTATTTTTAATAAATTTGCAAAACTTTTGAAAAAACCTTTTTTCAAATTGTCAATATGTGGTGTTGTGTGTAGAATTTTGAGGGAAATGAAATGAATTTAATCCATTGTGGAATAAGGCTGTAACATAACAAAATGTGGAAAAAGTGAAGCGCAGGGAATACTTTCTGGATACACTGTAACTGTGATTAACTACATATTTTAGAAAGCTGAGTTCAGTTTCAGTAGCCATACTCAGGCCTGATTACAACAAGAAATCATTTAAATAGAACCTGTGTGACAAAGTGAAGACGGCTCAAGGATCTCAAAATGCGACACATCTTGCCCCCATTGAAAGAAATTCAAGAACAGATGAGAACCGAAGTCACTGACATCCATCGGTCTGGAGAGGGTTACAAGCCATTTCTAAAGCTTTGGGACTCCAGTGAATCACAGTGAGAGCCATTATCCACAAATGGAGAAATCATGGAACAGTGGTGAACCTTCCCAGGAGTATCTGGCCCACCAAAATTACTCCAAGACTGCACCGACAACTCATCCAGGAGGTCACAAAATAACCCAGAACAACATGTAAAACGCCTCACTTGCGTCAGTTAAGGTCAGCTCTCACGATTCAACAATAAGAGGCACAAATAGCATCTATGGGAGATTTCCAAGGCAAAAACCACTGCTGATCTAAAAGAACACAAAGGCCCATCTCACACTCGCCAAAACACATATCCATGATCCCCAAGACTTTTGGTAAAATATTCTGTGCACTGAGAAGAAGTAAAAGTCTAACTTCATCGAAGGTGTGCATCTGGTTACATTTGGTGTAGAACTAATCGACAGCCAAGCATGGTGGTGATAGTGTGATGGTCTGGGACTGCTTTACCGCTTCAAGACCTGGTCTCTGCCGGAGAATCTGGAAGGAAAATGTCCCCTGGCAATCAGTTCGTGACTTTAAGCTTAAATGCACTTGGGTTATGCAGCAGGACAACGGTCCAAAGCACACCAACCGGTTCACCTCTGAATGGCTCAAAAGAAAAAAAAATTAAATTAAATTAAAACAAGTGGGCCAAAATTCCTCCACAGTGATGTGAAAGAGTCATTGCCAGGTATCACAAACGCTTGATTGCAGTTGTTTCTGCGGCATAACCAGTTATTAGCCTTAGAGGCAATTACTTTTTCACACAGGGTCAGGTTTATTTGGATAGCTTTTTTTCCTTAATAATTGAAATCAACAAAAAAAAAAAAAAGATAACTCAGGTTCTTTGTCTCAGATAAAATAAATAAAATTTTCTGAAACATGTAAATGTGACAAAACAACAAAAACAGAAGAAAATCTGTCATTGGGCATATATATGTATAGACACATACACATACACACACCACACACATATCAGTCTGAAAAACCTTTCCTTTTTCATCTACAATACAACTCAGTGGCCAAACAAAGGACAACTGCTCGGTGCAGTAATAACTTTTGCTTTCTTGGCCCTTGCAGCTGTCCAGTCAGCGAGGTCCTTGGTTCATAACAACAGCTGAGGCTCAACCTCTTTACATGCGGCAACCTTTGTGTCATGACTGCCAGCATAACCTCAACAGTCTCATCGAGGCTACCTTCATTTCAGTGCTTTTCCAGCTAAAATAGTCAGAGTTTTGTCACAATTACTTCTTACACAATCTGTAAAATACACTACATTTAGACTGACTCATGCTGGGCTTCATCCCATGAACTCATCCCATAATAAATAAGGTTTTCTTGTAAAAGCTACAACACCTACTGTATCCATTACCCTCGTGACACACCTCTAACACAGATCCTCTCTCTGGGTCATTGAGGAAGTAGCATCGCAATAGAAAATGATCAACTCCCAGCTCACTGAGGGGAACTTGTGTGTCATCTTCACTTTTTTTTTTCTGGAAAATATAAGACCCACAGATGGTTGGAGCTACTCGATGGAGAAGGAGATTTCCCCTGAAAGAAGAGGCCAAGTTCCACCTGTTCTCACAGTTACCAGGGAAACCAGTCACAGCTGAGTAACATGATCTTCTTTGACATATATAGCAAGGCGGTAAATCATTTCGATTTATATGCACTTTCTTGCTTTATACTGACAAAAACATATGTACTTAGATGATAAATGTAATTCCATAAAGATAGGTTATGTCATTCAAAGGACAGTGGAAACGCAGCAAAGCCAAGGTGATTTCGGGTGTTTACCACAAGATGGTACTGCAGCGCTTTAATGTCATGTCTGTTCATCCTGGGGTCTGTGGCGCCACCAAGTGTTCACAGGAAGCAATAACACATGAGAGTGTTCATTCACTTGTAACAACGTTTCCAGACATATTTAGATTTTTGGTGCACTTCAACAAAGTGCAGTGAAATAGATTTAGGTAAATATAAATACAAATTAAGCTTTTTTTCAGCAGAGAAATAAAGGATTGGAAAAGAAAAACAAAACATAAACATTCTGTTTAATCAAGAGTTACCCTGTGTCTAAATCATTTTTTTTTTCTTTTTAGTATCACTTGGCGTCAAAAAACGAATTTGCATTAATTTCCTGGGTATTGTAAATTATATCAATGATGATAGGATATGCTTGATTATCTTTTATCTTTCCAAACTGCCTTGACAACGGAGCCAGTGTGGAACCTGGAAACCTGTTGTGTTTGCACACTACCATGGCAACATATGGAAGGTTTTATTATAAAGCGCGCTGCATCTGAAAGTGTTACAGTTACTTCTAAGTATAGAAATGACAATTAAATGGAAAGCCCAAAGTGACAGCAAGTACATTTATGGTTTATGCATATTAAATATATGATACTGGGTTTGAACAAAGAGAAATTTTCATCATCCCAGCTGTACTTGTTCTCTTTTAGATTTATTAAATTACAGAAATCATTGTTGCTTTTTAAGCAGATGAGATATAAGTCACAAAACACATTTGGAAAAAGTCATCAATTTTTCTGTAGAACTATATTCTGAATCTGCTGCCACCCTGAACTGTTTAAAGTCTTTCAATCAGCTGATTTTCAGGAGAACAACATCACATTGCTATTTTAGGAAACTTACGGACAGTTGTCAAAAGACAGGAAAACTGAAAAGGTATCTTCATCACTTTGATGCAGCACGATGAAAAAATATAGCAAAAAAATACTGGAGAATTAAGAGCACAGACAACAGAGGCAAAAGAAAAAAGAAGAGATAAAGAAAAATCTAATTTTTGTGCATGTGTAACCAAAGGGGTGATGATCTTTTCTTATGCTTCTTATTTTCCACAATTACATTCATTATGCAGCAGGTATTACCATTTACAGTCAAACAATGAGTTAACACAATTAGCTGATAGTGAGACAGATTTCACCTTCAGACCTGTGAGCTCCAGCAGGGCAGCATGAATTATGGATTTATCCATTAGTAACGCAGCGAAGAAACACAACTGGAGTGAATTCTGCAGCAAGATATGTCCATGTTTCTGCTTGAGTCTATTTATCTGGGACTCAGAACCTGATATTATAGGGGACATTACATAACAGTGCATTTGCTGTCATTGGAACTGGGTCGTACAAATATGCAGGGCAGGTTTCAAAAGGGGGCTCACCCTGAAGAAGAGGAGAGCAGGAGTGGAGCTGAGTGTCTCACTCCACCTCCTACAACCAGATGCTAAAAGAAAAGATGCAGTCATGTTCAAAAGCTCTTTCAGTTCAGTGTCTGTCTATCAAGACACAATTACATTATTTATTGAACAAAAACTAAGACAAAATGTAATAACAAAGAGTGCAAAATCAAGTACACCCCATGATTCAACAGCTTTTTGATCTTTGAGAAGACTTAACTTTTAAACATGACTGTTTGAAGACACAGTTGAAGAGGGTGTTAAGGGCCATTTCCCTGCATGTTTAAGATGTTTCCTTGCTTCCTCCTTTCCTTGGACCTGGATTGGAGAACATTGCTTTAAAGCAACGACTGCATCTCAGGACATCTGTCTGTGAAGCTTCTGAGGTTTTCTAATGATATATCACCATTATTGGTGTCATGGCGGATTGACGTCTGGATACAGACACGCTGGTCCTCTGGTGTGGGCAGACCCATGTGGAGCTGGACCCACTCAAGACGGTGGATATGACAATGGACTTCAAGAAAAGTCTCTTCCACCCCTCACAGAGCATGTCGTGCCTTCCACATAGACATCTGGAAGGTTGATCAGAAAAAGTCGTACGTCCTGTGTCAGGATCTGCAAATCATTCTTTATGCTGCCGCCAAACAGGACAAAAACAGACTGCAACAGATAGATGGGTGTCCAGAGAAGATAATAAGGTCTGACCTGCCCTCCATTCAGGACTTCTACCAGTCCAGAAAGCTTCAGAAATCCTCTATACACTAAAAGCAATTTAAATTAACCAAATTCCCCTTTTTCATGTATACAAACCTGGTCAATGAAAGCCAATTCTGATTCTTAAAACTTGTCAAATTAGGAAAAAGAGGCAAAAATAAGAAACTCATCAGGACAACTGGAGCTCCTGTTTTGTTGAACATAAAACAGATTATGTCTGCATATTAGATGGAAAAACTCTTTGAAACACATTTAGCACATTTAATCACACTAAGCTTAATGCACTTATATAAAGATAATAACGCAGAGTGGATGGCACAAACTGAATAAGAAGGTACAACAAAGTACATGTATGTACGTACACACGCATGCAGCTATTAATCACTGGCCTATGTGGACGGAGGAAGAGCGAAGCGTGAAGTACAGAGACGACTTCACCAGCTCTTAGACCTCTGTCCACTTAAAGCAGCGCATAGCAACGGCTTCTGTCTGAGTCCTTGTTGTCATGGAGACAAGCAAACGATGTAGAAATGTCAGTATTGTACCAACAATCTGGATCCACAGTCACCGTTTACAAAGATAGAAGAAAATAATTAATCCAAAAAAAAAAAAAAAGCAAATCATGTTCTTTCCCAGAATGAGTGAGGATATAATTCAAAATACACATTCACTAGTGCTGATGCTGTGAAACAAAAATTAGGATACAAAAACAGCTGTATTTTTCTTTTTAACCTTTTCTGCGTGTGTGTGTGTTTGTAATATACTGTACTGCATGTTCCAGAAACTATGTGCCGCATGCATGAAAACTGGTCAGCATATGGATCAAATCAAATGGAGTCTTGTGGGAACTGTAATCAAAGAAAAAAAAAAGAAGAAGAAGAAAACACAAACAGTAAGCTCTATATCTTAGTTAACTTAGTTAAGATCATCACAAATCTCTTCCATCATACAAGATGTAAATCTGCTGCTGTGAATCTGAGAACAAAACTAAACTTGAAACATGATGCTGGAAGTAGGTGAGTCACAATCATATTTATCAAAAAACACCTTCCATTTGCCACTGAGTTGGAGGACATGGGATCTGTACAGGGAAACAATGATTATATAATAAAATGGTTAAGTCAGCGTTCATGATGCAACTAATTACACCCGGTCCATATTTCTCCTCCGAAGCAGATTCCTCTGATGACTCAGGGTCTTGTTACATGCAATATCCTTTCAGTAAAAATCCTCTGCTGCAACCCTCACATGTCCATCATTGCTACTTTTTAGAGGACACTTAAGACTCCAATTTTGTCGGTTCCGGCGTTTACCTGAGATGTCTTAAATGAAGCAGTCACGAGTGACCTACCCATGGATGTCAAGAGACCCCCGGGATGCTCAAAAACTCTTAATTGACATGTGACTCCGGCCTCCTGTGGTGTGGACACATGCTCAAATCCAGATAATACATAAAGTCGACCCACATCTTGAGAGCAATAGACTCAAGTTTAGCTCTGAGATAACAAATCACTGTGGCCTCATTTGAAAAAAAGAAACTAATGCTCTTCTTTGATGTGTGTACACATCTGATCTTTTGGTCTATATCTGTACTGCAGCAAGAAACTGAGCTGCTCAAACAAGTGCAGACAGCTAAGGAGCATACAGCTTACTTGCATCTTATTTAAGGAAAAGGGATCAGAAAATTCAGTGTCTATCTTTATACATTATATCTATATAGACTATAATCCACACTGCAGTATACTTTGATTTAATGTAAAATAATTATCTTATTGGATATTTACTTCTTACACTTTCCAGTATTAATTGCCTTTGCCACTGAATAGACTTTATGTAATGTACCATCAAAAGTTAACTTCAAACCTGTAGCTGATGCTTGCAAGGCCACTAGATGGCATTTCAAAGCAAGGCTGGTCACTGTGAGTTTGCCAGATAATGTTAGGATAAACTATAAAGCCTGCGGGAAGACTATCATTATATGTCTCTTTCCGTCTATAAAGCTTTGATAGTTTGCTTTGTGAAATATGAGCCTGCAGTGCTGCTGACAGACATTAGAAGCTTATGCAGTTTCTTTTTTACTGTGACTTAAAGGTGATATATGACGACATGGACTTCAGTATTTTGTTGGCCCCCTGATGTAATGGACCATTTCTGCATCAGTTGAATCTCTGATGCATCCTGTTTCAATTCCTTTGCTAAATTCATCAGTCAGAGAGAAATATTAGAGAGAAATGACTCAGCTCCCACTGCTTTTATTCAACAGGAAGACATTAGGAGGTCTACCTCTGCAGGCTCATCTGTCTCGTATCATCCCCTTGTGTTGTCACCACAGAACGGGTAGGTCCATGGAGTGGGTCCAAAGGAAAAACAAATAAGAAATCCAAATATACACGGTTGGTTTAAGGTTGGTTTATATTTATATTTTATATTTCTGCTATGTGGAAGCTCAACAGAGGACAGATGCAGTAATGCATAGAGGCAAACATACATGTGGAACATCTAAAGAAAAAAAAACTTTGATCACATTGACATACGGTAAAATGGAAGAGTTTATAAAAAAAAGATCTAAAAAAAAACCCAAACAAAATAGTATACATTAAAAGGATGCCCATAACCATAAATTCTAAAACGTGTACATGTTAGAAGTACCTGAGGGCATTTGGTGTGTTTTCTGCCTAGAGGAGCAAAGAAGTCATTTACTTCTTTTTATTACCTCAGTAAAACGAGCATGATGAGGTGTTTTGACTAATGGCTTCTGTCAGACATGTGTAGGTGCCAAGGGCAGAGTAAGTGCTGTATGCAGGATGGTTTGTGTGTCCTGATGGGGCAAGAAAAATAAAATAGTTATGTCTTCAGGTGCGTATTAGAGCGAGAGGAAAACAATGTGGCTCTGTATGTTGGCCAGTAAGAACTTCATCTATTAATACTGAGTGGAAAATGTGAAATGCAAGTCTTAATGTTGCCCACAGCTACTTGGGTTTACTGCTGCTCGACTGCATAAAATGGGATTAGGACCTACTTGTGCGCCACTTAAACCTCAGTGAGCAGTTTTCCAAATTTTAACTCTGCAAAGAGAGCAGAGGGAGAGGTATGATTTCGGTGCAGTCTGCAAATAAAATGAAAATATACACGGCTAAATTTGATTAGACTTATTGCAAACATGGTAAAGTCAGGGCTCAGCTTTAGTGTGGATCTACACTTACGTTTTCTTTTTTTTTTTTTATTTCTGAGAAGAAACAGCTCTCTCCAAAGCACCATTATTTATTACTTATTTGTAGTCTATGAATTGGAAAGCTCAAAAACCTCACAAACAACCCTGTTAAAAAGCTTCTGGACTGGGACTACCACTTGAATACTTTTTGTCTTGCACTGCTTTATTATTTTAAAATGTGGACAGTATAAAATTAGTTTGTTATACTTAGTGGCTGTGCATGATGGAAGGCCTTGGCCTCATGTGTAAATACACAATGCAAGTGCATTTATGATGCTTTAGAAGTATCAATGCAAGTAATATTCAGTATAGACTTTTTTTTGAGTATACTGAATATACTCTATACTGAAGTAAGTAAGTAAGTAAAATTCTGAGATAGCTGAATAGTTCTAGACAAAGCGTCTAATTGCTTTTCCGTGTGCAGTATGTTAATTACTACCACTAACGTCAGTGTTCTTTTCTTGGCACGTGATGACTTTTAAAATGGTATGCACATGTATTAGCACCTTCCTTACACGTGGACGTCTACTTAGAACTGCATTTATTGCTAACACCCCATCACTGAGTTTTTCTCTTGCAGCCAGTATTGTAAGGAGGCAGTTAAAGTAATACCCCGAAAGACAACTTTCATTTTCAACCACGCTGATTTGGAAGTCTCAGTTTGAAGCTTTTTTATTACCTCATAAACTCGTTAAAATGCCATTCATTATGTGTGTCAGAGGGTTTAGTTTAATAGCAGGAGTTTTTCAGTGACTTTTGAACACAACTCCAGATGTTTATGAAATGCACAAAATCTCACTAAAGTGCACAAGCTCTCCTTCACTGATCTAATGGGACTTTGCAGATGTTGCTTGCATGACACACATATACACAGACTCACATCCACTCAGTTCGGCATGCATTAGTGTGACGTATCCATTCAAATATAGCACTGTGCGTACATACACACCATTCTCCAGTCTTGTGATGATCGTTTTCTCCGCACGTGTGCTGCCTGATTCCTCATGTGGCACAGCTGTACTTGTTGTTCAGTGACTGGCTGAGCTAGTCTCTTGACCCATCTGGATCCACCTACTTGTACTCTAGTGTTTGTATGTATGTGTGTGCTTGTGTGTGCAGACATTTGTGTTGCATACATGTGCAAATGTGTTTTGCATGTACAGTTCTGTACTTAGAGCATATTTGATAAAGATTTTTTAGTTCACTCGCATTAGTATGTCACTGAGATCTGCACGGTCACGTGCCTGTAATGAATAGGACACCCCCTTCTGCTAAGTGGGAATTTAACACGGTGCCTACTGTGGCTTATCCAAGCTGAAAGATAGAGCCATTGATGCAAGGCTTGGAAGAGGAATGTACCTCATGCAACTGTGAAAGATGGAGTTAAGTTGGTGTAGAAAAATATGTTGTTGTAAACAATCTTTTAATCTCTTTTTTTTCTTTGAGAACAGTCTCATGTTCAAGAAGCCAAGTATCAACAATTTGGCTAGTAGCAGTTCTCAGAAGTTGGTTTTTCTGAGTTCCTAGTCAGAAATTTCATTTGGAATGCTCCCAGATTAGAATTCCAACCCGGAAAATCAGTGAAAACTGACCTACTTGAGACTCCGACCTGGCACCTTTAACAACATAAACAGTTAGCTAATTTTATTGTTTATAACAATTCTGCCTTATTTTACTGACGTAAAGTCAGACATACCCACAGTACTGTTTGCTTTTTATTAGTAGACATTTTACTGAGCTGTTTGGATGTGTTAAACACTTCATATAACATTATTATGAATTACTATGAATCCCAATTTCTAACAATGGCTACGAGTCCAGCATTTGGAACAGGCTTCAAAATGTCTCAGTATCAATGTAAATTCTGACTTTGCAACTTAAAAGTGGTCAGAATTGCAGTTTGTCACCTGTCCTTCTAGCCATGCTTACATCTCTTCTGATAGCTCCCAGTTTAATCCAGTGATCTACCTGACTCCAGCGCCGTCTTCCACAGGCTTCTTTGGAGATTGGTAGTGCAGCTTTGGACTGCAACAAGAACTACATTTGGACCTAAATTACATCCAGTAAACCTTGAACCATGCTATACCATATACATAGGAGAGCATATGGTACTTACCTGGAGACCTGATCCCTTGCATACACACCAAAACTGATTTACAAACTTGAAACATTTATTTTCCAGTTTTGCCCAAGATAGTTAGTACTGATCAATTGCGTGCGTTAAATGAGACCAGGATGTTCATACACTGCACTGGAGATAGGAATGTTGATATAACAGCCTACTTGTTTCATTCCCTTTTCAAATATCAACTATATTAAAAGATTTCTCTGTCAGTTCTTTCCTGTTTTTTTTTTTGTTTGTGTGTGTGTGTGTGTGTGTTTCCCCTTCAAAGTTTCCCTTCAAAACTTGTTGGTAACAGATTTTTGAGACATTTGGGACATTACACATGTCTTGAGTGGCAGTAGCCATTAAAAATATGAATTGCCTTTAAATCTAAATATAGCAAAGCACCATTTGTTCATAGAGTACAACTTCCTCAGCAATGCAACAGATTAGGTTGTAATATGAGCAGGTGGATAGGAACAGTACATGGAAGCTAGTGTCATTTAAGTAATTTGTTCCATGACAACAGTTTGGGCTGACAGCTTTTCAGATCTTCATGATCTGCTCCTGAGCATAATTAGCTCTTCCCCCATAGACAGTGACAGTTAGATAATGTACAGATGTTGTGTAAGGCACTGCACACCTATCTATACACCCACTGGCCAGAAGCTGTGGAAAAGGCTTTGGATGGAGGATAGGCTTCAGTGTTATAAATGTGTTAAAAGACATCCCAGCCTCCACCTCATGTCGTGGCCCCGGAAAAAGAAAAACCTACACGGTAACAGGGACACTTTCACCTGAATTTACTGCAGGTATTTCTCTTTTCCTGGGAAAGTTTAATATGTTGCATTAAAAATCCCGTGAGAAATCGGAGCAGAATTTTGGTTGAGACACTTTTTAAGACTACAGTAACAAAACCTGAATGAGACACAGCGTCTTTAATGACGCTGAAATGTTTCAGCTTTGAAAATGAACAGTTTGTGAGCATTTCCTTAACAACAAAAGGCAAACTTTGCTGTCCCTGGGAATGAGAACAGTGTAAGTGTCTTGTTTTATGTGAGACAGAAACACCATGAAACATATTAAACATATATAAAAGCAATAAATAAATAACTCCACTGCCATTTACATGTAATATAGACATAAGTATTGTGAAGAAATCAGGTTTTCAATCATCAAAACATAAAGTGGTCTTTAACTTTTTGTTGTGAAGCTGATGACTCACATATCCTGAAGAGGATCACAGTAATGAGCCCCTGAGAGAAGCATTTCCACTCATTAAGATGTCCCCTGATAACATGAAAGTCAGAGTATTAAGTCTCATTATCAAGTCTTACTTCTTTTGTTTCTTTTTCTCATTCTGGGACATTGTGAAATAATAAGTTATAAGAAGAGAGAGAAAAAAGGATTTAGACATTTAGTTTGACTATTATAAAAATCAGTGTTTTTCAACCAAGCTGCCCATGTGGAGGCAATAATCCCTGTGTAAATCTCCCATCAATGAAGTGTCTTTTCCATTAAAATAACTTTTTATTCTCTGGAACAAAATGTGTACATCTTTTGATGAGGCTTATCTAATAGCATTTCTGACTCTGCAAGGGAAACAATAGCTTGGAATTGTGTAAATCACATGTCCACATGGTCATCCGTATATTATCTATAACCGCTTAATCCTCTGCAGGAGCACACCCAGGAAAGGTCACCAGGCCACATATAGACTAACAACCAATGTAGAACCACCAACTAACCTAACATTCTCCAGGATTAAACCCATGCAAGCACAGGGAGAACATGCAAACCCCACACAGAAAGGCCCCTGCTGAGGTTCGAACCAGAAACCTTCTCACTGTGAGGCAGTGCTAACCACTGAGCCACCGTGCTGCAACACATGGTCACATCCACCTCCCCTGGATTTACCAGGGACTGCAAACATTACGACTCCAAAACACCAAAAGCCGAATAACTGAAATGATATGGAAAAATAAAAGATAAATGGATTGCATTCATGTAGAACTTTCTGGTCTTGCTGACCACTCAAAGGATGTTTGCACAGGAAGATAATACAGATACTGGACCTGGTCTGGCCCCAGCACAGAGCGTGTGCAGAAGTTTGAAATAAAATATGTGATGATATCCCCAACTATTGTACTTATGTCATGTTTACAAAAAGAACAGGACTAAATAACAACTGAAACATGTTTTTGCCTCATATGTTCAATGCTAGAATGCTTTTTAAGAGTTAGAAGAAATGTCAACACTAGACAATGGTGAATTTATTTAATGTGTTGTAGGCCTGAAATGCAGATATTGATGTATAACTGTTCCCTTTTATTGACAAATAAAAGAGAGCTGATGAGGACCCCCCTCCCAAAAAAAAAAGAACAAGAAAAAAAAACCTGAAATAATATAGTTACTCATTCATTGAGAAGATGGGATTGTCGATTATTTTACAAGTGAATTTAATATAACCTGCATAATTATTCATTTGTGTGACTTATTCAGGGTTAA
Organism: Hirundichthys speculiger; assembly: GCA_018398805.1. Taxonomy (NCBI): domain Eukaryota; kingdom Metazoa; phylum Chordata; class Actinopteri; order Beloniformes; family Exocoetidae; genus Hirundichthys; species Hirundichthys speculiger. The sequence continues at coordinate 1,177,448 of JAGFBZ010000958.1, forward strand.
TGAAAGCTAGGATGTTCCATCCCCCTGTCCCCTGATCCCCTGACCCTGACCTAACCTGGACCTGGTGTAGAGGATGGATGGACGGATGGATGGATAGATGGATGGATGGATGGATGGATATATTATATATTAGAATATTTAAATCTTTAACAGCACGTGGACAAAAGCATGAAGCTGCTATGTTGTCATGTAACCTTGGTGTTCAGTGATTTTGTTTGTGAGTGCATCTGGAGCGTGTGTCTGCGTGTTAGTGTCTTAAAGTGAAATTCGAAGTGGATGTCTCAGTGTGGGCCAGGCACGTGTCGCTGTGTGTGAGGTGGAGAACAGATTGGACGTCAGCAGCTCAGTAGGCTGGTAACAACGTTGCTTTCATGTGCTTGATAGTGGTTTGCAATGTCTGTCAGGTGCCACTTGCAAACCACAAGCTGCAAATCCCCTGGAAATTATTACTGTAGAATAAATGTGTTGCTGGTAACTCACATTTATCCAATCAGCCATAACTTTGAACTCATCTGCTTCATTTTTGCATGTTTTCCCTTGTCTAAAGGTGCTGCTGCAGTTCAGTGATTTAACTGGGATCATGTCTGTTGGTGGAAGCTGTTGGTGCTGAGGTGTATGTTTCCCAGGTGGGCTAGAAAACAACAGTGTTTATGTGGGTGTCAAAAGTATTCACATGAGTCCCACTTGGAGATGATAAGTAGTTCAGTGTTATTCACAGTCCCTGACAGTGGTTTGATATTATAGCTGACTGTCTGGTGCCCTCCTGTTCCTTTCATCCAAGACAATCTAGAGATAATGAATGGTTGTAGAAATATAGCACAGGCCAGTGAGCAGAAATAGCACTGAATTTCCAAAGAAATGCAGCAAAAATGTCCTCTTGCTGATTATGTCCTCGTGTACTTTGGCCAACCACTTCTGTTACACATGTTTGGCACACCTGACAGAAAGACAAAGGAATCATGGTAGTGAGCAAAGACGTAGCACTGCAAGCACTACATGTAATGAACTAGGGGCTTTTTAGGAGTGTTTGATGCATCTGAACAACACCGGTGCTGGGAAAAAATTACCTACTTGAAATGACGTTAAAAAAAAAAAACAGCAACGAAAAGCTCTATATGTGGTTCTCTTAGGGAAATATTAAAAATGAACTCTGCAATCATATGCAATGTCATTTATAGTGTGTGCACTGATTTCTCTCAACAATGTAGAGCTTAGTATCACCCCCACGGGAGCCAACTGTAGCTCTTCTGCTCTGTCAGTCATAAATGTGGATGGGTCGAATTTGTTGCAAACAAACAAACACTTACAAATATTAATGAAGGACATTTCTTTTTTTCTTTTCCAAGAAAGTCACCCAAGAAGTGTGGCCTCCTTCACCATAAATCCAATATGTGCAGCTCATAACAATGTGGACTTGATGCATTTGGCTCGCTAATTTAATCTGATGCGGTATCACACTTTGGAGTTAGGGAAGAATGAAAGCGAGCTGTGACTTCACTCTTTCTAGTGAAATCGCAATTGGAGTTATAGATACCACACGGCGGGATTTGTTTATACGCAAATCTTAACTCTCATACGTCTGTTTTTTTGTCTCCGGAAGTTGTGCAACCATTGACATGAGTCACTTATTATACAGTTATTTTCCTTCAGTGAATGGAAAACAAGATGTGCCAATTGATGAGAGCAATAAATCGAAGGAACATTAAATCCGAATGTTGCTGATTTCTTCCTCTAAACTCATTTCTCTGGTTTGTCAGGGGATTTGAAACCCCACCTCATGATAATTTCAGTTTTGAGACACTGGCATTAATGCAGGCTCAGTGTGTCGGTGCATGAGATCAGCTGAACACATTCTCTGAACATATTGTTATCGCCGCTGTTACAGAGAAACTAGCTTCAGTTACAGAAGCACATGGTTATCTTTTCAGAGTACTTGCCAAATGATTTTCTGTGATTGTCTGCTGACCCAAAGTTGCGAGACAAGTCGCCAGCAGCATTTGTTACACATTGTTTTCCACGCCAAGCCTCAGCAGCACAACTCTCTTAGAGGCAGAGTATGATTTTGATTTAACTGAAAAAAAAAATTAATTTTAAAGGATTCTTATCTTTGCATTTTTATTTTATTTATTTATTTATTTATTTATTTAGATGGGACAATGCATATTAATGTTGCAAAATTATCACTTATTTTTAACACAGTGTGAACATTGAAAAACATTCGCATCCTGCAAATTGGTTTTTATGTCCTAATTGGACCTGAAACAGCCCTCAGCAAGAAGCCCCATTTACTGATAAAAATAAAGGTACATTTGTTTGGACAACATAACGATAAACACAAAGATTGCTCATATGAGTTTTATTTAGGAGCTGATATCTTACCATTTTCCATGGTTTTCTTGATTATAACCTAAATCACTTAAGTTTTTACATCAATAGCTTATGGCGTTGTACTGCCAAAAACACTGCTTTTATGCATTCAGTGTTTTCTTTTCTGTCTGTTTTAGTCACATGATAACGTTTAGTGGTACCAGGTATTAAAATGAACAAGAAAGTGAAGAAGAAATGGTGGTCTAATAATTTTTTCCATGACTGTATATATAGCAGGATTAGTCAGCGTTTGGTGCAGCAGCGCAGGATTAGCATGTTCACAGACTTCTGATTTTATTATCTGTTCCATCAAACCTTCCTCCTCTGCTTAATGACAAATACAGAAACAACAATGTTCGAGATGTTCCCAGTCTCACATATTACCTGTGAGGATCAAAAGAGTTCTGGCTGTGCGGTTGCAGGTGGTGGGCGTCCTGAGCAGTGAGGCAGACAGGGATCACAGTTTTCCTTTTTGGCTAAAGCATGGAAAGATAGATACTGCCTGTTCTAAACGCAAACAAGACCTGGACGTGCACGCATTATGTGTGCGCATAGCTGATCTGGCAGGGAGCCACAGTATGAAGGGGGGAAAAAAAAAATCAGCTGGAAACAGCAAGGTGCAAAGATGTGCAAAACATGAGCGCATGCAACACAGGTCAGGCTGTGTTTGGACCCGCTGAGTCAGGAGAGAGAACAGCTTGTCCAGTGTGTGTCTGGATGCTACTGTGTGGTGTAGCAGAGCAGATCTAGGCGTCCTCTCCTCTTACCCTTTTCCACTACAGGTTTTACTTTTGGTCCAGGCCGTGCTAAGCGCTGGGGATAATGTTCTGGTCCTTTAATTATGGTGTGGCTCAGATGGCCTTAGTATGATGGTCTTGTGGTACCGCCTCACAGCTTATGAAAGTCATCACCTCACTTGTCCGTATTTCTTTATCCCGAGTTCCCTTGAAAGAACAGACTGTGATGGTCATGCTTATATTAATTATTAATGCATTTTCCTCACTAATTGTGAGGAGGTTCGTTATGAAAGTCTATTTAGAACTGATTCTGTTTCTGTGAAAGCTTCATGTACCGTTATGCTACTGTCTGAAAAACAGAAAACAGTTAAATAAATGGCACAATAATATTTTACATGCTTAAATATTGAAGAAAATGACCATATATTTTATATATCTGCCTCCAAATGGTGGAAATATAAGTCTTCAATTAATTAATTAATTTTTTTAGAGAGCAGTGGTAACAATGCCGTCCTGCCAAGCACAGCCCTGTTGTCTGGGTTCTTTTGAAGGTGGACCTGTGAGCATTAGCTCATGACGGACAGGTATTAGATGCCCAGGGGTTGTCCTGGTTTCCTTTGTGATTCCTAGACTATTACACTCTTTGCTTTCGCCGGCTTTGTTGATAGATGACTCCTGGGGAGGAGGTTGAATTTGTCCCCCATTTTGTCCACAGTCCATCTGTGTCAGAACTGATGGACTCCAGCGAGTTTAGGTATGGTTTTGTAACCTTTTTCATCCTGATGAGCATAGAAAGTCTGGTTCTGAAATTCTCAGATATATACTTTATTTTTGCAGTGACACTGTTTCATAACTGTGATGATAAAGGGAAGATTGGTTTTTAACAGGTCCATGTCAGTTAAATACAAGAGTTCTCACTCACCACTAATGAAAACTAAAGTTCACCTTCAGATCCTCCGCTGATTCCAGAGGATCGCTGATTCTTGCAGACATGATTCATTTCTATAAATGGCTGTGCCTGATTGACAAAATATTTCTGGTTTTAATGATGAATTCACAAAAACAGCCAGTTCTCTTGTACTTAGGGTAATGCTTCTCTCTCTGAACAGGTGGACTCATGTCTCTACACTGAGAGAAGATCAGGTTGATAATGGCAAAAACTGTTTCTGCTGGGCTTCAGTGTGGACTGTGGCCTGCATATATCAGAGCCTGCATAGTTCTTAATAGCTGCTGTTAAGGTAAATGACCCCGCCATCATTTTAAAATGAAACCCATAATGAATACAGATATTCATAAAGTTATTTTCCTTTCTTCTAATGAACAACTTTAAAACTCATAGAGAATTATATGTTATCCCATCTGTTTTTTTTTCTCTCTACAAGTTGCTCTGAATTCTTACTTCCCAAAACAATACAATCAAAATTGCTGTTATTTTTTTTCATATGAAGAGGCTAAATCTGCACTTTGATAAGATGAAATGCCTGTGTTTGTTTTCAAATTCATATCAACACAATTATATTGGTAACCTTTGAAGAATTGTCTCATTTCAAAACCACAACATGCAAACTCAGCCAGATTTTCTGACAATCACTGATTTTTTTTATTTTATTTTATAATCAACACTTTGTTACTGATCACAACTGCAAACCTGACACCTAATGACACACAGTGCTTTAAAAATAAAGAATCTCATCATGACAGGCTATAAAGATAAAGGCCTCAATGAGATCACAGGAAAATCAAACAGACAAATCTGCATAAAAGCAGGCAATGAAAAACTAAAACCACATAAATCCAAAATTACAGTGTAAAAGACCTGATCTGATCTCCTGAGACAGCTTGTTCCAGAACATTAGAGACACACTCCAATGTTTTTGTCAGGGGGGGAATTTGAAAAAAATCACATTTTAGGTCATTATCATTCTGCTGTTTCAATTAAACTTTGAGATGATTAGAAAGCTCACATGATCTGCAGATGTTCTAAAAACACAGTTTGTGGTTGGAGAGTGCTGATGCAATGTCATTCCAGTGATTAGAAAAGGATCTTATTGTTTGTACAGTGCATGATTATGGCTCAATTATGTGGCCAGGCGGCTAATTGTTATGATACATTTTGTACATACATAATGAAACAGATTCTCACTGTTGTCACATGCATGAGGATGTGGGTAGTAGGTAGATGAGTGCCTGTTAAGAAGTATATGTATAGATAAAATTTTTGCTCTTATTTAAGTATTTTTAACATATACTACTTGTTTTCTTTAATTCCATCCATTCATGTTTTCTTCATCGACAGGGTGTTTCAGTGAAGTGCACGATCAGCAAGAATTATAGACAGTCATCGTATCGAATGTGCAGTATGGAAATGGAAAAAGATGGCAGAAAGAGTTTCTCTGATGATTAATGAGGCTGCAATTATGAGAAATATTCGATACAACGACAATCATAAGGCACTGAAAAGAGCGTTTTCAAGGTTTAAAGGGGACTTTTCAGGATATATTTGAATACATGTACAGTCTCAAGCTGCTCAAGGCTATGTCTGATAAAAATAAGCAGCAGCGCTTCTTAATTTTCCTGGAATGACCCAATAAAGGCAGTAAATTGAAAAGTCAGGTCAGAATTATGGCGTTAATTTGGTACAAGTTCTGATTCTGAAGCTCTGCTTCTTATTGAGTATAAAAGATGTTACTATTGCAACTACTATCACGGTCCTGCTCACGGATGACGTCAAGTTCCAGATGATTTACATTCTTTTCTTTTCTTTCAAGTGTTTTGAATCAATATTTTGTATTTCTTTCCATCTTACCAGAAAGTTCCTGAACATAGTTACACTTGAAGGCCACAGAATAGTTTTTTTTTTTTTTTGAACTAAAAGGAACAAATGTTTGGAGTAAAACACTGTTCAACGTGTATTAATGAGAGTGATCTTAATACAGTGAGTGAGAAATTTTAATGTGGCACAGAACAGCAAAGAACACTAACATGTTGTAAACGCTCAAAATGAATTTCATTTCATTACATTCTTGGTGCGAGTGTAATTTAATTTTACACCAGAGATGACGTCAGCTCTCAATGTTATGTAATTTTGAAAAGAAGAGAAAATGTCAGATTTTGGCCTTCCTTCATCTTCAAAGACTCCAGGAAATCAAAAGGAAATGGATGACTGATGATAAACTTTTACACCCATTACAGTTATCACGCAGCTTCTTTGCCTCTGTCTCTGTCAATCTCCACTTCCTACATGTAATGGATGCGTAATTCCCTGCTTCACTAGGCAGTAAGACATAAAACACATCTCCCTGAAAGGCACATTAGTCCTGCCACCAGTTCCTCGACTGTATTATGTAACATCTGACATATTATGAGACAGGTGACGTAAAATCATTAATTTGGGATGGCTGTCTGAGTGACTGAGACCACTACTTTTGTACAAATATATTTGGACTGTGATGGACTGACGACCTGCACAGGTTGTACCTGAACTCTCACCCACTGAGAGCCGAAATTGCCTGCAGCCCTCTGCAAACCTGAAATGAGTATAGAAAATGGATGGATGTACTCAGACCTTTCTAAATTGTCCATTTGATGTCCCCAAGCACAGTGCTCTCAGCGATAAAATCTGCCACGTGACCAAACATACATGTATGCAGGGTCAGCAGGTGCGGCCGTTTCAACACAATAAGGGAACACCATATTCTCCTACTGTCACCATCTGGCTAACATCACCTGGTTGCCTGTCAGTGTCTTCTGCCGGTGTTCTTGTGATAAAAGCTGATGTCCAAGTGTTATTACAGAACAGACCGTGCGGGAAATGTTTCTTTCTGGAGAAATTGTTTTAGTCCATGCTCAAGCATCTTTTTGTTCAAGGAAATTAAAAAAAAAAGGATGACATGGGGACCTGAAAATAAGGGAAAATGTCTCAGAGATCCCTTTTCACAAGAAAACACAAAATGAGAATGACATCTTTGATATCAGTTTCTGCTGATTATTTTGGTAGAACATTCAGCAAGCACTAGATGTTCAGCAAACCGAGCAGACTGACACAGGGGCACCTGAAATGACAGGTTTGTTTTGAGGAAGGCCATCTGAAAACAGATTAGCAATCCCAATGACTCTGTTACGCAATCTGCCTTTGATTATAACTTCTGAATATGAAACTCTTAGTTTCTTTCAGCAACCACGTTACCTGACAGCAGTTGTCTGCAGGGAAAAAACAAAAACAAGACCAGTCTTATATTCTTTCGTTTACCACATTCTTGCCATAATTTAAAATAGTTGATAATTATTGTTATTTTTCATGCATAGCAGAGACTAATTTGACCACTCTCTGCTGTCTGAATAATTAAATCTTCTCCTATGAGACAGTAACAGGGTGTGCCCAAGAATAACACAGTGTGAGCAGCAACACAACAGCACACTTTGTACTTGCAAAGGCTTAAGCAGCCAGGTTACCACAGGGTCAGAGTGGTTGAACAGAATTGTTCTTAGGAGATGCTGATGATTATCGTGCTCTGCAAACGTGGCAGGTTAAATTAAGATATGATGGGTGGACTGAACACAAAAGCTGCCGTGACGCAGAGTGAAAATGAGATTGGGGGTTCACAGGTTCAGGTGGGAGCTCAGGTAGGATGCACTGAGTGTCAGCATTTGCATGTGTGTATGAATTCATGTAGACATGTATGAGCATCTATATATATATATGTGTGTGTGTGTGTGTTACGTAAATCATCTCTGAATGGGTTGTACTTGTTCACCTCTGTCTCCAGTCTCGCATTACAGAACATTGATTTCTCAAAAATGTTCCTCCCTCGAGCTGCAGAGCTGCTCATCCATTCAAAGCAGTCAGGACCTGTTACGTGCAGTTAGCCTGGTGCAGTAGCTAGGTTAACAGGCAGCCAGTATTGACTAAGTCTCATTAGCTCAGCACACCCTGCTCCTGCTGATGGTAATGGCTGTTCGGACTCCAGGAGTTCCAGATAAGTAACACACAGATCGTGGAAGATGGCCTTGTGTTCCCCTGACGTCCAACAGCCTCCAAACATTACCTCCTGCCACATTTAGTAACAGAGGAAATTCTAATTTGTTCTTCCCTATATGGGATCCAGGATCATTTTAACTCCCCTTACCTCCTATCCTACCTAACAACGTCACTGCCATCTCTCCCTCTTCCTCCCTACATGTGCATTGATGTATCTTTGCACTCATTGCCATCTACATTAATTTGTCCTTGCACTTATCAGCAGACTGAATGGAGCTGATACCATGTGAAAGGGAAAAAGGAAGAAATAACCTTGTCTTTTTTATGACGGGACCAACAGTAATTATCCTCTATCTTCAATCTGGGGCGCCGAAAAGGGGGGGTAAAGGATACGGATTATAGGGGCCCATGATTGAGGGGGGCCCAGAGAGGCCCCTAATGATGATTAAAAATAGCATCAACAAATTTCGCCGCTGTGTTGGGGGGCCCGGTAAAGATTCTTTTCATGGGGCCCAAAATCCCTAGCAGCGCCCCTGTCTTCAACATCCGAGTACAGTGGGGGGAAATTTCAGTGAATGGAGACTTAAGATATTCCTTCACAAGCTTAGTCTGGCAAAACAGGATCAAACCACTTTTCTAATCAGTGTTAAAAGTGGATCTTTCCTCTGAAAAAATGACTGAGAGATATTGTTTTTTTTCCCAATTGTAATACAGTGATGTGCACACAGCCATTAACATTTTTGCCCAAACACATCCAGACTTTTTCATAGAAAGATGCCATATGTAGCCTGCCATCACATTTGCAGACTTCTATTTTCTAAATAATGCCAGAGACAATTGAAACTAAATGGACTGTTTGTGGAATTGGGATAGTTACCCTGTATCTGAGCATTTTGCTAGTCCTCTAACTTCCTCCAACAACGCAACCCCCCCCCCCCCCCCCCCCCCCCCAAAAAAAAAAAAAAAAAAAAAAAAAAAAAGATCTAAATTAGACGAACCTCTTCATCACAAGAGACCCTGTACTGGGGGCTGCGTAAACTGTCCTTGAATCTTTCCTCTGTGACCAACTGAAAAAAAATCCTGTTCACAAATAACATTCTCTCTGAATTTCAGTCTAGTTTTAAAAAACAACATAGTACAACTACAGCAGCATTACAAGTCTTAAGTTTTTTATTGATACATTGGAGCAAACACCTCTGTGCAGCCCTATTCCTTGAGTAAACAAAAGCATTTAACACTGTAGATCATAAAATATTCAAGCACTGACTTATTAGCATCCGACTGTCGGACCATACTGTTGGATGAAAATGATCTCTCCAACAGAACTCAGTGTGTTCTGGTAAAGGGACGTACCTCTAGTTCAGTTCTAGTTGAAGGTAACAGATGGCGTACCCCAGGGGTCCATTTAATCACCACTTCTATTCATCCTCTACATCAATAATATTGACCAATTTGTTAAAAATGTACATTTTCACAATCATGCAGATGACACAGACATACTCAGTTCAGCACCTACTCTTGCTCTTTCCCAGCTGCAGCTTGCTTTTATTGTTGTCCAAGATAATCTCAATAAATCTTCCCTCCATCACCACCTCACAAGGTTCTGTGGTAGGGTGTCTAATTGGGTTTTCAATCAACGGCTTTAGTGCGTCAGGTTCAGAATCTGGTTGAAAAAATTGAGAGTTAAGTTTTGTTTCAGAATTGAGTCTTGTCTTTCTTTTAAAGCCAAAAAGGTTGTGGTCAAGGCCACCTTTATGTCTGTGCTAGACTACGGTGATGTGATTTATATGCATGCATCGTCACACTGTCTAAGTACTCTGGACACTGTTTATCACGGTGCACTGAGGTTTATAAGAAATCTCAAAGCTTGCACTCATCACTGTGTTTAATATCCTCCTGTTGGATGGTGTTCATTGTCAGCCCGCAGACTGAAACACTGTCGTATTTTTATTTATGAATCTATTCTCAGTCTGCTCCTTTTTATCTCCAGACCAAAATCTGCAGAAACCACACAAACCGATACCGCCTTTGGTCCCAAAATATATTTTTCTCAATGTGCTTCTCCTGGTTAAATAAAGGTAAAGAAAGAAATCCTAACATGTAGCGTACCAAACTGGCAGAGAAAAACTCAGCTGAAAGCTGATACAAAGCACCACTACCCAAATGAAACACAATTCAAATCCCAAACAATCATATGGGCATGTGAAAAAAAGATTAAAAACAGCCCACTTTGGTCTTTTGTGCTTTTCTCTGCAACATCTTGGAATTCTATTAAACCTTTCAGAACACTTATTTGAAAAAAAAAAAAGAAAAAAAATCAAGACTGGCTTAGATGGTGTGCTTTTTGAATGATTTTTGATGACAGTTCCATCATTGTTCAGTTCCTGCTATAATGAGTAACTAGAAAAGCACTCGGAGAGCGCAGACCTCCGCCAAGCGCAACAATTCCTCCCTATAGTGATTTACACCATAAATATTAGTCGTACATACAGCACTGACAATATGGGGATTTCTACCTCTAATATTAAAGACACAGTAGGCCGAAATGTAAGGGCACCACCATTTTTTATAGAGATTGCGATAAAATCTGCCTTCTGGATCAGATCCGGATCAGCCTTTGAAATTTGATAGAGGCTCCCATTGTCAATTTCATGAGTTTTGGGCAATAATTAAGAGAGATATTGAGAAACAAAATTTTTGGCACCATTTACCACAATGTTATCGAAAATTTGAAAGTGATCCAGAATCCAGGATTTCTTCTGGATCACACCCAAAATAAAATCACTGCTTCACATTTCCAACAACTCCTGAAAATTTCATAAAAATCCATCCATAACTTTTTGAGTTATCTTGAACACAGACAAACAGACAAACAGATAAACGCCAGCAAAAACATAACCTCTTTGGCGGAGGTAACTATGGGAAAGTTTTTCGTACACAGTACAAGGTGACCAAGTACGAAACCAAGTGTGGACAAGATCAAATGTACAAATCCAGGGAAGTTTAATAGGAGACAGTGCAGAAGTTGAGCAAAGCCAAAATGAAAGGAAGAAGACGTTTAAAATTTAATTTTAATTCTGGGCATGTTACTTGTCGGCTACAAATGTCTGTCCATGTTGTCTATTCACAGACTTCACCTGCAAATGCTGCATGTGATGTCATCAGCTCAGTTATTGGCAGGCAACAAACAAAACCCCAAAATGCATTCATGGAAATCTTTGGATATTTTCATCACGCTTCTCTGATACACATCCAACTTTCCAGTAGTTTGCTATTTCTTTTGATCTATTTCTCCTATATATCCAGCAACAATATTATTTCCTTTAGGAAACACTGGAATATTGTTGAATTTAATTCAACTTGAAGCCATTGGCCATTCATATTATACTATTTTACGACTTGAGTGTCAGGGAATTATTGATACATGCTGGTGTCTGCACACCATAATGCATCACTGAGACACTTAAATAAAATAGCAATATCAGAAATATTATCAGCAGCAACCATGTTCTTCCCATCATGATCCAAAAAAAAAAAAAAACTGCCAAAAAGCAAAGAAAGTGAAGCAGACCATCAGGGGCTCAAAAGCTTCATCTGCCTTTTTCTTTTCTAGCACACTACTGTAAGTCATCCAACCATCCTTCTGCAGTGTCATCAAAAATATTATTCTTTCCATGCATCTGCATGTATGTTACTATTATCAAAGTCTGATTTACAAATCAAAAGTGGAACTACAATGGGGTTGCAGGTCACGCTGGGGACAATGGAATCTTATTTCTACAAATATTTCATTTCTTTCATGTGGATACAGTATATTACATATAACACAGGAAATAAGAGATGGATATAACAGAGATGCTGTGGTGGCTTTCAAGCATTAGAATGCTTTATTGAGATGGAAGCCCCTGCAGTTACTGACTTTATGATCCAATGAGTAGAGCAGTCATTAAGACATGTACTCTGTATGACTGATGCTGATCCCTATCGATTACTTATCCATACATAGAGGATTACAGTTTAATTTAAATCACACTGAATATGACAACCTAGTAGACTCAGGCCACATGGAATGAACAAATATAAATGTACATATTGAATTACATTCAGCAGTAACCCAATGGCTGGATGTGGAGAAGACTGACTTGGGTATGGATGCAGTAATCCATCGCGGGGGGCCTGCTGCTGCTGGCGATACGAAGGAGGGAACAAAGCTGAAGGCCCTGACTGTGAGCAGCTGGAAATAAATGTCTCTTTCTGGAGATAATTAGCTGGCTAGAGACTAAACGGTAACTGCAGGTCTGCTCATAAGCCTTTACTTTCACAGCAACCTGCTGTCAAAAGTGAACTGAACTTACACCTTTTACAGTTTTCTATGTTGAGTGACAAAAATTCTATTCTATTCTATTCTATTCTATTCTATTCTATTCTATTCTATTTTATTCTATTCTAATCTATTCTATTCTATTTGTCTCCACTCATCCTTCCATCCTTCCATCCATCTTCTGCTCCATATCCAGGAACTGGACGAACCACCAGAACCACCTCTGCTGGCTTGTTTTGATGTGGAGGAGCAGTGACTGCAACTCTGGATCATCTAAATGAATGAAATGAATGAAAACAAGGAGGTGAAGAAACAGTTGCTGTATGGGTAGTGTTGAAGTGGAGTGCCACAGTTAAAAGCACGGTACACAGACAACAGATGCTGATAGCACCTTTAGAACAATGTGAAAAGAACATGAGTCATACATTCCCTAAATACTGAAAAACTTAGATTAGATTTACCAGACAAAAACAAACAAACAAAGAGAATTACCACTCTCACAAATCCCTGGTCCCTGGTATCTCATTTTAGAGCCAACATTAATACTCCCCAGTATTCCAGCAGCAAACGCATCGAAATAAGGTCAAATTATTGCGAAGAAATTATGCCAAAAAGCCAATAATAAGGGCAAGAAGAGCACTTGACCAACCGCCATGTCTTTGTGAAATGCAGATGGTATCTCCATTTGTGGTTCCCACCTTGTGATATGGAGGAGTATGTGTGAGAGGATAAGCTTTGCTGTTGACACTGCTGTTAATTTATTCAGAATACCACGAAGGAACATCTGCCCACAATGACTGTTTACGTATTCTGGAATGACATGTCATTCCATCTGTTTTACTCTTAGTGGGACTAATAATTTGAATGCATTTATTTACTATAACAATAACAAAAAAAAAAACAAAAACAAAAGAAACATTAGGCTATGCAAATATTATGTGATTACAGATGCATCAGCTGACTCATTCACCTTGGGTGATTTGGATGGCAGAATAACAACATCTAGAATCTCCTTTAAGTTCTTCAGAAAAGCATTGGGTGCTGGCCTCATGAACGGGAGACAGATTGTTGTTGTAAAATTTATAAAAAAGTACATGAAAACACCTGTCTTTAGGTTTTGCATCACAGTATAGCTCGTTGTAATGATAGCATACAGTAAACGTTGTGACATGCACCAAAATGACACTGGCCTATCAGCATCCCTCTGATGTAAAAAGGTGTCAAACAAGCATACAGTATCTTTAAGAACCCAGTTGCATTATTTACAGTTCAGAAGTGGCTTTCAACCAGTTGCCATGACGCATGATTTTTACCAATTGGTCATTTCATCAAAAACAATTCATAAAAAGGGAATGAAACCTCCAGTAAAGCTTTCTCCCGTGGAAAAGGTCAGGAGTTTGTTTTTATTGGAAGTCTGAAGAGTTCCGCTCTGCCATGTATTTTCTCTGCCTCTGTTTAATTCTTTTAATAAATTGGTTTTGTGTGTCATATTTGGCAGGACAACACCTGGTTTAGATACATTTCTATTCTACAAATGAAAATTATATATATATATATATGTATATATATATATATATACATATATATATATACACACATATGGCTGGGCAAGATGACACATTATTATCGCATTAACCCATGAACTCATCTATTAACAGCAACATTTATTTTATTGTGCATTAATGCATGTTGCTAACATGGTTTTGTTTTGAAAAGTCTGTTTCTGGCTGCGGCGGAACTGGAAAGGAATTGGCGGAGAAACATGCGGTTAAAGCTAAAACAGGATTTGACGGAAACAACGGTTATTTGTAACCACTGCCAAGTTAAACTCCCCGTTAAAAGTTTCTGCTGTTACCTCAGAAATTACCTGTTTTAATGTTACGATTGTGGCTCAGGATTTTGCTGGTAGACTTTTTTTTTTTTTTTCACAAAAAACAGGATGACATTAATGCCCTTGCAATGGCCATAAGTTTTATTTTATTTAAATTTTTTTAAGATGAGATTTACACTAAATATGTTTTACTGACAAGTGCTGACGTTAAAAGTGTTTGAACAACAAATGTTATGGCACTTAAGTTCATATGGCAGCAGAACATTTAAATAAAAGTGCATTTTACACTACTTTTTAATTCATTATTTGATTTTGCGTACATATATGTATATATATATATATATATATATATATATATATAATATATATATATATATATATATATATATGTGTGTGTGTGTGTGTGTGTGTGTGTATTTGTAATTTTATTTCATTTTTTTAACTTTTCGCAGTATGATATCAAACTATTATTTTGAAGTATGCTTCCAAATGAGTATGTGTGTTGACAGGTCTGTCAAAAATGTGTGTCACATAAGATCAAGTAATGTCACACTGCAGTAAGCAGTCGAGCCTGGGTTGGTCAGTCTAATCCATCCATCCATTTCTACACCCACATCCTTTTCAGAGTTACGAGGGAACCCATCCCAGCTCAGCAGATTGCTACCGCATTACTAAAACAAACACATGATTCATTCATCTCATTCACTGCATTTCTGATCATATTTCCCTGTACTTTGTTGCACATGTGTTACCTTCCTGTTTACTCATCTGACTCAACACAGCAACACACACATAGATATCAGTAATTATTGTAAGATGTCTGATGTAATTATTTGTAAAGGACATGCATATATGCCACATTAGCTGAACAGCAGGAATGTCCGTGTTTGCTGCAGAGCGCTAACCATCACAGCAGTTAGCAGAATTAGCATCACACTGGGCCAGAATGGACACCAGTTACACAGCGCCGATGTAAACAAAAACAGAGCACATGGGCAGCACGGGTGGGTACGATATCTTCAATCATTGCACTTACCATGTCTCATCTTGTTGTGTAATGAAACTCTACTTTGTTGATTTTAGCATGCAGGGTTGTAGTTGTGTATTATGTGTACTTAACCTAACTATTCTGTTTGGTAGCTTTATTACTCTTTTTATTTATGTCCTGTGTGTTTAAAGAGATAAGGACTATTCACACTTGAATTATTTTTAGAATAAAGTAAAGTTGTTTTTTTGACTCATATAGGATTTGAAAAGCTATCAATCGCATTTCAAATCACAAGTGATTATTTACAATAAAATAAATATTTAACAGGATTGACCCCAACAAGATGCAGTCCTGACACAACACAGGCTAATTCAGTGCCAGAGGGAATCCTTCTAGTGATATTAAAATGCAGTTGAAATTGTTCATTCTTTTAACATGTTTGAGAAACAAACATTATATATGTTTTGAAAGATTATGAACAGTATTTATGTGCCTCCAGTTCACACCGTGAGGAAACTCATTTCACAACTTATCTGGATGTAGTGAGCAAATTTGTTTATGAGTCCCTGCTCAAATTAAATTCGGTCTAAGAGCAGCGTTTTTATTGTGAAGAGTGGTCTGCAGGTAGCACAACATTTTCATCAAAGGATCAGAAGGTAATTGCCATAACTCTGAAGTGCACCCATCTACAATTCAAGAGAAACTGCAAATTGGATCTGAGTGAGAAAAGCTGAAGCAAAATGGCACTTGAACAATGAATGAAAATGCAAAAAGCAGGCACTTGTAAAATTGTGTGCTACATGAAAGGCAGAGCTGTCCCAGGATGCATTATGGTTCTGAAATATTTTGCTGCCTCAAGTACTTGGTAGATTGAATTCTTCACCATATCAAGTGTGCCTGAAGATAATGTGGCCATCTGAACATCAAAGTTGAACTTGGAACATTCTTTTCAGCAGGATCATGATCCTGAGCACAGAAGAAAACTCGCGAAGCGAAAGGGTCAAAAAGAAGGAATAAAGTCTAAATCCCATTTAGATGTAATTTGTGAAAATAAACGTAAGAAAACTTCAAACACTCTGCAATTTAAAAGCTCATCCAGTTTTCAACAAGTCAGTGTTAAAGAACAGTTCGGCTAAAACGCCAACAATTGTTCAGTTGATAATGGCATTGTTTTCTTTCAGTATTACTTAAACTATACCATCTTTATCTATAGGCTCTGTTTGTAAGGGAATAAAATATTATCTTGTCCAATATGATGCGTCAAAGAGCAAATGCTTTCCAGGAAATGTAATTATTTTTTCAACTGGCGTTGTACTCAAGGTTTGACTCATTGTGAAATGCGATTCATGTTTCACCCAACCCACCTCTCAAATATTTGCTACAGCAGCTACTGAGGTGTTTATGTAATATTTGTTACTTGTTTTTCGTACGTGTGTCAGTGTATGGGCTGGGGATAAGAATCCAGGTTAAATGCTGACATAACAACCTAGAGGGTGGTTCATCTGTTAATGATGAGTATTAAAGGTGAGTGTATATGAGGTGTGGAAATGAATATATTAATCCTTGTCAGAGACCTGCTGCCATTCTATCCTTTTCTTTCCCCTCACCGCTTGTTTTTTTTTTTTGTTTTTTTGTGAAGCCATTAGAGTTACGTAAACATTGCTGCAGGTCAGCAGCCCATTGACGTCTACAGTTAAGCATTTATAAGACCACTCAGAGGTATCCACATTTACCAGTTGTGCCGCTTGGTGAAGTAACACAGATTTAGAGTTGACTGTGTCGTCTAATGCAACGCTGCTGAATGCTTCATGGAAAAAGGCAAAAAGGAAAAAACGAAAGGGCAATTTTCTAAAAGTGTTACAGCAAAATCTCTTTTTATAAACACTGTATTTAATCATTTTCAACTTTTTATAACACATAAAAGACAATATCAACCACACAGACACACGGAGACAATTCTGCAGTTGTGCTGTCTATTCAATCATTAATGCATCACTTTTAAATGAAATAGGGATGAATAAATGCAACTACTAAGATGATGCATAAATAAATACTACAGCATCCATTACGGTACTTACACATACATTCGAATCCACACACTTGCCGGGGCTCAGCATCTTAAAACGTATCCAGTGTTACTGCTCACATTTAGGGTGTCAGAGTGGATATTATTATTTAGGGGTCCTTGATTTTTTAAGTACCCTTAGGACAGGCTTCCATATCCTATTAATTTTTCCGGCTCACCGGACACTTCATTGGACACTAGATATGTTATCTAGTTTTTCAGTATGGAGTACAGTGGGGTGGTAATTCAAATTTCCATAATTTTAGGATACATGTTGTAGTCCCACCAAATAATGCAGTTTCATGGTCAGGATTTATGTTCACATGCAGCTCATAAGACCATCTAAATATTTAATAACAAAAGCTTCAGAGTTTTGGGAACAGCCAAAATTGTGAACTAGGTGACATCAATAAGGTTTTGTGGAAGATTTTGTGTGGTTTGTCTTTTGAATAATGTAATTGGTGCATAGCTTTAAATTGGATCAGCTGTAGTCTAACGTTGATCAAACATTGATGAATATCATTTAAGCCTTGATTCCATATTTCTACTTTAATGGTAATGTTGAGATCCTTCTCCCATTTTGTTTAATCTTTAGAGTGGGTTTGTCATGTTTAAAAGAATAATACTGACTAGTGAAGAAATTAGACCTTTGGTTTCTGGAGAGCCAAGAAAGATGTCATGCATTATTATATTGGGATTCAAGCAGTGGGATATTATGTCTGACGTAATTCCTCACCAGTAAGTATCTTAAATGGATCTTGTCTTATCTTATCTTAAACGACTTTTAGGTAGAGCATATCTGAACTTAAGTTGTTGAAATGAGCAAGTGTTTGATGATTTATAGACTTTATTTCTTTGGCTCTACCCCTCAAACACTGAATCTGTCACTGATGGGGAGAAGGCAGGATTATGCCATATCGACGCATGTATCGATGTAATTGGAAGTTCACAAAAATTCGGGCCTACAACCAAATTCTTTCAAAGGACTGTGATATACTAATTTCAATATTTTGAAACAAATAAAGAAATCTTGGTAAGGAAACCATTTTAGTTGCACTTACTCTGCCTATTAATGACAGAAAATACCTGTTCAATTTGTCCCCAAGTTCAAAATAGCTCTGTTTGAGTCGAGTCAATTAATCATTGACTTGTCTTATGAGAATCATATTTTATTTATATTTTAGATTGAGAATCTCTTGCAACATTTGGTTATTACCTTCTGCTCTGCATGATACCTCCAACTAGGGTAATTTAGTATCAATTTCTTTTAACTGTGCTTTCTTTGATTTCTTTAGGGAGCTTTCATTAGAAATAATGTAGTCCCTTATTTACTACTCTGAATGTTTCCCATAAAGCAGAACCCGACGTATCAGAAGGGTCAATAGTATCTGAGAACTCTTCTGTTTTGTTGAAGGGGTATTTTACAAAAGTCTCTACAGCAAAGTCTCTTTGTCTACAGACTCAAATAGTAAAAAATAAATAATCTAATGATGTGCTATATACGTCGCAATCACCTGTGTGTGAAAGGAATGTATCTGTAGTTTTACCACTGACAAAAACAAAACAAAATATTGATGGAAGATAACACTGATGTAAGTGTCTGGGTTCACTTGGGTTCTCATTTTGCTGTTACTCAAAAATTGTCACAAGTAGAAAGTGCATGTGAAAACTGCATGTGACACATCTTTGGTCAGTTGGTTGTTAGGTGCTTGTCATCATCCAACTGCCTGTTTGGGCATGTCATGGCAACATAAAGTGCTTTTGTTCACTTGAGAAATGCAAATATAATATTCATTCTGTTTTTGATTCCATCTGGCTCTTCACTAAGGTGGCAGTGTCCACCTGCTCGCCCCCATGTTGCCGGCAAAGGGTTACTTAACAAAGGGAATTGATTGTTCTAGGTAGATAAGATACATTGGGTTCATCAGGGTTTTTCTGCTGAAAATAATGCTTGCTGAGCTCTGAGGCATGGTTGAGAAACAGCTGCAGTGCAATAAAAGTTCAAATGGGCAGTTTTGAACAGAAGAACTCAAATCATTACAAGTAGTCCATCATTTTAATATAAACCTTTTGACTTATTGTCACCAAAAAAAGGATTGAATTAAAGCAGTAGAGTGTAACTTTTGAAATTTTTAACTCAGCAGGTCCCCATATAGCCCATGGAGGTTGAGACACTTTTCCTCCTTTTCCTTCTCTTGTTCAGTCAGACTCTCAGTTTCTCTTCTGTCATTACTTTATTGAGTATATTTTTCTAAGTCGCCTCTGCCATCATATCTAAAGTAGCTCTGCTCCATCTCCACTGTTGTTGATGTGTGACAAAGTGCTGTAAAGGGATAAGTTGTCACAAGAGTACAGCCAGGACAGGAGTCCACAGTTACTTTGGGTGGTTTTTACCAACAGTCATGACAGGATCCAACAAGAGGTAAATAACAAATAATCAAATGTATCCTCAAATGAAATTAAAAGTCATATTTTAACATGAAAAAACTTTAGTATTACTTTCAGGGCCAGGTAATGAGTATTAAACTTTTTTTGTTTTTCAAGAAGGGACAACGTGTATTGATTTCAGTGAAATCCTTCCAGCAAGGTCTCTTAGGAAACATAATGGGATGTGTTTGTAAATTCACTGCTTGACAGTCCATTATGAAAATAACCACCTGGAGAGAATGGTTCCTGGTCAGAAGGGTCAATCAAGGTGAGCCTCCTCAGCCAGCATCTGTTCACTAGGGTCAACAGCTTTTTCCAATAATTTGTGATAACACAGAAAGGGAGAGGAAACATGATAGTTGGATTGTTTTTCTCTAAATTGTTTATTATCTACTGTATGTATATATATATAATTTGAAACTGTGTTTTTAAAAAAGTAAAACTGAAAGGCAGACTGGATATAGGTCTATTATTAGCTACCACTCCTCGTTCAAGATTAGCTTTTTTTTACTGTTTAATCACAGTGGCCTTAAAAGCCTGTGGCACACACCCTGATGATAAGGATAAATGGATTACGCCCAAAAAGGAGATGTTAATTAATAGTAAAATCTCCTGGAACAGTGTTTTTGGGATGGGGGACAAAGAGACATGTTGATGTTTTAGATGAAGCTATTGTTACATCCAGTTCAGAGAACTCAACAAGACAAAAACAGTCCAGACACAAATCAGGTTCAGCAGTCTCCTCCAAAATTGTTCCATTTGATGACACATCCGCAGAAGCTCTTACAAGTCTGAACAGCCTTATTTGAGAAAAAGCTCAATGTCATCATCAAGTCATTACAAAGCCATCATGCTGAGAGTTAAAGGAATACATGACTTAACGGAGCTGTGGCTCTTATTTAGCTACAACTGGATTTTTTTTTTTATATATATATATGTTCCTCAATGAATATTCAACAGTTCTGACTGGTGTTATGTTTTAAGTATTAATAATATGCCACGAGGTCTACTCTAATAAAATTAGTGTTGCAAAGTGTTAAGGGAAATGAGCAGGAAACTCATTCAATCATAGCAGCGACATGTCCAGTTCCTGTCCAACTAACAGAAACCATAACGCATCTGAAAGAGGCAGTTGAGTTTCACTGTAATACTCTCCCATAAGTACACAACATGCCACTCTCACGTTTTCTTCCTCTCTG
This sequence comes from Hirundichthys speculiger, assembly GCA_018398805.1. Classification (NCBI taxonomy): domain Eukaryota; kingdom Metazoa; phylum Chordata; class Actinopteri; order Beloniformes; family Exocoetidae; genus Hirundichthys; species Hirundichthys speculiger. Next base: position 1,198,361 of record JAGFBZ010000958.1, read on the forward strand.
TGTAAAAAGAAACTGTTGCTCAACAGAGCACCAAAGCAGTCTGGTAACATGATATAGACGCACACATCGGCTTCGCATGTTTGTCTTTTCATCACACGAAAATATGTTTTGTTTTACATATTTACAACCTGATGTAGCATGTCATGCAGGGAGCCTGACATCAGAGTGCATGTCACAGATAATATAACAGTTGAAAGATTGTGAGATTATCGCAGCATACAGCTGGTCTGCAGCGTAACCCTGCCCTAGGGCCAGGACTATGAAATCTGAGGCCTTTGTATTGGAAATCACAGGCTTCTGCTTCACTCAACAGTTTCTCTGCAAGCTGGACCAGCGTGACACGCAACAGCCCGGAGACACAGGCCATGTAAACAGAGCACGAGCCCTCCTTACCGCCAGACACACAAGATCAGATGGCCTGTCCTCCTCTCTCCAACATAAGGAAGGCTCACTTCATTATTTTTTCCACTACACACAGGAAGATCCTATCTGTCTGAAGTCTGAGATTTAACCCTGATAGTTTAGAATTACTTTCCAAACAGAGTTTACAATTTCTTTGAATGTCCTTTTCTTCATGATCGAAATAAACTCAGGTCACCAAAACTTGTACGGATAGTGAGGATCATGGAAAAACCGTCAGCGACATCAACATGCTCAAACACATAGTCGCAGCTACATGAATATATTCTGTATAGCACACTGCTAAACCCACATGCATATGTGCTCTCCTCAGCTGTTAATTAGATTTCTCACTAAGTGATTAAGTGTCTCTTATCTTACGCACTGCTAAGTACAAATATGTGAGTCGCCACCATCACAAATGGAGGTTACGACATGATGCCAGAGTTGGGGCTTTTCTGTCTGCAGAGATTTCTAGAATAGTGGTTTGATTCCGCCATTGTCGTTTGAGAGGACCGCAATTCTAAGCTTCATACGTAAAATTAAGCATATAATGAAATACAAATCACACACACACAAAAAAAGAAATCATTTGAGCCCTTCTCTGCACAAAGACTCTCTAACACCCTGAGGCAGCCTCTCCACCTGCCTCAGCTGCGTTGTCCAAACATAATCTGGTTTTATGTCTCAAATGGGTTGGTTTCTTCACAATAAAACCTGGCTTTGGCATGCCTGTTCTAACAAAAACAACATAAAGATACAAATGGTTTTTTTTCGTTTTGTTTTGTTTTTTTGGTAAATGTTAAAGTCACATCACCAGATTAAAAAATAAAGTTTTGCTTTCACATCTTCAGTGAAGCATTCCATCCTAATAGACAAACAAAGCTTTTTTTTTTTTCAAGGTGTGTTTTGTTCTCTTTACTAATTGGTGAAGGCAAACATGTCAGAGAAGGAAATCGTTCTAATGTGTATAATCATCCATGGTCTGGGCAGGCTGCAGCCAGTGTTTGTTCTGATGAGGGCCGTGTTGCCAGGATGGTTTGTGTGCTGAGGTAAATCCATCCAACAAAACAGGCTGAAGATTGACTGGAGAACAAAATATCCTTGATGATTAAAGCGAGGAGCCAGAGTAAGCACTGTACGGAGATACCGAGTCTAAGGACACAGTATACTGCGGCGTATGTTTGTGTTTTTTTTTTCAAACTGACCTTGAGCCAGTCCTCAGGTGAGCAGTCAGGGTC